>CM034312.1:55982090-56668602 GCA_019925795.1 Dendrobium chrysotoxum
AGTATTTAAGGATAAGAAAAATAAACTTTGAGGCCACAAATATATTGGCAATTCAAAAACAAAGGCTTCACAATACTTTATAATTTATGGAGATCCATCTAAGAGGTTGCTGACTTCTATTCATTTATAGTGTTTCATATAATATGAAAAGGAAATGGTACTCAGAGAGGTCCACTCTAGGTTGTGTGGTAGTCACATATGAGGAAGAACACTTGCCTACAAATTTTAAAGTGGGGATACTTTTATAAAATTCAAAGAAGGGTGCTAAAGAATTATTATGAAGTTATTTGCAATGCTCTAAATTTACCTCTTTATTGGTAGAACTATACCCTTAACTACTTCCAACTGGCAATCTATGCCCATTTTCCATGTCGGGGAAAGAATTTCTTTGGACCTTTCCTACCAACTTTTGGCCAAAGAAAGTTGATACTCTTAAAGATTGACTACTTCATTAAATGGAATGAAACTAAGACACTCACTAAGATGACCTTCAATGTCATAAGAACTTATGGATATACATTATCATGTAGATATGGCTTGCTCGACACTATCATCACTAATAAGTAACCACAATTTATTGAAAAATGTCTCAAGGATGTTATCCAATCATAAGGAATCTACCTAAAATTAATGTCAATGTGCCATCCACAAAATAATGATCTAATAGAAGTAATGAATAACTAGATAATGAATCTTCTCATTAGAAAGGTGGAAGGAGTAATGGGTAAATGTTTGGAGGCAATTACCTCTATTCAATGGGAATTAAGCAACTCTCACTTATACAATGAGATAATTATAATTTTCTCTTTCCCATGGCATCAAGGTATTATTCCAAATAGAACTTGAATCACATAGTTAATGAGGTTGTTACTTTTAAATTCAATAAAGGAGAGTTTGATAAGTGGGAAGCGAGGAACCAACAAGGCTTGGAGATAGCAATTGACCTCTTGGTGTAGCTTTGAGCAAAGACTCCACCCAAAAAAAAAAAAAAGTAATAGAGAGGAGGGTAATCAAATATTACCACACTCATGTTGAGGAAAAGAATTTCTATTGAGGCAACTTTATTTCAAAGAAAGTATATGTAGTTGCTTGCTATTTAATACTAGGAAAATTGGGGTAGACTTCGGAAGGCCCTTAGATCATAAAATAAATTGTTTTCCATGAGCATATTAGCTAAAAACTCACTCAGGAAAGTAGGTGCAAAAAACATGGATTGTCAATAACGTAACTATTCTGAATAGCATTTTACTTATAGTCACTATTATATGAAGTCATTAATAATAAATGTTAATAATTTTCTACTTTTTGCATTCTATATTAGTTTTTCTTTTTTAATCTCTACATAAGTGATTATGTAACTAAAAATATACCTTAAGGAATATTTCAAAGGATGCGCACCCCCTTTACCAAATGATGATGCTCGAGGAACTCACATGTCCACTCAATTGAAAGTTCAAATATGAGTTGTCAAACTGATTGAACTACCATAAGCAAACCAAGAGAGAAGGACGGGGGGGGGAGGAACTGTGAATTGTTGTTTTAAAAAACCTCTCTCAAAGTTTTCCTTTGAAATCTCAAATCCAATTACACAAACTTTAGTGGAAGAAATTTATAAAACAAATATTTTGCACTTTTGGATTTTGATAGAAATAAAAACTATAAATATATTTTTATTTTATTTTATTTTAACAAATTCAAAATTAAATATAGCTTAAAAATCGCAATAACTACTTGTAAGGAATATAAACATGACAGGAAAATGAAAATTACATGAACATAAAATGCAATAATAAAGTAATAATGAGCCACGCATGATTTATAGGGGTTCGGATCTCAAACCTTAACCTACGTCAACACTCCATAGTCCTCCTCTCTAGGTATTAATCTAAAAATTTTAGTGACTCTCTTTTGGTTCCACAACAAGGCAGAGAAATCCTAAAATCTCTTCCACCAACCTGATGCGGTAGAGTACCAAATATTTTCCACACCCCTTAGTGAGGTAGAGAACCTAAAATCATTTTCAACCTCCTGGTGAGGCAGAGAATCTAGAATCAATTTTTACCCCTCCGGGTGAGACACAGAACTTAATGATCTTCTGCCTTAAAACTTTTTCTCCCAGTGCAACTAAAAATATCAACGAAGCCACATGGAGGAACTAAGGTTGAAGCTTGCTTGGAACAACCATGTGAATTCCCCTCACACTACTTATCCCTCACACACAACCTCCCCTTCTCCTTCTCTAAGCTCCAAGATCTCTTGAAGAGTTAACCTCTCAAAGAACTCTCATAAAAAATCTCTAAAGCTAAAGGCAGAGAGCTTAAATATTAGACTTCCAAACAACCCTGAAATTTTAAATTCTATCATTTCTGATCATACAAATATGATTAGTTCAATTCATCATGTTAGCATTGTATGCTAAATAAGGTTCTATATGATTAGTTCAAATTCTTGAACTAGTCATTTAGTATGATGTCTATATTATATAGTACGATTAGTTCTGTCAAATAGGTTTTTCATCCAGTATGATCGGTAGTTATTAAATATCATCCTAGATGTAAATTGGGTTATACTGTATAAGAAGTTCATCATACAATATGATATGAAATATCAATTAATCCTAATTTGATTACCTAATTATAGATTAGATTAGGCAAGATTTAATGACATCATATAATATGATGGAAATCGTATAATATGATTAGTTCAAAATTTAAATTTTAAAATATTACCTAATTTGTGATTGGTGGCAGAATTTTGATTTCAACTGATGTTTATGTACTATTTTGGATCGTATAATATAATTAATACAATTTTAGACTACCTTAATTAAATATTTTAATTCATCACTGGTTCACTCAAATTGTACAGTACGATCAAGATCATATTGGATGATCTTCATAAAAATTAAAACACTTAATTTTCCTCTCCAGAGTGTTTGTGTATGGTTGCTAAGCTTTCATACACCTTTTACATGACTATTAAAAATAAATAAACCAAAGTATAGACTCTTACAAAAACATCATACTTATTCTACCTATACTTGAGTCAATCCTTTTGCATAATATACGATGTACCTATAATGTTTATAAGCACATCTAATAATATTATTATGGAGAAACAGAGTAGAAATCTAATAATATTTGTTATCATCAAACTCATAATCTCAGAATCTTAAATTGCAAACATCATACCGAAGTAATGAACTTTCTAATCTATAGTGAATGCCTTATTAAATCTAGAGGGAAATTACATAGGCAAGTTTTAGTGATTAGAAATGAAGAAACATGTACCCACTTGCCAATAAAAAAGTTATCCAGTTCATTGCCTTAGATGAGTATAACAAAATTTGAATTAAGTTGACTAGCTAAATAGGACTCAACCCTGGAATATAATAGGTTGGCTTAATAAAGTAGGAACCTATCAATTTTGTATCTAATTTTAAATTCAAAAGTGTTTCAAACTTTCCATAGAAGCTAGCTAAGGTCCCCAAGCATAACAACCTACATGAAAGTTAAAGACCCTAAGAGAAGGAATATATTAACGTAACAATTATTACTCTCTATCATTTTCTGAGTAATTTTAGTAAATTGTATTCAACATCTATAAAACTTAACAAGCTTGCTTATAGAAAGAAAAAAGAAGAGATTAAATAAAATGAAAGGTCACTCTTATGCATTCACTAAGTGGACGAATTTATATTTGGAAATTAGAACTTTAGACGAACTCACCTCATTGCTTATAGAAAAAAATTATTCATGCATATTCTATAAATATAGTAATGATGAGTTATCAAATTCCTTAGATTAGTATAGGAAAAATCCCCCTTTGTGATAAGAACTACTAGGAGTGGCACGCAAGTTCCCTATAACCAATGAATCTTAGTGGTTATCCTTATGAAGAGTAGAAAGTCTTGCACAAGATCCAATGATGGTAAACTACCCTCTAGGCTGACTCCGCTTGGTGCTATTATCCCAAATGAGTATCATGTGTGTCCCCTATAGCCACATAGTCTAGTTCATTACCCCACTAAGACTAAAAATCTAATGTAAGGTGAGTCCCACCTAAGGTGACACCATGTGAAGTTCATATTATAAATAATTCTCATTAAATGATGATTCCAAGTCATGCTAGCTTTTTACTACAAGAATTAGTTATATCTCAATATACAAACTTAATTATTTATTTGTTATTTCATTAAACTTGAGTCCTTCATTATGGATTATCAAGTTCTAGACTTTATTTATTTTGAAGAACTTATAGGACTCTTTTGGAATCAATCATTCTCAACCTAACTCGCCTGGTCAAAACCTTTTGAGTTCCTTATCTATAGAGTAGGTATTTGCTAAGTTATTTTTTTTAATGAACCCTTAATAAAGGAGTTCTTTAATTATTTAAATATTTTTACATCTTTGTCTTTTATAATTTCCATTTATGATGAGTGTTAACATGCTCTTGAGAAGCCATGTCCTAAAGTTCACTTTTCAGACATGATCGAGTTCAAGACCTTATGTAATTGCTTTATAGTATTCTAAAGAGTACTTGTATGACTACAAATTATGCTTTCATTCTTATTAGAGGACCGAATTCAAAACACAGGAAAAATAAAAATAATCAATGATCATATATATATATATATATATATATATATATATATATATATATATATATATATATATATATATATATATATATATATATATATATATAATGAATAAAATTGAAGAGTAAGAAATATTTTTTTATTTTAAGTTATATTATGTTATTAAAATGAATCTTTTCCTTACAAGAAAAAAAAAGATTAAACTAAAATGTGACTATAATCACCAATCATACTTACAATATTGCTCTCTTTTCCATTCGAGGCTACATTGAACAAGGTGTTGGTCTTTAAAATTTGGGTTAATGTTACTAGTGGAAACGAGCTTGATACAACACTCAATCCCATCCATACATTAAGGCCAAGGATCTCCTCGTACTTGCAATATTTGATGAAGGAAATATACTTGTCTTTAATTGCCTTAGCCTTTCTAGATAACCTGACAACATTAACTTTATAGAGCTCCTTCACCTACTACACCTAAGGATGTCATATTCCTTAGCTCAGTCCATATGAAATTCTTCTTTTTGATAAACTTAAATCATTGATTATCCCTCTTGTACTCAGCGATAAGTTGATCAAAATTCTTCGCCTTCGCTTAGCTCTAGATTGAGGCATAAGTCTTCAAAAAAGACACTACATTCGAAGTAGCTACATCACAAGTTACAAGCCAGTGTAAATGTACTCTGCCAAGAATTTTCCATAATGTTCATTACTATGAATCTAAACTCATCCATTGGAATTACCTTTATGGTAACCTCTAATAACCATAATGAGGCTACTTATTTGTTGTCATAGCTTCTAGCTGGGTGGGATGTGTTGGCCTCAACCTATAATAATATTACCTATTATAATTGAGAAGGGTCCTATAAGAATCTCAAATCATCCTCCACCTCTTTCTTCTCCACTTCTTTGTTAACCTCAAAGGTAGCTTGCTAGCTTTTCCTAGCAGAATTATTAATGGTTTCAAACAGAATATTTTGTTTTTGGCCATCTTCTCACAACAATTTATATATATATATATATATATATATATATATATATATATATATATATATATATATATATATATATATATATATATATATATATATATATATATATATATATATATATATATATATATATATATATATATATATTGCTCAATAATAGAGAAGGCATCTTAGTACTATTTATTTTAGGGGCAATGGCTACCCCATTCCCTTTTGAAGGCGTTAGTGATGTGGCACTCAACATTTGTGTACATCCCATATCACTTCTTAAGTATCCTTATATGTAAAGATTGGGTCGTGACAAGGATATTCCTTCTCAAAAAATAGATACCTAAAATTGCCTATATGTCATTATAAGTGGAATTCACTCAGGGAGGGGCATTACTCACACAAGGAACTCACTTAATGTTGGGCGATTAGAATTCTCCAATTAAGGAAAGCATAACATCATTTGTCTCAGTCAAGATCACATCCTCTTGAGCCTATCAAAGTCACTTATAGGAATGTAAATACTTTAAAAACCTTCACTCACATAGCTATAGCCCACATCAGGCTCAAATACCCAATGTCCTCAACCATAAATTTGAGCTCACCTTCACTAAGGTGAGACTAAGCCATAAGAAGAATCTTTGGCAACATTTATTCCACCTCACAAGACTCATAACGCATTTTCTTGACTCCTTCTGAGCTCCTTCGACCATTAACAATTTACTGGACCATTGAACCTACCCTACTAGGACCAATTATAGTGAACTACATATCGTAAATTAATGTGTAGCATTATTCGGGTATATATATGTAGCTTTATTTTTTTTCCTTTTATGTGTGGCGTTTGTGTATCCCCCAAAACCTATAAATAGAGGATGATATGGAACAGTGAGAGGTTCCTTTCTAGTGCTCGAACATTGACTTTGTGAATATATTAGGATCTAAATATTTTTATACTTTTGACTGTGATAGTGAAGACCTAGTTAATCCATTATCCTACATTCTTTATTCTTTATCCCCAATCTTAGTTTCTTAGGCCCACCAAGCATATTCATTAGTAAATTGTCATATCATCAAGCATACAAATATGATTTCAACATCCTTCTTGGTGCGGTGAGCATGGATTAATGCTAATAACTAGAAAACAAACACTACTTGATAAGAAGCCTTCTCGTGAACCATTTATAAACATGGATATTGTAGAGTACACCACTCATCAAGATTTGCATGAAATAGAAGAGAAAATCATGAAGACTATAGGGAGACCATGGGTAACTATATGGAAGAACATACGATATAGATGCACTTGAAGGATCATCTTACTCAATAACCCACTAGCAATATTCATAGAAGGAACTTACCACTACACTCCCCACTGACTACACCCACACTTTGATATTGTGGAATAGTTTAGACTGTCAACCAGGTGATTAGAAAGAAGGAACCCTAACTGACCCAGCACATTTTTGATCATAATCACTATGGCTAAGCCATCTCTCAAATTTAAAGTGGCCCACCTTGAGTTGTACCAAGGAATGACTAACCTCACTAATCATGTAGCTACCTTTGAGTCCATGACATAACTGATGACCTTAAGTGTCAACTCTTCTTTATGTCACTTAAAGAATTGATACTTAAGAGGTTAACTTGCCAACTAGTGGGAGACAACAACTTATTTTTTTACTTAAAGGAAATGTTTGTGATGTAAGTTGCTAGTACATAGAGATGCCTAAATAACTTATAATCCCTAATAAAGATGAGTAAAGAGCTAAGGGATAAATTGAACAACTTCATAGTGAGGTTTCAAAGAAAGATTTTTTATTTCAAGGAACTGGATTTTATAGTAGCCTAGGATGGCTTGACCCAAGTACTAAAAGAAGGTTCTTTTAGATGTGTACTTAGCCTACAAAAACTGATGACTCTTTCCAGAATGCTAAAGCTAGTCAATAATCATGTGAATATTGATGATATATTTGAGTAGCTAAAACTTTCACAATTACCCACAACTATGAGGTCACCCCCAAGAGAGAGCCTATCGAGGAAGAGAGAGACAAAGATTTGTCTAGGGATATAAGGGATAAGAGGAAAAAATTGTCAATGATTGCCTATATCATGAACTAGTAGATGATGCCCATGTAGCAATGGCCCTTAAGGTTAGCAGGGCCGCTAGTAACAAAGGCTAAGAAATCTCATCAGGCCACTCAGTTGTATCATGAGAAGGTCTCTCTTTAACCTCCCTTAAACCCCATGAACACTTTGTTGAGAGTATATATAGCTATGCTTTTGTAGGCCATCCTAAATAACAAATATCTTTGGTGTCTTGCACCAATGGAAGCCAAAGCCAACACCTGTGAAACATCTAGATATTACACCTTTTATAAAGATTAAAACCATGACATAGAGGAGTGTCTCCACCTTCTTCTCCAAGTAGAAGATTGATTATGTCCAAGAAGTTTTTGTTCATTAAACTAGCTTGAAGATAAGGGAAACACCCGACAAAAGGTACTGTGAATAAGCTAATACCTACCTTAGCAGAGAATGTGTAGACTCACCTGTGAGTCAAAAGAGGTTATAAAAAGGAGAGTTAAATTTAGTGTCCACCTCCCAAGCTACTACAGTTGGAGTTACGCCCAAAACCATCGATGGGAAAGATAAAATAGTGGGAAAGAACCCCTATAATGACACATTAGTTACCACTACACTCATCACATAGTATTAGATTTAATGCATTCTAATGGATATGAAAACTTCAATAAAAATAATTTTTAAGTCAATCTTTGATTAAATGAATTTTCTTTCTACCAAGCTTACCCTCACTGTAGGACCTCTTTATGGTTTATGAAGTGACTGTCACAACATAAAAGGAGTACTGGTACACAAATATGGCCAACTTCATTACAGTCAATGTTCCTTATAACATGTAATGCTATATTTGCAAGTCTCTAGTAAATACCTTTAGGGATGTTGTTTTTACATATCACATCTTGGTAAAATACTTTGTAAGGGAGATGATTATCATGTTATGAGGCATCTTTACCCATTCATGCACCTGCTACCTAATAAATATCAGCAAAGTGGAAATCATGATGGAGGTGGCTCTCCAACTAGATATGGAGCAAGATCCATGCCTAGAGGTCTCTAAAGTAGTCAAAGAGGTGTCTTCCATAGAAGATAAAAATTGAAGGACTCTCAAGATTAGCATTTATTTTAGCAATGGGTAATGAGATGAGCTTATTGAGACATTGTAGGATGACCTTGACATATTTGCATGGATGATTGCAGGGATACTGATCATCAACTAAGATATCACTTGCCACTAACTTAATGTGAGAAATATTGCTCTCCCCATTAAACTAAAGATAAGGAGAAAGGCTTGCTTATTCATTTATCTTGTCGGAGAAGAAGTTAAGAAGCTTGTAGAAATAAAATTCATTCATTATGTATAGTAACTAGACTAGATCTCTAATGATGTTATACTAAAGAAAGTAATAAGTTAATGGATGACATGTGCAGACCTCACTAACCTGAAATTAACATTCCCTAAAGATGATTAGTATAGTTATGAATTTTGGCTAAACTTAACAATGAAATAACCATGCTCTTTAGAATAAGTTATTTTTTAGCGAGTTCATACTCATTAGATCATAGTATCAATATTTTAGCATCCTTCCATCCAAGAACCAAATTGGCCTTAATAATACAATATTTGATAAGTCCTATCCTAACTTGATCATGCATGTTTGACTATGTCATTCGATTATTTTATCATATTATTTAATATGATACTTTTGTCTTGGGTATTCACTTACACTCACACCATTCATTCCTTCTCAAAATAGATTATCTTAATTCAAACTTATCTTTGCACTCTATAAATTTAAAACTCTTTTTAAATACTTAGAACATTTCTATCCTTCAAGTATTTGTACTACATTCAAACACTTGAATCATAAGGTTTATAGTTGATCTTCTCAACTATTACCTCTTTATATTAATTCCTTATGCGTACACATGAAGTCAATTAGCACTTGATTAGATAAGTCAATTCCTTTAATTTTAGGATTTGTCTAATGACTATGATAGGTTTAATATCATTATTGAGTGATATTTCACCTAATAATTAGGATTATACTATCATAACTTGACCATATATGATTTTTCAGGTATATGAAAAAGCTAGGTAATGTCACCATAACTAATTTTAAAAATAACTTGATTACTTTAGGATGTATCTAAAGCTAATATTTTTTAAAATATTTGATTACTAAATTTTGAGAATTTATAACGCGTGCAAGCGCGCACACATACACACACACACACACACACACACACACACACACACACACACACACACACACACACACACACATATATATAACTCTTTCAACACTTTCAAATATTATTTTAAATTTAATTAAATAAACCTTTATTAACTTTTAAATCCTTAATTTGATTGGATCCTTAAGACAGGTTATCTTCATAACTCATCATAGTTATATGAGCTTACTCTCTATAATATTGAGACATATGTAACCCTTAGATTCTTTGATTAGTCATAACTCCATGTTCATTTAGCTTAGCTAGTATGTAGTGGGTAGATATTGAGCTAGATGATCCTCTTGATGCATGTCTCCCGATGGTACTTGCTCAAACATTTAGTTTAACCTTATTCTCCTAGCATTATGACTGAGATTTATTTTAATAAGAGGTCTAGGTTTCTTATAGGCTTATGCCCAAATAGTTAGTTACCCATCCCACTCATAGGAGGGTAGGAGGTAACTCTCAATTAAGGATGACTATTTATGCTCAAAATTTAAGTTCAAGCCCAATATTTGGGTTTTAATTAAATTAACCAGGGTTTTTTGGTCAAAGGGATATAAGTTCAACTTGTCTAATAACATTAGAAAACCATAGGTCATAATTTCTAGTGAATATGATTAGAAATTATGGGTTGCATCCTCATAGGCTCCAAGTAGACCACAATTGATATATATTTAAATTGTTTTGGTTAAATTAATGGATATGGTTGAATAAGAGCTAGTTCAAATATGATTTGACTTGGGGCTTACATCAATAAAAAATTTCAATATAAATTAGGTTGTGGCTTACATCAATTGACAAGCTTGAACATTCTTGAAATGTTTTTGTGTTTTATGGTAGGTTATTAGTTACGCCATTACTCTATACTCAAAGTGGCAAAAATTTATTTAGGTTTGGGATTACATTTATCAGATGGACTAAGTTTAACTAGGTTGTGGTTTATTACTCTTAGGACTTACAAACTTACATTAACGGTGAGGAATCTCTAATGTTTAATTTTATATTTATGGGCTTAACTTCTTCATGTCGAATTGAATTTAACTGCATTGTGGTTTACATTTATTTGAAAGAAAAACATTTATTAATGGGGTTAAATACTTTATTTGTTAGTTATCCAGAACATAGGGTTTTATAACTATACCCTAAAAGTAAAGGCGGTCCAACTTTAATAGTGTTATGCTTAAATTCATTGGAAGACTCAAGTTTAATTTTATTAGAACTAATATTCGTTGGAAGACTCAAATTTAATTAGAATGGGATCTAAAGCTCTATTTATAAGCAATAAGGAAGGTTGGGTCTTACATCCTTTCCTGGAGTTGAAGTGACCCATGTTTGATTTTTTTGGTGGACTTTATGGTTTTTGTGTCAGCTCAATAATTGGGGGAAAATGAGCCTTACGAATTTGAAAGGCCTAAATTTAATTGTGGCATATTTAACTATTTTCTTTAGTAAAGGTTAATTTTATTTCATTAAAAAAATTGTTATAAAGTCCTTAAAAGGGATAAAAAACTTACAAGATGCTCAATGAGCTACGTTAAAAATAGAAAAGAAATCTAAAGAGTAAGAGATCCTTATCGAGTTACCAAAAAAAAAAAAAACCAAAGAAAAACTAATAAAGGGGGTCAAGAAGCCATCACCCAAAAAAGAGCCTATAGAAGGCAACATAGTGCTTGTCTCAACAAAATTTTTTGAACAAGTCAAAAAACTCCTAGAACATCTACAAGGAGAAAAGAATGACAAACAAAAGGAAATAACAACAAACTGTAAGAATACTAATAGAGTCATTAATTATAGCACTCAAATCAACAACAAAGATAATGCCACCACCATGCAACCTACAACTGAAGAGTTTAGAGCCAAATAATTTAATGTCACATATGTCTAGAAGTTAAAAAGATCAAAGTAATAAATATTAAGAAGATTAAATAAACAAAAAGAAAGTGGAAAAATATAATGTCAGTAGAAAACTTCTAGATAGCCTTCTGCACCATAATGTAAAGATAAAATGTGATTAAACAAGAGCCAACCAAGACATAAATAGAAGTAGCATAGATTGAATACCAAATTATAGCATAAACCCATCCACTCCCTAATAGAAAGTGCAAAATTAGGGCCACAACTTAGTTACATATGTAATAGGAAAAGGAAATAAACATAAATTAGACTTGTAGTACAAAATGGGTAATTAGGTGCCCATCATAGAAGGTAGAAAGAAATTACAAATTCACTACTCAAAAATAGTAGATGGAAACCCAATAGTAACAAAAAATAAAGTAGCAGGAAGGGACACGACCAAATTGAGATTATTGTTTCATATAAGGAACTCCCAAAGTGTCAAGTTTGATTATACCATCAACTAATCTATGATGAGAGTTTTTTTTCAAAAAAATTAGTATTAAAAAGGTTTACACATTTCTTTGCCAACCAATCAGTACTAACATTACCTTCCCTCCAAATATGTTATATACTATATTCAAAAATCATAAGAAGGTCTACGATTTAATTAAACAAGTAAAAAAGGTTAGCATTACGAAATTTTATTAAGGAAATTAAGGAAACTTAAATGTTAAAATTTGATTTGATCTAAATATTTAAAATATTACCAGCATTACAAAGCTTAGGACCCATGTATAAGGCACTCAATTCCACAAAAATAACATTACACTTAAGTAATGTTTACAAAAACTTCAACATGGTGATCAAGAATTAAATCACCATAGCCAGCACCCTCAGTAGAAACATAAACATCAACATTGAGCATAAATTAATCTACAACATGTTTAATCCTTTAAATTACTATTATAGTACAAGCGATATTCTCATTAGCAAGCTCAAAAAGAAAGAAAGAAGACAAAGTAGCATTACTTTAAAATGTTTAGGCTGCATCACCTTGGCATTGTAAACATGATGACTTTTTTTCCTTAAGCAAATGATAACCCTATCAACAATCATTTTATTACCCCTGTGCTTATTATTACTTATCTCAATCCATAAAAGCTAAAAAAAAAAACTAAAGGAATGATGGTAATAACATGACCTTTAGATCACTTAGCAAAAAAATAATTATATAAGAAAGCATAGAAAATACAACTATTAGTTTTAAAACACACCTCAAGATCAAATTCCAAAATATACCAAAGATTAGTGAAAAAAGGGCCATTCCAAAAGACATGAGTTAATGATTCATTATGGAAGCAACATTGACATTTGGAAATAAAACAAATATCTTTCTCTTTTAACCTCTCATCAATAAGAATATAACCTTTAAGAATTTTCAAGTGTTCCAAATAATAATTTGGGGAACATGGTTATGCAAGAATTCTCATACCACCTTCCATCCCTAATGAAATTAGAAACCTTGAAAAAATATGTAGAAAGGTTATCAAAGTGTTGTTGACCTAGTTTTTTTACCTGACCCAAAATCTTGGGTCAACCTAGTTGACCAGGTCAACCTGGGTTGACCTAATAGACCCATATAGGTCTAAATCAATCCAAATCAAGTCCCGATCAACCCAAATCCAATCAAGGCTCAACCCTCACCTTCCTTGACCCTAATTGACTGGGTTGACCAAGTCAACCCATGACTTGGTCAACCCAAGTCTTAATGGGTCAAAATTAACCCATTAAAGCATTTAAACTCTTCCTATTGAGTCTAGGACTAAAACCACGGCCTGATCAACCCCACCTCCTCCTAATTAAACCCTAGGAATGATCAGGGCCATTGAAGATAACCCTAAGACTATAAATAAGAGAGAGCAAGGTATTTTAAGGATCCATTTTACTCTTACTCTTGCCCGAGACCTCCAAAACCCTTGGAACTTTATGTGAGAGCACCTACAACCTCCCTCCACCCTCCCCTACTCAAATCCTGATGGTCCACGTTCGCCGGCGGCGAGATTCCACTGACCCGAGGCTTAGGACATCCAAGGCTTCGATCCACTTGATTCAGGGCTCATTTGATAGTGCTTTCAACTAGAAGAACGTACGAGGATAGTCTACAAGCTCAGAGGAACCATAATCTCCCTAATCCCACGGTGAAAACTCCTTAAAACCCTTAGATTAGGTCAAACACTCAAATCTAAATAGCTTCTCAAATACCGCATCTTGGGTCGCATTCTTGCTCCCACATGATTTCTGTTCATACATAGACCTTAGATCTAAAATTTCATTAAAAAATACTCACCCGATCGAGAGAACGAGGCAAAAAATGCACTCAGCCCTCAATTTTGCCCTAGCTCTTCGCAGGCGAGATCTCCACCGTTAATCGCTCGATCAACGGTGGAGATCCCGTCGTTCCGCGGTTCCGTCTGAACCGCTAGATCGATCCCGCGGTTTCGCTCGCCATCCGGCGGGATCTCGACCGTCCATCCGAGCCGCGGGAGATCAGACGGCTCCCCGTCGTTGCTGACGCGGCAAGTGAAGCCGCGTCCCGCGGCTTTGATTGTCGCATGATTGCGGCAATCATTGACGGCGGCGCAATGATTGCGCCGCCAGTCAATGATTGGACGCGGTCTCAGGAGCGAACCACGGGCCGCTACGTGTCACATCGGGAGCCGCAGCTGCCTTTTTTTGTTTTATTTATTTAAAATTAGTTTTATTAATTATTTTTAATGTATTTTAAATTTAGAAAATTATATTTTAATTATTATTTAAATTTTAATTATTATAATAATTATTATAATCATAATTGTTATTATTATTATTATTATTATTATTATTATTATTATTATTATTATATCAATATTATTATTATGAATATTATTATTATTTTAATAATAATATTATTATGCTAATATTTATATTATTATAATATTAATATTTATTATTAATATTATTATTATTATTATTATATCAATATTATTATTAATAATATTATTATTATATTAATATTTATATTATTATAATATTAATATTTATTATTATTATATCAATATTATTATTAATAGTATTATTATTATTTTAATAATAATATTATGATATTAATATTTATATTATTATAATATTAATGTTTGTTATTATTATTATAATATTAATATTATAATTAATAATAATATTATTATTTTTAATAAATATAATTATTGTGTTAATTTTAATATTATAATCTTCATATTTAATTATTATTAATATTATGATAGTATTAATATTATAATTAATAATAATATTATTATTTCAATAATATTATTATTATGTTAATATTTATATTATTATAATATTAATATTTATTATTATTAATATTATTATAATATAAATATTATTAATAATATTATTTTTTTTAATAATATTATTATTATGTTAATTTTTATGATATTATAATATTAATATTATTAATATTATTATAACATAAATATTATTCTTAATAATAATATTATTATTTCAATAATAATATTATTATGTTAATATTTATGATATTATAATATTAATATTTATTATTATTAGTATTATTATAATATAAATATTAATAATATTATTATTATTTTTTCAATAATAATATTATTATGTTAATATTTATGATATTATAATTTTAATATATATATCATTATTAATATTGCTATAATATAAATATTATTGTTAATAATAATATTATTATTTTAATAATATTATTATTATGATAATATTCATGTTATGATAATATTAATATTTATCATTATTAATATTACTCTAATATTAGTATTATTATTAATAATATTGTTATTATCTTAATAATATTATTATTATATTAATATTCATATTATTATAATATTAATATTTTATTCTTATTATTACTTACTATTTTCATTATTTTGAAATTAGCATTATTATTATCATTAAAATTATTTTCTTAATTATATTCCTATTATATATATTTTAAAATTATTTCCTTAAATTATTATTTATATTTATCTTAAAATCCAAAAATGTTAATATTTGATTTACTTTGAATTTATTAATTATTTTTAAATATTAATTATTTTAAATTATTTAAAAATTACTTTTAAACCGATTTTAACTGCAAAAATTCATAACTTTCTCATTTTTAATCGGATTTTGATGTATAATACATTGAAATTTTTAGAAAAATGTGAATTTAAATTTAAAATTATTTTCTGTACCTGATTCTATCTTTTGGGATGTTTCCTGTATTACTTTGTTATTTAGCCATTTAAATATTATTTAATTAATATAATTGGCTATTTTAAAATAAGAATTATTTTAAAACCCCCCTTGGTGGCTGGTAGACTTCCCATGCTTATGAATTGAACTAATTTCAATTATCTTATTTTTAAACCCATATTATTATATATTTATAATATTTAGGTATTTTAAAATTATTTTAAACTTAAATATTATTTAAATCCTTTAATTTCTGGAGGTCTACCTCTTGTGAAATTTTAAACCTATAACCTATATGTGAGCAGCATTCATGTGGGAGAAGGATTAGTGGATGATTGTGTCCCAATCTTTCACTAATCACTTCATTAGGCTTCTTTACTTAGTATTTTCGTAGTCATTGCATGTGTAGGTTGCACAAGCACATAACATAGGCTCTCCTAGATCTAAGAATTTGATTGGTGTGTTTATATTTGCTGCATTTACCCTTTATGTTATGCCTAAGAGTTAGCTAACTCACTTTACTCCTGCTTAGTGTAGTGACACACTAAGGACAATAATTAAGGGCTGTCTAGCGAACTTAGAATATTTCTAGGAGCTAGGATAGATCCTAGATTACTATGAAACTTTAAAAACTAGTGCTTAGTGACATCTGTAACCCCCTAGAATTTTCTAAGAATTTTCTGGACTCTTTAAAACACCTAATTAGCAAACCCTAATCTACCCGTTAATTAAGCCTTAGAAACTTCAAAAAAATCTAATAAATCAATTTTAAATAAAAAAAATACCCATAATACCTTAATCTCTCCAGAATCCAGTCCCCAACCTTAAATAATTAGGGCCCTTAATTGGACATTAATCTGGACTTTAATTCAATATTAATCAAAAATCACCTTTTTGTCTTAAATAAATCATTAAAAATTCTTAAAAATCCCAAATTTTTCCCAAACACTTGGGAACACCTTCTTAGGTCATTTCTGACCTTTGGGGGTGATTCCAATCAGTTTGGAGCTGATTTGGGGCCAAAACCCCCAAAGTACCCCTAATTAGGCAATTTCGATAATTTATTTAATTGCCCCAACTTCTAAAAATCATAACTAATTACAGGAAACTCCAAAATGGGCAAACTAAAAGGCATTCAACTTTGATTAAGGTCTAGTATTTATTAAAAATATTAGGTGTCCAGAAATCAGCCTAAAATAAAAAGTCAACTTTCGGTCAACCGTAGCCTATAGTCTAGGGCCCGAAACTTCTAAAATTCATAACTTTGCGTAAGAAACTCCAAATCCTGCAAACTAAAGGCATTCAACTCTAATTAAGGTCTAATATTTTATAAAAGTATTAGCTATCCATAAATCTCCTTCAATCAAAAAGTCAATTTTGGACCCTCCTTAGCTCAGTGTATAGGTGGACCTCGAACCTCCTAAAAATCACTAATGCAATTTAAACTCTGAATATCATCACCCTGAGCATTAAAACTGACCTACACATCAAATCAACTAAAATGGATCTTAATTCACTAATATTTGGATTTTAACTAAAACTCCCTTTTCAGACCTACAACAAACCTAGACAGTAGGCAATTGTAATCAACTACCCAGCTTAGGATCCATCTCAGCCACACAGGCCTCTACACACACTGTGGAATTATTTTCTAAGGCACCACTTCTAGACTTAGGCTAGGCCGGTGCTTACTTTTCTACTATGTGCCGAGCTTTTTCAGATTTCACTACATGTTGTGATTGAACTGTTGGTGTGTTTGCTTACTTTTACTACACTCTGGGATTTGAGGTGATTGCACGATAGACTACCCATAGGTTAGGATCAACGTTGATACTAATGATGTCTTCTACAGGTGGCCATGCTCATGCAGTGCTAAATAAAAAGGGGGGCAATAATCATGATTTAAAAATACTAATGATGTTTTATGCAGGTCCTTCAGAAATTGCTCAGCCCCCCTAAATAAATGAGGGCTAATTAAAAATCATTATGAATTGCTATAGGTGCTCCATAATTGCTTATCCCTCAAATAATTAAGAGCATGGCTAAGTGTGGCTGTGATAAGTACTTTATTTTTCCTATAATTGCTTGTGATATATTAAACTGCTTGGGATGATTTTTATTAGGATAACCTTGCATGAGGGTCTTGATTTACTGTTTTCAGTTAATATAAATTATTTGTAATTTGGTATTGAGTTGTGAAAGTCTATTTTGAGTGAGGATATTGAGATCCAAAGGTTGGATTTCAAAGAGAAGAGGACACCCAATATGAGGATAGTCTTTTCTATTTGGGAATCCAAATTTGGATCATTCTACTACCTAAGGAGTCCAAAGAAGCTGAGATCCAAGGAGTCCAAAGAAAAGGAGACCCAAGGAGTCCAAAGAAGCTAAGATCCAAGGAGTCCAAGAAAGAGAGGATCAAGAAGATGAAGACCAAGTGTATCCCACTCAAAATAACTTGTGTTTGTTCTAGGATTAGAAATCCGGGTTGTTGGCAGTGGTGCCCGGCCACTTTATTTTCGGTAGACCCTGGGTTATAATTAAGGGCAGTTGGCCTATGGACATTTAATTGATTTGTTTAATTATTTACTTTATTTGATTTGATGTTGATTGCGCATAGGTTGTATGCCTTTCTTAGTTTATTGGCGATCTGCATGCCGCTTTTGTTTTAGCCTGGACTTCGTTAGGCTCTCTAAGGACTAAAACTTTTTCTACTCATAACTGATATTCAAAATTTTAAGGTTTAAACAATCTAGCAACTTAACGATCTAGGAAATTGCCAGAATCGTCCGAGGTCGCATGCATATTATTGCATTTCTCTCTTTCCTTCTATAAGACACTTCCCCGCCTGCGAGTAGAGTCCGGATAATCTGACCAATGAGGATTGGGTGCCAGACCTGGGGAAGCCCAGTTTACTTCTAAAAATTATTTTTATAAGCCTTTTTTAAAGTTCTATGCATACCTGATTTGAAAGCTTCAACTAGCATGCATTGCATTAGAAACTAACTAAATCAAAATTTTAATTGCATTAACTCTTGGAGCATTCATCCAACATAAGTTTGGGGCTAATTAGGAGAATTTCTAGATGTCGGCCTCGCTTCCAATAAACTTAAACCTACCCACCCATCTTTCATTAAATGACTGGATAGTATGGTTTTAAAATGATTAGGTGGCTAGCTGGCTCCCTCTTCCAGGCCGGGGTAAGTCCAGGTTTTTGCATTGCATTAACTAGGACACGGGTGTTAGTGTTGCGTAGAATACTAAACCCATTAGACTTAGGATTCAAGGCTACTATTGTTTCATAGTACGCCTCATCAGTAGGTAGGTCTTCTGTCTTCCAGAGACCATAAGCCCTACATATCTGCGTCACACGGATGACGCCACCTCCATCCTTCTCTCCTACATGCTCTGAGTGCATGACTTTTAGTTTCTCCAGTTTGTTCTCACTACCTTAGTCCCTCCGGGTGTTGATCTGAGCCGTGCATGTTGACTAAGCCTAGTTGAACCTTTCTTTCCCTTCGAGTAGGATTTCCTAGTCTTCGCCCTTTGTCCCAATCCTAAATTGGAAAGTATAACGTAGAATCCTTAATCGAGAGTATTCTCAGGCCCTGGCTTGAGATGTAATTAACCACGGGGGCTTGTGCCCGTGGGAAACTGAATCCCACTTTCAAACAAACCCCACTCGAGCTGATGTATTGGGTGGAGGAAACCCGTTGTGATGATCAGAGCGTACATATTATTACCTATCAGGGTGTGCTGGTGAGAGCCGCTATCGTCAATGGTTAATCGTATGTGTGATCGAATCTGCCCTCCCATTGGCAACATACTGTCTCTCCCCGAGGGGAGGCGGTGTTCTGTCGTCCTTTCGGAGGTCCACAAGTGTCAAGAGACCTTATACCAATCCAATCATCCTGCTAGAAATAGGATGAACCAATCACAAAATCCCATTTAAGAGGCATTTTAGGTTGCCATTTAATTTTATATAACCTACTCCAACATAAAGATTGGTCCTTCTTATAAAAACCAAGAGTAGGGTATTTTTTTAATAATATTTATAATTTATAAAATGTATCCCAAAGGGACTCATTTTGTCAAAATTTCCACCAAAGTTTATTTGCAAAACCCTTAACCATGTAGGATATAGATTTACAACCCAAACCACCCTTCTTATAAGGGCCATTACAAGAATTCTAGTTAGACCAATTGATCTTCCTATTATTCATGTTGGAGCTACAAAATAATTTATCAATGAATTTTTCCCAAAGTCAGATTCACTGTCCAAAATTGATTAATGGGCGTATAACACAAAATACTTTTAATCAACACAAATCTAGCACCCAAAATTAAAAACTTAAATTCCCACATAGATAACTTATTAAGAATATTATAGAACATTTTGTCAAAAAAGAAAGTTTTTTATGGTCGTTATGAATAGGTGTTCTAACGAAATAGATATGGAGGCATTGATTATTAGAAAAAAAGATATCATTTTGATATTATTGATATGCTCCAATGACATGCCTTTACCCACAATAAAAATACTTTTGTTACTATTAAATTTAAGACCACATTCCTTTTCAAAAATATTTAAGAAACTTTTTAATTCCTTTGAAATTTTTAATAGAACCATTTCAAAATACAATAATGTCATCAGTGAAGCAAAGATGAGAGATATTAAAACCAGCTAAATTTCTAATGTCTAAGCTTGTATTGTAAGAAAATATATGCTACAAAAAACTAGATAAATATTTAGTTGTAATAATATAAAAAGCAGGAGACAAAGGGTCCCCATGTCTGACACCTTGGCTAGACATGAAAAACCTTGGGGTTTACAATTAATTTTAATAGAAAACCAAACATTTTCTACAATACTTCTAATCAGCTTTATGTAATTCTAATCAAAACCCAAAAGATGCCTTATGTTAAGAATGAATGACTAGTTAATATTCATAGGATTTTGTTATATCCATCTTGAAAACTAAATTATGCCCAGGCACTATGTTATATATATCATGAATCAATTCTTGAGCAAGTAACATATTATAAGAAATATTTGTTCATTTCATAATCCATTTTGATTCCAAGAAACAATTCGGGGAAGAAAAAGATCTAATTTAGAAGCTAGAAGTTTAGATATGATTTTGTTAAAAGTAGTGCAAAGACTAATTGGCCTAAAGTCACTCCATTTCTTAAGATTATCATATTTCGGAATAATAATTATAAAAGAATAGGTACCGATTTCAGGAATGCCAAAAAAATTAAAATAGGCAAAAATAGCTTTACACAGATCTTCTTTAATTAAAGTCCAACTATTTTGATAGAAAGAAGTAGTGAACCCATCAGGCCCCACAACAAAATCTTTATTCATGTTAATCAAAGTGGAATAAATTTCAAGTTCATTAGTTTTTTCAGGTAATTCACATTATCCTCATAAAATATGAAAGAAGGAATAAATTGGGGATTAAAAATATCCTCAAGATGCTTAGAATTACCAAATAAAGCTTTAAAAATTTTGATAACCAAAACATTTATAATATCCTGATCCTCAGTCCAATCACCAGACTCCAAATTGGTTTTGTTGATAAAAGATCTAGCTTTCTTTTGTTAGCTAAACCATGAAAAGATTTTGTATTCATTTCTCCCACAAATAGATGTTTAAAGATAGCTTTTTGCCTCCAATAAGCTTCCTCTCTTACTACTTAAAGATTAGAAAAACTATTTTTAGCAGTAATAAGGTCTTCCCAATTTTCAATATAATTTGAAGAAGCAATGGTATTTTCAAGTTGAATGACTTCCTTGTAATCTTTTAGAATATTTTCAATTTTTTTTCCAAAAATATTTCTATTCCACCATCTAACAATCCATTTGAGGCATTTAAATTTTAACGCCAAAAAAATAATATCATTAGAACCTTCATAAAAATGCATCAAAGCCAACCAATTATCTTTAACAACATCATAGAAATCGGGAGATTTAAACCACATATTTTGAAAAAAAAGAGAGAATCCACTAAGACTAACATGCTTAATCCTTGAAAGAAAAGGAACATGGCCAGAAGTAGTCCTGCTAAGATGTTCCACTGAAGTATAAGGGAAAATAGTTAACTACTTGTTATTGAATTGGATCCTACCAAGACTTTCCTACACTTTGCTATATATCCATAAATAATCCAAGCAATCTTATATATACATCCAAACCTAGTCCTTAGGGCCACATTCCTAATGGCATATCAATCCTCTTAATACCTGCTATAATGCATATTTATAATAATTATTTAATCAATTTTATTAACCCCTTAGGAATGTGGCCACCTATGGAAGATATCTCTATAAAAATCTTATCAGATTAGAGCAAGTGCCCACTCATTAATCCGTAAAATAGAAAATAAAGAAACCATAAATAATCCAAGCAAAAATGATCACTATTTCATCACAAATGAAAGTGTAAAAGAAAGAAAGTGTAAGATGTTATCCTAGCTACACCCTACCCTAGGATGCCTACAAATTAATTACACTAGTAGATTATTGCATCAATATGTTGTTGACTATATGTGAAGATTGAGACATGTCGATTGGATTTCTATAGAAAAAATCTGCATAAAATTCGATCAGAATTATATAAGGTAGTTATTGATAGCGTGGCTGCTAATGAAACATTAAGCAATAATGTCAAGCAAAAAATTATACTTCCACCCTCATTTATTGGAAGACCTCATGATATGAGGCATATGTATTTGGACACAATGGCTATTGTACAACATTTTGGAAAACCTGATTTGTTTATAACAATTACATTAAATCCTAATTGGCAAGAAATCTAGAATGTGTTGAAGCTAGGGCAATCTACACAAGATAGGCAAGACTTAAAAACAAGTAATTTTAGGGCTAAATTACAAGATTTAAGTATCAATTAATAAGTTTATTTTTCAAGGTTTTACTGCTCATGTATATGTTATAGAATTTCAACATAGAGGTCTTCAACATGCACATTTTTAAATTTTTTTGAAGACTCAATTTAGGATATCAACTCCAATGCAACTTGATAGAATTGTGTTTACAGAATTCCCAGATTCATCGAAGTATAAAGGATTGTATGAATTAGTTTTAAAACATATGATGTATGGTCCATGTGGAACCATTAAAAAAAATCCTTGTATGAACAAAGGATTATGCAAGAATAAATATCATAAACCTTTCTCATCTCAAACAAGAATTGATGAGGACTCATATCCAATTTATCTCAGAAGAAATGATAGTCAACAAGTAAAAGTGAGAAATTATATTCTTGATAATCATTGGGTAGCTCCTTATAACCCAATCTATTGTCTACGTATAATTGTTATATAAATGTTGAGTTATTTTCTGGTATCAAGGCAGTGAAATATATTTACAAATATATCTATAAAGGGTGTGAATGAAATTTTAGTATCATTTTCGCAACAGAATATACAAAATAATTTTGACGAGATTTAACAATATCAAGATAGAAGATGGGTATCTACACCTGAAGCATTATAAAGAATATATTTGAATTTGATTTAAATGATATGTATCCATCAGTATGTAATTTACAATTAAATTCAGAGGAAAAATAGAAAATTTACTACAAAGATAATAAGAATTTACTGGACATATTAAAAAAATTATGCTTACAAAGTTCTTCAATCTCAACAAAATAGATTCAGAAGCAAAAAGAATATCTGTACAAGGAAATTCCTGAAAAATATGTGTGGGATAAAACAAAAAAAATTGGAAGAGAAGACGAAAATATAGCAAATTGATCGTATTAACACAACAAATTCAACCGACGGCGAAATATATTATCTGAGAATTTCGCTAAATTATGTGTACGAACCTACATCATTTTTTGATTTACTACACGTTAATGGAATACAATGTTCACTATTTAAAGAAGCTGCAGAGAAACAGAGTTTGCTTGTATTGGATAATTATATGACAGAGTGTTTAAATGATGCATCCATTTATCAAATTCCATATGCATTCAGACAATTATTTTCTATTATTCTCATTTATTGTGAGGCAACTAATATTCGGCAATTGTGGATTAACTATTATAAGGATGTTTCTCGGGATTATCAAAACAATAGTATAGTGACTTTAAATTAAATGCCTCCTATTCCTACCAGTCATTATCATGCAATATTACTATTATAATTTAGTTTTTGTGAATGATAAGAGTGTTTGTTCTGTGCAGGTAGTTGTTGAAATACCATATGTTCTCTTCCGTGCATTTTACTACACGCTTGTAGTTTTTTACATGATGAGCTTCCAGTAAAACTGCAATGAAACTCCTGTGGTTCTTCTCCATTTCTTTGTCACCTTCCTTTACTTCACATACTATGGGATGTTGTCCTTGGCAATGTCTCGAAATTGACAAGTCTCTGGAATCTCGTTTGAAAGCATATTTTTTTTTCTTTGATCTTTTTTTTTTTTGGGTTCTTCATCTGTAGAACAGTGAGTATCCAACTCTTCAGAACTCAACTTTAGTTCTAGAAACTGACGTTTATAAAATTCTGGTAATGCAGAAATAATTTGCAATTTAAGCTTGGAAATTATTGCTATTTAGCATGCGCTTTGTATGGACATGGAAAGTTATTGCTATTTAGCATACTAATTTTGAAAAATGTAATTATTTTATTTTATTAAGATGGTATTTTAACATTAATTGAAAACTATATATCTTGAGTAATTTACCTATTTGAGTTATTTTTTAAGTTCTGCAATTTTTTTTCTTCTTTGCTTGATTTTTTGACCAGAAATAAAAAACTGAAAAAGATGATATCAATATTTGTGAGTTTAATCGACCCATACGTGGTTAAATATAGCTCATATATGTTTATTAGTTAAACTTATGTCATAATTTGAGTTTTATTTGAGCATAATAATTTCTATGTTTGATCTAAATGATTTAAATATATAGTCCTATTATGAGATATAACTCATGAATTTATAAAATTTAATCAAAATTTATGTAAATAATTAGATATTATTGTTTGATGCTTTCATTTGTTTATATTCAAAATAAATATATGACTTTTAAATTTACTATCTTGTAAAAAAAATTGATACAAAATATCGGATAAGCCATTCTTAAATGTTTTTTTTATTTTTAATGCGAATACTCATTAAATAACAAATTGTTATGTTCTTGAATACAAAAGAGTACTTGAGTATGTTATTAAAGTTATGTTTTTGAATACAAATGAGAAAAAATAAAAAAATATTATCATCTACGTAATTATTATATAAAAATGTTGTCTATAAATTTTAACTAAGATAAACTAATGTTTACTTCATAAAATCATATCGTATTATTTTTTTTTAATTTTAATTCTATTTTCTTATTAATAGTGCTGCTGCCCTGGACATGTCGTTCTTCTCAAATCACTGCTTCGCCCAGACTGTCTGCCATCTTCGACTACAATTGTTCAAACATCACTATCTACCTTTATTCTTGATCAAATCACAGCCGCTTATTTTCAACAACCTAATTGGCACTTATGTAATTACTACTAAATGTCTCAGCTAGTAAATAAGAAACTATTGTATTCAGCTTTAGTATGTATGGAATACAATTCTACCTTGCTTTATTCTTTACTACTACATTTTCCTTCTCTGCTTCTAGTGTATACAATGCTGGGTTGAAGGTACCTCTACATGGTATTAGAGCTACTTGCATAACTGCAAATGGATACATACCAGGCCTCGTCAACCAATGCTCTGCCTCCTATTGCTTCACAGATTAACTCTACTGAAACCCTTATTCCTTCCTCCTTAAAGTTCTTGGTCTCTAATATAAAAAATGTCATTAACACACAGTTGTTGCCTGATAGTTATCCTGCCTAGCGAACTCAAGTTCATATGTTGTTTCACGCCAATGGCTTTCGTGGATATCTTGATGGAACCACCACATGCTCACCCAAACTTCTTATCTCGCCTACATTGTCAACCTCGACACATGCCATGAGATCTGGACAACCTTTCAAAACATTAATTTGAACCAAGCTTACTCCTATCTACTTAGATGATCTATATTCTCTCCTTTGTAGCGAGGAAGTAAATCTTTCCACTAACGCAGCCAAAATCCCACCCCCTACTAAATCGCAGCAACCCTTTCATAACCTTGCACTGTTTCAGAAATTGGTTGGATCACTCCAATACCTTACTTCCACCGGTCCAGATATTGCCTTTGCTATGAACAAGCTTTGTCAGAATATGCACCAGCCCTTAGATTGCCATTTTCTACTCCTAAAGTAAATTCTCAGATACTTAAAGGGCACCTCAACACATGGCCTTCTTCTCCAACGAGGCCATCTCCAGCTTCAAGCCTTCTCCGACTTGGAGTGGGCATGTGACACCGAATATCACAAGTCCAAGACTGGGATATGCATATTTCTCTGTTCAAATCTTCTCACATGGAGCGTAAAAAAATAGACCATGATCATGAGATCCTCAACCGAGTCTTAATACCGCTCTCTTGTTGCTGTGACCACTGAGATTATCT
Source organism: Dendrobium chrysotoxum (assembly GCA_019925795.1). NCBI lineage: Eukaryota > Viridiplantae > Streptophyta > Magnoliopsida > Asparagales > Orchidaceae > Dendrobium > Dendrobium chrysotoxum. The sequence goes on from CM034312.1 coordinate 56,008,602, forward strand.
AGCTTCGGCGACTCTACCAAGACTTCTCACTTAAACTGGATACTACTCCCTTGTTCTGTGACAACATTTCAGCTTTTTCTATTGCCATCAACCTAATTTTTCATGCCCAGATCAAGCATATAGAAATCAATCATCATTTCATCCGAGAAGCCATACAATTCGCTGTCATCACTATTTAACATATTTCTACCACAGATCATATAGTAGATATCTTAACAAAGGCACTACCCAACTCTACTTCTACTTCCCTCAAAGACAAGTTGATGGACTGCAATCTACCTCAACTTGAGGGGTGATAATAGTGGTTCTCCTCTAGAAATGTCGTTCTTCTCAAATCACTGCTTCGCCCAGACTGTCTGCCATCTTCGTCTACTGTTGCTCAAACATCACCGTTTACCTGTTTACCTGATCAAATCACAGTAGCTTCTTTTCAACAATGTAAATGGCACTTATGTAATTGCTACTAAATGTCTTAGCTAGTATGTAAGAAAGTATTGTAATCAGGTTTAGTATGTATGGAATACATTTCTACCTTGCTGTCTTTTACTACTTCATTTTCCTTCTCTGCTTCTACTGTATTCTATAATGCTAGGTTGAAGGTACTTCTACACTTACCATGTTTATTTCAATATTATTTCAGTTCTTTCAAACTAAGCTCAATGGATATTAAAATAAAAATATTTTTATTGCATTATTATTTAGTTATTATTTTTATATATTTTAGTATGGAAGCCTTTATGTTTTTTTAAAATATCTTTCTCATTGCTTTATAAAATAACTTTTCATTACAAAAATTTCTAATTCAAATAAATTTTAAACTATAAATATGTTTTATAAAAGCATTAAGAATGTTGTCCCAAATGAAGCCTAAGTGTACCTTTATTTACTTATTGTATGATATGAGTGTATAATCTCCATTCATTTTTAGTAAGTGCGCGAGCATTTATATTAGTAACAATCAAAAAAAGTAAAACAATTTATACGAACTCGTGACAGGAAAAATGATGAAAACAAATTACGCAAACTCGTCACTGGAATAATGACGTAAACAACATTAATTTTAAAAAATGATTGGGTAACGACAAAACTGATATTTTTAAATTTTAACTTCTAATCCTTATTGAAACAGTTTCTTCTAGCAATTTGACTTAGAAAGATGATTAAATATACATTAACTTGCATGTTTTCTCACCTGACTGTTAGTAACTTGCAAGTTTAGAAGCATATCAGGATCATGAACATCATTAAAAATTGGAGCCTCTGAAAAGGGTATTAAATTAATCATTTTTTTTTCTGGCAAGATTATCAAATTTTATTTATTGCCAAACTTTCCCATCCTTTGGTCATTTAGATGACTTCCAAAGCCAAATAACAGAACAACAATATCCCCAAAAAAGAGCGAACAAATTATTACACAAACGCGTCAAAGGAAGTGGGAAGAACACAGCATTATTTTTTAAAACCAAAACAAGCATCACTAAATCTGCTTGCTAGTGCATGGAGGCAACGGCGAGCCGCAAAGACATTTGTTGTGAAAATACGAATCCACCCCAAACTTAGCCGTGATCGGCCCAGCCGGAATCTCACCACAAAGCTGGTTATAACTTACGTTGAACACAGGAAAGTAAGTCGGGTCCACCTGGTTTATCTGAGCCGGTATCGACCCTGTAATCTTGTTATGATTCAGATCTAAAACCGTCACGTTCACCGGAAACGTAACCCGGCTAAGATCAAACGCGAACTCATTCCTGCTCAAATCAATATACCGCGTCGACTTCCCCGCACCGAATAAAAAAGAAGCGTCGCCGGTCAAATTGTTCCGGCTCAGATCTATTTTACCCCATTCCGGCACACCGAGAGAGACCGGTAAATCGCCGGAGAGGCTGTTGTGGCTGAAAATGAGATCCGGTGGGGAGGATTTGGCGAAATTGCCGAATTCAGCTGGGATAGATCCGGTGAGGCGGTTGCGGGAGAAATCAAGTTGTTGGATAGAAGGAAGCTTGGCAAGTTCAGGGGGGATTGAGCCGGAGAATTGATTGAAAGAGAGGTCAATGTCTGTGAGAGAGGGTATTTGGGAGAGGAACGAGGGGATGGGGCCCGAGAGAGAATTCCAGGAGAGGAGGAGGATAGAGAGGCGGGTGAGACGGGTAATGGAGGATGGGATGTTGCCAGTGAGATTGGGGAGTTTGTGGAAGCGTAGACTGGTGAGGAAAGGGAGGTCGCCAACGGCAGAGGGGATGGGGCCGGTTATGGTGGAATCGGTGATGACGAATAGGCCGGTGACGCGAGAGCCATCGGAGCCGGGGACGGTAGGATCACATTCGACGCCGCCCCAATCGCAGCAGGCTGTTGCGGAGGTCCAATAGGTGAAGTTTAAGGCGGATTTGATGGAGTTGAGGGCGCGTTTGTCGTCCTTGTTGCATTTATCGGCAGTGATGAGGAGGGGAAGGAGGAGTAGGATGAAGAAGCTGGGGTGCATGGCTGCCATGTGTGCAGCTTGTTTGGATTAAGTCGCGAAAGGTCCGGTTTTTATGGAGTTGTAAAATTGTAAGTTCGTGGAAGTAGTGCGAGGACATTCTCTACTGCGTCACGCGTGGATGGGTCCATGGCAGCCGGGAGATTTGACGGGATTATTTTCTTTTTTTTGCTTTAATTATTCAAACGAAAATGCTGACTTGCCTTTTTTTTTTTAATGAAAAATTAGGAAAAACGTACTAAAGCATTAAAGGTTTTTGTTATCATTTATGTAGCCGATCTCATTTAGCCGGAAAAATCAACATTGATCTTAGAAGAATCAACATTCCATTTCAAATTTTATCCAGAACCTGAGTAATATCTTGAGATATTGTTGCAAAGAATATTATAGATGTCACATTCGAAGAAGAGGTGAGCAGTAGTTTCATAAATTTAAAAGCAATGACAACAATAAGGTTGGAATGGAATGTTTCTTCTTAGCTAGTTATTTGTAGTTTTAAGGCCATCACTATTGTGTCATTAGTATTAATGATAAATTTGATCATTTCTTTGTAAAACCTTAGATAACTTATTTATTACTCTCAATATAGACTTCAACATATGCAACATAAAAATAAATTAAAAATGAACAATGACACATGGAGGAACTTAGGTGCATGTTGGTTGGAGCAACCATGTGAAATTCTCTCACACACTCCCTTGAAACCCATTAGGATCTTCTCCCTCTCTCACAACCTCACCCTTTCTCTCCCTTGCTCAAAGCCCTCTCTATTCAATGCTCTCTCACAAAAGACTCAACCCTCAGACTGCCAAAAGAATTTTACTTAGGTTATCAACAAAGCTTAAATAGTGGGGTTAAAAAATCCTTAATAGTACGATTAGTTCAATTCTGCCCTATTAGTACTATATGATGAATAGTGATACAGTACGATCACTGCAATTCCAACACGGATCGTATATTATGAATGAATAGTTTAATAATACGAATAGTTCAATTGAATCATAGTTTTTATAGGACGAACCCTGGGATGATCAGATATCATCTATGTCAATCACCCATATTATGAAGTTCGTACAATATGATCTTAAATCTTAAATTAATATAATTTCGATTGATTAATCACAAGAATCAAATTAGGCAAGACTTTAAAACATTGTACAATATGATTTCATTCATACTGCATGAATAGAATAAAATTTTAAATTTAAATTATTACATAATTTAATTAACAACGGGGTTTCTTAAAATATATGATCGTCCTGTATGATGAAGTGGTCATACAGTATGATTAGTTAAATTTTATTTTAATTTTATTCTCGCTTAATTAAAAATTTAATTAATTTCTAATTAGAAAGATCGTACAATAAGATATATATTATCTAGTTTAATCTTCAAAAAAATTATAACATTTAATTACACTCACCCTTGTGTGTGCGCATGGTTGCTAAACTAACATACGCTTATTACAAATACTGACTCAAGAAAAATAAAATTATAAACTCTTTCAAACAAGTCTAATCTATAAAAGCCTTTTTTGTGCTCTGGTTATCTAATGATGATTTGTGTATGTTGAACCTGAAATGTTAGTGATGCATACAAAATTATCTGCAGTATATAAAGTAGGAGAAACTAAATAAATATCCAATAATATTTATAATTATCAAAACTCAAGGTCGGCCTCCTAGATTATAACACCATAAATTTTGGTCTTTATGATATGATGGATAAGTAGGTTATTATTTATTTAGGAAAGAAGGCTTATAGTCTAAAAGTTTAAAATATGGGTCTATTTGAGTATGCAAGGTTTTAAATGCACCTAACTACCACACTTAAAATCCTTTTCTAATGTAATTCTAGATAAAAGAAAATAAAATGCTTAGTTTCCAAGAAAAATTCAGAAGCATATAAATAACACCTAACACCAACATGAAGCAAAAACTTAAAATGTATGCCATGCTCATAGTAAGGTAGAGAGAGAGAGAGTGTGTGTTTTAAAATGATAAACTCAAAAAATTCCTTAAAACCTAATGATAATCCACTAAAATGCATGCAAATAAAGAAGCTCACATAAAAGCAACAGTTCTAACACACAATTAGTGTAAATGCATCAATTAATCAAATTAATTAAAGTGCCTAAAAAGGTATACTTGGATATTCTAATTTGGGTGTTAAGTATTTCAAGTACATTAGTTTGATGGATGTGCAAGATAATTGCTTATATGGGATGCATATTATATAACCAAACTTTGATCAAAATTTAAGCATAGAAGATTGTCGCAGGATGGATCTAGATGGATATCATAGATCCTTAGATATAATATTTCAGGTAATGCTCATTTAAAAGTATCTTAGAGGTCCATATATATTTAATTTCTTGTTTTAGTTTGCTCATAATTTTATATATATATATATATATATATATATATATATATATATATATATATATATATTAATATGCTTTACATATTAATAATTAAGAATAATAATCTAAAATTCTAAATCAATTTGATTCCTTGAGTAAAAAAAATGCATGTTAATTTTGAAATTACAAAATGTTTCATATATTGCATAAAATTTACCAAATATTTAAAGATAATTAATTAGGTTAATTAAAAGTATTAATCTTAAATGATTAAAATTTTATTATGTATTCATTTTAAATTCAAATTTTTTATAGTAATTTATTGATATATAAGTTATGTTGTCTAAATTTTATCATAATTTTGTATGAATATTAAATATATTATAAAATGGATTCAAATATATGCCCATTTTTTAATTTCTTTATATTTTTATATGACAATCTATATTAAATATTAAATTATCTAAATTAGGGCTTGGATTCATTTCATTAGATTTCTTAGATTCTGTAGATGCAAGATGATAAGTTACATGATCACATTAGAGTTAAATTGCATTTATAATGGGTTTTTAAACATTACAAGACAGCTGGCCATTTTTGCATTTTTTTATGTATGCAAACTTTTTTACTTACTTATGTGACTAGCCTTTTTCAAGCCTTTTGAAGTTTATATTTCTTTAATATAAATTTTTTTATTAAATATTATATTATTAGTTGATAAAAAAATATTAGAATGTTAGTTTTGTTTAAAAATAGTTTAAAATATATTTTCCCTATAAATACCCCTCTTTCTCTTTATGAGAGGGTTACACAAAACTTAAAAATTCTAGCACATTCTCTCTTATACTCACCTTCATTACATTCTAAATCTTGGGAGGAGAATCATAGATATTCATTTCAAGTGCTCTACATATTTGCTACATCGAATCCTTGGTTTAAAATCAATAACACACTTAGCCAAGTAACTCTTAAAGTTCCTGAGTTTATTTTTTATTTTTCAAAATTTTCTTTGCTGCTCTTTTATATTTCACCTCATATCTTTCTTGAAACTTTTATGTTTGGGTGAAATACTACACTACCAAAAATGATGGTTTTCGCAGCACTTTTTTTCACCTATTCCGGTGGTTATAGCCGCTACAAATTTCTTTGCAGCGGTTTTTGAACCGCTACACGCCCGCTGTGTTTGCAATGCGCTGCAAAGGCATTCCGCAGCGGTTCAGGGAACGGCGGGGTAGAGTTTACGCACTGCTTCTTATAGCAGCGGTTATAACCGCCACTAAATTCGCAGATTAGTAGCGGTTTTAACCGCATCTGCTTCGATAAAATTGATATGATTCCCAGTATTGTGGGGGTTTTAACCGCCACATTCCTGGAAATCGAATACTTAGGGGCGGTTATAACCGCCACAATGTATGGAAATTCCAGGAATGTGGCGGTTAAAACCGCCACTAATGCCCAGTTTTTTTTTTATAAATCACAAATCCTGATTGTTCACCCTATATCTAACATGAAGGCTTCTCACCTTATGCGAACTATGCTTTTTCACCTCACAAAACAACACCAGATTAGACATCTTAAGAAAAATCTTGGAGTCCATCACCTCATTCAAAATCCAGCAACTTTTTACCAAATTATTCTAAAGTCATCATAGAAGTTTGGATTTTATTTGGTGAATACATTTGCATATCAAATTAGTAAATCCAAATATCACTCCCATATAGGAACCCACATTCACATAGAAACATTAAACATTTATAATTAATCTTGGAAAAAATCATGAAAATATAAATGAAGTAAAATTAGATTTTTAGCGAACCCAAGAAGCTACGATAATTAATTATAAACATCAATCCTTAATGTATATTTACTTCATAAGTGTTCTAATGACAATTTAATTTCAAATTGAATAAAACCATTAAAATTTCAATATAATTCCAATTGGCTTCAAATTTTGACAAAAATTAGTTTAGGTCATTCCTAACTAACATTCTAAGTTTTATCATGTTTGGATGCCATTTGGTGTACCAAATCTTAAACCTATCCACTCAAACATATAAAAAGAACTACACTCTTATATAATTCAACATATAAATTTTAAATTTCTTTACAGATAATTTGCAAAGGTTTATGAAATATGAATTAAACTTTAATAAATTTCAAATAAGTCAACTTATCATGAAGAAATAATTGTTGAATATGACAAAATTAAATAAGTTTAATGCACTTATAATATATAATTTTAACCTAATAGTTTGTAATAACTCCTCTTAAGAGCATATGTAAATAAACCATCAAATCACCCTAACAAAAACTTAATTAAGAACTTTGGCATAAATTGATTCCAACACAACATAACAACTACTAGAGTTCTAAAAATTACTAGGAAATACTATGATTCATATATTACAAGAAAGGAAATAAGCACAAAATAACAACTACTAAAGTTCAAAAGCAAAACAACATAAGTTCGAAAATACATAAAATACCCATACAAGTAAAAGCATCACATTTAATACAACTCATCAACAGACTGTCAGGCATCAGATGAATTGTCATTGCCACCTTGAAAATAGTATGAAAATAATGAGATAATAATAATCAATTAAATTACATTTAAATTACATAATTTTTTGTTCATACCATTTCTGATCCTCCATTGGGTGGATGATTCATTTGAAATCCTTGCATGAACTGTCTCATCTCATCACAAAATGAGCCAAACTCTCTCATCTGATTATCACGAAATGATCTGAACTCTTCTATAAGACTAGCAATCTGTCCAAAATTGCTGCCACTACCACCACCTTCTTCAGTTTTGCTTTGAGGAAAGAATCTAGTTGGTGTGACACCAAACCCCTGGGTACGAACTCGACCTGAATGTTCAGGTCCCATAACTATAGCAAAGACCCTCTCATTAGCTTCAATATTTCCATCTTCAGGTGTAAGCCCTTCTTCGGCAAGAAGCTTACATGCCTGCGTCTACAGTACAAATACATAAAGTTAAATCTATTGAAGAACGATTTATTAAAAAAATTATAATAACTATATATATGTACCCATTGCTGTATAACGTCCTCAGATGACCAGGTACCATCTTTGTGCATCCTATTAATTTTCCATAATTGCAATCTATCCTTGATAGACTACAAAAAAATTATAATAACAATATAAGTTTGAAAATAAAACATTTAGTACTAATAAATATATAACAAAGAAGCTTAATCAATATTTAATTTTATACCGTTTCCTTCTGTCTTCGAACTGAACTCACACGACCCATTGTGTGAGGACAAGTTTGTTTCTTCGCATTGGCAGAATTTTTTGCAGCCCTTTCCTGTGAGACAAGATAATATTATATTCCAAAATCTCTAATAGTAATAAATATATAACAAAGAAGCTTAATCTCAATATTTACCTGGTCTTTTGGTTTTGACCATTGGTTAACAAGTTGACACCATTGCGTTTGGTCAACTCCAGCTGGAACTGTTTCCAAAATTTCCTCAATTGGTCTACTGTCCCAATGCTCAGCCTTTAAAGTTGTTTTATAATTACGCCATTTCACCCCAAGGGATTGAAGAATCCAATGGCATATATGACCAGGATACTCAAATTTAGACTGCAATTGAAAATATGATTTGATTAATAATATAAAATTAAAAAAAAATTAAAATTCCATTGAAATATATATACCTCAACTTCAGCCAACATCTTTTTCTTGAAGGGCTCCATACCCTTATTTCTCTAATCAGGGAAAGCAATTGGAGCCAATATAGGATCTCTTGCAACAACACCAATATATGATCATAGCAAAATCGACTAAGGGATATTACAAGAGATGTTATTTTCATTTACCTCTATATGAATTCATGTTCCTGGCGGCATATTCTGTATATCAGCACATGTTGTTCTCCCCCTACGCCTGATAGGATTTCCTTGCTCATCTACATAATTCAATTAAAATAAAATGAACAAGCATGAATAAGCATGATAGGCCCTAGCTCATCTACACAATTTAATTAAAATAAAATGAATATCATAAAATGAAATTTATACCTATGAGCCATACCCCCTCTTCTGGGGCTGGAGCTGTGCCACAAAATGAATGCCGTGAAGTCTGTTGGCTCCCACTACACTCAATCTCCTCCGGTGAATCTGGGTGTACTGGAGTGGAAGGGGTGATTGATTCAATCTCCCTACTACTTTCACCTTTACTTGATCCTCCTCTACTAGATCCACCTCTACATATTGCCTTCTTTGCTCGTCTAAAAAGACTACCTCCTGTCATTTCCTGCAAATGAAAAAATTAAAAGTGTTTAGCATTAACAAAGAACAACATATAAATAACAACATATAAAGAACAATTAAAATATAAAGAATAATATAAAAAGAATAATATATTAACGAGCAATATAATAAAGACTTATATTTATAAGCAACAAGAAGTTCCTAAATTTTCTGACCTGCATGAATAAGCCTTGAGTAGTACACAAGTGTATAACCAAATTCATCTTGTTTTATGCCGCTAAACTTGAATATGTTAGATTAATTAATTTGCAGGTTGTGATAATCAAAAATAAGAAAAACATAACTCAACATTAATTGTAATGAATAGTCTTGTAGGAAAAACATAACTCAACAGTAATTGTAATGAAAGCCATCAACAAAATAATTTTACATTTACAAGCACAAAGAAATATTACAATCAAATGCATCTCGTGGTTTAGCTCTCACAACAAAATTCCAATTCTGATTTTTAGCATCTTCAATGTAGAATATAGGCTCCACTTGTGAAGAGAAAACAAAAGGATCATCTTGAATTTTTTGACCTGTATGAATAAGCCTTGAAAAGTTCACAAGTGTATAACCAAATTCATCTTATTTTATCCCTATTGTACTTGTGTTTGCCCAATCACATTTAAATAATATCACCTTGAATATATTAGAGTAATTAATCTCAATAATATCATTAATTTTTCCATAATAGCTAAAATTCCCAATCTCTGTTGTATTAACAACACAAAAATTCTGTGTTTTTTGCCTTCATCTCGTTCTTTTGTGTGAAAAATATAACTATTAATGAGAAGACCCTTGTATCTATTTGCAATTTTGTTGGGGCCCTTAGCCAATGCTTTGATTTCTTCTGTGATTTCCAAATCATTAGAACTTGAAACCTAACAAGGAATAAAAAAAGTAATTCACTATGTCAAATACTTTAATTTATTATCATTGATACGAAATATAAAACATGAAAGCATACCGTGTCACGCAACCACTCATGAAATCTTTCATTGATAAGCCTCTCTAAATCTGGTATTATTAGATGTGTATGCCCACGTCGCTTTCTTCTCTCTCCATCTTTGAAACATTGTCTATAACTTTCAATATTATCACAATGTCGGAGAATATATCTATGTGCCTGAACCAAAGAATTATCATCTAAGTTGAATGAAGACACCTTTCCCAAGGGAGTACCACCACTTGAAAATTTAAAAATAAATTATCCCTCAGATGTTGTTGCAGCTTTATTCAAAAATTGAGACTGCTCTAGATATTTAGAACAGAAAGTTATTCCTTCTTCAGCAATATAGCCCTCCGCAATAGAACCTTCAGGTTGTGCTTTGTTAGCTACATAGTCTTTTAATACTAAAAGAAATCTGTAATAATAAAAAACTTTATAAAGATTATGTAAAGCTGAACAATAATAACTTGAATTAATAATTACTATTGAAATACCTCTCAAATGGATACATCCATCTATACTGAACCGGACCACCTAATTTTACTTCCTCGGCCAAGTGAATAAGTAGATGAACCATGATTGTGAAGAATGAGGGGAGTATTGATCTTTCCATTTACACAATGTTATTGTAATATTATTCTGTAGTATGTCCAACTCGTTCGGATCGATAACCTTGGCACAAATTAACTTTAAAAATTTTGAAATCTCCACAAGAATATGTATAATTTCATCGGATGGAGAACATGACCTCAAAGCAATAGGTAAAATTTCTTCAATTAGCATATGACAATCATGACTTTTTAGGCCCACAATCTTACATTCTGTAACATTAATACACCTTGAGATATTAGATGCATAACCTTTAGGCATTTTCATATTTTTTAAAACTTGACAAAACATCAACTTCTATTTTTTGTTCATTGTGAAGCAAGTTGGTGGCAATAAATAAGAACCATCTTCAAGAATTTGTGGATGCAGCTCACTTTTAATTCCAATGTCAACTAAATCTTGTCGTGCTTGCAAAATATCTTTAGATTTCTCAAGATCAAGTAAAGTGCTAATGAAATTATCACATACATTTTTTTCAATATGCATGACGTTAAGATTGTGTGGTAGTAAATTATACTCCCAATAAGGTAGCTCAAAGAAAATTGATTTTTTCTTCCAAATGTGATTTTCACTCAATTCTACAGTACGCCCTCTTTTCAAGCTTCTAGATTTGCCCAACGGAAATTGAACATTTTGTAATTTTTGTAAAATATCACTACCAGTATTCCTTCTAGGTGCTTTACGGATCTCTTCTGTATTATCAAAGTATTGTTTCTGTCGACAGAATAAGTGATTCTCTGGTAGCCAACGACGATGACCCATATAAGAGAATTTCTTTCCTCTATATAACCATAAAGACTATGTATTTTCGGCACAACAAGGACAAGCAAATCTGCCTTTAGTACTCTACCCAGAAGCATACCATAAGCTGGAAAATCATTGATCATCCACATTAATGCAGCTCGTAAGTTAAAAGATTGTCCAGATGCTGCATCATAGGATATCACTCCATGCCATAATTCAGACAACTCATTTATTAGCTGTTAGAGATAGACATCAATATTGTTTCCTGGACTCTTCTCCCCTGGTATAATAGTAGACAGAATGAAAGATGTTTGTTTCATTGCAATCCAAGGAGGCATGTTGTAAGGAACCAAAAGTACGGGCTAAATGCTGTATGTACTACTCATAATCTTAAATGGATTAAAACCATCGCTTGCTAAAGCGAGCAGAACATTACATGGATCTGAAGAAAAATCAGGGTATCTAGAGTCAAAGGATTTCCAGGCTTCTCCATCAGCTGGATGTCGTAACAACCCATTTATATTTCTCTGTTTGGCATGCCAAATCATCTCTTCAGTAAATTTTTTTGTTTTAAACAATCTTTGAAGCCTAGGAATCAATGGGAAGTATCGAACAACCTTAGCAGACTTCATTTGATTTTTCTTTCCTCTAGCTGAACTTTTTTTAGCCCCTGCCCACCGTGAAGAACCACAAATATGACAAACCTCTTGAATAGATCTATCTTTCCAAAATAGACAACAATCATTTGGACATGCATCTATCTTTGTATATCCAAGATCAAACACTTTCATTATCTTCTTCACTTCATATGTATTTTTAGGTATCAATGAACCATCAGGGAAGGCTTCAATCAATAACTCAATCAATTGATCAAAAGATTTTGCAGACCAAGAGTGTAAGCACTTTAGGCGAAATAAATGTAAGATGAAGGATAACTTTGTGAATGACTTACAGCCAGGGTATAATTCTGCTCCTGCTTCTTGCAATAAATCACCATATTTCATTGCTTCATCATTTATCAAATCTATGTTATTTCCATTATGTTCATCATCTAAATTGACATTACCTGAGTAGAATGTATCCCTTAACAATCCTTCTATATCATTTGTTCTGTGCTGCTCACCTTGAGTTTGTACTTCAACAATACTATCAGTATCAGTACATGTTTCTGATCTTGTAACTTCAGCTAAAAAATCATGTTCCTTTCCATGTCGATTTCAAATAACATATCCAGGAAAAATTCCTTTGGAGAGTAAATGTAACTTGACATCTTTTACATAATGAAAATATCTGTTAATGCATAATTTGCATGGACATAGAATTTTTTGTGTTGAACTTTGACTTTGTGTTGTAAATTCTAAAAAATTCTTAACACCTTCAATATAATCACTACTCCATTTTGATTTTGACATCCAACTCTTATCCATCATACCTGTGAAGCACTCAAAAAATACACATTCAATAAGCATTCACACAATAATTTAGGAAAAATATAATTTTATTTGAGTACTTAATATACAATACTTAATACCTTTCTATTTTTTCTTAAATATTTTCAATAAAAAGAAAAAAAACTCTTTAGAAAACTTTGTGTGTGTGTGTATGTCTACATATATTTGGACCAAAAAACCTTTTTGAACTACCATGTGATTAATGATTTCAATTTAATGGTTACTTTATAGATTATGGCTCAAAGAGACCTTAAAAATTGCTTAGAAAGGGAGAAACACAATTAGAGATGATGGGTTTTTGGAGCCTACTATGGAACCAAACATTATTGCAGAATAATTAAGATACATCCTTGTGAGTGCTTAATTGCCTGCACATGATGAGGATGATCGTCTTAGAAAGTCATCTACTAAAATAAACATATATTTATGACACTCATGGTCCATGGTAAACCTCTAAGAATATTTATGGAGATGTTATCCTAAGACCAAGTTAAAATTAGCAAATATATTTAGAGTCCTATATTTTATTAAAGGGTTTTAGGTTTATTAAATAGCACATCCTTTGATGAATCTAAACATGCCAAGATCCTTGCATGGATCATACATGTAGACCTATAGTTTAGAAGAGCTTTTGTAACACCAAGGTGTTTGATCACCTTGAATGCACATGCCTTCTTTATCCACTTTAAATTATAAAAATAATTTATAATACAAAGTTATACCTCTTGGTAGATGTGGCATTAAATGAATGTAACATTTTGAGAGATTAAAAATATAGACTTTTCTCATGAAGTTAATGCAAGGCACGTTGAGACATACATTTATCTTTTCAACAATTAGTTGTTTAGGGGACTACTTTATCTAAATATAGAATGTTATGCACCCATAAATTTAAAAGACAAAAATGTTTATATTAAAATATATATACCTGAGGTTTCATTTACCTAACATGAATTTAGCTATGTAGGGTTCATTTTGTTTGGAATTTTGGTTCCCTATAAGAGCAACCTCCCATAGTTAATTATATCTTTAAGATTTTAGGCCTTAATAAAATTTTTAATTGAAGTTATGGTCATATTGTAAGATGTTAAAGATAAGATAAATGAATGTGAGCTTGGGATATCAAAATGGAAAGTTCAATATTAGGAAGGATAATATAAGTTTCCAAAGAAAAAATGGTCTATGAGCATGTGACCTTGGGAAGCTTTGAATGCCTAAAAGAAGCGAAAATATATATTGAAATTTATTTTTAGGAATGATTGATTCCATTAACCTTAATTTAAAATTAAATATTTTATTAGAAAGCGAGGTTTCTGATTCCTCAAAATAATAATGACCTCATTAGTAGGGACACCTCATGTGAGGACTTTAAACACCAAAACTTATGATGGCAGTCTCAAACCTAAATCTATGGAGACTTGCATTATCACTTGGGTATGAAACACTATCTAATTATAATGTAACTAATAGCACTGTGATTAAACCCATAAAAAAATAGAAAAGTTAGACATTGGTCTTATAATCCTGCTTAAAAGGATAATAAGGCAATTAAGATCTTCCATATGTATAATCTAATCTTTTCTTATGTATGATAGTTAAAGGTTGGCATATGAAGCCTCCTATATTAAACTCCAAGTATATCTCGGAGTCTTATATGTTTAGATCATCCCACATGTCTATAAGTACTTCTTAGACTCAAATTATACATAAAAATAGGCATATAGATGACATTGGCTCTAAGCTTTCATTTTAGCATTGCACAACATTTTGCCAAGCATTAATTAATTCTGTCAACGAAACTATGCAACTAAGCATTTACAGAAGAAAAATATTTATATCTTAATGTTCACAATTACAACAAAATAATATTACTAATACACTAATATATCACTCAGCTAAGCAAGAAAGGAATGTAACCTTAATTACACCATATGTATATGGATGACCTAGTTATATATATATGGATGACCTTTAGGAACTAAAATGTTATTTCTCTTGTATATAACCCAATTTATAGCATCTAAAATCGAGCACATGCACATAATGATATAAATCAGTAATGGAACCTCATTCGAAAAAAAAAATTGAAAAACCCTAGGTTACGGAACAAACTGATCGATGGAGAGCAGGAGAACCGGAGGAGGTGGACACGGGCGGACGACCGGACATCGGCCTTTGACGCCGACAACAATGGCCGGACTTCGCTCTTTGACGCCGACGACCGATCTGCAACGGAGAAGGGAACGGAGAACGCGAATGGGGCGGGATCGAAAGGCCAGGAAAGAAGAATATGCAAATCGCGAATGCCCAGCTAGCTAGGTTAAGACGTTAGGAACACAAGTATTTGTAGCAGTAATAACCGCTGCTATTACTAGCGTTTATAACTGCTGCTTATACCTTGTTTTGCTAGCAGTTTTCAAACCGCCAGTACCAACTACTGCGAAAAATCACGTTTTTTGGTAGTGCTAGTTGAGGATCTTAGATTAAACTTTTTGGTTTAAAACTTTTTCTCCACATAAAATTAGTAAGTATATATATTTATTTTGGCATATATTTACATTCCAAATCTAATTCATTTTAAAAGTATTATATGCACATATTTTAATTTAACATATTCACTTCATCTAATTTAAGAAGTTATATCTTAAATCAACAAGCAAAATATGTTTTTATGAAATGTTATATATATATATATATATATAGACTTAGAAATATATCTATAGTGAGCAAATTTTACATTCTATTTCTATGTGTTGAGGGGATTATTAATAATATATAAAATCACTCAAATATCATAGATCTTTTATTGTAATATAATTTGAGCTTGCATTATTAAGATAAAATCATATTTCTATTTTTATTAATAGAAGCCATTTAGTATAGTTAAGTTTATTTTGTAATTAGATTGGGTTGTACACACTTGTATAGAAGAGTACTTAGGTTGTAAGAAGATTATTAGATTTAAAGAAGTGAGGTTTATAAGGAAAACGTAAGATTATTGGATTTTTGTAAGAGCATTAGTTAGCGTGGGTATCAGTTAGATTAAAATTTGAGTCGAACCACATTAAAAATATTGTGTCTATTATTTTATTTACTTGCAAATTTTATTTACTTTACTTATAAAATCTTAAAATTATGTGTTTATTTATTCCCTTGCCATACAAATCAGCTACTCTCTTAGGATTCACCTTATCAGAAGACCACCAAAAATTATTTTTTGCTAGTTCCTCAATTAGTTCATATACTTCATTAAATGGCTTAGACATTAAATAACATTCAGCTCTACATCTATGATTGACCTAATAGATCCTACCAATCCATTATAAAAAATTTAAATAACCAACTAATCTAGTAAAGCATAATGTGGGCATTTTCTAAGCATTTTTAGAAATCTCTTCTAACTTTCATAAATTGACTCTCCCTCAAATTGGGCAGAAGATGTGATATCATTCTTAAGTTTGGTCATTTTTGAAGGTGGGAAATAAGCTAGAAATTTGAGTGCTAAATCATTCCAAGTAGTTATAGAGTATGGGGGCAAGGAATTCAACCACATCGTAAGCTATATCCTTAGGAAAAATGGAAATAATCTTAAGTCTTATAGCACCTCGCTAACATCATTATACTTAATTATTGCATATATATTTAAGAAACTAGCTAGTTGGGATCCTCAACAGGAGTTCCCCTAAATTAGGAATTTTAACCAGTTGAATTGTGATAGGTTTCAATTCTAGGTTATTAGCCTGGATGTCCTAATCTTATACTGGTTCAGTTATGACAAAAATATTTTTACTTTTTCTAATTTTTCTAATAGTCCTTTCTATCTTAGAATCTAATAACATGGGCTAGATCAACTAAGCAAGCAACAATGATAAAATAAAATAAAGATCACAAACTAAATAATTAATAAAAGGCTTTTTTGGCTTTCTCAAAAATTTTAACAAACATGATAAAAAATAAAGATACAAGATACAAGTATGTCTAAATATGTACTAATTTTAATAATATAGTTTAAAATTATAATATGGATGTTACTACCCTGATAATGGTGCAAAAAACTTTATGGGGGATACCTTTGTGAGCGAATTATGTTGGACTTGAGCAATACAATATGAATATGCTTAGATTTTCTTTTATATTAAAATAATGAAAGCCTGCTAAATATGTAAGTTTAACTGCCATCAAGTAATAAAGTGACAGAGAAGAGTGTCGATCCAATTTGAAAGAGTTCTATTAAATTATAATTAAATTACTACTATTTAATCTAAATACACAATTTATTATACTAAATGTACGTAATATTAATGTTTTTATGTTTTTTCCACTTAATGGAGACTTGTTAAAAAAATTTTATACTAATGGAAATACAATATTTTGGACTAATGAATGTAAAATAATAGAAATTTTCTAATGAGAGTCTTAATTTTAGATGTAAATTACAGCATATGCTTCCCTAGATCTCTGTTGATCATATAGGGGTGAAAAGAGAGGTTTAGGGCCTTGCTATAATTATACTCTCTCCATAAAACCTTGAAAGTTTAGCATCCTATGTCTAGGTATGCCAACATTCCATTTCCATACTCATATTTGTTCCAATATTCCTCTGCAAGGTAATACATTACACTAGATATTAACTACATATATAACTATTATATACACTAAATTATGAATGGGGGATATTAAAAACATCTATGATATATTTTACAATATAAGAGTGTATATTAGTACTTATTATGTATTTACAATATTAGGCCAAAACTCGATGATTTAGCTATACATGGATAACATAAGCAGTAGACACATGTTCATTTCATTCATATAAGAAAAGATATAGAATAATGAATAAGATAAATGTCACCCAATAGAATCAATTAATATTCTTCAAACTCCTTTTTCCAACAATAAATTTTCTTACACAATACAAGTAAAGATCTCTCAATGATAGTATATTGCTCTCCCTATCCTTTCTAGAACTTTACTCTAAGGGGGGACCTACAGGAAGACACTATAAAGTATCAACTCCATTGAAAAGATAGAACTATCTAAATAAAAGAATTGAAAATTATTTATACAAGTGCAAGATCGGACTCAGACGTTAACGTGTTCAACAAGGTTGTACCATGGTGGTTTAAAATGAAATAACACCATAACACTGTAATGTTTGCTCCGCTGCGATGCTTGGCTGACCTTGTATGGTGACTGGTTGACTAGTGTATATTTTGGCTGAGTCGATGTGGCTCTTCATTTAGGCATTATGATGCTTGAAAGTGCAATTTGGCACTGTGGCATTGTGATCGTCGGTGCTCTTGTGCTCATTTTATTGAGGCTTCAATGTTATGGTGCTAATTTCGGGCTCAGTGTCACTATGAGACACGACGGTGCTGACCTTGGCTGCACCGGGGCACTAATTTTTTATTAAATTCTTGAGAAGTTGGCATTGCAATGTTAAAAATATGCATTAGAGTATTGTACATGGACACATTAAGGTGCTAAATCTATGGGCACTCTGGCGCTCGTTCAAGACTTATGAATTTTTACCTTCTCCTAAACATTTTTTGCAGAAACATAAATAATGTAAGACATTTCTGCAAAATTTTAATATAATAAATATTACATATTTTATACTTAGTAGATAGATTATCAACTTAGACTTTTATGGACTACTTACCCTTACCGGTAGATGAAACTAGCATAGATTTCTTCTTTAAGACCATCTAGGCTTTTAGCTTTTTATAATATCATGAGAAGATTAATCTTTGAGAAAAAAATAACTAGGATACTTCTTCCTAGTGACTTGAAGCTTTACTTAAAAGTATTTGAAGCATTTTAATCATAATGGTTTTAAGAAACAAGGTTTACACTTCATGCTTAAATTTCTCCGTGAAGGATATAGTCTAATAGTGGTTTCCCATGTTTTTATTTTATAACCTTATGAAGGCTTGCACATCCATGGTAGTAATATGATGTCATCCCCAACAAGCCTTCTATAAACAAATTCTCTAATTTAAAGAAGCTATGGACTAATCCATTCAGTAGATCTACATACCTGTCAATTCCAATCCTTAACAAACTACTAACAAACTATCTAAATAACAATGCTTTAATAGTATTATAATAATTGGATTTAAAATTAGCTAATTGCTACTTTGTATTTAAGTACCATCAAAATTTTTAAAATTAGAAGGCACAAATCCTTTTGGATAGAGCACTAAGTCATATTTTTCTAAATAAGGTCTACCCTTTAGAATGTTGAAAGTACCATGTGATTCTATTAAAGTATTCTTAACTTATTATTTTATTATTAATTTAATATCTACCTATTCAATATAATCTTTTTTTTATTTTACCAATTTTCCTTCTTTTTCTTTTATAATCAATTTCTTCTTATTTATGACCTAAATAAACTTAGGTTGAGGTGATTTAGCCAGTGCTAGTGGTTATGCGGATCCTTAATTTTGCAAGGCATCCATAGTGGCCATCATCGCTTTTATTTTCTTCACTATTCTTCAAGATTTATTTACTTTTTCTAGTTTAGTTGATTTAAAAGATATTAGGTTATGTCCAGTGCAACACTCTTCTCCACTTTTACATCTAATAAATTAGTTGTAGAGGCTATTTCTCTTTGTTGATATCCTGTAGCTTCTATTATGTATATTTTAGTTACTATATCTAAGTCATCTTGCTCTAACTCAAATGCTATAAAAAATTCTTCTTCTTCTTCCATTTTTCTTGTATCATTTAATTCATCCATGAACTCCTTTATTAGCTCCCTTAACACAAAATATGTGTGAATCAAAGTATACTTTATACTTAACATGGACTTCATTGATCCTTCTTATATCTTTATTCCCTCAACTTTCTCCTCAACATAATCTTTAGCCACAATTGGTGTGGACAGAGTGGCTACTACTTTATGTCATGAAATCTTCCTTCTACTAGATATTATGGTTGTGGTCTATTGAATTATAGAACTAAGCTTGCTCACATCAGAGTGAGAAGATAATTGGTTACCTATAAAGTAAGGTCGCTCAACTCTTGGTGAATTATGCATATAAGAATGGAAAAAATCTTTCATAGGATTATTATAAATTGAATATGATGGTGATGAGTGTCGATGAGTCTGATCATAAGAACAATTCACCATAGAATAAACAGGCAATGTCTAGCCTTAGGATTTGTAGGATAAGACCTTATACCATCCAAAAGTGCAGAAGTAGGAGGGACTTTAACTTCACTTTCCTTTCTTATAGAAATTATGATTATTTTTTCATTTAATTATCTTTCCTTCTATGCTCTTTGCCTCTATGGACAAATTAAATGATGATTGCTCCACTGATTTGAGATTTAAGATATACTAACACTGCATTATCGACTTGAGAAAAAAATTATTTACTTTAATATTCAAACATAGCATATGGAATGTAAAAATTATCTTGAAGGATGAAATTCACATTCACCTATCATTTTAAATATGAAATGAACCCAGGATTAGCTTTAGTCAACGCCAAGAAGATTTTTTTTCCTCTCTTAGCAAACTAAGATAGAGTTTATTTTATACTAAGACCTTGGGTTCTATAGAGGCTAGCCTCTACATTCAATTATATCTTTAAAGAGAAAACTTTTGATTGAAGTCGAGATTAGACTCATTTTGATTTTAAAATATAATAATGTTGCCTTTTATATTTTATAAAACCAAATATTCTTTCAGAAATATTATTAAATTTTATAGAAAATACATTTAAATTCTTTATACATTTTATTTTACTTTTGATATGGAACATGAGGTGTGTAAATACCTCTGGACTTACGCCTACTTTGAATGAGCTACCAACTAATAACCTAATACACACGCAATCATCCTAGATGTAATGCATGGTAAGATTAGCTCTATCCTAGGAGATTCAAGGATTAGATCAAACTCAAAATTAGTGACTCGAGATGAGTAATTTTTTACTTTATGTGTTAGTGATGCTAATGAGATGAATCGCTAAAACTTTTAATTTTATCTTATTTAATTTATCTAACAAAAATTTCTAACTACCAAAAATTCATAAAATTTTTGACAGCATAATGGCCATATAGCAACAGGAAAAAGCATTACATCCTCTAAGTGTAATGAGGTCCCGACTACATTGCCCACAAAGGGGCATAAAAGTCCTAGGCTCTAGCGTATGTAGTAGAAGTAAAAGAAGCATGTATGTATGTATGAATAGGTAAAGAGATTAGTTTCTAAAATACCTAAGGTTATATTATCCTAGAACTAGAATACATGTTCCTACAAAGTCTGGAATATACACATCAAGAAAAATATAGGAAAACTACTACTCGTTAATGTAAGATACCGCCCACATGAATGTGATATATAAAATGATGTAAATAAAAGAGAAGGATGTAAAAATAAAAAAATATTTATTTATTTATTGATTTGAATATATACAACAAACTTAGACTCTATAGAAAAGTATGGTGGCCAGGCTCCACCATAACAAACTTGGATTTTAAAGCCTATCAATTTTATAGAATCAAATATATCCACTTATTATCTTCGAGCTCCAAGTCTTCTGTAAAATTCCAAAAGAGATTATCCTCCAAAGGAGAGAACATCGTCTTTTGGTGCTCCATTTGTATGTATAAGCAGTGTATTTGGTTCTTTCCATAACTTAGAATGCTATACAACTCGAACTATATACAATCTATAATTTATAGAAACTTGTATATATATACAACAACTCTTAGGTATATTCTACTTCAACTTTTATAGGAATATAATGAATTGTATAAGAAACACATAAACATGTAAAAATATTACATAAGAAATATATAAACGAGTAAAAATATTACAAAGTAGTTGTGTAATATCCTTTTATTTCTAATGCAATCCTTAAAGCACCTAAGTGCACCAATAGAAATTAAAATGCATGACATCCAAATTGCATAAAATAAATAAACACACAAAGAGTGCTCTTCAAGCAAAGCACCCGGCAAGCAATCCACACCACCGGCCTAACCTTGGAATGAATTGGTTGTCCTAACAAATCAGCTAAGTGTGTAAGGGTGGCTAGTAGCTTTGGTATATCCTATAGGAGTTTAATTTTTATGTTGCTTGCATTTAAAGTGTTTGTTCATTAAGGCCAAAAGGGGTATTTTAATTAAAATTTACCTTGTATGAGTTTGAATTTTGTTGATTGAATTTTAAAGGCTGAAGTTGATTATTTGGGTCTAAAGAATTTGTAAGTTAATAACTCAAAGTGCAAGGACAACTAACCTTCAAATCCTAAGGCTTATAATCAAAATGATACCATCCCGTATATAGGATAGATGGTTACATAAGCCCTTAAAGATTTTTTAACGATTTATTGACCCTTCAATCCAATATATATGCCCTCCAAGTGGAATCAAGCATGATATATAAGGTCAATGATTTATTAATGAGTTAAAGATCCCCCAATCTTTTGTGTCAGTGCTTTCCTAAAAAGAATTATGCACAAGGGTTCTTTGGTTTTTTAAATTGTATTAGAGGTCTTGAAATCAAATGCTAATAGGCCCTCCAAATGGAGTCAAGTTTGAAGAATCATGACCTTTACTTATTTAGTTAATATTAATTATTAAACTTATTTGATCAAAATAGATTTCAATCAAACAAATTACCAAATTAATATGGTTTGAATGATTTAAAATTTAATTATATTTTTTATTTGAATTTTTAAAAACTTTTAATCAATTATTAAATTTTTATAAATTGTAATTAATTATTAATAAATTATAATCAATAGTTTTATTTAAATTATAATTATATAATTTTGAGCTTTATTTTATTTTATTTAAATTTTTTATGTATATTTAATTTACATTTATTAAAGTTATTTAACTATATTTGAAATTAATTTCATAATGAATAATTTAAATGATTTAATTGTTAACATAAGAATGGTTATTTGATTTTGATATGATTTTGATATCAAATCAACTCCAAACTTCATGAAATTTATTAAATAGGTTAAGAATGACAAATGTATCAATCTCTAAAAATTTTAAATCAATTAGAATTATATTTATTTTTAATGAATTTATTTAATTAATATATAATTAAGGGCTATTTAATTATTAATTAAAATTTAATCAAATTTGGATCTGAATTTTTTTATTCAATGATTATAGGATTGATTTAAAGTTGATTGAAGGTGATTTTATATCAGTATGAAATTTTGTTAATTTTTTGTGATTTTGAGAAAAATTTTCCCTTAAAGAAAGACTTATTTTGATTATTATTGTTCTGTGGTCAGTTAATGTGAAATAGAGGTGAATTTAATTCCTAGGGTGTATAGTGTGTCTAAGTTCATTTTAAGATTTAATCCCGATTAGATGTGTTTATGAATTTCTAAAATTTTCCTAAGTTCACTATACATAAACCCTAGTTATTTTCCCAAGGTGTCACGATGGTTCAAATAGATCTAAAACTTTGTGTGACTAACCCTTGCATATGAATAAACAACTTAAAACAAGATGAATGCCTAATGCTCTATGAAATAATTGTAATAAATTACCAAAGTTATAGGTCACTATCACTATAAGTAAGGAAATTCAACTATAAGAACTATATGCATGAAATTGGATCAGAGTAATGGAGGATGTAATAAACAACCTTAAATACCCTCCACCAAGTTTGAGCCTATGGTCATGCCTATTTGGAGAGCAATGTACTAAAATCAATAAACCATTAAAGGCCACTTGTTCTCAAACTATGCATGATCAGAACTTAAATTTAATTTTTAAAAAATGCCCATCCTACCGATTCCATAGAACCCTAATATGCAATGGTTATCCAAGAATTGAATTAATTAAGAATTTCTAAAAATCTAGGTTAAATCATGACCTATGTTTTTGTAAAATACCTTTGCCAAAATTTTGCTCAATATGATAAGTATTTTTCAATTTATAATTTAAAATAGGATATATATATATATATATATATATATATATAGGAATTTTTAAATTTTTATGGTATTTTTAGATTTAATTAAATCGATTAATCTATTATACCATATGGAGGTGTTGATAGAGCATGTTCTTTACTTATGGTGTCTAGCAATTGGGCCACATAGACGGTGGCAGTCAGCTGACTCAGCCAACTTAACCAGCACGGTAGATGGATCAACTATTTTATCCATGCAGTTTGAAACAAATCACCATAATCTCACTGGATGATGGTTGGTTCATCTTGCAATTAGGCCTATTAATATAAAGCACTTGATCCGATGACATAATGGCCATTAATCTGAAAAGAATGAATCCAATGGTTGGAAGATTGTCTTCCTCTTAAGTTCACCAAAAACCCTAAGCACAAATTTGGTTTTATATGCTTGATATGATGATTTAAATGGTTAGAAAACATAGGCAAAGGTAAGGCAGGGCTAACAAAGAGTGGGGAGATGTTTGTTTGGCCAGTGATGCAATATTCATCAAGCAATTTAGGAACCTAATTAATGACCTAGAGTTTAGATTTTACCTACTTGTAGATGATCTCTAAGGATGGGGAAGGGATTCTTATTTTATTGAGAGCACCTTTATGATGTTTATAAAGATTACGAGCTTAGAAAGAAGCTAGATGACTTGGGATAGACAAGCATTTGGTCCTCCACCAATCTTGTCATCAGTGAACTCTAGATGATGGGAAATGATTGAGAAATACTCATAGGGATCTCGAATACAAAATTAAATGAGAATTTCACTTGAGAGCGACTATGTTGATATTGTAGTCTCTATGATGGTTTTGGGTATTTTTTTCCTGTTCGATCCATTAGAGGGAATCTGAATGGCTGGGATTGAATAGGGAGGATATTTAGATAATGGATAGCTGGCTCAGGCTATTAGGCCATAGAGGGAGCAAACTGGTCTAGCAGAAAGTGACCTCTCATATGGGGGGACCACTTGGGCTAGTTAGGCCAATCAAGAGGCATGGTTGGGTCGAGTCAATGTCTAGGAAGTTTTTAGAGTGTTTAAACATCTAGATGGGCTAGGCTTGGAATGGAATGAATAGTTTGGGTAAGTTGACCACTCAACCCTATTTAATGCATTGGAGTCAACTGGTCTAAGAAGCTAAGGTGGAGTTCAAGCGAGTGTATGCTTATTTTTTAGATGAATTTCAAGGTGTCTAAGAGAGTGGAGTTGATGTTTGAGCAAGTAGGTGAGTGTGTAGTAGGGTTTAACCACACATAATGGTTTCAACAGGTCAAGCGAACCATGGTTTGACTCATGGAAAGCTTAGAGATGTTTACACCATACACTGGAATGATTATGAAGGGTTAAGGTGCTTATTTTAATTGAATGCTTTGGGTTAACGTAATATTGACTTAGTTTGACCAAGCATTTATTTAGTTGACCAAGTCTACTATTGATTGAGTCAGGGTAACCAATTAGGTCCAATTCATTAAGAGTGGTTATCAAAGGGATTTGATAAAGATCAAGATCCATCTAGAGCTTGATTGATAGTAGGTAATATGTATAATTAATTAGGATTGCTTGAGTTAGCCCAACTAGGTTTAATGGATTAGTTAATAGCTCAAGGATATAAGGATAAGTGGTTTGATAAATGAAGTTCTTAGTGAAGTAGTTTGGATCATGATTGGGTTCAAAGAAGTCAATACACTATGAGTCCACTGGGTCATTTAACTACAAAGGGGTTGTTGATTGATCAAGTGAGAGGGTTTCAATAATTATTGACTATAGTAATGATGACTAATCAATATGACTTGATATCAATGGTGACTTTGAGTCCACTAGATATAAGTTGAAGTTAATTGAAGGTTGATTGTAGGGTGGAATGGATCAAGTGACCTTAGCTAAAAGTGAATTTAACAAATGGACGACTAATAGGTGAAATGAACAGAAAGAGTTATCCATTCATGTTCGTGTTGACTGGAGAGATCACCAAAATTTAGAAGGCTGTGACTTGATTGAAAGATCAATTTTTAAACAAGCAAACACAGGGCATATTAGAGAGATCCATTCTCATAGAGCTAACCTTTAATCTCTTAGGATAGAGCACGAATAGGAGATCAATTCCCTGACGAGCAATTTTATAACTTAACCGATATCTATTCTCATACAAGAAGATTAGAATTTCAAGTAGAGATATATTCCCATGTAAAGATGAATAACTAAATAGGAGATTGATTCCTAGATGAGAAAATTTAAAACCTAACCGAGAGATTGATTCTCGGACAGGAAAATTTATACTTTGAATGGGAGAACAATTCCTAAGAAAAGATGAATACCTGAATGGAAGATCGATTATTTGATTAATGAATTTGAAACCTGACCAAAAGTTTGATTCTCATATAGGAAGATTTGGGCTTTAAATGAGAGACTAATTTTCAAGAAAAGATGAATACTAGAATGGGAGATTGATTTATAGAAAAGCAAATTTAAAGCCTAATCGAGAGATCGATTATTGGATAGGAATATATTGACTTTGAATGGGAGATTGATTCCCAACCAAAGCCAAATACCTAAATGGTCGATTGTTTCCTGGATGAGTGAATTTAAAACCTAGAGACTAATTCTTGGACAAGAAGATTTAGAATTTCGATGGGAGATTAATTCCCAAGAATAGATGAATACTCAAATGGGAGTTCGATTCCCAAATGAGTGAATTTAAAACAAGACTGAAAGATTAATTCTCAGATAGGAAGATTTGGACTTTGAAGGGAAGATTGATTCCCATGCAAAGATGAATACTCAAATGGGAGATTGATTCCTAGACGAGTAAATATAAAATCTGATCAAGAGATCAAATCTCAGAAAGGAAGATTTGGACTTTCAATGGAAAAATAGATTCCTAGACGAGCGAATTTAAAACTTAACCGAGAGGTCTATTCTTAGATAAGAAGATTTGTAACTTGATTGGGAGAACAATTCCTAGATAAAGATAAATAACTGAAAGGGAGATCGATTCCTAGAAGATAGAATTTAAAACCTAGCTGAGAGATTAGTTCTTGGATAGAAAGATTTTGAATTTAAATGGTAGTTTGATTCCTAAGTAGAGATAAATACTCAAATGGGAGATTAAATCCCAGATGAGTGAGTTTAAAACATGACCAAGAGATCGATTCTTTGATAGGAAGATTTGCATTTTGAATGGGGGATCAACCCAAGCAAAGATGAATACCCAAATGGGAGTTGAATTCCTAGAAGAGAAAATTAAAAAGAAGGAAAATCTTTGGACACAGTTTTTCCATATAGTCCTATTTTACTTAGAACTTTAACAACACCAAAATTTTAAACTTCATCATTTTTTTTTATTTTAAAATTCTTATAATACATCAACCATTATAATATTTCCTAAGATATCATCCAATGATAGAAAATATAGGATGATCTCCTTTACAATCTATCAATTAATAAAAGCCTCCTTAGTAGACTTTCTTTACCACAAATGGACCTTCCCATGTAGGTTCAAATTTATCTCTTATCTTTTGATGAGCCAAAATAGGTCTTCGTAGAACTAGCACCAAGTCACTTATTTAAAAAGTTCTTGGACAGACCAATTTACCCTGAGCCTCAATCATTATAGCTTCGTATAAGTCAAGGTTTTGTTGAGCTTATAGATGCTACTCTTCCAAATCTTTGAGCTCCACTAATAAGAGTTTAAGTTACAAATCTGAACCCAAGCACTGTGATTTTGATGAAAATAAATATTATTATTTCTATGCTACTATCTTCTATTAATTGTTATTATTGAATATCTATTTTGTTGCCCTGCTCACTAATATTTCAGGTCCATATTTCACTTGCATCTTCAATCAACTCAAGATTGGGGTTGACTAGGGTTGAGTCTATTTATAATTTAAACTTAATATACTTTTACCTTTCCTGAGTCAAGTCATGTATATAGTGGATACTAAGCTGAGTAACCTTGCACACACACACACACTAAAGGGAGTGAGTTTGTGAGTTAGAAAAATTTCTATTCTTTGAACTAATTATATAGTATAATTTATATCATATTGGATGTTCAGTTAACCATAAAACCCTAATTAGGGAACCTTTATTAATTGAGATTTACTAAACTAATCATTCTGGATAATTCATATCGTACAACATGATCAGTTATAATCAACAAAATAGCCACCAATCATAATTTAGGTAATATTTTAACATTTAAATTTTGTGTCTAATCGTACCATACTATATACATTGTACTATATGATATATGATAATCATGCCTAAATTAATTCTATGATTAGGTGTTTAATTATGGTTAAATTATTTGATCAGATCATATTGGACTGAAAGATCGAGATGCGCCATGAGTTCTAATATTTATTGATTTTTCAGATTTCTTACAATAATAACTTAACTAGTCAAATGCGGAAGCTGATGATTTGTTATATAAAGATGGTGATTATTCTCTAATTATCACAATAAAATAATATTCTCAGATTTTCACCAAGTAGTTATAATAGAAAATAAGATGCATGAAAATAAAGTGCGGAAAATAAAATCAGAAAGAGCACACCAGATTTATAGTGGTTCGGTCAAACTATGACCTGCGTCCACTCCCCGGTGCCTCCTCTCCAGGTATTGCACTATCACTATAGTGTCTCTCCTTTAGCCCCCTCAGCTAGGCGGAGAAGCCCTTACAAACTCTCTTCCACCAACCCAGTGCGGCAGAGGACCGTACTCCTTTCACAGGCAGAGAACCTTGACTTCTTTTCACCCTCCTGGTGAGGCAGGGGACCTGAACTCCTTTTCACCCTCTTGGTGAGGCAGAGGACCTTGAATCACTTTCACCTTCCCCGCTGCGGCGGAGTAGCCGAGTCTTTTGACACCAAAGAGGTCTTCTTCTTCCCAAAGCTTCCCTTAAGACAAACCTTGACTCTTGGAGGAACTCAGGTGCAAGTTCACTGGAGCAACCATGTGAAAACCCCCTCTCACACTCCCTTGAAGCCCACAAGGATCTTCTCCCTCTCTTACAAACTCCACCCTTTCTCTCCCTAGCCTAAAGCTCTCTCTTCAAGCTTTCTTTAGAAGAAAACAACTAAATGAATGCTCAAAAAGACTCCTACAAAGTCTTATGAGAAAGCTTAATAGAGGGCTTCAAAAAACCCTAAAAATCCTATTCAGCCGTCAAAGATCGTACATTACGATTGTTGCAAATCTGGTTTTGATGATGACAAACATGTTTCCAGTGTGTTTTGCTTGGCTAATATGTTCAGGCACAAAAGACCGCGAGCCACTCAAGCCAACTCAAGATCGGGTCCAAGTGTGTCAAATGTATGATTTTTCTTTTTATTGAGTCAATTGTAATGTAACTGATTCCCTAGCTAAGTAACCTTGCACACACACACTCAGAGGAGAGATGAGTGATTAGAGTTTCTGTTGCAATTTTGTTCAGATCGTCCTGGACGATATCCACATCGTCCTGGACGATCCAGTTAAAACAGAAACCCTAATTAGGGCGACTAAGTTAAGAGGGACTGATTGAGCCGATCGTCTTGGACGATCTACGGATCGTACGGGACGATATTCCCAAATCAGAAATTCTCAGCCGCCAGATTAAGTTAGGCAAGTGTTATTTTAAGTATTTTGGTCTGATCGTCCCGGACGATACATGTATCGTCCTGGACGATCACTACAATCATGCCTAAATTAGTCTGGTAATTAAGGAAAGCGATTAATGTTTAATTGATACGATCACATCGTCCTGGACGATCGCAGGATCGTCCCGGACGATCGTGATCGTCTTGTGCATTTCAGCTGTACGTCCAGAACTATGTACAGGACGATTTGGGGCCTTTTTGAACTAATCGTACCGGACGATTACCCTATCGTCCGGGACGATCAAGTCATTTTTTGGTCGTCCAGCACAGATTTCTCTGGATGACCCGAACTGTCTTCTGGACGATTTCCTTCAATTTGAACTAATCGTCCCGGACGATCGCAGGATCGTACGGGACGATATGAACAACTTTTTCTACTGATCGTCCAGAAGAGCCAGATCGTCCAGGCTGAAACAGCTGAATTTGAACTGATCGTACAGAACGATCTACTGATCGTCCTGGACGATCTTGGCCGACAAGTTGAGATTTAGGGCAAGTTTTAAGCCCTCCTTTAAAAGAACTTTTTCCTAGATTTGGAAAAATCTTTTGCTGCCTTCCTTCCCTGAGAAACCCTAGAGAGAAGAGAGAGTTGGGAGAGAGAGAAGAGATCTTGTGAGGGGGAGTTAGTGAGGGATTCACTAAGGTTGCTCCAAGCACGGATCAGAGTCGTCTTCTCCGCTCGTCGTCTGTCGTCTAGTCGGTGTTCTTCGTGGGAGGATCGTTCGCAAGAAGATCCGGGGTTCTCTGCCCGCTTCAGGTGAAGCAAAAGAGTTCGAAGGTTCTCTGCCTGCTTCAGGAGGAAGCGAAAGGAGGTCAGGTTCTCTGCCTCACCGTGTGGTGAAAAGGAGGTATTTTGTACAGGCTTCTCCGCCTTGCTGTGGGAGCAAAAGGAGAGTCACTTTCGTTTAGTGCAATACCGGAGGGGAGGCTCCGGGGAGTGGACGTAGGTCAAGTTGACCGAACCACTATAAAATCTGGTTTGCTTTTCTGATTCAGTTTTGCACTTTACTTTTCAATATAAACTGCTTGGGTGATTATCGTTGGTTGATCTTTTCGTTATTGTTTAATTGTTTCCGCTGCTAAGTATCGAAAAGATTTTTGTTGTTATCGTGAAATTTTAAATAACCAATTCACCCCCCTCTTGGTTAGCCTCGGACTAGTTCAGTAGGGCTTAACATCCCTTTCGAACTTTCAAGTGGTATCAGAGCGGGATTCAAATTTCTGTTTAAAAACTTTTGAATTTGATCCATGGCTAACTGTAACAATCGTAATACAGCTGAAGGTTATTCTATAACTAGACCACCGTTGTTTGATAACATTCCATTTGATTTTTGGAAAACACGCATGTCTACTTTTCTTCAGTCTATCGATTATCGCATGTGGATGTTAGTTAAGGACGGATACGAACCACCTTTTCGAATGGTTAACAATGTGAAAACTGAATTGCCGTTTGCTGATTGGACGTTTGATGATCGTGATTTAGCACAGTTAAATGCCAAATGTTTGAACTGTTTCTTTTGTGCTTTAAAATCTGAGGACTATATGCGTGTTTCTACTTATACAACGGGAAAAGAGATTTGGGATAGATTATGTATAACATATGAAGGTACAACTGAAGTCAAACAGTCTAGGTTAAACATCTTGTTACATGATTACGAACTTTTTCGCATGAAACCTAGTGAGACTATTTCAGAAATGTACACAAGGTTCACTCAGATTGTTACCTCTTTGCATGCTTTAGGTAGAGAACTTACCAACTATGAAAGAGTGAACAAGATTCTTAGATGTTGCCTGCTTCTTATGATGCTAAGATTACTGCTATTACTGAATCCAAAGATTTAAATACTTACTCTATTGACAGCTTACTTGGATCACTCATTGCTTACGAGCAAGGGGTGAACCAAAGGCAACTTGATGCAGGTGAACGCAAGAAAGAGAAGACAGTGGCACTAAAGGCCAAAGATTTAGAGCTAGCACTTCCGGGTCTGATAGCGATGATGTTGCCTTAATCACAAGGACAATTCAAAAGCTTTCTAAGGAAGAAACATAAGAACCATCAGAAGTGGAACAAGGGTAAGTTCAATAAAACTTTAAGGGTTCATCTGAATCGGTTTATTTTGAATGCAGGAAGCCTCGGACACATTAAGGCTGATTGTCCGACACTTAAAGCTCATCCAAGCAAGGAGAAGGGTGAGGAGAAACCAAAGTTCAGAAAGGACAAGAAGCGGATTCAGAAGGCATTCTGGGCAGACTCTGCATCCGACTCTTCTGAGACTGAAGCTGAAGAGAGGAAACAAACTTGTGTTTGATGGCTGATGATCACCCTGGTCAGTCCGACCAGGAAGAGGTATGTGAGCTTACTTACGATCAGTTATTTGAAGTTTCTGAAAAGATTCATACATCATATAGGAAGCTTAAGAAAACCCATGCTAGTTTGAAACTAGATTATCTGACTTTGCAAAAAGAGCATGAAGTATTGATTAAGGATCATTCCACCATTGATAGCAATCACATGTCTTTACTAGATGAGTTTGATGAACTGAATAAAAAGCATTCTGATTTAATTGTTGAGCATAACTTGTTAAAAACAGCGCATGTTGAATTAGAACTTGCTTTTAATAAAGTGAATGATTTGGCATCTGAGTTAGAAAGTATGAAAGTGCAAAAACGTTTGAAATTGGAAGTTTAAACAAACACATTGAGTTTTTGAAAGGAAAATCAGTTCTTTTGAAAATAACAAAACACCGCCTACTTTTGAACAATTTTATGCACCGCCACCTTTTAAAAATTCTGTTGCAAGTTCTTCAAAGCATGTTTCATACACTACTAGGAAGAGGCACTATCACTCATGACGTTTAGTTAATCCTTTTCCTGGTGTTAGATGTTTTTCATGTGGCATGTTATGACACATATCACACACTTGTACTGTTCACCGTAGTACACATTGGGTGTGGAGACCCAAACTGCCTGTTGTACAGCATAGCACACATGCATCACATTCTTCTTTTCATAAGAAGGAACCCAAACCTGTTTGGGTTCCTAAGACTGACATTTGATGATTTTGTAGGTGTGCTCTCACACAAGACCTCGTGAGAGCATGTGGTACCTGGACAGCGGATGTTCTAGACATATGACTGGAGATGCAAATCAGTTCATTTCGCTGGAGGCCAGAGCTGGAGGCAAGGTTACACTTGGAGATAACACCACTAGGAAGGTGGTAGGCACAGGTATGATTGGTGATTCAAAGAATTTTGTGATTGATAATGTTTTGCTTGTAGATGGACTGAAACACAACTTGCTGAGCATTAGTCAACTCTGCGACAAGGGATACAGCATCAAATTCCTGCCCACTGGCTGCATTTTAAGCTTAAATGATGAAGTTGTTTTGGAGGGGCAAAGGATCAACAACGTCTACAAGCTGGATGTAAGTAGCATTAAATCTGATAATTCAATTTGCTTAAAAACTGCTGCTGATGAGTCTTGGTTATGGCATAGGAGATTGTGTCATGCCAGTATGAAAACCCTTAGGAGAGTCACCCAAAAGGACTTAGTTAGAGGTGTGCCCAAGCTTAAGTTCACTAAGGATCACCTGTGTGGTGCTTGTCAGTTGGGGAAGCAAGTCCAGTCCTCTTTTCACTCAGTTAAGGACATTAGCACCTCTAGACCTTTAGAAGTTCTTCACATGGACCTCTTTGGACCCATTAGCACTGCCAGCTTAGGGGGAGAGTCTATGGTTTTGTGATTGTTGATGATTATTCAAGGTTCACTTGGGTTAAGTTTTTTGTCACACAAATCTGAGTCATTTGATGAGTTTAGATCTTTCTCTACTTGGATTCAGAAGAAATTAGGATGTGAGATTATTACCATCCATAGTGATCACGGAGGGGAGTTTGAAAATGAAAGATTTGGAAGTTTTTGTGAGAATCATTGGATTAGTCACAATTTTTCAGCTCCTAGGACCCCTCAGCAGAACGGGGTAGCTGAAAGGAAGAACAGGACCTTAGTGGAAGCCGCTAGAGCCATGCTTGCCGAGTATTCACTTCCTAAATACTTTTGGGCTGAAGCGGTGAACACTGCCTGTTATGTGCTGAATAGGGTAAATGTGAGAGTCAAGCTGAACAAGACACCTTATGAGATCATTAAGGGTAGAACTCCAAATCTGTCCCACCTCCATATCTTTAGCTGTAAGGTTTTCATTCTAAACAACGGGAAGTCACCCTTAGGAAAATTTGACCCCAAATCTGATGAAGGAGTGTTCTTAGGATATTCAAGTGTGGGGAAATCCTTTAGGGTGTTCAATAGGAGGACTTTGGTGGTGGAAGAAACAACCCATATAGTGTTTGATGAATCTGATCCTAAGGAGTCTAGATCTGAAGTAGAAGATGAAGAGATTGTTGAGGTTACCCAAGGAGTTGGAAATATAAATTTGGAGGAAAGGGTAGAACCTCAAACCACTTTGCCTAGAGATTGGAGATATTCTTCGAGTCATCCTAAAGAACTGATCTTAGGAGACCCTTCTGAAGGTGTTAGGACTAGGCATGGACTTAGGAAGGAAGTAAACCATTCTGCCTTTATCTCAATGACTGAACCCACCAACATCAATCAAGCCTTGTCGGATGAGTTTTGGATTTTAGCTATGCAGGAAGAATTGAATCAATTTGTAAGGAATGATGTTTGGGAGTTAGTAGAAAGACCTAGAAACCAAAGTATTGTGGGAACCAAGTGGGTCTTTAAGAATAAGATGAGTGATTCTGGTGTGGTGGCGAGAAATAAGGCAAGATTGGTGGCTAAGGGGTATAATCAGATAGAAGGGATAGATTTTAAGGAAACTTTTGCCCCTGTAGCTAGATTGGAAGCCATTAGAGTGCTACTAGCCTTTGCCTGTTACAAGGGATTTAAGCTGTTTCAAATGGATGTCAAGAGTGCCTTTTTAAATGGGATAATTAAAGAAGATGTTTTTGTAGAACAACCCCCAGGTTTTGAGAGTTCCCAATATCCAAATCATGTCTATAAATTAAAAAAGGCCTTATATGGATTGAAACAGGCACCAAGAGCTTGGTATGAGAGGCTTAGCACATTCCTATTAGAAAGAGAGTTTGTTAAGGGGAGCGTAGACACCACCCTTTTTCTGAGGAGAATAGGAGATGACTTACTCATTGTCCAGATTTATGTTGATGATATAATTTTTGGATCTTCTGATAAATATTTATGTGATGAGTTTTCAAAACAATGAGTAAGGAGTTTGAGATGAGTATGATGGGAGAATTGTCCTACTTTTTGGGGTTTAGCATAAGGCAAACAGATGATGGAACTTTTCTCAATCAATCAAAATACACTAAGGACATTTTGAAGAAATATGAAATGGACAAAGCCAAGCCAATCAATACTCACATGCCCTCCTCAGTTCAGTTAGATAAGGATTCAAATAGAAAATCTGTTGATCAGAAGAAGTATAGAGGGATAATAGGTTCACGGCTTTACCTGACTGCTAGCCGACCCGATATCATGTTTAGTGTCTGTCTTTGTGCTAGGTTTCAGGCTGATCCTAAAGAGTCCCACCTGACTGCTGTTAAGAGAATTCTTAGATATCTTTTAGGGACCCCAAACCTAGGAATTTGGTACCCTAGGCACAGCACCTCTTTTGAGATCATTGGATATTCTGACTCTGACTTTGCGGGGTGTAGGGTGGATAGGAAGAGTACCTCTGGGACTTGTCAATTCATAGGACAGTCGTTAGTCTCCTTGTCCAGTAGAAAACAGAACTCAGTTGCACTTTCCACTGCTGAAGCTGAGTACATTGCCTTAGGAAGTTGTGTGGCCCAAGTTCTTTGGTTGAAACAACAAGTCTTGGATTTAGGAGTACCCGTTGGCACAATTTCTGTTCTGTGTGATAATACCAGTGCCATCTGTATCTCTAAGAATCCAATCCAACATTCTAGGACCAAACACATTGACATTAGGCATCACTTCATTAGGGACCATGTTACAAAAGGGGACATTGAGCTACATCATGTAGCAACTGAAAATCAGCTGGCTGACATATTCACTAAACCACTGGCCTTTGACTCATTCAGCATTTTGAGAACCAGATTAGGAGTGATTGATATAAATGCTTGATTCTGATGACTGCTGATGTATTATCTTTCTGATTGGTATTCTGATTTCTGTTAGTAAGGTTTAGTTTTTTTTTTTATTTCTGATTTCTGTTAGTTAGTTTTTGGCTTTGATTATTTACTTTCAGTTGATTTTATGTTTTGCTGATTTCTGTTTTAGCCTTATTGTTAGTTTGATTTGAGTATTTACTCTGATATGATTTTATACCTTTTTTTTTTTCACTGGTTCATATCTTGCACTTACTGTTTTATGTTTTTCAAAATCTGATCACCGCTCACTACTTCTGATAATCTGAATTTCTGACTGAGAGTTTTTACCTTGTTTTGGTTTGGAAGCTGATAAGCAGTGATTGACTTCGCTGAATCTGTTAAAGGGAAGAAACATTGATAATTGTTTCTCTTCCTCTAACTCCTTTACTGGTGTATGGTTTCTTTCGAATAAAAATTCTTTTCAAAATTAAAATGTTAGTTTTTGAAATAGAGATTATTTTATCTTCCTACAGTAATCTGCCTCATATCAATAGTGTTTTTCAAAGTCTTGAGTCATTAGTTTGATTTTCTAAAACCAAGTGATTGCATTTATCATATGATGTGTGGTTTTTTGTTTTGTGAATCATTCTTCCCTACTGTGGAGAGTCATCTCCTATGTCTGGAAGATAGATTCACCGCTGAGACTCTTTAATTATTATGAAAAGGAGAAAGCTTACAAAAGATACGCAGTGCGCCAACCAAATTGAAAAAGAGGCATAAAATGAGCCCAAAACTGAAAAGATGCGAAAATGCCAAATACACAAAGTGTATCAAAAATCAAAAGATGCGCAGTGCGCCAAATAAATTGAGAGAAAAAAAAGAGGCACAAAATGAGCCCAACCTAAGCTTTCTTCTCTTTCAGATCTTTAAATGTCTTAGAAAAAAACTCGTGTGTCACTTAATACGTTCAAAAGCTTGAGTTTGAAAATCATGATTTCTGATTTTTTACTTTGTAACACTATTATATCAGATATTTTTCTGGAACGAGGCTTGAAAGGATCTCTTTTCAAATCTAATGTCTTTTCTTCTGAATCGGATTTTTGTTTTGAAAAAGGTTTACATCGATAAGGTGCCCGGGGTCGGAGTTACGAAAGTCGATTTTTCCAACCTTTTTTGGATTTCAGCGTTGTCAATCGTTCTCTTATTGGTTTTTGAATATAAAATCAAGGAAAAATTCTGATTTACTCGAGCAGATTGATTAAAAAAAAAATGTGATGTAGTTGTTCCATGTTATGTTTTATTTCAGTGTTCTGTTTTTCACTCCTCCTTTTTGTGATGTCAAAAGGGGGAGTCAGTTGTAGTCGTGTCTGTTTCTATTTTCTGAGTCATGTTTTCTGTATTGTTTGAGCTGTTAAATGAAAATTTAAAAAATGTGTGTTTTGTTTGATTTCTTAGTTTCATTTTATTTTCAGACTACTTTACAAATGTTTGCCATCATCAAAAAGGGGGAGATTGTTGCAAATCTGGTTTTGATGATGACAAACATGTTTCCAGTGTGTTTTTCTTGGCTAATCAGTTTCAGGCACAAAAGATCGCAAGCTACTCAAGCCAACTCAAGATCGGGTCCAAGTGTGTCAAATGTATGATTTTTTCTTTTATTGAGTCAATTGTAATGTAATTGATTCCCTAGCTAAGTAACCTTGCACACACACACTCAGGGAGAGAGATTGAGTGAATTAGAGTTTCTGTTAAAATTTTGTTCAGATCATCTTGGACGATAGTAGCATCGTCCTGGACGATCCAGTTAAAACAGAAACCCTAATTAGGGCGACTAAGTTAAGAGGGTCTGATTAAGCAGATCGTCCTGGACGATCTTTGGATCGTACGGGACGATATGCTCAAATCAGAAATTTCCAGCCGCCAGATTAAGTTAGGCAAGTTTTATTTTAAGTATTTTGGTCTGATCATCCCGGACGATACGTGTATCGTCCTGGACGATGCACTACAATCATGCCTAAATTAGTCTGGTAATTAAGGAAAGCAATTAATGTTTAATTGATACGATCACATCGTCCTGGACGATCGCAGGATCGTCCTGGACGATCGCAGGATCGTCCCGGACGATCGTGATCGTCTTGTGCATTTCAGCTGTACGACCCGAACTGTGTTCAGGACGATTTTGGGCCTTTTTGAACTAATCGTACAGGACGATGTCCAAATCGTCCTGGACGATCAAGTCATTTTTTGGTCGTCCAGCACAGATTTCTCTGGACGACCCGAACTGTCTTCTGGACGATTTTCCTCAATTTGCACTAATCGTCCCGGACGATCGTAGTATCGTACGGGACGATATGAACAACTTTTCCTACTGATCGTCCAGAAGAGCCTAATCGTCCAGACTGAATCAGCTGAATTTGAACTGATCGTACAGGACGATCTACCGATCGTCCTGGACGATCTTGGCCGACAAGTTGAGATTTAGGGCAAGTTTTAAGCCCTCCTTTAAAAGAACTTTTTCCTAGATTTGGAAAAATCTTTTGCTGCCTTCCTTCCCTGAGAAACCCTAGAGAGAAGAGAGAGTTGGGGGAGAGAGAAGAGATCTTGTGAGGGGGAGTTAGTGAGGGATTCACTAAGGTTGCTCCAAGCACGGATCAGAGTCGTCTTCTCCGCTCGTCGTCTGTCGTCTAGTCGGTGTTCTTCATGGGAGGATCGTTCGTAAGAAGATCCAGGGTTCTCTGCCCGCTTCAGGTGGAAGCAAAAGGAGTTCGAAGGTTCTCTGCCTGCTTCAGGAGGAAGCGAAAGGAGGTCAGGTTCTCTGCCTCACCGTGTGGTGAAAAGGAGGTATTTTGTACAGGCTTCTCCGCCTTGCTGTGGGAGCAAAAGGAGAGTCACTTTCGTTTAGTGCAATACCCGGAGGGGAGGCTCCGGGGAGTGGACGTAGGTCAAGTTGACCGAACCATTATAAAATCTGGTTTGCTTTTCTGATTCAGTTTTGCACTTTACTTTTCAATATAAACTGCTTGGGTGATTATCGTTGGTTGATCTTTTCGTTATTGTTTACTTGTTTCCGCTGCTAAGTATCGAAAAGATTTTTGTTGTTATCGTGAAATTTTTAAATAACCAATTCACCCTCCCTCTTGGTTAGCCTCGGGACTAGTTCAGTAGGGCTTAACATCCCTTTCGAACTTTCAGCATTTAAACTTATAAGGTGTCCGAGGTAGAAGTTACAAAAATTAATTTTCCAACTTCTTTTGGATTTTAATGTTGTCGAATTTCTTCTTTTCGGCTTCTGAATTGAAAATTAAGAAAAATTCTGTTTACAGGAGCAGATCGATTCAGAAAAAAATATTTTTAATGTTGTTTTCTGGTTTGTCTACTTTTGCTGATGATTTATGTTATTTTTTGTACTATTTTTTTTTCTTCTATGTTTATGTTGTGTTTTCCCTTTTTGAGATGTCAAAAAGGGGAGTAGTTTATGTTATGGGTCATTATAAATATTCAGTTTAGTACTTTAGATTATTAATATTCAAATGATCAGTGTTTTGGATCATAATTATTCATAATATTTATTTAATGATTTTGGAATTACTAGCAGATGTTTGTCATCATCAAAAAGGGAGAGATTATTCTGAATCTAGATTCAAGGACTATGATTTTGATGATAGCAAACCTTTTCATTTCTATTTAAGTGTCTAATATTTCAGGTACATAAGATTAATTGCAATTCAAGCTAGCTCAAGATCGAGTCAATTCGGTTATGTTTTCAGGTTCAATGTAATTTTTTATCTTTTTTGAGTCAAGTGTAATGTAACGGATCCCCAAGATAAGTAACCTTATATACACACACTCAGGAGGAGAGTTTTAGTGAGTTAGAGTTTCTATTTAAATTTTGTTCAAATCATCATAGATGATATTCACATTGTCCTAGATGATCCATTGAAAAAAGAAATCCTAATTAGGGTGACCATGCTAAGTTAGTCTGATTAAGCAGATCATCCTGGATGATATACCCATTATATAGGACGATATGCTTAAATCAAAAATTCTCAGCCACCAGACTAAGGCAAGTTTTGACTTTTAAAAATTTGGCTTAATCATCCTGGATGATATGTGTATCATCTTGGACGATCCATTACAATCATGCCAAAATTAGTTAGGCGATTAAGAAAAGTAATTAAAGTTTGAGTGATTCGATCATTTCATCCTAGACGATCGCAAGATCATCCTGGACAATCATTTAGAAATCCAGTCCATCTAGAGCATTTCACTTGGATAACCCGAACAATCCTCTTGATGATATTCTGAATTTTAAGCTAATAGTAAAGGATGATATACGTATCGTCCTCGACGATCAAGTCATTTTCTTCAGATCGTCCAGACTTTTCTCCTGGACATCCCGAGCTATCTTCTGGATGATATTCTTGGTTTGAACTAATCATCCAGGATGATCGCAAAATCATCCCGGACGATATGAATAGAATTTATCTTATAATCATCCAAAAGAACCAGATCGTCTAGTCCAAAAGGGTCTATTTTACACTGATCATACAAGACGA
Source organism: Dendrobium chrysotoxum (assembly GCA_019925795.1). Taxonomy (NCBI): domain Eukaryota; kingdom Viridiplantae; phylum Streptophyta; class Magnoliopsida; order Asparagales; family Orchidaceae; genus Dendrobium; species Dendrobium chrysotoxum. Next base: position 56,048,720 of record CM034312.1, read on the forward strand.
TCTATCAATCATCCTGGATGATCTTTGATGACCAATTGAAATTTACGACAATTTGTTAGCCCTACTATTTAAGATCTCTTGTCTTCTATAATTGAAATCTTTTGCCACTATCCTTTCCTGTGAGAGATTTGAGAAGGAGAGGGAGAGCTTGGGAGAGAGAGAGAGAAGATCTTATGAGGGGGAGTTTGTGAGGTGTTCATAAAGGTTGCTCCAAGCAAGGATCTAAGTCATCTTCTCCAATCATCGTCTCTTATCCTTAGTGTCTTTGTGGAAGGATCATTTGTAAAAAGATCAAGGTTCTCTACCTGCTTCAGGAGGAAGCAAAAGGAGGTAAGGTTCTCTACCTTTTTTAGGAGGAAGCAAAAGGAGTTTTCGTTCTCTACCTCACCGAGTAGGTGGAAAGTAGTTTTTGTATAAGCTTCTTCGCCTTGCTGTGGGAGCAGAAGGAGAGTCACTTAGTGTTAGTGCAATACCTGGAGAGGAGGTTCCGGGGAGTGGATGTAGGTCAAGTTGACCGAACCACTATAAAATCTGGTGTGTTCTTTCTAATTATTTTTCACATTTATTTTTCTATTGATGATTGTGTAATTGTGATTATTATTTTGTTATTATTGAACATCTGCACATCATCGTGAAACTGTAAACTCTTTAAAACATTCAAAAATATTTTCTAAATTATTTTTGCTCATAAATTTTTAAAATTACCAATTCACCCCCCCCCCTCTCGGTTAGCCTCGGGCTAGTTCATAAGGGCTTAATATCCCTAATGAACTTTCAAAAAGTCTACATTGGAACATGTTATACTTTCTATATAATTTTCCCAAAGCTAGAGAATTTTCCATTCATGAAGGAAGTAACAATCAAGCTCATCTTAATTTTATAAATTCAAAGAAAAGATACAAGAAAAGTAATAAAAAACTTATCACCCAGAAGAATATAGTGATCTTCTCCACACTCCTTCCACCAATCATAGGGTTGCTTGCACAAACAAGCTTAGATGTCCAAAAGAAAATTTTTCTTGCACTTCTCTAGCCTCACATAGACTTTACTCTAAGGGGGTACTGCAGATACACATTGACAAATTAAGAATTTCACTCATGTGATAGAACACCCAAATAATAAAACTAAAAAATTATTTATAGGAAGTATAGGAATGGACTCAAGTGCCATAACATTTAATTTAAGGTGGCACCCGACCTTAAAAAAGTGAACTAGCGCCTCAGTGTTGTAACGTTGGCTCTACTATGATGCTAGCTGATCTGGCATGATTAATGATTAAAAAATCACATCTTTTAGCTAAGTCGATGTGGCTCCTCATGTCAATAAATGCTTCATCACGCCACTGCAATGGTTAGAGCACTGCGACAATGGAATATTATTTCAGCGCTGGGGCATTATAAGGCTTAGCACTCTAACGCTCATTTTTCTAAGGCTAACAGTACTGCAGTTTTGTAATTTGGCATATCGATGTTGTGGAACATTGGGGTGCTAATAGTGATGATGTTATAGTATTTAAAATTAGAGATTCAAGTACTATAATGTTTGAATCTGGCACTAGGGTGCTATGAACACATGTGTTGTAGTGCTTCGGATGATGGCAGTGTGGTGCTAGTCAATACTTGTGATTTTATACCTTTTTCTATATATTTCCTATACAAACACCACTAAATAATACATTTTTACTAAATTTAAATACAATAAATAATATATAATTTACACTTAATAAATTTTCCCCAACTTAAACTTGTTTATCCTCAAGTAACAATAAAAATCACCAATTGATCACTTCATAGCCAAAGTAAAAAATTTATAAATTAAAATTACTAAAATATAAGATAATACATCACAATCTAGATGTAATTTAGAATGAACAAAGTTATAATTCTAATTTAAAAATTCATAATAATTATCCCAGCCAATCACCATTATTATTTCTTATTTTGAATATATCCACTATGTATGTAAGTATAAAATTGACATCTGAATTTATAAATGAATAATGTAGCCTAGGGATTTGTTATGATTGTAGTTAAATTGAAAGCTCACTAGTGCACTATCATATGTACTAATTCACTTATCTTATCCTATTTGATTTAAGTATTAGGATGCATTTGAATTTAAGCTTCAAATAATACGCATTTTTTAATGTACTCATCTTACTCTTTGTATATATCTCTTTTTTGGAATTTTTCATGAATTTCATTCTTTCATACTTTTGGAGTACATATTTAATAATTTTTAATATCAATTTTTGCCTTTATCCTCTTGCAATCCTAAATTTAATTTAATGTAAGGATTTAATAAGATTACTAGTTTCAGTTTCAAGTTTATTATGATTCGCTTAACTTAACTGATGCTACCTATATCTATTCTTTAAACTTAATTATTCATTTCTCAATTCAGTAGTCAATGCATTAATGTATAGTTTCTAGAATTAATAATGAGTCAATAGCTTAAGTGATCTAGGTTAATTATTAAGTTTTTAAATTATAAATTATTATGCAATGTTCATTCAAACTATCATCTAGGGTTTTATTATTATGATAATTTTACATAACTGTTAATTATCATTTTTATTTTAGTTAAGTAAATAATCAAAGTGCAAATATATGTAGAGGATAGTCTATAATAGTTTAAGCATAAAGGAATTTAATTAAATGTAAACAATGAAATTAGACAATGCAAACTAAAATAAATAAAAGCTGATAATAGATACAACATGTTTTTTAATAAATGATAAAAGGCTCAATGCAAGTGGTAATAAAATAACTAAAGAAGATAACTAATGCCTAAAGCACCACTCTGTAATCACATCTAATATGGCTCTCATAGCCATCATGAAACAACACAAGAATAATATTAGGACATCGATACGAGGATCCCCCAAAAGTAAAGAAATAACACAAACAGAGTTACACACAACACTAAGAAGTCTAGAATGGCCCTGATCTTATACTAGGTCACATAATTTTTAATTTTTTTTTTATTTTTGTGAGGGTCCTCTCTATTTTTTGATCAAATAATAAATGCTCCTTACTAGATCTACCAAGAATACAATAATGATGAAACAATTCAAAATCATAAACTAATTAATCAATTAGAAAACCTTTTTTTTATTTTTTTAACTATTATCAAATAAAATAAAGATATAAGATATAAGTAGGTCTAAATATGAACTTGTTTAAATAATATAGTTAAAATTGCAATGCGCACACTACTTCCCTGGCAACGACACCAAAAACTTGATGGGGGTGGCATATGCTAATAATATAAGGTAGTATGTGACTTGTTGAGTTTAAACTATACTTAGATTTTCTTTGATATAAAATTAATATAAGCCCACTAAAATATGCAAGTATACATGCTCAATCAACTAATAAAGTGATATAGTAGAGTATCGAATCCACAAGAAAGTATTATGCTTAATTATTTCTTAACTATTAATGCTACTTCAAATGAATGACTTATTCTATTAAAGATAAAAAAATATTTTTGAGTTTTTACTACTGGAAGAAAAACTTATGAATAAAGTTAATAATTATTAAAATAAAGTGTTTTGAACTAATAAATTTATATAATACAGCTTTCCTAATGAGACTCTTAGTTATAGATTTGGATCATAGCATATGCATCCTAGATCTCTATCATGCTTGTAGTGGTGAAAAGAAAGGTTTATGGAATTCCTACAATTTTTTTATCTCCATAGAACCTAAAACATTTAAATATTCTATGTTTAGGCATGCCAACATTCCATTTTAATACTCTTAATTTTTCCAACATTCCTTCGTTGAGACTATGCATCACACTAGATTTTAATTACACAAACGACCATTATATACTTTAAATGAAGAACATAAAATATTGAAAAAATTAATACATTCATTAAAGCAAAGAGTCTACATTAGTACATACTATACTTTCAACATAATTAGCCCAAAACTATATAATTAGCGAGACATGTAGGAAATAATAAGAAAACTCATCTTCATTTTATCCATTAGAAGAAAAGATACAAGAGAAGTAATAAAAAAAATTTTACCCAGAAGTATCAAATGATCTCCTCCCCGATCCTTCAACCAATCACAGAGTTGCCTACACAAATAGGCTAAGATCTCTACAAAGAATAGTATCTTGCACTTGACTAGCCTCCTTGAGACATTACTCAAAGGGGCACTAAGGAAACATACATAAAAATATAGAATTTCACTCAAGTGAAAGAACTACCAACTATTTAAACTAAAAAACTATTTATAAGAGATGCAGGGATTGACACAAGCACCGTGATGCTTGACAAGGTGGCACCACAGTAGTGAGAAGTGAACTAGATATTGGCTCTATAATGCTGGCTCTACTACGATGCTAGCTGACCAAACACATTTAATAATTAAAATGACACATTTTTTTGCCTGAGTTAGTGTGGTTCCTTGGGTTAATAATGGCTCCACTATGGCACTCTAGAAGTTTGAGAGCATCGGCTCTAGAATGTGATTTTGGCACTAAGGCATTACAAGGCTTTGTAGTCCAGTGTTAATTTTCCCTAGGCTCCTAGCACTACACTGCTAAATTTTGGCCCAACGACATTGTATAACACCGCGGTGCTGACAGTTATGATGCTGTATCATTTGAAATTAGATATTCTAATGCTATAAGGTTTCAAACTGGCTCTAGGGTGCTGTGAACTCATACGGTGTGGCACTTTGGATGATGGCGCCATGTAACTGGTCAACACTTGTATTTTTTTTACCCTTCCTGTATATTTCTTATATAAACACCACTAAAATAATAATTTTTTACTAAATTTAAATATAATAAATAATATATAATTTACACTTAACAAACAGCTAGCCCGAAAATGTGATAAATGTCATTTAAGGTTTCTTGTACCACATAAATTTTTGAACATATGTGGAACAAATCCTTTAAGATAAAGAACCAAGTCATATTCTTTCGGGTAGGGTCTACCCTAAGAATAAACAAAGTGCCTTGGGATTGTGCTAATGCTTCTTTTACTTGTTATTCTACTAGCTATTTTATATTTACTAAATATGCATACTTGTTCTCTGACTTTATAACTCTAGTTTAATTTTCCCTCACTATTTCTTTTCGTTGGCTACAATACTGAATAGACTCTATAGGCACTAATTTTATATATGCTTTAGATGGAGTTTCTTTACTTTATAATATATCCATGGCAGCCACTAACTCCTCCACCCTTTTTCCATTCTAGCAAGCTATTCATCTTAAGAATTTAACTTATCTAGTAATTTTTTCATAAAATCTGGTGTTTCTTCCTCCACTAAATCATCTTCTACAAGATTCACTTTACCTTTACATTTTTTTACTATATACCATCAAAATATTTCTAGACCTCTCTTCATCATGAAATTTCATTGTAGCCTTTTCAGTAGCTTCTCCATCATCTATTTTATTTATACAATCTTTGAGATGGTTCATCATCTCCTCAATCGACTTTCCAACCACTTGATGTGGGCCAATCAAGGTATATATTTTGATAGGAGAGGGTTGCATCAGAGCTTTACCTTTATCACTTTTTTCATTCACTTCATTGTCTTTAATGTCAATCAATGCAGTCAAAGTGGCTACCATCTTAGGTCACCAAACCTCCTTCCCATTTGAAATTAAGGTTGGCTAATTTATAGATTTGAACCCCTTCACAGTAGAGCAAGATGAAGATTGCTACCATCAAAGTGGTGCCAGTCAAAGCTTAGTGATTTGTGAACCAAGGAGTGATAGGAGACTCTAAGGAATTTATTTGAGGAGCCACAAGACACAAGCAGAATGATTAAATTGTAACCTCTTCAAGCTAGAGTACCAAAACTCAAAGTCTTCATTAGAGTTTGATAACTTTGATCTTTGACACGAACAAGAATATATATATATTTAGTTGTGGAGAACTTCTTTGGTTCTATTTTAACATCAGCAAAAATAACTGGTTTTGTGAATACAGCATCTTAAAACTAACTCTCTGTATAGACTTTTAAAATTTAATGATGCATGATATTTTAATTATTAAAATAATTTATTATTATGTTAAATAAAAAATTATGTTTTAAAAAAGAAAATTTAAATATCAAGTAGGAAAATTTAAGAGCTATTTATCATTTAAAATTTTTATGGTATGAATGTCTTTATATAGATATAATATATCAACGCGAGATTACGAAGTAAGAACATCTATACTGGATGTGAGTGCTCTTGTTTGCATTCTTATAGTAATAATGTTGCTTTCTCTAATATGATTAAATTGAATCAATTGATACTTGTTTTAGTAATGGTTATTGTAAAATTCAAGTATTATTTATCTTTTGTATTTCAATGAATGATCATATTGAAGTTATTGATAGTTAAAATGATAATTCATCACATGTACTATAGAAAATTTTTGAATGATATATGAATAAAATAGTATATAGTAATATTCGTATGTGCATATTGATTGATAGACTACACCACATTATGGTACTAGTAGGAGTATAATGTACCTACACATGTGAAATGAAATAAATTTTGGAAAAGAAAAAGAAATTAAAATGAAAATAAAAATAGATTAATTAATATTATTTAGATAGTAACTCCTATAATGATTATATCCATTATAAAAATGATAAGACATGAACAGTTATGATCATTCTCCAGATAAAATTTAAATAAAATTAATTTAATTCATGTTTCAAAACAAGGATATATTCTAATCAAAATATTGGTGTTACTGTAATTTAGGAGCATAGAATGCTCGCTAAATTTTGTTTAGAGTCACTTCTATCAATGATCAAACATTTACAAGTATTATAAGGAGACATTTAAATGAGTGCAAGAGGAGAGAATATGTATCATAGATGTGATGCTCCGAGAGAAAGGCATTTATTTAAAAATAGTTATAGCTTTTTCATTAAAATACATTTGGAGTTTGTTTTGACTCTTTCAGTATATTCAGAGTGGTTGTTGCTAGAAATTTTAACAAACAAAATCTTAAATAAACATCTAAACGTATATTTTCACCTTATTAATTTGAGCATTTGGGATGGGTCATGATATCAGCTAATCAACAATTTCCTTGGAAAGTCATCCTTCTTTAAGTAATCACCAAAGATGATGTCATACAAAGAAATAATTAAGGCACACTGATAAGTTATGCCCACCCATTCTGAACGAGTTCTTAAATTATATTTGCTTACTTGAGAGTAGTTCTCTTGTAGGCTAGCAAGTTTCTTTTGAGTCTAGGCTAAGTAAATCGAGTTATCTTGTCTTGAACTAGCTTGATTTAGCTTGAAGTAGGTCAACTTAGCTTGAATTAAGTTTGTATATATTTTGATATACATTCAATTTTCTAATTCTTTTATATCTTTAGAATTTATTTTAAAAATCGTAAGTGAATATAAAAATATTCTTCATTAACTATCTAGAAATATCTAATAAAAAATTATTTAAATATTTGATATTAATCAATCAATTAGATGTTAACTCTAACATTATCTTTTTGTCCAAATTGAAAGTTTGTGAGGGTAGTTAAATCCTAAAGAACTAGTCCCAAGGCTAACAAAAAGGGGGGTGAATTGGACATTTAAAAACTTCTTTAACAAAAAGAAAAATCTTTTTATAACTTGATACGAAAGCAAATTAACTCAACAATAAAAAGATTAATCAAAGATTTCACCCAAGTAGTTAATCGTCATAAAAATAAAGTGCAAAAAATAATCAGAATGAACACACCAAATTTTATAGTGGTTCGGTCAACCTGACCTATGTCCACTCCCCAGAACCTCCCATTCCAAGTATTGCACTAAACCTTTAGTGACTCTACTTTATCCCCCATAGCTAGGCAGAGAAGTCCTACAAAATCTCTTCCACCAACCCAGTATGGCAGAGGACCAAAACTCCTTTCACAGGCAGAGAACCTTGACTCATTTTTCTCCCTCCAAGAGATAACAAAGAACTACGAATCCCTTTCACCTTCTCTGGTGGAGTGGAGTAGTCGGGTCCTTTGACACTAAAAAGATCTTCTTCTTCCAAAAATATCCCTCAAGATAAACTATGAATCTGATGGTACTAAGGTGCAAGCTCGCCGGAGCAACCGTATGAAACCCCCTCCACACTTCCTTGAAACCCCCTCCAAGGATTTTCTCCCTCTTAAACTCCACCCTTTCCTCTCTCCCTTTCAAGGCTCTCTCTTCAAGTTTTCTCCAGAAGAAAAGACTCAATGCATGCATAAAGACTCATACAAAGTCATTGGAGAAAGATTAAATAGAGGGCTTCAAAAACCCCTAAAAATTCAACTCAACCGTCAAAGATCATATAGTATGATCATAGGGCCATCGAGAAAAATTAGTTTAATCATCCTGTAGTTCATCCAGGATGAATCTTGGGATGACCAAAATTGTCTTTATAGTTCGTACATTATGATCACAGGATCATCATGTATGATGAGAATATTAAAATTAGGCAGAATTGATTGACTAATAATAGGATTAATTTAGGTATAATTTTATAGATCATCCAGTACAATATATATCATCCTAGATGATTAAAATAAAATTTAAATCTTAAAATCTTGCCTAAATTATGATTCGCAGCTATTTTCATGATTGTAACTAATCATCCGGGATGATCTAAATCATCCAGTATGATTAGTTCAATGAGCTGATCATACATTACGATATGAATCATACAGTATAATTAGTTTAAAATTTGAACCTTTGGATTTGACTCAATCTCACTCCCCTTAAGTGTATGTGTGCATGCTCACCAAGCTAGCATATACCATTATAGGGCTTGACTCAAGAAATTAAAAATACATCAATGAATATTACAAAAATCTTTTTGATAACCTATTCTACCAAATCTTGAGCCTTGAATCTTCGTTATATGGTGCATAGTATTTCTAAAATATTAGTATACACTCAAACAAATATACATTGCAAATACTAAGAGACATAATGATGTAAGTCATAATGTTTGTTATCATCAAAAATATAAACTCATGAGCTCGATTCGCAATAATCTCCCCCTTTTTTATGATGGAAAATATTATTGGTTAGACTTACAAACTAAAAGTATTTTCTTCTAATCTCCCTCTCACTAAGATAATTATATTTAAAATAGGGGAAACTAAAATAATTTTTTATCTTTAAATTTTTTTATTTTTTATTTAACAAAAAGAACATAAAAATATAAACTAAATAAATACACCAGTACATAAACAAAAATAACAGTATATTCTTCCCGTTTGACATTATCAAAAAGAAGAGGATCATAGAAAAAACAAAATAGAAAAAATAGACTAAAGATCAAAAGGACCCTAACCAGGTGAAGGTGATGTTTTAGAAGAAACGGTTTGAAATTTTAGCAAATTTTCTTGGAATGAGAAAGTTACCTCTTGATTTTATTCAAAAAAATAGTAAGGCATGTATTGACAATGCATAACCCAGAAAGGTTAGAGATTCAGAATTTATTAATCCAAGCTCAGGTTCCTTAAAGGCTCAACTCTTTTTTAAGTAAACATCTAAATCAAGGAACACATTAGAGAAGGAAATAATAATCTTTTTAAAACTCCTTGCATGAAGCATATCTAATAGAAGATTAATGCAAAATGGTGAATCAAGAATTATGATTTTCAAACTCAAGTATCGAAAGTATCAATAGACATAAAGGTTTTCTTAAGATTTAAGAAATAAAAGAAAGGTAAGCAAACTCATTGTGGGCTCATTTTGTGCCTCTTATTTAGTTTTTCATGCACTTTACACATTTTAATTTTTGATACACTTTGTACATCTTTCCATTTTAGCGTCATTGTACATCTTTTTAGCTTTGGGCTCATTTTGTGCCTCTTTTCTTTTTACAAATATGCTTCCTTTCTATATTTTTAAAGACTAAAGAAAACTCGATCTAGAGACAAAAATGAACAGCTATATTTTTAAAGACTAAAGAAAACTCGATCTAGAGACAAATATGCTTCCTTTCTATATTTTTAAAGACTAAAAAAGATCCCTATGAGATAGAAAAAATGTAGGGAGATGAAAAAAGTTCAATTTAAAAATCTAATTTATAATTTGATGCAGATTTTGAATCAAAAGTGAAATAGCCTCATTAAAGAAGTGAGATGAAGAGACAAAATTATAAATTTCCTTTCTTTGACAGATTTTAGAGAAGTCAATCACTACTTACATAAAATTTTAAGAAAATAGGAGGTAAATTTTTTAATTTTAGAAAAAAATAATTTTTGAAAAGTGATTTCATTTTTTAAAGTGTATACAAAATAACATATGATGTGTGTGTTGATCAGAGAAACTACACAAAAATTTATGAAAAATAAAATAAAAGATCAAAAATATAAAAAATATAAAGAAAATATAGAAAATAAACATGTTTACAATGAATAAAAATATACACGCACACATAAAAAATAAAAAAAACACACAAATAAAACTTTATTTATCAATATTTTGCTCTTGGTCTGATGATTCAGAAGCTAGGTCTACCTAGGAGATTTTTTACTTTTTATTATATGCCCTTATTGCAATTTGCTTATTTTTATCCTTTTTCTTTCCATGAAGAGTTTTTAAATTAGGGCACTCATTTTTCATATGTTCAGATTTCTTACATCCAAAGCAAATAATGTCAGAAATAATCTTAATATTCTTACAATTATTACCTTTGTTCCACTTTTGTTGATGTTTATGCTTGTGCTTTAGTAGACTTTCCCATTTGCTTATTATTGATGTTAACTCTTCACTTTCATCATCTACTAAGCCACTTTTATCCATGTCTTCAACTTTTAGCACTATAGTTTTGACCTACATCCAAAAGCTTTTGACCCACACTTTTCTCGTAGGTAATGAGTGAGCCAATCATATTATCAACAGAATATTCATTCAAATTTTTTGATTTAGAAATAGCAATAACTTTGGCATCAAACTTATCAAGTAGACAACATAGAATTTTATTCACATTTTCAAAATTTGAAAATTTTTTACCTAAAGTATATAATGATGTCATAAATAGAGTAAACCTAGTATACATGTCTAAGATAATCTCATAAGATTTCATGCAAAAAAGTTTATAATCATGCATTAGAATATTGAACTTAGATAGTTTAACTTCACTAGTACCTTTGTATGTAGTGCATAATCTATCCCAAATTTTCTTGCCAGCAGTACATATAGAGATTCTCATGCAATCATCAGAATTCAAGGCATAGAAAAAATAAATCAAATATTTAGCATTCAATTGAGCATTGATTTATTCTATTCTACTTCATTCAGCAAAAGAAATATCAATTTTAACTCCATCTATAATACGTGATGGTACAGAATAACAAGTTTGAATCATATGCCACATTCGATAATTAATTGATTACAAAAAAGTAGGCATGCAAATTTTTCAAAAAATAAAAGAAATATTTTCAAATAAAGGTGGTCGGGTGATTCAATATCCTTCCGTAATATAGTAATTTCTAAAGTTAGCCATCGATTAAAATTCAAAAGTTTTCAAAAAACCTAACTTATGAATCATGCTCTAATACCACTTGAAAGTTTATGAGAGTGGTTAAACCCTAAAGAACTAGTCCCGAGGCTAACCAAGAGGGTGGTGAATTGGATATTTAAAAACATCTTTAACAAAAAGAAAAATCTTTTTATAACTTGATGCGGAACTGAATTAATTCAACAATAAAAATTTTAATCAGAGATTTCAACCAAGCAATTAATCAAAGAAAAAATAAAGTGTGAAAAATAATTAGAATGAACACACCAAATTTTATAGTGGTTCGGTCAACCTAACCTACATCCACTCCCCAGAACCTCCCATTCCAGGTATTACACTAAACCTTTAGTGACTCTCCTTTATACCCCACAGCTAGGTGGAGAAACCCTTATAAAATCTCTTCCACCAACCCAGTACGGCAAAGAACCAAAACTCCTTTCATAGGCAGAGAATCTTGACTCCTTTTTTGTCCCTCTGGGAGATGGTAGAGAACCAAGAATCCTTTTCACCTTCCCCGGTGCAGCGGAGTAGCCAGGTCCTTTGACACCAAAGAGATCTTATTCTTCCCAAAATTTCCCTCAAGATAAACCTTGAATTCGATGGTACTAATGTGTAATCTTGTCGGAGCAACCATGTGAAACCCTCTCCAGACTCTCTTAAAACCCCCTCCAAGGATCTTCTCCCTTTAAAACTCCACCCTTTTAAGGCTCTCTCTTCAAGTTTTCTCAAGAAGAAAAGACTCAATGCATGCCAAAAGACTCATAAAAAGTCATTGGAGAAAGCTTAAATAGCGGGGCTAAAAAAAACCTAAAAATTCAACTCAGCCTTCGAAGATCGTACTGTACGATCACAGGATTATCCAGTACGATTAGTTCAATCAACCTACAGTTTGTCCAACATGAATCCTAGGAAGACCAAAATTATCTATGTAGATCGTACAGTATGATTGTAGGATCGTCTTGTATGATCATAATATCAAAATTAGGCAAATTTGATTGACTAATCATAGGATTAATTTAGGCATGATTTTTATAAATCATCCAGGATGATATACTATGATGTATCATCTTGGATGAATAGAACAAAATTTGAATCTTAAAATACTACCTAAATTATGATTGGCAGCTATTTTTCATGATCTTAACTGATCGTCATGGACGATCTAAATCATCCAATATGATTAGTTCAATAAGCTAATCGTATATTATGATATGAATCATACAGCACAATTAGTTTAAAATTTGAACTTCTGGTTTTGACTCAATCTCACTCCCCCTGAGTGTGTGTGTGCATAGTCACCAAGCTAACATACACTATTATAGGATTTGACTCAAGAAATCAAAAATACATTACAAAAATCTTTATAGCAACATATTCTACTCAATCTTGAGCCTTGAATCTTCATTGTATGGTGCATGGTGTTCCTGAACTATTAGTATACACATAAATAAATATATATTACAAATACTAAGAGACATAATGATGTAAGTCACAATATTTATTATCATAAAAAATATAAACTCGTGAGCTTGAGTTGCAACACAAATAAGACTATGCTTAGCTTATAAATATGAGAATGTTGTAACTCATTCAAATGCTTATTTTGCACTCCATTAAAAGATGGAAGTTTCAAATTACTTAAAAGGATAAAATCAATATTGCAAAAAATCATATAAATGCTAGCTTATTTGACAAGTGTAAGAAAAAGGAACTTCTTCTAAGGAGGAGGATAGGAAGAAGAACATAAAGAGTAAAGAGATGAAGACGAATGGTGAGATTTAAGAGCACGTAACCTCTTGAAATTCTTTGGTCAATCAGTACTCTTTTTTCTTTTACTAATGTTTAAAAAGATACTATTTCGCCAATGACTACTCTCCCTTCCGCTAAAATTAAAATAATGATATGTCTATAGCTGAACTTCTAGCTCATTAATAGTTTACTAGCAAAAGAGTAGAAATTGGTTAAGTGGTGGTTCTTTTTGAAATTGATATTGCTCAGCCACTAACTAAGATAGAAGAGGGTGAAGTCATCATGTTGTTGCAAATCTGGTTTTGATAATGACAAACATGTTTCCAGTGTGTTTTGCTTGGCTAATCTGTTTCAGGCACAAAAGACCGCGAGCCACTCAAGCCAACTCAAGATCGGGTCCAAGTGTGTCAAATGTATGATTTTCCTTTTATTGAGTCAATTGTAATGTAACTGATCCCCTAGCTAAGTAACCTTGCACACACACACTCAGGGGGAGAGCTTGAGTGAATCAGAGTTTCTGTTCATTTTTTGTTCAGATCGTCCTGGACGATTTTCACATCGTCCTGGACGATCCAGCCAAAACAGAAACCCTAATTAGGGCAACTAAGTTAAGAGGGTCTGATTGAGCAGATCGTCCTGGATGATCTCCGGATCGTATGGGACGATATGCCCAAATCAGAAATTCTCAGCCGCCAGATCAAGTTAGGCAAGTTCTTATTTTTAGATACTTGGTCTGATCGTCCCGGACGATACGTGTATTGTCCCGGACGATCTAGTACAATCATGCCTAATTTAATCTGATAATTAAGGAAAGCAATTTATTTTTGGTTGATACGATCATATCGTCCTGGACGATCTCAGGATCGTCCCGGACGATCATGATCGTTTAGTGCATTTCAGTTGTACAACCCGAACTGTGTTCAGGACGATTTGGGGCCTTTTTGAACTAATCATACAGGACGATGACCCCATCGTCCTGGACGATCAAGTCATTTTTTGGTCATCCAGCACAGATTTCTCTGGACGACCCGAACTGCCTTCTGGATGATTTCCCTCAATTTGCACTAATCATCCCGGACGATCGCAGGATCGTACGGGACGATATGAACAATTTTTTCTACTGATCGTCCAGAAGAGCCTAATCGTCCAGGTTGAAACAGCTGAATTTGAACTGATCGTACAGGACGATCGATCGATCGTCCTGGACGATCTTGGCCGACCATTTGAGATTTAGGGCAAATTTTAAGCCCTCCTTTAAAAGAACTTTTTCCAATTTTTGGAAAAATCTTTTGCTGCCTTCCTTCCCTGAGAAACCCTAGAGAGAGAGAGAAGATCTTATGAGGGGGAGTTAGTGAGGGATTCACTAAGGTTGCTCCAAGCACAGATCAGAGTCGTCTTCTCCGCTCGTCGTCTTTCGTCTAGTCGGTGTTCGTCGTGGGAGGATCATTCGCAAGAAGATCCGGGGTTCTCTGCCCGCTTCAGGTGGAAACAAAAGGAGTTTGAAGGTTCTCTGCCTGCTTCAGGAGGAAGTGAAACGAGTTCGAAGGTTCTCTGCCTGCTTCAGGAGGAAGCGAAAGGAGGTCGGGTTCTCTGCCTCACCGTGTGGTGAAAAGGAGGTGTTTGTACAGGCTTCTCCACCTTGCTGTGGGAGCAAAAGGAGAGAAACTTTTGTTTAGTGCAATACCCGGAGGGGAGGCTCCGGGGAGTGGACGTAGGTCAAGTTGACCGAACCACTATAAAATCTGGTTTGCTTTTCTGATTCAGTTTTGCACTTTACTTTTCTGATATTAACTGCTTGGGTGAATATCTGTGGTTGATCTTTTTATCATTATTTTAATTCATTTCCGCTGCACGTTATAAAAAGATTTTCATTGTTATCGTAAAATTTTTAAATAACCAATTCACCCCCCCCCCTCTTGGTTAGCCTCGGGACTAGTTCACTAGGGCTTAACATCCCTATCGAACTTTATGGGGTGTAGGGTGGATAGAAAGAGCACTTCTGGGACTTGTCAGTTTATAGGACAGTCGTTAGTCTCCTGGTGCAGTAAAAAATAGAACTCGGTTGCACTTTTCATTGCGGAAGCTGAGTATATTGCCTTAGGGAGTTGTGTGGCCCAAGTTCTTTGGTTAAAGCAACAAGTCTTGGATTTAGGAGTACCTGTTGGCACAATTTCTATTTTATGTGATAATACTAGTGCTATCTGTATCTCTAAGAATCTAATCCAACATTCTAGGACCAAACACATTGATATTAGGCATCACTTCATTAGGGACCATGTTATAAAAGGGGATATTGAGCTACATCACGTAGCAACTGAAAATCAGCTGGCTGACATATTCACTAAACCACTGGCCATTGACTCATTCAGTATTTTGAGAACCAGATTAGGAGTGATTGATATAAATGCTTGATTCTGATGACTGCTGATTTATGATTGTTCTGATTGGTATTCTGATTTCTGTTAGTTAGTTTTCGTATTCTGATTTCTGATTTCTGTTAGTTAGTTTTCGTATTCTGATTTCTGAATTCTGTTAGTTAGTTTTGGTATTCTGATTTCTGATTTCTGTCAGTTAATTTTGGTTTGATTATTTGCTTTCAGTAGATTTTATTTCTTCTGCTGATTTCTGTGTTAGCCTTACTATTAGTTTGATTTGAGTATTTACTTTGCTGTGATTTTCTACCTATTTTTATTTATTTATTTACTAGTTCATATCTTGCACTTACTATTTTATGCTTTTCAAGATCTGATCACCGCTCACTACTTCTGATGATCTGAATTTTTTACTGGGAGTTTTTACCTTGTTTTGGTTTGGAAGCTGGTAAGCAGTGATTGACTTCGCTAAATCTGTTAAAGGGAAGAAACATTGATAATTATTTCTCTACCTCTAACTCCTTTACTGGTGTGTAGTTTCTTCTGAATAAAAATCCTCTTCAAAATTAAAATGTTAGTTTTTGAAATAGAGATTATTTTATCTTCCTACAGTAATCTGCCTCATATCAATAGTGGTTTTTAAAGTCTTGAGTCATTAGTTTGATTTTCTAAACCAAGTAATTGCATTTATCATATGTTGTATGGCTTTTGTTTTGTGAATCGTTCTTCCTTACTATGGAGAGTCATCTCCTATGTCTGGAAGATAATCTCACAGCTGAGACTCTTTAATGATTATGAAAAGGAGAAAGCTTATAAAAGATGCGCAGTGCGCCAGCTAATTTGAAAAAGAGGCATAAAATGAGCCCAAAACTGAAAAGATGTGAAATTGCCAAATTGGATACACAAAGTGTATCAAAAATCAAAAGATGCGCAAAGCGCCAACCAATTTGAAAAAGAGGCACAAAATGAGCCCAAACCAAGCTTTCTTCCTTTTCAGATTGTTAAATGTCTTAGAGAAATCTGTGCGCCACTTAATATTTTCAAAAGCTTGTGTTTTGAAAATCCCGATTTCTGATTTTTTACTTTGTAACACTATTATATCAGATATTTTTCTGGAACGAGGGTTGAAAGGATCTCTTTTCAAATCTAATGTCTTTTCTTCTGAATTGGATTTTTATTTTTGAAAGAAGTTTGCATCGATAAGGTGCCCGGGGTCGGAGTTACGAAAGTTGATTATTTCCAACCTTTTCTGGATTTCAGCGCTGTCAATCATCCTGTCATTGGTTTTTTAATCTAAAATCAAGGAAAAATTTTGATTTTCCTATTTTGTAGTTGTTCTATTTATGTTTTATTTCCGTGTTCTATTTTTCCTCCTCCTTTTTGTGATGTCAAAAGGGGGAGTCAGTTGTAGTCGTGTCTGTTTCTGTTTTCTGAGTCATGTTTCCTGTATTGTTTTAGCTGTTAAATGAAAATTTAAAAAATGTTTGTTTTGTTTGATCTCCTAGTTTACTTTTATTTTCAGACTACTTTACAAATGTTTGCCATCATCAAAAAGGGGGAGATTATTGCAAATCTGGTTTTGATGATAACAAACATGTTTCCAGTGTGTTTTGCTTGGCTAATCTGTTTCAGGCACAAAAGACCGTGAGCCACTCAAGCCAACTCAAGATCGGGTCCAAGTGTGTCAAATGTATGATTTTTCTAACTGATTCTCTAGCTAAGTAACCTTGCACACACACACTCAGGGAGAGAGAATGAGTGAATTAAAGTTTCTGTTAAAATTTTGTTCAGATCATCTTGGACGATCCAACCAAAACAGAAACCCTAATTAGGGCAACTAAGTTAAGAGGGTCTGATTGAGCAGATCGTCCTGGACGATCTCCAGATCGTACGGGACGATATGCCCAAATCAGAAATTCTCAGCCGCCAGATCAAGTTAGGCAAGTTCTTATTTTTAGATACTTGGTCTGATCGTCCCGGACGATACGTGTATCGTCCTGGATGATCCAGTACAATCATGCCTAATTTAATCTGGTAATTAAGGAAAGCAATTTATTTTTGGTTGATACGATCATATCATCCTGGACGATCGTAGGATCGTCCCGGATGATCATGATCGTTTAGTGCATTTCAGCTGTACGACCTGAACTGTGTTTAGGATGATTTGTGGCCTTTTTGAACTAATTGTACAGGACGATGACCCCATCATCCTGGACGATCAAGTCATTTTTTGGTCGTCCAGCACAGATTTCTCTGGACGACCCGAACTGTCTTCTGGACGATTTCCCTCAATTTACACTAATCGTCCCGAACGATCGCAGGATCGTACGGGACGATATGAACAATTTTTTCTACTGATCATCCAGAAGAGCCTAATCGTCCAGGCTAAAACAGCTGAATTTGAACTGATCGTACAGGACGATCGATCGATCGTCCTGGACGATCTTGGCCGACCAGTTGAGATTTAGGGCAAATTTTAAGCCCTCCTTTAAAGAACTTTTTCCAATTTTTGGAAAAATCTTTTGCTGCCTTCCTTCCCTGAGAAACCCTAGAGAGAGAGAAAGAGTTGTGAGAGAGAGAGAAGATCTTGTGAGGGGGAGTTAGTGAGGGATTCACTAAGGTTGCTCCAAGCACGGATCAGAGTCGTCTTCTCTGCTCGTCGTCTTTCGTCTAGTCGGTGTTCGTCGTGGGAGGATCATTCGCAAGAAGATCCGGGGTTCTCTGCCCGCTTCAGGTGGAAACAAAAGGAGTTCGAAGGTTCTCTGCCTGCTTCAGGAGGAAGCGAAACGAGTTCGAAGGTTCTCTGCCTACTTCAGGAGGAAGCGAAAGGAGGTCGGGTTCTCTGCCTCACCGTGTGGTGAAAAGGAGGTGTTTGTACAGGCTTCTCCGCCTTGCTGTGGGAGCAAAAGGAGAGACACTTTTGTTTAGTGCAATACCCGGAGGGGAGGCTCCGGGGAGTGGACGTAGGTCAAGTTGACCGAACCACTATAAAAGCTGGTTTGCTTTTCTGATTCAGTTTTGCACTTTACTTTTCTGATATTAACTGCTTGGGTGAATATCTGTGGTTGATCTTTTTATCGTTGTTTTAATTCGTTTCCGCTGCACGTTATAAAAAGATTTTCATTGTTATCGTGAAATTTTTAAATAACCAATTCACCCCCCCCTCTTAGTTAGCCTCGGGACTAGTTCACTAGGGCTTAACATCCCTATCAAACTTTCACATGTTACCTATATAATAATTGAGGTTGAACTCACTCAATCATCTATTAAACTAATGAAAATTGAAGTCACCCAAGTGCCTACAAAATAACGAATACTAAAGAGCCAACTACTAAAGTTGGCTAGTAAATTGTTGAAACTATGACTTCTTTTTCCTTAAATAAAATTTTATATCAATCTTGTCAATAATGCAACGTTAAGTTCTCTAAATGAAATTCTTCCTCTTTCAGCCTCTCCTTAGGTTGAGTTGGATACAAAGAAGGATCCTATGGTGCCTTTGCGTTTAGTTAGAATATTGCTAAAAACTTTAAGATGAATTGCTAGGCCAACACTAATAAGGGGAAGACACCAACTTCAACTTTGAGATAAGAATTCTAAGGATGTACATAAATCAACTTCGACCACTCCTAGAGAAATTTTTGATGTGGTGCTCTAAAGAAGAGTTGAAGAGTTATCAGATGAACTCAATCAACTAAAGGTAGCCATTGATACTAAGAAGGATGAGTACAAACTAGAAAAGTCTGACTTCAACAAATAAACTGTTAAATTGAATGTATAATTCACCAACTCTACTAAGGTTTTTTGGTGAAGAAGTCTCTTCTATGAAGGTAAAATGCCCCATTAGACAAAGATATATGGAGTTTACCAAGACAAATTAGTTTATAGTTGAAGCTGAGTTTATCTAAAGTGAATTATTGATAATGGCAAGATCTCTAGGGAAGTTGGCTTGATCATTCTCTTAAATATTCATTAACTCTTTTCTTTCTTTTAAGGGCGACTGTGAGTCTTACTTTATAAGAACCAAGTGGTGAATGTAACTTTCTTTGAATGAACAAAAGAGGTATTTGGTATTTTCCTTAATTTGATTTATTTATGCATTGATGACTATTTTCATTTTTTAGAATTAAAAAATGATCAGGTAAAGATTTTATATCATAAGAAATAAATTTATAATTCAAATTTTAGGATTTCAAAAGAAGTGTGTTTAATATTGATGTGAGGTTACTTCAATAACATCATCATTTGAGTTATAATTATTTACCTCATTTTTAAATGAGGTCAATGTTGTCATTCTTTCTCATAGTTTATAACCCAAAAATAAATGGACGACCAACCTATATTGATTTATATCCAGTAGGAATGTTGCTCGTTTGTTGTCTTGCATGTTTATTTAAATTTTAGTCTTTAGATTTTCATACCAAAACCAATACTAATTTGGTTTTAGGTCTGGTAGGAATGATGCTTGTGTTGTTGTCATGCATATTTAATTAAATGTCAGTCTTTATATTTACATCCCAAAAATAAATGGAAGGCTAGTCTATACTTATTTGGCCCTAGGTCTGGTAGGACTTCTGCTAGTTTGTCATCTAAAGTTAAAGTCTAAATTTTAGTCTAAAGTCAATTCCCCTCCTGTCTAAAGTTCTTGGGCTAGGTCGTAATCGAAATCTAAATTTAAATCCTTTCAAAATTATTCATTCCCTGGTCTAATATCTTTATATTGTGTCCTATTTTAAATATAAAACTAAATCCCATCAAAATTCAATTTTCCTTGTCTGAAAATTTTTAGATAGGGTCCTGATTCAAATATAATTTCAAAATCTAATATAAATCATCATCCTAGTTGGAGATTCCTTTAACAAATTTAAAATTTAAAATTTCTTAAAGTAAAAAAATAAATTCCAATTACTTTTCTTTATTTAAACCAGTGTTGGGTATTCAGTAAATCTTGCTTAGTATTAAGTTACAGTGATCTAAATATTTTACTTCGAGATTCTAGTTCAATTGTAGAAATGGATGGAAAGCTGATCATTTCCTTCTTTGATGATATTCGTGTGATAGTCAACCAGGCCCTATCAACTGAGGGCTCTACTATTAAATTTTATTCTGGCATTAACAACATCTAGTTCTATTTCTTTGGACTATAGTTTAAAGTGGTCAAAACTAAAGTTTTTTTTCACTATTTGACTGTAGAGGTCACTGTTGAAGGTGGCTACGTAGCTTCCCTTGTAGTTACTAAGCCTTCTATACTCTTGTCTCACTTTCCGTAAGTGTATAAGCAGCTAAAATACTATAGGAAAATCATTGCTTATCAGTGAATTTGCGATGAGCTTTATGCCAAAAAAATTTTTTGACATAGTTGTGGTGGATTTGTGGCAGAAATTTCCATCACAAAATTTGTGATGGAATTGCGGAGGATTTGCAATGGAAAATCTATCAAAATTTTGTGATGAATTTTTCTCTGCAAATTTGTCATAATTCCATCACAAATTTGCTTCAAATCCATCATAAAAAAGTTTATCTAATTTGATATCTAACTCATTTCTTTCGTTCACTATCATCCTTATTTATTCCAGTGACTAGCCCCCCTCACTGACATTCCTTGCTTGTGAGTCCTCACCAACCTTCTTTCTTCATGTCCTTCATAACTGTTCAACTTTGCTCCTTCGATGGCGTCCATCCTGTTAGATTAGGATCGGAAGCAACAACGGGAGCTTGCTAATTGTAAAGGTAACTTTCTCCCTTTCACGCGCTTATGCTGCCAAATCGCTTAAATCTACCAAACTAAAGGGCTTACTAAATCTGCGATTTAGGGAAAAAAAGAAACAAAGGTTTTGTTGGTGGATGGGAAGCAACAATGGGAGCTCTCTCGTTCTGAAGGTAACTTGACCTGAGTATTTTCTAATTTCTATTGGATTAAATCAAGCATTAGCCTTAAGCCCATATCTTTTTGCTTTAGCCATGGATGTTCTTACTAGATATTTGCAAGAGGAAGTTCCCTGGTGTATGCTTTTTACTGATGATATTCTTCTTGTTGATAAGACTAAAGAGGGAGTTGAAGGTAAGCTTGAATTATGGAGGTCAACCTTGGAGTCTAAAGGTTTTCGTTTGAGTAGTTCTAAAACAGAATATATAGACTATAATTTTAGCAGTAATAGATCCAGTGGGGGGTTTATGACTTTGATCGATCAAGTCAATAGTAAGAGTACACGTTTTAGATATCTTGGGTCTATTATTCAAAGTCATGGTGAAATAAATGGGGATATTATTTGTAGAATTCAAGTTGGATGATTGAAGTGGAGGAATGCATCGAGCTTATTATGTGATAGAAAAGTACCACTCAAACATAAGGAAAAATTATATAAGATGGTGGTTAGACCCACAATACTTTATGGCACTGAATGTTGGCCATTAAAGGAGAAGAATAATATTAAGTTAAGTGTTGTAGAGATGAGGATGCTCAGGTGGATGAGTGGCTTTACTCTTAGAGATAGGATAGAAAATGAGCATATGCATGAAAAGGTTTGAGTAGCTCTAGTGGTAGGTAAGATTAGAGAGAGTCGGCTTAAATGGTTTGGTCACATAAAATGGTAGCCTTCCGAAGACCCGATTAGGAGAGTAAATGTATTAGATTTAACCTATGTTAAGAAAAGTAGAGGTAGATCTAAAAAGACTTGGTTAGAAAATATTACAAATATCTTTTTTTTATTAGATCGAAATTGAGAATTTGACTCTTAATAGGATACAATAGAGAAAAAGGATTCAAGTTGCCGACCCCATGTAGTGGGATAAAGGCTTATGTTGTTGTTTTTATTACTGTTGATTATTGAGGTTTGATTACACATAAATGTAAGAGTTAGAAACATTGATTCATGATCTTATTTCAACTTTAAGTGACACCTAAGGACAACAATTAAGGTGTACATAAAATGTTGGCCATTAAAAGATAAGCATAATATTAAGTTAAGTTTTGAATAGATAAGGATGCTTAGGTGGATGAGTGGCTTTACTCTTAAGTTAAGAAAGGTAGAGGTATAAACTTAAAAAGATCATAATATTAAGAGAAGTGTTACAGAGATGAAGATGGGAAAGTAGATGCACAAATGAGGAGCACAACTATCCATGAAAACTCTTAAAATCATCACCATTGCACAATATTTTAATTTCTTTTAAATCGATATAAATCTCATTATTTGGCTGTAGGAATTTATAGCACAAATATGTTATGGATATTCAAAATTATAGAAGTTTGATATATAATCAGTTGTTTCCTGGATGTAAGACATTAATAGTTGAATTTTTTAATGGAGTGAATTATTTTATTCAGCCAGCCTGTCAATTACCTTCCTTCATATCAGAGGAAAGGATTCATTATCCATATTCCAAACACAAAAATCAAGCCTATCTCACACCAGATGAGATTATTATTGATCTATATCGCATAGGATTCATGCCAGAATATTGGTATTGGACTTCACATGGTGAATACGAGCCTCATTTCAACTCTCAGTGCAGCCTGTCTATAAATTTCAATATAGTTGAGGAAGATAGAGTTAAGATGTTTGAGGATTTGGTTTATGATCCAACTAGGCAATAATTTTAATAATATATAGAAGAATCCCTTAATAAAGAGGCATAAACCTTTATGATTTGTTACACAATAAATAATTTGAAATGGTGCACTACTTATTCAGAGTTATCTATTGCTATGAAGATGTTAAGCATTAAGACAAAATATAATATACCCAGAGAATGATTTAATTAATTCATTGGCATACTTAAGGAGACCAACCTGGCAGATAATTTAATTCCAGCAAACTTATACCTGACTAAAAATTTAGTTTCCAAACTTGGTTCGGTAGTTATGAAAATAGATTGTTGTGTTAACAGATGTATGTTAAACTATGGGGATAATGTATCAGATATTGCATCATCATTATAACGCTCTAAGGTTTAAATTAGGGTTTAGGAAAAAAAAGAAGGCAGAAGGATGTGTTAGTCAGTTAGTTGTTCTACTTACCCATTATTTCCATATTACAATGTTTATATGCATCTATGAGCTCCACAGCACATATGCGATGGCATAAGGAATACAGCTCACAAGTAGGTATCCTAACACATCCGTTAGAAGTAGAAGCCTAGAAACACTTTGACCGTACAAATCCTACCTTCGTTGGAGAACTAAGGAATATAAGATTAGTTTTATGTGCAAATGATTTTACTCCATTTAGCCAATCTGCCTCACCTAACTCAAGCTGGCCTATGATGCTCACCCCCTACAATCTTCCTCCAGAGTTATATATGACTAGACCCTACATATTTTTGACACTTATTATTCTAGGCCCGCACAATCCAAAGGCAAAGATAGATATGTTCATGTAACCTTTAATTAGTGACTTAAACTTATTATGGAATGAAGGAGTTTCTATATATGACACCAAACAAAATTTCACATTGAGGGTAGTGTTACTTTAGATAATTAGTGACTTTCTATCATACGGTATGCTTTCTGGTTGTAATGCTGCAGGCAGGCTTGCTTGGCCATATTACATGAAAAATACTAAATCATTCACTCTAAAGCATGGGGGCAAAAATATTTGGTTTTACTGTCACCATATGTTTTTACCTGTAAACCATCCATTCAGGTGAAATAAGGATACTTTCACTAAAAATAGAGTGGATATGACACAACCTCCACCAAGGTTAAGTAGTGAGGAAATATTTGAAAGAGTAAATTTCATACCTATGATAATTAATTCTCCATTATTAGCTATTTACAAAATGCCCATGTATGGAGTTACTCACAATTGGATAAAAAGAGTATTTTTTTGATATTTTCCATATTGGAAAACAAATTTGATCAGGCATAATTTAGATGTAATGTATATAAAGAAGAATGTTTATGATAATGTGTTCGATACAATGATGGACATCAAGGGAAAATCTAAAGATAATGTCAAAGCTAGGATGTGTTTGTAGGATATTTATAGGAGAAAAATGCTTGATTTGAAGGATGGTGAAAATGATAAACTTCTAAAGCCAAAAACTCTATTCACCTTCAATTTAGAGCAGAGGCAAGCAGTTTGTGAATGGGTGCAGAGCCTAAAGCTACCTGATGGATATACTTCCAACTTAATTAGATTTGTTGATGTGAAATCGGGTAGATTATTTAGATTAAAAAGTCATGATTGTCACATCATCATGGAATGTTTGCTACCTATTACTTTCAATTATCTGCCATATTCAATCTCAAATCCCTTGATCGAACTAAGTATCTTCTTTAAGGACTTATGCACATCAAGACTTAATGAAGAAGCTTTGTTCCATATTGAGCATAACATTGTTTTCATTCTATGTAAGCTTGAGAAGATATTTCCTCCAGGCTTTTTTGACTCCATGGAACATCTGCCTGTGTATTTACTATATAAGGGTGGATTTGGTAGACCAATTCAATATTGGTGGATGTATCATTTTGAGAGGTAATTTTATACAAGCATAACAAATCAAAATTTATTAGCAAATTTCTAATTCACTCCCATACATTATTTAGGTATTTAACTAAGCTTAAGAAAACTATAAAGAATAAAACACATCCCAAAGGATCAATATGTAAAGCATACTTGATGTATGAGACTACTCAATTTTTTTCATACTACTTTGGCATAGAGTTAGAATCGATAAGGACTACTGCACCTCAAAATTTGGGTAATCCAGATATATGTTCATCTACTAGTAATATATCAGTATTCAGCGAAAGTGGCGAAGCAGCAGGCACTTGCACTGTGTGTTATTTGATATATAAGGCGATTAGAGCTGCCATGTTGTACACACTACTTAATTGTGCTGAAGTTGAGCCATATGTCGAGTAAGCTTCAATTAAAATTTTATACATTCTATGGACTGATACACAGAGATCCTAAATTCATTTTTTTTAGTAAATTTGTTAATGGTCTGAATACAACATCACAATTAGAGCAAGAAAAGAGAGTGGAAATTGAATTTCAAGATTGGTTCAAAAATACGGTATGTATTTTGACAAGTCACTTCAAGCTTATAAATAATTAATTAACTTAGTAATATATATATATATATATATATACACACACACACACACACACACACACACTTTCTACATAAACCAGGTCCACAATGATGCCAGAGATTTGCATAACCAAGGTTAAATGAGTCTAGCTTGGGGACCTATGAGAGCAGAGAAATGTTGGCTAATTTTTATTGTCTCTGATTACAGATTTCAAACCAAAGCTTGGTATGAAGGTAAAAAAAAAAAAACTTTGGTGTATATGTGAAAGGAATAATCATATAGGTAGTGATTGTGAGTATTATAGGGTCTTACAGGAAGTCCTACAGTTGGAATATCCTAGTGAAGGCCATAACTTGTATCTTTTTAATTATGATTGGTTTAATCCAGTTCCAAACAGAGGAATAAGGTGCATCCACTTTATGATATTACAGAAGTAAAATGAGATAAAAGATATGGAAAATATGACCCATTTGCCTTTACTAGCCAGGCTACCCAAATCTTATTTGCTAACTATCCGAGTAGACTGAGGGGTAAGCAAGATTGACTTATAGTCATCAAGACTAAACCTAGGTGGGTCATTGAGAATACTACATCAATACCAGCAGTATCAAGAGGAGTGCATGTCAAACTTTATAGATCCTGTTAATGATGTATATAATCAACTTATAGCTAATAAGACTGAGTTATTGTTAGAGGAGATATACTTGGACATTGAGGAGAACACTGAAGATGTTAGTAGTGATTTGGCCTCATCAGATGGAAGTGAATCATCTACTGATTAATAGTTATGAGGTAAATGTGAATTAACTAGTAATTATTTTTACATGTTAGTATACACTTATAATAATTTCTATACAGTAGTTTCTTTTTTACATTTTACTATAGAAAATCCTAAAGGAAGTGTGTGACATGTGGTTCGGGGAATTTGAGGTTAGTAATCCACAATATTATTAATAGCTGCCCATTTTTTATTAAGCTAATAAAATATAATTTTTTTCCTAATTTATTGTGTCCAGCAAGATTCTTTTAGTTACCTCAGTATGATACTCATATCAGAAATATTTTTAAGAAACATGGAGTGACTTGCTAGCGAGACATGTTTACTCGCATTAGGTGGACAGGCACGCATCCGTTTTGGATTGGCGAGGGTGTATGGGCTGAGCTCAGGAGTACTTGGGGTAGCCCAAACTATACAATGAGGGTTGAGCAAAATAGGCAGAATATAGAGCTTCTAACATCGGAGGCTTTGGAAACTCCCTATATACTGGCAGCTTAGTTCCACACTAAGCATAGACGACGATTGGTAAGAACTTTAATAAATTTTAATAATTACTTTATATATATATATATATTCTAATCTAAATATATTACAGAAGAAGATGCTTGGTAGAGAACCCACTGCGGTTGAGTTACATAGTCACACTCATAGGCATCAACATGACCAGCGGTGGGTGGATAAGTGAGCCAGGAAGGCATATGCAAGTATATAAGAATATTATACTTACAGAAATATTGTAAGCAATGATTATACGATAATTAATCTTATATTATATTTTGTTCGTATGATGAGTATATACGGCTTCGAGAGAGCCAGGCGGCAGCTAGAGAGGGATCCTCTATGGGTTATGCAGCTGTTTCTTACTACCACACTTAAATGTAGGAGGTAGGTAGAATGCAGAAGGGGCAAATTTATGGATTAGGATCACAGGCCTCCACATACGAGAAACAGTTCTCTTCTACCACCAGCGCCTCCATAGGCAACTAGGAGAGTTTAGTTAGCCAGCAGGTAGCTAACCTAGTAGCAGAGCTTGAAAATGTTTGGAAAACTCAAGCAGACATGAACACTCAAAAATTGGAAAAGTTTAGAAGATTGAGCAAGCAAATTAGCGGATCTCAATATGTGCCTCCATCAACCGAGCATGATAGCGAGCATACACATTCTAATTAGATTGTCGACTAAGATGGCTTTTGATATGTTTGATGTATAAGTTATGTTGAAACTATAACAGTGTTATAAATTTTGTAAAATTTTATTGAATTTGATTGTTTGTTCATTAATTTGCATAATTTGTATATTACTCTTTGATTATATTTGTTTTGCATAAATGTTTTTTTAATTACCTGGATTGTGAATGTTAAAAGCCCAAATAATGATTATAGGAGATTTTTTTTGTTATGTTACAGTTTTGCAACCGATTTGCGGTGGAAAATCTGCCGCAAATGTTGTTATGACGTTCCGATATCAACTTTTATGATGGACCTATCCATCACAAATTACGTCGGATTATCCGCCGCAATTTGTGATGGAATTTGTAGTGGATCACAAAAATGAATACATCATTTTATTTTGTCATAAATCCACTGCAAATCCGCTACAAAAAATTGCTATGGATTTTGTCCGTAGCAACTATGTTTGTGATGCTTATTTTAGTATCGAAATATTATCCATCGCAAATTCGCCACAAAATAAGATTTGTTATAGATTTCTTAAATTTTGTGGTGGATTTGGTCTCGACAAATAGATGATTTTCATATAGTGAATGGGAAAATGTGTTGCCATTCTGAACTCCCAATCTTTGGTAAGTTGGCGATTGGTTCATCCTTAGCTGTTCATAAGATGACTAAATCTTAAACAAGGAACAAGAACCATTGTCCGAGGCGGGCCTAGAAGGCCAAATTGCTAGAGAAAGAAAGTCTGCTAAATGCTACAATTGAATAGCAATAAGAAGTTACCTGGAGTCCCTGTTGATGGTGAAACTATTGATCCTAAAATCCTTATAATTCCCCATTTTTTTGTGGAAGTCGCTTCAATTCTCTATCAGCTGCTACCGGAGAAGAGAATATTCTTCCATTATCAAATTTTTATCCTCCTGCATTTTATAGAACTCATGTCCTACCTTCCCTACGTGAAAGGAAGAGAAGTTTTAAACCTTACTAAATGGACTGAGAACAGGAAACTTCCAATTTTAAGATTTTTTTATATATATATAAAATATATTAAGTTAAAATTTCAAGGAAAATTTAAAACTAAGAATTTGTTTTTTTATTGTGATTTTGTTGATGTATTTTTAGATGAACATTTATTTATATAAATTTAAATTTTCATGATAAAAAATTTTATTAAAATATAAATCCCATTTTAAAATAAAATTTTCACCCTGGTAAGGCTGAAAGAGGAGGCGAGAACAAAGAGAGAGGCAGCTAGGGCATCAAGGAAAAACCTAGCAGCGAGCCAAGAGACGATGGACATTTATCAGAACTCAGGCAAATCTGTTTGCTTCTTTCAAACATCACGTTCATTACCGTCAACAAAAATGTGTTCATCTACGTGTTAAGAGACTTCATGTTAATCACAGCCGTCCAAACCTGTCTGCCCGTTTTCTGACGGGCAGGATAAATTCTAATAATTTTACACTAGTTTTTGGTGGTATGTTCCAACACTGTGACAATCAGTGCCAAGAGTTATCAATGTTTGGTCGCAGCCATGATCACAATATCCCATCTTTTCCTTTCACCTTTATCTCGTTGCTGCATTCCAATTGCCTAATTAGCTTGGCGACGAACAGAGAGATGCCCGGCGGAACCATTTGGGAGGAAGGGGAATTTGGAGAGCTCCAGCTTCCATTAATTGAGGACGGATAACTCAGCACTGTAAGTTCGCTTCAATTTCTACGCTGATTCTGTCTCTCGTTCTTGGCCTCTGTTAGAGGAAGGGGAATTTGGAGAGCTCCAGCTGAATTATCTGAACTAACGAAATGATTCTCTCTCCGAGGGATAAGGTTTTAGAACCTCTGCCCCATTGCAGTTTTACCTACTGCGATGTAGGGTTTCTCAATCTTCATTTCTTGCTGCTCGTTTTGGGTTGCCACTGAGTTCTTTGCTTGCAATTATCTCTCATCGTGCGCGTGTGAGCATTTTTGAAATTCTTCACAGAAGATTAAGGATGGCAATCAATAGAGCGGTGATGAAATTGGGTTAGAAAGATAATCGGGTTAGATGTCTCCATTGGATCCAAATTTTTCCGTAGATAACACCAGACTTTAGTAGCAAACAATCATTTGTAGAACTTGAGAAATTAGAGAAATTTGGATATGGAGAGAGAGAGAGAGAGAGAGAGAGAGAGAGAGAGAGAGAGAGAGAGAGAGAGAGAGAGAGAGATGGGAGTACAAATTTTGCTAGAAGTATACAGAAAAAATAAGAAATGTTTCAAAATATCCCAAAAAGCATCTCTCCATCCTTTATTGTTAAGATTTAGAGGGCTAAAAAAGACTATACAAAAAAAATGCAAAAATAAAGTAAAAAAGTACAATGCTCTATGTGACTTATAACAAAATGTATTTGAGACATGGTTCAGTTGATGGTCCACATGGCTTTCTACCTTTGATATTGCCTATTGTTCTAAGTTTTTGTTTTCCTCTAAGGTAAATTCTCTAGGCATGTCTTCGTGGGCGAGTGTTTTGGGTTAGTCCTTAGGGTGTGTCTCTTGTGACAAGTCTATGTGGACGAGTCCTTTGGATGTTGTGGCATCGTGGACCCTCTGAGCCCGAGAAGTAAGTTCCTTCCAGTGGCGATGACCATGAGTTGAGGACCAGCAGAGTCAGGAGGGTCGTAGTCTAGAACTCCTGAGGTTTGAACTTCTTGTAGTTCGATAGGGGGTTGTCAATGGTAGCTTGATGGCCAAGTTATGGCAGATGACCTTGGGAGGCTAGCTTCTTTCAAGGCGAGTGTCTCCCTTGGGCTTGAATGAACGTGTATGAGTTCTTTGGTTTCTCTGTCTGGAATGACTCCTTAGTTTAGTTGGTTGGGGTGAGTCACATTCCGTGCTACTGAGTACCTTTTGATGGGCAATACAACATCTTTGGTCGAGTTCTTTAACTAAAACCTAATAGATACCTTTGAGATACCTACATAAATGTGTACGAGTACACATCTTCAGTTCAAGGTCCTGCCACAACCTTGATTGTGAGGACTATTGATGTGCCAACATTCTCTCTCTCCATTGGCTCCACAGGTAATGGGATTTATGCTCAAGCGCCGCTCACCTTGGAGAGTTTAATTGATTACATCAACTTGGTATAGAAGGTCGTCAATGTGTGTTTCATGCTTAGCAAGGGAATTGGGAATTCACAAAAGGCAATTGGAGGAGATTTTGAGACCCAATTGTAGAAGGAGGTGGTGGTTTTTCAAGTTGAGATGGAGACAACTCGTCACTACATCAAGATGAATCAATATATTATAGAGTGAACGATTCCTTTTGTAATACTTAATAAAAATAGAAGTGGTGCCTCTTGAGATGGTATTAGATCCTGTATGTAGGGCTTTTTGTGGGGAAGGGTAAGTTCGTTCCCTCTTTTCCTTTTTTGTTTTAAGCAAGCATTATAAATATAAAAAATACTCTAAAGCAGTAAAATTGTAATTATTTTAATATCTTTGTGTCGAATTTGCGCTGTTTATTTATGTTATTTTACATTGTTATATTTTTGTAGTGACTGCATTACTGTACTTATATGTTGCATTTTGTCTTCCTTGTTAATGCTAAAACATAGTGTTGAGGAGTTAATTTAGACTCTTTTTTTTTTTGGTGTCTTCAGAAGATGAGTTTGGTGTTATTCCTGAAGTGGTTTGCATGATGTAGATAGTGCTACAATGAGTTTTGGTTACTCCAAGTGATGAATGAGGCAAGTCTCTTATGACTCACGAGATGAGGTTGAGACGAGCACTCTATTTTTTAGTTTGCGACTCCTGAAAAGTACCCTAATGGAGATTGTGCTTAAATTTGAGTGAGTGAAGATGCACTGAATCTTCAAGTAATAATGAAAATATAAGCATAGTTGAGCATTAATTGCAGATGTGACTAATGCCTCAAATTTTGTCACTGCCATTCCCTATAAATACCCCTTCGTCTTCTCATGAGGGGCACGAGATTTCATTTGTGAAATTGGCCTCTATCCTTCTCTTGTTCCTTAGCCAAGTGAGTGTGAACAATCATTATGATAACTCTTCCTAAATATGCAACAACTTTTGCTAATATCGACTGCTTGCAATCTTTGAGAACAACCGCAAGCTACCCCAACATTGTGTTCATTGGCTATTGCTATTGCAATTCAAACCTGTGAGTGCGGGTATCTGATGAGAATGAATACCAATAGGAGTTGTATATCCCCAATGACCATTTTAAATTGGGACGATGATTTTCATTTTGCATTGAATTTGTCGACATCCTCAACTTCTTTGGATTTGTCCCCACGCAAATTCCTTCAGGGTGGTAAATGTCATCACATTCATCTCTTTCTCGTGGCTATGTTATATACCATGGATGCTAACTCTATTGAGGCACGTCTTTGCCATGACGACTTTCAAGGACGGGTGTATCCAAATTTTTTTTCTATGGCAACAAGGTCAAGTGCCCTTGCAAATAAGTTTAAAGATTGAAAAACTTAGTTCTTCTTTGTGTACTTTCCCATAAGCTGGTTAGCGCTGATTTCCCTTATCCCTTTCACAAAGGACAAGGCAGTCGTGGCAGAGATGAATAAGAAAGAGGCGCGGACTTATGCTTTTTTGAGAGGGAGTAGCTAGTCATTAGTCTCCATTTGGTTCTATAATACATTCATCACACTTTTATGGTAAGCAAAGTTACTTGTTTTTCATTCTAAAATTTTTCTATGTTTTTGCTCATTTTGATAAAGATCATTTTTCCTTGTAGGTGGTGTGTCGAGTTGCACTTACCTAGATGACCTTCAAGTACTCATCTTCCTCAGTGAGGAATCTCTTTTTGTGGGAGAGAAGGGGGCCAATGAAGCATAGCAAGAGAAATCAATGGGTTTAGAGTAGATGCCCCGCCAAAAATCTAGAGGAAAGAGGTGAAGGCGGCTATTTTCCCAAAGGAGCCCACTATGAAGAAGCCCGTGGGAGGTGCTAAGCCAAAGCCTCTCCCAAAGAAGGAGAAGGGGCCTACTAGCACCTTCACAGTGATGGTGGTTCCATTGTGCTCAATAATACTTCCTGTCGAGTTGGCAATGGCCTCAAGAGAAGGTAATCCTAAGGTGACCATAGTGCCTCACCTTGCATTGAGTAGGGAAATCATGATTGATGATGGAGTTGTTAAATGAAGGTTAGAAGGGGTGAATAAGCCCAATCCTAAGGCAATGAGAGAAGACAAGGTAAAGTAGGTCACCTTCAACCTTGAGGAGGAGTCAAGGCTACCTTCTAAGCCTTCTGGCTTTCAAATAGGTAGTGTACTCCAAGGGCAAGGAAGATTCTATCCACACCCAGCCCAACTAGTAGTTATGATCATGGGTTGGTTGTTTATTCCAGGTCACTGAAGGAGACCATAAAACAAGTCCTGAGGACGAGCTCGCATTTGCGACGATAAACTCCATGGGAAATAACTGGCAAATCTCCATCACTCTAGCTCGCACCCATCAATGAGCTATGCTGAAGGTGGGGTCTCTAAGGAAGGATTACTCATTAGTGCAAGCGCACCTCATTGAGAAGAAGGCTACATGCCTAGCCATGGAAGGTTAGATTGACATTCTGCAAGCTAAGTTGGCTGAGAATGAGGAAGCCTTCCAACAGTTGCTAAAAAAGGAGGTTGCATTATTGGTGAAAGGAAGTCGACGTAGAGGTCATTAGATTGGTGGTTGAAGTTAAGGTGTCTGAAGACATGTATGTTTCCTTCTTTTAGTCTCTTAGGCACAATGAGATACTTAGCATCAAGTTCAAGCCGATGGTCGAGTATTGCCATAGGAAGCTGATTTCTCCAAGGAGCTCAATTGTAAGTAAAGATAAAACTGCCTTC
The DNA here is from genome assembly GCA_019925795.1 of Dendrobium chrysotoxum. Classification (NCBI taxonomy): domain Eukaryota; kingdom Viridiplantae; phylum Streptophyta; class Magnoliopsida; order Asparagales; family Orchidaceae; genus Dendrobium; species Dendrobium chrysotoxum. The sequence goes on from CM034312.1 coordinate 56,082,177, forward strand.
TACTAGCTGGCGTTTGATAAGGAGAGTGATAGAGCCAGTGCGATTGTTAATTGAGGTTGCCTCATATTGTATGTGTGTGTGTGTGTGTGTGTATATATATATATATATATATATATATATATATATATATATAACTCTTCTCTCTTCAAAAAAATATATCTAGTAAAGGGAAAATTATATCGAGTAAAGGATTTGGCGAACTTAAACTCTTGAACTTGTAGGTTCTTGCCAAGTGGGTGTACTCTACTCATCTTGAAGGTAATTGTCGATGATATTTATTATAAATGATTCCCAAGGAATTTAAACTCATTTGTTCTAGTGTGCTTTATAAATTGTAAAGAATTCCAAGGAATGATTTTGTTTTCCTTTTTTGCCAACGTCTTTAACATTGTGACTTATAATAAGAAATCCAAATCTTGTAAACTAGTAGATTGATTAATGACATTTATAATGAGTGCTTGGAACTTTGTGATGAAAAATTCGAATACTAATAACTCATCAGTTAATAGGTGATATTTCTGAAAGTTCAAGAAGGTTGTTAAAACTAAAGAAACTAGCCCGAGACTAACCAAGAGAGGAGGGGTGAATTAATTATTTAAAAATTTCTTTAACAAAAAGAAAATCTTTTTATAACCTTTTTAATATCTGAAAATAAACACCTTAATCCCCAATACGGAAGCGCAAAAATTCACAATAACAAAATAAATCAAAATTTTCTAACCACACTGTAAATCACAGAAAAATCAAAGTGTGAAATAAATAATAAGAACAAACACACCATAATTTATAATAGTTTGGTCCAACCTGACATACGTCCACTCTCCAGAAACTTCTGTTCCAGGTATTGCTCTAAACTTTAAGTGACTCTCCTTTAGCCCTTACAGTTAGGCGGAGAAGCCCTTATAAAATTTCTTCCACCAACTCGGTGCAGCAGAGGAACTGGAATCCTTTTTCACTCTCTTGGTGAAGGCAGAGAACCTTGAATCACTTTCACCTTCCCTGATGCGGTGGTGTAATCGGGTCCTTTAACACCAAAGAGATCTTCATCTTCCCAAAAATTCCCTCAAGACAAACCTTGACTATGATAGTACTAAGGCGCAAGTTTGCCGGAGCAACCGTGTGAAACCCCCTCCACACTCCCTTGAAACCCACAAGGATCTTCTCCCTCTCAAATTCCACCCTTTCCTCTCTCCCTTTCAAGGCTCTCTCTTCAAGTTTTTTCGAAAAGAACAAAGACTCAATGCATGCTAAAGACCCTTACAAAGTCTTATGAGAAAGCTTAAATAGAGGGCTTCAAAAAGCCCTAAATATTTAATTCAGCCGTCAAAGATCATATAGTATGATCGCAGGATCATCCATTATGATGTACAGAATTTGACCTGTTAGTACTGTACGCTCACCAGCTAGTACAGTACGATCACCAGTTAGTATAATACGATCACCAATTAGTATAGTACGATCAGTTCAAATTTGCCTATTAGTGTTGTACGGTCATCAGTACGAATGATCAAACATACAGTACGATTAGTTCAATCGAAATGCAGTTCGTCTAGGAAGAATCATGGGATGGTCAAATATCATCTATATTGATCGAATAATATAATCCAGTTCGTACAGTACGAACAAAATATCAAAATTAAGCATATTCGATTGATTAATTAGGTAATATTTTAAACATCTTATAGTACGATTAGGTTCGTATATTATGATTAGAATAACTTTTTAAATTCAAAATTTTGCCTAATTTAATGAACGGTAGGGTTTCCAATTATAACAGATTGTCTACTATGATGTGGTGTTCGTACTGTATGAATTGTTATATTTTAAAAAAAAATTTAGAAAAATTAAATATTTTTATTAATTTCTGTAACACCAGATCATACAATATGATGTATATTGTACAGTACAATGTACAGAAAAAAAATAAAATATTTAAAATTATTTTTTCTCCTCTTGTGTGTGTGTGTATGGCCACCAGGCTAGCATACACTCTTACAAGAATTGACTCAAAAAAATTAAAAATAAATAAATAAAAATTACAGACAATTTCAACATAACTTATTCTACCCAATCTTGAGCCATTAATCTTTAAAGAATGGTGCATGTTGTACCTGAAATAATAGTACACATAAATAAATATAGAATATAAATACTAGGAGATATAAATATGTGGGCCACAATATTTATTATTATCAAAAACATAAACTTATGAGCTCGAGTTGTAGCAATCTCCCTCTTTTTAATGATGGCAAATATTACTGGTTGAATTTACAAACTAAAAATATTTTCTTCTAATTTTCTCCTCACTAAGATAATTATATTAAAAATAGGGGAAAGAAAAAAGTTTTTTTAAAATAAAAATAAAAAATATTTAGAAACTAAATAACAAATAAAATAATACAAATACAAGATGAACATATACAACTTAAATACAAATACAACCAACCAAATACATTCTCCCCTTTTGATATTATCAAAAAGAAGAGAAACACAGAAAAAATAAGAATAGAAAAATCATAACAAACTAAAGATCATACAGACTTTGATTAGGTGGAGGTGGTGGTGATGTTTAAGAAGAATCAGTTAATTTTAGCAAATTTTCTCGAAATGAGAAAGTTACCTCTTCATTTTATTAAAAAGCTTAGTAAGAAATGTATTGACCTCACATTTATTAATCCAGCTCATGCTCCATATGGGCTAAAGTTCTTTTTAAATAAAAATTTAATTCAGAAAATAAATTAGAAAGAAAATGTAATCTTTTCAAACTTCTTTTCAGAAAAGTATCAAAGAGAATAGCATTGCTAAGTGATGAATCTTAAATCATAATTTTTAAATTTAGGTGTAGACGATATCAATTGGCACACGAATTTGTCTAAGATTTGAAGATTTAAAAGGAAGGGAAGATAACTCATTATGGGCTCATTTTGTGCCTCTTTTTATCCATATTTGATGCACTTTATGCATCTTTTAATTTTTAATATACTTTATGTATCTTTCAAATTTTGGCATTTATTACACATCTTTTTAACTTTTGGGCTCATTTTGTACCTCTTTTTTGCTTTTATAAACTTACTTTCTTTCTAAGTCTTTAAAGCCTCTCAATTGTGAGATTATCTTTCAAATATATGAGAAGAAGAACTCACTCTCTAATATAAGGAAGAGTAAACCATAAACTAAAACTTGATCAATCTGATATAAAGAAATAGCTTGATTAAAAAAATTTGAACTAGATTCATTGATTTCCAAAAAAATATTTAAATGAGATAGAGAACTGTAGGAAGATGAAACAGATTTCTATTTCTTGGTCAAATTTTTAATTTGAAATAAATTTTGATTTAAAAAAAGAAATAGTCCCATTAAAGAAGTGAGATGGAGAGATATAATCATAAATTTCCTTCCTTTAACTTTTTAGAAAAGTCAATTATCACTTACCAAAAATTTTAAGTAAAAAGAAGGTAAAATTTTTATTTTAAGAAAAAATGTGATTAGAGAGAAGTGATTTAATTCTCTTATACATATATGAAAACTATTATGATTTGTGTGTGTTAATTAGAGAGACTACATAAAAAAATAAAAAAATAAGATAAAAGATCACAAACACAAAAATACAGAAAATAAGCACATTCACAATGAACTAAAAACATACACGCATACATTAACTATAAAATAGACAAACACATAAACAAAACTTTATACCTCATCATCTTGCTCCTAGTTTGATGATTCAGAGTCTATATTTGCCTAATAGATTTTTTGCTTTTTATCATTATCCCTTATTACAATTGGCTTATTTTTATCATTTTTCTTTTCAGGAAGAGTTTTTAATTTAGGGCATTAATTTTTCATGTGCCCGAATTTCCTACTCCCAAAATAAATAATGTCAGAGGAAATATTAACATTCTTATCATTTTACCTTTGTTTCACTTTTGTTGATGTTGATGCTTGCACTTAAGTAAATTTTTAAATTTACTTGTTATTGATGCTATCTCCTTACTCTCATTATCTACTAAGTCGCTTTTATCCGAGTCTTTAACTTTTAACACTATAGTTTCACCTGCATCCAAAAGTTTTTGACTCACACTTTGCTCGTGGGTAATGAGTGAGCCAATTAGATTATCAATAGAATAATCATTCAAGTCTTTTGATTCACGTATAGTAACGACTTCAGCATTATATTAAATCAGGTAGACAACGTAGAATTTTATTGACCTTTTCAAAGTTTGAAAGTTCTTTACCTAAAACATATATTGATGCTATTATTTGAGTAAACCTAATATACACGTCTAGAATAGTCTCATAAGGTTTCATGCTAAACAGTTCATAATCATGTATTAAAATATTCAATTTAGATTTCTTGACTTCACTAGTAGCTTTGTATGTAGTGCATAATCTATCCCAAATTTTCTTGTCAGTAGTGCATGTAGAGACTCTAATATAATCTTCAGAATTCAAAGCATAGAAGAAATAATTTAAATATTTAGCATTCAATTGAGCATAAGTTTATTCTACTCTACTCCATTCAATAAACAGAATATTAATTTTGACTCAATCTATAATACATAATGGTACAGAATAGCTAATTTGAATCATATGCCACATTCGATAATTTATTGATTGCAAGAAAATAGACATGCTGATTTTCTAATATATATATATATATATATATATATATATATATATATATATATATATATATATATATATATATATATATAATGGTGGTCGTGTAATTGAATATCATTGCACAATATAGTGATTTCCAAAGTTAGCCATTGATCATTTTTTAAAAGTTTTTTAAAATATAGTTTTTGAATCCCGCTCTGATACCACTTGAAAGTTCATAAAAAAAGTAAAATCTTTTTATAGCCTTTTCAATATCTAAAAACAAACACCTTAATCCCTAATGCGGAAGCGAATAAATCCATAATAATAAAATAAATCAGATTTTTTCAACCACACTATAAATCACAGAAAAATAAAAGTATGAAAAAAATAATAAGAATAAACACACCCGAATTTATAGTTCGGTCTAATCTAACCTATGTCCACTCCCCGAAAAATATATTATACTAAACCTATAGTGATTCTCCTTTAGCCCCCAAAGTTAGGTGAAGAAGCTCTTACAAAATTTCTTCCATGAACCCAATGCAGCAGAGGACCTGGAATTCTTTTTCACCCTCCTAGTGAAGGCAGAGAACCTTGAATCACTTTCACCTTCTCTGGTGCGATGGAGTTGTCGAGTCCTTTGACACCAAAGAGATCTTCTTCTTCCCAAAACTTCCCTCAAGACAAATCTTAACTATGATGGTACTAAGGTGCAAGCTTGTCGGAGCAACCGTGTGAAACCCATCTACACTCCCTTGAAACCTACAAGGATCTTCTCCCTCTCAAACTTCACCCTTTCCTCTCTCCCTTTCAAGGCTCTCTCTTCAAGCTTTCTCCAGAAGAACTAAAACTCAATGCATGCCAAAGTCCTTTACAAAGTCTTATGAGAAAGCTTAAATAGAGGGCTTCAAAAATCCTAAAAATTCAATTCAGCTATCAAAGATCGTACAGTATGATCACAGGATCGTCCAGTACGATGTGTAGAATTTGACCTATTAGTATTGTACGATCACAAATTAGTATAGTATGATCAGTTCAGATTTGTCTGTAGTGTTGTACGATTATCAGTACGAATGACCAATCGTACACTACGATTAGTTCAACCGAAATACAGTTCGTCTAGGACGAATCATGGGATGACCAAATATTGTCTCTATTGATCATACATTACGATCTAGTTCGTACAGTACGATCAAAATATCAAAAGTAAGCAGATTCGATTGACTAATCACAAGATTAAATTAGGTAATATTTTAAACATCATACAGTGCAATTAGATTCGTATAGTACGATTAGAACAACTTTTCAAATTCAAATTTTTACCTAATTTAATGAACGGTGGGGTTTCTAATTATAACAGATCGTCCAATATGATGTGGTGTTCGTATTGTATGAATTATTATATTTTAAAATTATTTTTTTGAGAAAAATTAAATTAATTTTTGTAACACTAGATAGTACAGTATGATCCATATCGTATAGTACGATGTACAAAAATTAAAATATTTAATATTATTTTTGCTCCCCTTATGTGTGTGTATGCACAGTCACCAGGCTAGCATACACCCTTACAAGACTTGACTCAAAAAATTAAAAATAAATAAATAAAAATTACAGACTCTTTCAACATAACTTATTCTATCCAGTTTTGAGCCCTGAATCTTTAAAGAATGGTGCATGTTGTACCTGAAATGTTAGTCAGCATACAAACAAATATAGAATGCAAAAACTATGAGACATAAAAATGCGAGCCACAATATTTGTTATCATCAAAAACATAAACTCGTAAGCTCGAGTTGGAACAATTTGGATAATAGGAACTCAGCATGATGTCACCTTGGGTAGACCTTGTCTTATGCCAAAATTTGTAGCCTCCACTAGGCTAACATCATGGACACTTTTGTTAGAGGGACTCGAGCGCTAGTCATTGTAGACTTTGTTGCAAAGGGGGAAGCTGCCTTGCTGGATTGGCTGCTAAAAGCTAATGCATCTAGTTTATTCTATTGTCATTTTTCTAGCCATGACTTTTCTTAATGCATTCTTCTATTGCCATTAAATAAATATGCATCCTAAAAACTATAAGAAGATAAGTTTTATCATTGGTGATGGTTAATACTACTACCATATGATGTGACCGAAGAATGTAGCTTTCTTAAAGTGCATCTTGTACTGCTAGAAACTCTATATAGATTTATTAAAATAATAAAAAATTCAAGCATTAATAAGATAGGAATAAACTAAAAGAAGAATGAAAAAAATATTATAAATAAAATGTTCATGAAAAGACTTTTCATGCTCGAAATCTTTTCTTAAAGAAAGTAGAAGCAATTGATGGAAAATCATTACCAAGGAAACTTGGCTTAACCTAGGAAGGATGGTCCATAAGCATACCAATTTCCAACTATATAAGAAAGAATGTCGATTGCTGAGTGATGGTATTTATGGGGTGATGATTGATGGATGACGGTAATCTTTGATGTCGATTGCTGAGTGATGTTAGGAGACCATCAGACATAAAAAATAAATTGATAAGATTAGCACAATTTATAATTTTTTTTAGGAATTTTAAATCATTTGGTTATATATCATAAGTTTAAGAATAGGTTTAAATTCAATTGAATGACTCAAAATATAGTTTCAATCCGCTATAATTTTTTGGTTTATTTGAGCCTAAAAATAAATAAACTTAGATTAACTAATTTATAAAGAAATATTTAAATCAAATAAAAAAAATCATAAATTTAGCATTATTTTTAATTAAGTCTGTGCCGTGGTGGGTGGAAAAAAAATTGTGTAATTGATCAAGAATGATTTGAAGAACAAAAAGAGGATTACAGAGAATTAATTGATGCAAGGTTTTAATTCGGATCAACGAACAGGGCTCTTATGACAGTTGAACTTTTATCTTCACTTTATAGTGGAAACAGCGTTGCACCTCAGCAGCAAAATCTGAAATAGGTCAAAAAATAACCCATAGAAATTTGCTCTCCCTCGACAAACTCATCAAACCCTAGCCCCAAACGAGCTCGGTCCTAGTTCTTCTTACTCGTCCGCCGGTTGCTTTCCTCACCGGAAAATAAGAAATCCAAATGCTTCCGAACACTATACGCCGTCTGTTTCCGTTCCGAAGGCCGTCTCCAAATCACCTTATTACCATACTTTGCAGCTTACATCATGCAAGTGCCCTCATTAGGCTCTTCTCCGTCTCAGCTGAGTGCTTTATTATGCTTCAAATGTTGTGGACATCAGCAGCTTGATGTTTCAGTGCATCAGTGCAGTTGAAACTCGGAACTGACCAGCTTGGGCACCTGGTAATCTCTCCTGAACTCAGTCCCGCCTCCTTTCCCACCTTACTCATTTATTATATCTTTCTTTCAGTTTCTATCGCAACCAGACTTCATTTTGGTTTTCCGCCTTCGAACTTGAGGGGTCTCCCTGTTTCGCTAACTTACAGGAACGTGAGAAGCAATGACTGGAGAACACAGTTTAAATCTACAATTAAATGCAAAATCTACTCAGACCTATTAATTTTTGCCTAAAGCTTTTTATTTTAGAAGTGCCCAAGTTGGTGTCGTACTTCCCAGCTTACATCATGCTAGTGCCCTCATTTGGCTTTTCTCCATCTCAGCTGAGTGATTTGTTACGCGTCAAATGCTGCGGACATTAGCAGCTTGATGTTTCAGTGCATCAGTGCAGTTGAGACTCGGAACTGACCAGCTTGGCAACTGGTAATGTCTCCTGAACTCAGTCCTGCCTCCTTCCCACCTTACTCAGTTATTATCACTTTCTTTCTGTTTCTATCACAGTCAGACTCTATTTTGGTTTTCCGCCCTCAAACATGAGGGATCTCCCTGTCTCGCTAAGTTACAGGAACGAGAAACAATGAGTGGAGAGCACAGTTTAAATTTCCAACTACATGCAAAATCAAGTCAGACCCATTGATTTTCGCCTAAAGCTTTTTATTTTAGAAGTAAGTTTTTTTTTGTTGGGGGATTTACATACATACCAATTTATATCTTGCTATTTATAAATCTTACATCTAAAATTTTAATATTTCATGACGACAACCCAAAAATCAAATATGAGTGAAAGGAATGAAACATTAAAATTTATAGGTGGTATGGGTGATAGGAATGAAATATAGGAGTGATATATGTGACATTAAAGTTTTATATGGATGGTAGACATGAAATATTAAAATTTTGAGTGTTAAATATATAAATAGCATGATATAAAATGGTATGTATGTAAATGTCCCTTTGTTGTTCTTTGTTTATTGTTTTAGCCCTAACAGGCAGAGCCTTAGGGGCAACTTGTGTAGTGTTGCGACGCTTAGTAAATTCTGGTCAACCCCATAATAAAGGCTCAATACATGTGGTAGCACTGTGATGCTCTAAGCGACCGATGCCTCAGTGGTCCATCTATCCTATTTAATATTTCGTTAAGCGCTGCAGTGCTCAATCCGGCAAAATGATTGGAGAGCTTAATGTCGCGTCGCTGAAGAAGTCGCGTTATGGCACTTCAAAGGGTGAATTGGTGCTGCGGTGTTGCATTACTCCAGTCCTTTGGCTCAATAGATCAAATTAAAAAAAATTGATAGTTGATTTTAGCATTGTGATGCTTCAGGGGATGGCGCTGCGACATTAGGCTGAATTTTCCAAATAAATTTCCTACTCCCAAAATCAACTAGAATGTACACACATGGATACAATTAAACTCTAAATAAACCACAAGAATTTCTAAACTAAACAAAACACCAATCATTCACAACCTATCAACAAGCATAGAATCATCAGTTGCCTCTCAAGTAGCTCTAAGTTTATAGTCTTCAGACAGATTGTGTTACAATCTTACTTAAGATGAGTCTGCTCAACAAAGCTTCTAAGTTGATCATCATATTCTCCTGAATAGGGTTTCAACCTTTGACCATTGATTTTAAAAATCTGGGTTGTTTTATGGTCTCAAATGTCAACCACTCCATATGGGTAAATTTTAAGTACAATGAATGGTCCTGACTATTTGAATTTCAATTTTAAATTATAAAACAAAACTTCTTATTCAAACTCAAATTCCTTTCTAATAAGCTTACGATCATGCCATTTCTTAATTTGCTCCTTATATATTTTTGTATCCTCATAAGCTTTATGTCTAAATTCATCCAACTATATCATTCTTTTCTCTTTAGCATTATTCAAATTATAATTTAATTCTTTCACATCCCGTAGTGCTTTATGCTCTAGTTTTAAAGGCAAATGATATGCTTTTTTAAAAATTATTTCATAAGATGATATTCCAATATGTGTCTTAAATTCATCCATGTAACCCCAAAGTTCATCATCTATCTTCAAATCCTAATCCTTCCTATTAAGACTTATCATTTTCTTCAAATTTTTTTTAATCTCCCTCTTATTTATTTCAGTCTGGCCACTAGTTTGAGGATGATAAGCAGTTATAATTCTATGTTTAATATCATATTTAAGAATAATATCTCTACTTTTTTATTACAAAAAATGACTCCCCCATCTCTAACAATCACTTTAGGTATTTCAAATTTAGAAAAAATATTTTTTCTAAGAAATTTATTTATTGCCTGAGCATCTATTTTGGGAGTTGCTATTCCTTCAATGCACTTGGAGACATAATTATCTGCTATCAAACTATATTTATTTTCAAAAGGTTGCGCAAATGGTCCCATAAAATCCAGTTCTCAAACATAATAAATTTTGATTTCTAATATCGTAAGATATAATTCATTTTTTTGGTTATATTACGTACGCTCTGACAACGATCACATTTTTTTACATATTCATTTACATCCTTAAATAGTGTAGGCCAATAAAATTCAGAGTGTAAGATCTTAGAAATAATTCTAAAATCTCTAAAATGACCTTCATACTCATAATCATGGCAATGCCTAATAATTGATTCTATTTCATTTTTTTGAACACATCTCCTAATGATTTGGTTCTTACACCTAAATAAGAGCGGCTCATCCCAAAAATAGAATTTAGCATCGTGCATAAATTTACCCCTTTGGGTTGTTGACCTTTATATACATGTCAAATCCATTGCAAGTGGCTGCCATATCACCTAAATCCCTATCAAATCCGTCAAAGGTAGCAGCTGCCACATCACCCAAAACTTGCTGGTATCCTGCTCAAATCCTACTGTACCAGCCCCCAAAATCTACCCTTGTCCTGCTCAATTCTTGCTGTACCAGCAGCCCATATCCCTGCCAAAAACCTCTGTCAAATCCATCAAAATTGCAGCTGCCCTGTCAAAGTTTTGCTACATGCTTGTAGCAGCCACCTGTTTTTGTCAGGCAGGTGGAAATAAAGAAAACTGGCTTATCATTTTCTCTTAACTGATCCTCTCATCTCTCTATTCACTCACACAAGCCCCCACTCCCATTTCCTTGGTTCTTGCAGCTCTCCACGTGAAGCTTCCCACTGCCAGAAGCTCCTCCTTTCATCCCATTCTCCCTTTTCCTCTTCAGCAAAACTACTCAAGCCTACACTCCTCTCCAACCAAACTCCCTCCCTCACGTGAACATCACAGCAGCCCTCTTTAACTAAATCCAGCTCCAAACAATAGCCATCCTTCCTTCCATTCCCTGCTCTTATGCCTCAATCTCAACCTACAGCCGTAGGTTTTCTCAACTCTTCCCCCACATGAAGCCATAGTAGCTTCCTCTCCAAACCAAACTCAACACCAAAAGCAAGCAAGACCAATCTTCTCTTCACGTGAAGACCTCCTACATTAGCTTCTGTATTCCTCCTTCATAAAAGCTGTAACCTCACGCTCCTCCACTTCCTCCTAACCACCTTTCCCCCTCCACATCAAACAACCAAACACCAAATCAGCCATCTACAGCCCACTACAAGTTAATAGCAGCCATCTTACACTCCTCCAATTCCCTAATCACCTACCTCACAAACCCAACTTAAAACAACCTTCTACCAACCCAAACAATCCCCAATCCTTCTCAGCAAATCTCCAAACAGCCCACTCTTCCTCCTACCCTTACAAGTTGCTCATTTCCCAATAGTCTAGCCTACCTACAGCTCTCCACTTGCACTAAACCAAGCCACTAAACTCCACTCAAACAGCCATTATTCACTTCTCCAAACACAAACCAGCAGCTTATCTTTTCTAAACAGCCCTCAAAGCAGCCCACCTACAACCAACTACCCCCTCTTCTCCATTCCAGCAAGCCCAACACTCAAAAGTTCCAGCCCAAAACAGCTTCTCTTCCAACACCTCCTGCACTCTAACAACTCTAGTAAATCTCCTCACAACCAGCCCAAATAGTCCTCCAGCAAACCACATTTCCATCTCCCATTTCCCTTGCTCAAAGAAGTAGCCAAACATCCCTCTTCTTTCCCAAAACTCTTACACCAGCTCCCTCAAATCTCTAAGGTTGAATCTCCTCTACACTCCAAGTGGTGCAGCCAACACTCCACCAGCTCTTCTTCCTCTCCCAAAACCCATTCAACCCAACTACTTCAAAACCCATCCAAAACCCCTTAACAGTAAGTTCTTTTTATTATTCATTATTATGTTTTATTAACTCTTGCATTAGCTAATGTTGTTTATCTTTATTATTAGCTTTAAATATTTATATTTATATATGTGTGTGAGAGAGAAAAGAAACAACAATAAGGAGAAAAGAAAATTAAAAAGAGAGAGAGAGAGAGAGAGAGAGAGAGAGAGAGAGAGAGAGAGAGAGAGAATAAAAGGGAGGTATTTTGTGCATTTCGTCGTCGCCACGCAAAGGTATAAATTTTCTAACTTAAAACCCCGCTCTCGATGCTTGTGACGAGCCGACAAACCTCCCTACGTGCTCACGTAGCACGGTGGGAGGAAAACTGGTGCGACGCTTGCAACGAGGCGGGTAAGCCTCGGAGCGCTCACGTAGTGTAACGGGAACAAAAATTAAGTACCCTTAAATGCTCGTGTAGCGTAGCGGGGGAAAGAAAATTGCGCTCTTTTAAACAGGTACCAGAGACCCTTAAGCGCTCATGTAGCAAAGCGTGGATTGAAGAATTGTGGCCGAGGTGTCATTCGACATCTACCTGAAGCGCCCACTTGGCGTGGAGGGGAAGGCTATGTCTCTTGGTTTTTCCCCTAAACGGGGTAGACGCCGAGAGGTTGCTGAAATTTTCAGCAACACATGGGACTTAGCATTAAATGAATGAGGACTTGAACTTGAACTTGATTGAACTCAAAGGACTACAAGGGACATAAGAGACTTGAACTTGAATGAAATACAAAAAGATTTGGACTTGAAAAGATCATAAGGAATTGAACTTTAAAATTGATAAATGTGCAATCAAAACAAAAGTTCTAAAATCAAATGACAACTTTGATTAATGAAATGAACATCAACAAGCAAATTTGGGACTCATGATGAATGAATCTTCGTTGCACACAAGTGATGAACAATAATAAGTAACTCAGAACATTTAATCAAATCAACAGTGGATGCGATTCATCGGCAATCTGCCTCAATCATGCTCGCAAATGAATAAACATAGTTAGATGACTGGCGCATTCATGAATAGGAAACAAAAGATATGTAGTGAACATAACAACCCATCAATGATCACATATGTGAAGAGTGAGGCACATCCATAAACGAAAAGGGAAGGTTATCACGGAAATAGCCTACCTACACATGTAAGGAAAAAGCATCTAGTGAACATGATTGATCCTCTACAAGCATAAATCAATGAATTTGTAATAGGGAGGCTTGTTCATGATGCAATGGAATGTGTAATGAATATGACAATTGGCTTGCAAATACGCACAATAGTCCATCCACCAGCAACTGCAAGAAACTTGTGAATGTCTATGAACGACAGTGAGCCATATACAAGTGAATGTGATAATGTTCTACGATTGACGTCAAGACACAAACAAATGCATTCAAACCTGCAACCAATGAAGATTGAAATTGACGGTAGTCTTCATGTCAATCTTACAAGAAAACATAGTAGTCCCTGCAAACAACGAAGTCTTTTGCTAACATACAAATGAACTCAAGGGATATGCAATGAATACAATGATATCCCTCCAATCAATACTAGTGGACTTGCAGATGTATGCAACTACCTCTTCCAAACATGAAACCAACATGCAAGTAAATAAAGCAACCTACCAATCAATGTGCATGAAGAGGTTGGTGGCGAATGCGAACTCCTATGAATTACCGTAGGAGACCTGTCACATACACAAAGTGCCATTCACGAACAAATACAGAAGACCGTCATCAAATGTAAACCCCTACGAACTACTATAGGAGACTCGTTATACATCCAATATATTATCCACAGGCAAAATGCAAAGTGACTACATCAAACGCGAATGTCCATTGGTAGCACTAGAAAATCAACATTTAACACAACTTGCCTACAGACAATGACAGAATGCTTGCGATGCATACAAAGAACCTATCTACAAGCAATAATGGTGAATGTATCATCAATATGGTGGATCCCCTACAGTCATAAGGTAAAATATCATGGCAAGGGTAGATGCCCGCTAGCGACGACAGAAGATTCTCCATATGTACAATAATATAACTACGGGTGATGATCAGTAGCATGCAGTAGATGTTGCAACACCCTTACGATCAACTACCATTCAAATGGCCAGCTAATACGTCGATTCGTTGCAAGCAAGGGAGGACAACATGCAACAATTTGTTAATTAACATGTACGAAGGGTTCTGTGTCGAATGCAGTAACACCGGGCATTCAATATCAACACATTAACTTGCACATTAAAGCAATGACGGATGACATGCAAAAGATATAACATGTCTACAGGAAAAATAAGATGGTTGCAAAGAGAATAATTCCCCTTTGCTATTGATGCCACTTAACTGCATGTGAAAATATATATTTCCCTACAAACATACACAAGTGTCATGCGACGAATGATATAGCATGTTTTTGAGCAAGGTATGAAGGACATTAGCAGATGAAGCAACTGCTTTACAAAACTACTGCAATCAACATCAGAACACAAACAACCATATTCAACCTTGTAAGAAATGAAATAGGAGGGGACATATAGTTTGACCGTAATTATAGATGTACGAAGCCTCCTAAATAAATTGCATATGAATGACGGCAGTTCATATGTGAAATTCACACAAGTCATGCAATAGAATGTGGAAGTCCCTATGATCGACGTCAACTATCTTGCAAATACATGCAATAGTTCCTACGAGCACTAGAAGACATGCAAGTAGATGTGGCAGTTCACCAATCAACATACTTAAGGAAATCAAGAATAGATTCAAGCACCTATAAACTATGTAGTAAAAGGCAATAGATGTTATATCACCCTTGCAGTCAACCCTTATACAATGTCAATCAAATATGTTGATCATTTGCAAGTAAAGGCGAATGACATACAACAAGTGCAGGCCTCTATGCCATAGCAGGAGATTCATTAGTGTACTACAATCTACCCGCGGAAAACAAGTAGTGCACGACAGTCTACCTGTATGAAACGGGCAAACGATCGTAGTGCTACGCAACGCCACCGAATCCACATCATTCATACAAGAGGACAGAAGGCGTTTATAAGCTTCTACATAGAGCGTTGCTACATTCAACTAACAGTTGCCTGTGCAAGTAAGTAGCGCCAAATATTCTAAAAATGCCCCTCCCACACATGCACTGTGATTTGTATACACATAAAAATAAAAAAAATGCTTATGCAATCATACACCCGCATGGGCCCCGATGAGTGTGTTGTAGAACACAAGTGACTTCTTGGGATGTTGCGCGGGTCAATAAATTTGAACCCAATCCTTCTAAGCAGGTAAATAGGAATCGACAAAGTTCAATAAATAATTATAAAATGTCCCCAAACACCAGTATGGGCCCTGACAAGCGTGTTATGGGTACATACGTGATGTTTAGGGATGATGCGCGGGTTAAATGATAAATATAAATTTGAATCCGATCCTCCTAAGCGAGTGAATAGGAGTCGACAAAGTTCAATAAATAATCATAAAATGTCCTCCGAAGAACACTCACATGGGCCCTGACGAGCATGTTGTCGGTGTACACGTGATGTTTAGGGATGCTGTGCGGGTCAAGAAATGAGCCCAAGTTTGAGTCCGATCCTTCTATGTGGATAGATAGAAGTCGACATGGCTCGAACTATCAAACAGATATACGGTTAATATATCGACTGGAATATTTGTTTTGTATATTCATATTAGGCCTTCAAGACCTATGAACAATGAAACTCACCAATAAAGGCTTGAAGCCGACAAAAAACCTGATCCTTTGTCGACAAGTTGACAGAGTCGACAAAGCTCAATTAACAAGTGAAATGACCTCATTTACCTCAATGATGATCATGTCGAATGCAAATCTCAACCGGAGGGATCAATTCCAAATATTCAAAATACCACCTAAATATCCATAAAATCCAAACTCCAAGAAACTCCAAAAATTCGAAATATTTAAAATCGAAATTCAACCATTAAAATATTTAAAGTAAAATTCATCCACCCTCCGTAACAATTTGCATAGGTGGACAAATTGAAAAGCACTTCAGCTCAGAAAGAGCTAATGTTTGGTCGAGAATATCACTAGGATTTATTGTCAAATCATCTCTTGCCATTAAGGACATGTCACGTGTCCTTTAACCGGCAGTTTTGTTGCCAAATGATACCTCAGGATAAACGATTATAACCGGGGCCCTCTGAACCGGGTGGTTTGCCGCCAAATGGCACCACTATATTACGGTTATGGCTAGAGCCCGTATGCTCCCCAATGACATCAAATCCTTGACATATGATCAATATGATATAATTGATAGGGCACAAAGTCCTCTGTTAGCTAATGTGGATTCAGATTTGTTCCATTAGACAAACACCTACCCCAAGTCTGCAAGATACCCTTGGACAAAGCAATCCATGGCTGTCGATAAGGATCCTTCTGTTAGGTTGGGTCTACTACTTCCTCTGACTAAGTAGACCAGGGACCATGATGGCTCGGGATGACGGAATCATGGGATCTTGATCGGGTCCATCATCCATTCCCCCACCATCCGCTTTAAGTGCAAGGTGGTAAAATTTTCGAATTTTAAATATCAAATCTTCAAACCTTTCAACACTCCAGCTTATGCTGCTACTATATGCCAGATAACACGTATTTCTACGTATTTGATTGACGACTAGCCTTAATCGAAAGTTCTCTCTCATTATCGGGAGGGGTAATTAACTATAGGGTCTTGCGCCTATAGGAAACCAGAACTTAGATCATAAAGTCCTCTCTAAATGAGGGTGAAATCTCTGGGTAGTGTCTTATCTACAAACCCAATCTGCCTTCCCAAAATTTACCTCGGAACTTAATCCGTTAAAACTCCTTGAAAAGCAACGGGGAGGCCGGGGCCGAATTTTTGGAGCCCACAGATTTCTGGCTATTCCGTTGGAGATTTGATTTCTCTATCTTTGGCTAGGCTTTCCTGGGGAAATGTTAGTAGGAATAACTACACTAATAATGTAGTTCATAATATCAGCATATCAGATTAATGCACAACAAACAAATGCTCATAAAAAAATCTAATTAATTTTACAATCTTCACATGCATGTTCTTCTAACTCTATCTTAGATTAAAATCAGCCGCCTGGTTCTCAGTTCTTTTCCTATCAAAGATTTCTACATCAAATTTTTGTAACGAAAGAATCTACCTCACCAATATAGGCTTGGCATCTTTCTTTGTCATAAAAAATTTAATAGTAGAATGATCAGTGTACACTAGAACACAAGTGTCAATTACATACGATCTAAACTAGTCAAAAACAAAGAATATGACTAATAGTTCTTTTATAGTGATTATGTAGTTAAATGGACCTGAGTTTAGGGTTCTGCTATCATAATAAATGGGATGAAATTTTCTTTCCTTTGACCTAACATAGTACCTACAACATAATCACTAGCATCACACATAATTTCAACATACATTATCCAATCGGGTGTAATAATAACATGTACAATGATTAAGTGATGTTTGAAAGTGTTAAAACCTATGTTGCACCGATGCACCTATTTATGATGGTGTGCTGTATCGGATACGTGTCGGACACAGATACGCATCCGATACGGCACCGATACGTGTCAGATACGTCAAAGCCGTATCCAATTAAAATACTATTTAATTTCAAAAGGACATGCGTATTCAGTTGAAAGATGAAAAAAATCCGAAAAAAGACGCGTCGTATTTACTTCCGCGGCTACGAGCGAGGTTCTCTCATTTTCGAACGCGCGAGCCATTTACATTGATGTTAGTTTATTAGAAAATAGGATATTAGGGCATTAAATTATTTTGCATTTGTAATGCTTTGATTTTTGTTTCATGTATTAAAAAAAATTATGTTATTATGGTTTGTATGTCTTCTTAAATGGAAAAAAAAAGAAGTTTAGCTCTCATATATTATTCAGTAAACATGCCACCAAATCATGCAACAGTATAATTAGTGGAATCATGCCACAAAATTCTTAGTAGGCAATGAGTTTTAACTCTTCCCTTAACGCAATGCTTATTTTTATTTTGATACTATAAGCTACAAGGCTACAAATGATATCGCTTTCATTTTTTTTTATCATTTCAAATATTATGCTTTGATTGTTTTCTTAATTTTTATGTATAATTTATAAATTATAATGCAGTGTCCGTGCCGTACCCGTATTCTATATTTTTAAGAATTGGCGTGTCTCGTATCCGTATCGTGTCGTATTCATGTCGCCGTATCTGTATCGGTGCAACATAGGTTAAATGCTTTTAGACATTCTTCATTAAAGTAAAAAGGGACATCTTTTTTAAGTGACATAATGATTTTGAAATTTTAGAAAAATTCTTAATGAATCTTTTATAAAATCTAGCATGGCCTAAAAACATTTTTTCAATCACTTGCACTTTCAGCTCTATCTATTTTTAAACCCTTTTCAAAATTTTTTGGCCTAGGCTAATTCATTCTATTGCCATAAATTGACATTTCTCCCAATTTAGCTTCAAATTTATTTCAATACATCTTTTTAAAACCAGAGTTAAATGTACTAAGAAAGAATCAAATGTAGTATCAAATAAAGAGAAATTGTTGATGAAAATCTCATTGCCCTGTTCAATTAAATAAAAAAATATTAACATTATACATC
Organism: Dendrobium chrysotoxum; assembly: GCA_019925795.1. NCBI lineage: Eukaryota > Viridiplantae > Streptophyta > Magnoliopsida > Asparagales > Orchidaceae > Dendrobium > Dendrobium chrysotoxum. The sequence continues at coordinate 56,100,968 of CM034312.1, forward strand.
TTTGAAAAATAGTAGAGGCATTACACAAACCAAAAGATAATTTTTTGAAGGCAAAAGCCTCATAAGGACTAGTAAATGTGGTGTTATCCTGGTCTTCTGGTGTTATAGAAATATGATGGTATCCTGAATAATCATCAAGAAAGTAATAAAGAGGATGTCCTGTTAATCTATCCAACATCTAGTCAATAAAAGACAGAGAAAAATTGTCATTCCTAGTTGTTTTGTTCAGCTTCATATAGTCTATATAAATCCTCCAGTCGATAACTATCCTAGTGGTATCAATTCGTTCTTTTTATTAACTTTTACAGTCAAACCATCCTTCTTAAGAACACAATGAATCGGGCTAACCCATGCACTATTTAAGATTGGGTAAATAATTTTCGCATATAACTACTTAAGTATCTTATTTTTCACTACTTTCACAATAAGGTTCAGCCTTCATTGGGGATCGGCTTTAGGGTAAGAATTTCCTCTATCAAAATCTTGTGTATACATAAGGATGGACTAATTCCTTTAATGTTTGCTATGGTTCAACTGAAAGCTCTCTTACACTCACTAAGAAACCTAATCAACTTATCCTCTTGTTCTTCTTCTAATTTGGCAGATATGATAACATGTAAAGTTAATTCTTTTCCTAAAAGGCATACTTTAAATGGGTAGGCAAGGCTTTTAGCTCTAACAAAAGTGCCTATGCAACTAATGGTTTCAAAGGTCTACCTATGTATGAGGTATTAAGCACTTCAAACCTATCCCTAAAAATCCTAAGAGCATCATCAATCAATTGAATGAAATGTTTACCTCCCTCCCCACTAGCATCCTCACACAATGGAATCTCCAAACTATCTAACAACAAATCCTCCAAAGAATCTTACATATAATCATCAATTGAGTCTACTTTATGAAAACTCTCATTTTGGTTATTAGAAATTTTCATTAACTTTGAGATATTAAATGTTACTTTCTAATTTTGCAGTCTCCTAGTCAATTCACCTCTTTGCACATTTATCAGAGCCCTACTGGTAGTTAGGAAAGGTCTATATAAAATAATAGGCATGTCCTTATCTTCTTCCATATCTAAGACAATGAAATCCATAGGGAAGATAAACTTATCTACTATGATGCACAAACAGGCTGACACGGATACAACACGATACAAATACGAAACACATAAATTATTGAAAATATAGGACACAGACATGGGTTGAACACAGTATTATAATTTATGTATTTTAAAAATAGCAAATAAAATTGAATATGTATAATTTTAAAAAAATTTAAAAATAATAAGTAATTTAACTAAAATTTTTGTTTAAAATGATTAATATAAGGATGTCAAGAGTCGTGCGTCAATGCCGTGTTGTTTATTGACAATGTTGTCAAGAGTTGGGCATTGATGTTATGCAGTAAGTATCGGACGTCAATGTCGAGAGGGCATTTATCGTCAATTTTGAATGAGCATTGGTCATTGCGTTGGACAAAGATGAGCTGTTAAGTTGTGCGTATAGAAATTCTTAGCGTCGAGCATCAATGTCAAGACAATATCAGACTTTGATGTTTAAATGGTTTAAAATGTCGATGTTGTAACGAAGTCAAATATCAATATTGAGATGACATCGGGTATTATTGTGAAACCAAAGTCGCGACCCGCCATAGAGAAATGCAAATGAGAATATTCGGTGAATGGGTATTGAGTGCGGGCGATTGATTTAGTGTTGTGGAGAGAAAATACGGAATTTAGTTTATATATTTTAAATGAATAAAAATTTTAAATATAAGTAGTTATATTAAAAAATTATGAAATATTTAAAACACGCGTGTCCAATTTGTATTTAATATTTTTTTAATCAGACACATTTTCAGTGTGTCCGACACATATTTTAGAGGTGTCAGCCATGTGTCGTGTCAGATACGTGTTGGGCAGTGCACGCCGCTTTGAATAGAAGTGTCGGTGCATCATAGCTTATGTACCTTGACTAGCATATCTTCTATTATCTTCTTATGATAGGTAAATGAATAGTCTGTTAACTCAAGGGTAACAGTGGTAGGTTGGGCTTTTTCCCTAGATCAAGTTTTCTGAATATGATCAAGGGCATTAAATTGATACTGACTCCTATATCACATAGTGTTCTACCACATAATTGATCCCTTATAGACATAAGAATGGTAAAACTACTAGGGTCGTTAAGCTTTTGAGGATGTTTCTTATGCAGAATTGCACTACATTCCTTAGTTACCGCTACGGTCTCAAATCTCTTAATTTTCTTTTCATGCTAAGCATGTCTTTCATGTACTTAGCTTATGTGGGCATTTATTCTAAAGTTTCTGTAAATGGAATGTTAATAGCCATAGTTTTAATGATTTTCAAAATCCTTGAAAACTAATCCAAATTCTGTTTCAGCAATCTTTGGAAAAATGGTGGTGGTGGCATTTTAAATATGCTTCTTACAGGTTTTTCTACTTCTTTTACAGGTTGAGGTGATTCCTTAGGTCTGGCTACTTCTACTTGTTCTTCTATCATGGCCTTCTCCTCATATTAAGCCTTTCTCCTAGTCACATTTTCTAGATCTTTCCCACTCAATTGAATTATTTTGCACTATTTTTTATCTTTTTTTAAGGATATTTTTCAATATTACTAGGTAAAATTTTATGGGGTCTATTAGTTAAAGATCCAGCTAGTTGTCCTAATTGATTTTCAATATTCTTAATGACAACAACTTAACTTTCAATTGCATACCCATTTGCAAAATTAATTCTGGTGATGAAGGCTTTTTATCCTTAAGTTAGTTATTGGAGTTGAATTCAGGGGATAATTAAACCTTCGGTTAACAAATTTTGAGATTGGGGATTCCAATGTCGTACTTGATTTGGTTGATTAGAGTTCAAATTAGTGTTATTATTTTGATTATTAATCCAATTAAAGTTTGTATGATTTGTCCAACGTAGATTACAAGTATTAGAGTAGGGATTATTGGTTCTATTATTAATTGCATTAGTTGATTCTACTCCAGACATGCTAGGTCATTAGAAATTCCATAAATATTTTTTTCTAAGCTCGCAGGTGAATTTTGATGTGAATTAATTTCAAGGTTATCTATTTTTAGAAATAGTGGTTACTTGAATAGTAAATATTGATCATGGAATAAATAGGCGGAAGAGGCACACGCACTGAGGCGCTCCTCAAGTCGAGACGGAACATCTGTGCGTGGAGGCGTAAGCCTCGTAGGGTCAGGCGGAGCGTGCGATTTTTTTGCACGGGGTGTAGGCCTCGGTTCGTAACGCCTCGAGGCGAAACGAGGCACCGCCTCGATTTATAAGTATATACACCGAGCAGTGAAAGTTGTATAAGAGTTGAGTATTAGGCTAACATACCTGCTTCTGCTTCGTGTGAAAATTGAAAGGAGAACTCTGCCAACTTCAATGGCCACAATTCGGTTGATATTTATGTGAATGATGTTATTAGGATTTAAATTTCAAACAATAAATTGAATATCAATAAATTTAGCCAAATACATTTGGTGTATATGCATACATGCTCATATAGGTAACCTTTTTAGCATACAACTTTGATTCTACTCATACATCTTTCCATATAATAATATGTTCAAACTTTCATACATCCTTTCATACATGCAACATTGATTTTGTTTTTGCTGTTCACCTTCTTCGAACTTCTGTTATCTCTGCAAATAAAGACTAACATGATAAATAATAAGTTATTGTGACATTGAAATCAGAAATAATAGAGTCCTTTATGTCATTATTTTATGATTACATTTGTATTTTTTTAGAATGACTAGTGCCACAAGAAGAAAAGATCTTGCATGAAAATATGATACTCAAGTTGAGGTGTCCGGTGAGGTGCGAAGAAGGGATATGTTTATATGAAATGTAATTTTTGCGAGAAACGCACTACTGGTGGTGTCAAGGGGTTGATGGATCACCTAGCTTGCACGCATGCCAATGTGGGGCCATGTGCTAAAGTACCTGATGAAGTGAAAAAGGAATATATAGATTATTTAAAGATGTTTGCCACCACGAAAGAGATCACACAAAGAAATATAGAAGAGATGATAGGAAACTCTTCTTACTATGGCTCACAGCATGAAGATTCCAGTAGTGAAAGTCATTTACTTTCTTCTAACCGAGGCACTCGGGGGCCCATTGATAGATTAATGGTTAATATTAATGACGAGGAAAACACAAACTTTTAGGATATTTCTCCTACTACTACAAAGGAACTCATGAACATAGTTTGTTTAGATATTGTTAGATTCATCTATGAAAATGGTATGCCATTCAATGTTGTTAGGAGTCCATCATGGATTAATATGTTACGATCTATTGGAAGCTATGAAAGAGGACTACAACTTCCTAGAACGTATGGGCTGAGGATTTGGATGCTAAATGAGGAGGTAAGACAACTTCAAAAATAATGGATGATGTTAAAAAGACTTGGATTGAGACATGAATGACAATAATATCAGATGGTTGGTCATATATTTGACATATAAGTATTATAAATTTCTTCGTTAACAATTCATATGGAACTATTTTTCTAAAATAAGTGGATGCTTCAAGTTTTGTAAAGGATGCACAACTGTTGTTTGAAATGTTAGATGAAGTTATGGAGGAAGTAGGAGAGGCTTTAGTCGTACAAGTTGTTATTGATTATGCAAGTGTATACAAAGTTGTTACTGATTGATTTATTTTGGCGAAGTACAAATTATGCTTTGAAAACAACATGATCATTAGTTAAGGTGCTTAGAATGGTTGATGGTGAGATGGCCCCGGCTATGTGATTTATTTATGAAGCAATGAATAGGGCTAAAGAAGACATTGCAAAAGATTTGGGAGGTCAAGAAGGTGCATACAAAGAAATATGTGAAATTATAGATGAAAAATGGGATCGCCAATTACACCAACACTTCTATGCTGCTGCATACTATTTAAACCCTCAATTTCATTATAATAAGGACTTTCATGTTGATAAAGAGGTGAAAATTAGTTTGTATGCATGTATGGACACTCATTTCTGAAGATGACTACCTTAAAGTGAATGATCAACTTGAGAATTTTTATTTGAAGAAGGGAATGTTTGGATTTAGAGCAGCACAAGCATGCTATAAAACATGATCTCCCGGTATGTTTATAGTTTTTATATTTATAATTTTAAATTTTAATATTTATGTCCAAGTCTTTTACTTCAATTTATATTTATAATATACTTTTTATTTTCATGTAGAATGTTGGTGGGCTTAATTTGATGATGATGTTCTTGAATTAAAAGCTTTTGCAGTTAAAGTTCTTAGCCTAACATATTCGGCTTCTGCATATGAGCGTAATTAGAGCACCTTCAATCAAATTCATACAAAGAGAAGAAATCAGTTGACTGCAGATCGAATGAACAAATTAGTATATATTATGTTTAACAAAAAACTGAAGGATTGACATCTCAAATTACAGAAGCAAGAAAATAGTGATAATGAAATTGACCCTTTGCTTGTTGATGACTTACAATCTGATGATGAATGAGTTACTCCTAAGAATGCTGATGTTCCTGAAGTTCAAGCTGAAGGAGAAACTCATATCAATGAGGACAATGAAGCAACTACCCAAGTATATAAAAGAAAGAAATAAAATGAGATTGGAGCTCCAAAAAAATTCGAAGGTATTCTTTAATATAATGAATTATTTTTTATGTTATTATTGTTTCATTTTAGAACTAATGAATATTAATTGATATAAGGGATAAAGAAAAAAATATTATAGATGAAGAAGAGTTTGAGGATGAATTTGACATAAATTATGAGGATTCTTCTGAAGATAATTAAAGTGATGATGAGGCTGCATTGGGTCTTGACTCTAAGGGGGTGTTTTATTTTAAAGTGAGTTTATTTTGAATCTTGTGTTTCAGTAATATTATCTTAGAACAAATCAAGTTCATAATTGACTTAATATTTTGTCACTATTTCTAATTTTAAATTACCTTATTTTTATCGTTTTGAGGTTTACGCCTCGATCTGCCTCAAGGCTTACGCCTCGTCTCGCTTAGACAAAACGCCTCGATTCCCGATTTCGCCTTTTAAAACCTTGATATTGATAAAGTATCAGGTTCATAAATGCTAGCTACTTTTTTAGGGTTGATTCGTTCTGAAGGCCATTAAAAAATGTTTGTAGCCATTTTTTCAATCAAGAGTAGGCCTCGTTAAAGGCCTTTGACATTAGAGAATTAAAAACAATGACATCTATAATTGATCTAAAGGAACATATTAGGTCATTATAAAAAGTTTGAATTATTAACCATCTAGAAAGGGCATGATGAAAGCATTTACTAAGCTGCTCCTTAATTTTTCCCATGATTCATAGATAGATTCACCTTTTTACTGGGTAAATGATGTGATCTCAATTCTAAGTTTGATAGTTTTAGAAGATGGGAAGTATTGGATTAATAATTCATGTGCAAGTTCGTTCCATGTTGTTATTAAGCTTGGTGGCAATGAATTTAACAACCTTTTAGCATTATTTTTAAGAGAAAATGAAAACAATCTTAAGTCTAATAGCATCATCAATAATATCATTATATTTGAAGGTTGGACAAATCTCTAGGAAACTAGCCTTGTGTATATTAGGGTCTTCTGGAGATGTCCCCCAAATTACGAGTTTTGAACCATTTGAATTATGAAAGATTTCAATTCAAAATTATTAGCTTGTATGGTAGGTCTGTTTATACTTTGTTGAATACCTTCAACCATAGGTTGACTTATTTCCTAAGCGGTATAGGTTGCTCATTTTCAAGAAGTTGTTCAGCCATTTTAACTCCTTTTCTAATTTTTCATAAAGTTTTTTCAATTTGAGCATCCAACATAAATTTTATCGATTGTTTAATCTTATGCATGCAACACTAAGCAACACAACAGAAAATATAAAACACTAAACATGAACAACCAAGCAGATATCAAACAAATAACAACTTAAGCAAATAAAATAAAAATAAAAACATTACTAGATTAAAAAAGCAATATATTCATCAATATAAAATACAAAGCTAGATAACAATTTCTCTAGTTGTGATTTCATGGGTAATGATGCCAAAAACTTGAGAGGACAATGTTGCAACTACTATCTAGCTTATGCGAATGTAGAGTTTCGTGGTTAAGCATACACACATAACTCAATTTCTAATGGAAGGTTAATTTGTCTACGTGTAAGTCCTGTTTTAACATAAGTGCGCATAATCTATCAAGTAATATAACGATGAAAAAAGAGTGTCGATCCCTCTCTAAAAAATATCCTACTTTCACTTTACTACTGCTTACTGGACTGTTAAATTTTTCTAGTTGAATGATTTAAAAAGGCTATATAGGTTAAAAGTAAAGAGCTTCATTTTGCAGAAATGAAATTACTTGTTTTAGAAAATTTTGAACATGTGATTTTTCAAAAGAACATGATTGTTTTAGAGAGTTTACTATTTAATATTGCTATGGATTTGAGCAAATGTGTTCCTCGTCTCGATCGAGTTCGTTGGAGACTTAGTTTGGATCCTACCCATCTACTTTTCTTTTATCTCCTTATGATCCCATAACTCTAAACACCATATGTTTATGCATGGCCGAATTACGTTCTAAATTCTCTAATTGTTCTTCTAGTCCAATCATCGATGCTCAAGATCACTTTATATTTTGAATTTATGTAAGGCCAATACATAAAGCAACTAAGCATAGAGAAAATAAAAATAACATGGATATATTAAAAATAAAAATCTACTCTAAGCAATGCATACCTTTCAAATCATCATAGATTTAGAGAATTTGTTTAGATGCATGGAGGCGATGATACACAACAAACACAAAAAATATTTTATTTCAATGAATACTAAACAAATTATAAACTGACCAACACAAGATAACAAGTTAAATAAGTAAAACTAAGTTTAGAAATGACCCAGAATTTGAATTACAGCCCCTTAGCACTTCTCCACTTTGTTCCACTCCAATACAAGACTCTGGATACAAGAGCACAAGATGCACTCTCGCCAAGACAACCCACACACTCACATTTGAGGCCTCTAGAAACACAATCAAGGAATCGATGACCAATCTTCCTCTTTGCAAAGGCTCATGCAATAAAGGACTATGATATTCAGCCATCACCCAAGCCTCCAGCATAATCAATAGTACGAGCCACTACCACCCAACTATCCTCTACAACTCGTTGGCCCTTTGCCATCTATCAACATTCCATTCTCTCCACTTTGGCTAAATTAATTGTTTCTCAAGGCATCTCCTCAAAATAGTTCTCATGCAACTCATGTCATATAGTGAATAGCCACATGACGCCCTTCTTTTTTCGCAATTTCCTCTAGTTCTATTCCCCTTGAAATTATTTACTTCGATGCACGAGAAAAATTCCCAGTTCTCTCTAACCAAGGCTATGAATATTGTATTTCCTTTCCTTTCTAGGTGATTTTTCTTACTATTGTTGAGGTTTTCCCGTTCATTGAAATTTTAAAATAACTAATTTTCTTAAATTTCAAGCTCCTAACTGAAAATTAATTTAATGCTTCAATCATAATTTTTTGATTGGATGGAGGTTAATACTTTAATACTACCCTGAAAACATCATCATATAATATAGCATTATCGACCAAACTGCTTGTCCTCACACCCTTGAGCAAAATGTAGTAGAACGAAAATAACAAGACTGCTCAAACCCTCCTATATATAGCCACCTACCTCATTCCTTTTGGCTTGACACATACTAATAGTTGTCCATCTAATTAACTGGCTGCCATCTCTCAATACATAAAATATCTCTTCCTATTTACTACTGCACAATACGGAGCCCAACTACTTGCACCTTTAAACTTTCAGCAGCTTATGCTTTTAGAAAATTATTCTTTCCTTGCTTACAACAATACCCCTCATTCCTTTTGGCTTGACGCCTACTAATAGTGAAGGAATGCACCGGGTTTGTTGCGTGATAAAAAAGTACCCGTAAAACTTAAGGGAAAATTCTACAAGATGGTGGTGAGACCTGCAATGCTTTATGGCGCAAAATATTGGTCATTAAAAGAGAAGCATAATATTAAATTAAGTGTTGCAGAGATGAGGATGCTTATGTGGATGAGTGGCTTTACTCTTAGAGACAGGATACAAAACGAGCATATCGTGAGAAAGTTGGAATAGCTCCGGTGGAAGATATAATTAGAGTCGTATTAGATGGTTTAGTCAAATAAAACTACCTTCCGATGACCTGGTTAGGAGAGTAGATATATTAGATTTAGCTTATGTTAAGAAAGGTAGAGGTAAAACTAAAAATGCTTGTTTAGAAATTATTAGAAATGACCTTTCTTTATTAGATTTAAAAGAGAATTTGACTTTTAACATGACGCAATGGAGAAAAGGATTCATATAGCTGATCTCACGTAGTGGGATACAGGCTTGATGTTATTGTTGTATTTTAATTACTTTTGCTTCTTCGTGTCTGTTTATTAGGAAGGACTAGTTTGTGCTAAAAGAAACAAGTATGACAAAGTCTTCATCTAGAAATGGGTGTCTTACTCAAAGGAGACAATGCCCATGTGGGGTTGAACCATGTTTTGTTAGGGTTGAAGCAGATGAAGAAGATTTGTCATCAGATCCTTTAGTAGAAGCCAGCATACCTGAAGGACCATCTCAATTCTCTTCGGAAATAATGTCAGTTGATAGCCCGCCTCATGTAGGCCGGTCCTTTCGAACTGATGATGAGGCTCAGGATTACTACACGAATTTTGCTAGAAAGAATGGTTTTGCTATTCGCCGGGAGCGGTCAAAGGGTAATCCAGCTCATCCTTTAGGAGTTTACAAGCGTGAGCTTGTCTGCCATCGTGCTGGCCAATCACTACCAAGGAAGACAGCCGAGCTCAAACGGCAAAGAAATAAAAAATCATCACGTTGTAAGTGTGAGGCCCAGATGATTATAAAGAAAAATGTCTCGAAAGGTATATCTCGATGGGTGGTTATCCATTTTAGCAATGTGCATAATCATGAACTCTTGGATAGCGAGGAAGTACGCCATCTTCCTGCTTATCGGAATATATCATCAGTTGATCGTGAGAATATATTATCCCTTGCAAAGCGGGGTTTTACTGTGAATCATATAATGAGGGCACTCGAGACAGAGAAAGGAGTAAAGCCTGGTCAGTTAACTTTTACAGAGAGGGATCTTCGCAATTTTCTTCAGGCTTCTAAGAACATTAATAAAGAAAATGAGGGAGCTGAACTTCTTAAGGCCTGCAAGGCTTTGAAGGACAAGCATCTAGACTTTCGGTTTGAGTTCACATTGGATGAAAGTGACCGTGTTGAGCACATTGCTTGGTCATATCCAGATTCAATTCAAGCTTACAGGTTGTTTGGAGATATTGTGGTATTTGACACTAGTTATAATTTGTATGCATATGATCGACTGCTTGGAGTTTGGTTTGGATTAGACAACTATGGAAATGCCATATTTTTTGGCTGTGTTCTGCTGCAAGATGCTAAACCCCATTCACATAGATGGGCTTTGCAGGTTTGTTTGCTCTTTGGAAAATTTCTCTTTTTTCCTCTGGTGTCCATTGTGGGGTCAGAGATGTTAATCTTTCTTCTCTTTAGTCATTTGTTAGATTGATGGAAGGGAAGTTCCCACGAACGGTGCTGACAGATCTGGACATGGGGCTAAAAGATGCTATGATGAGTGAGCTACCAAGTACAAAGCATGTGTTTGCAATATGGCATCTTACATCGAAATTATCAAGCTGGTTTTCTGCTTTGCTTGGTTCCCAGTTTGAGAAGTTCGTGTCAGAGTTTCTAAGAGTGTGCAATTTGGATAGCATTGTGGAATTTGAGCGTCAGTGGAATCAGATGGTTTTAGATTTTGGACTTGACTCTGATAGACATATAGCTATACTCTCGTTTCATAGGGAGTGTTGGGCTTTGCCATATTTGCGTGGTTGTTTCTTAGGAGGATTAATGAGAAGTGGTCTTCCTACATCAATCAAATCATTCTTCAAAGGACCCCTGAACTCTCAAACACGTCTCAAGGATTTCTTCGAGCAGGTAACTCTTTCATGCTATACTGGTTTTATCTTTGGTGGCTCTTATTGCGTCATCAGAGTGGTTGCATCGTATGTGTCAATATCATGCTGCATTGATGCATCAAGTTTTTTAATTAGTAGATGGAAGTAGTAATTTCTTACAGTTGGTCTGATAGTGTCATATGAAATATTTCAAGCATGTCATGTTTTGTTGTGGGTAACTTTAAAAAAAAATGGAGAAGCTACACCACGCATGTTGAAGATAAATTGCACGCAACTAAAACTAATTGTGTAGGTTGGGGTTGCCATTGATTTCCTAAACCAAGCTGGAGAAGAAGCTACACTGCGTCAGAACTACCAAAATATCAAGAGTAAAACTTGCATGCCAATCGAGGAACAAGCATTGCACATTCTCACGCCTTACGCCTTCGACATGTTTCAGAGAGAAGTTATAGAATCGATGCAATATGCAGTTTATGAAACAGGACGAGAGAATTATCTTGTTCGCCATCGATTGATGGTCGATGGAGGACACATCGTAAGGTGCATCCAACCAGATGATGAAATTCAGTGCAGCTGCCAAGAATTCGAGTCATCAGGAATTCTTTGTAGACACACACTTCGTGTGTTCTCATTGAAGAATTATTTCATGCTTCCTAATAGGTATCTTTTGATTCGATGGCGTCGAGAAAGCTCTTTGTTTCCTAAAAGCTCGGGCTACAAGTTCCGCTCACAAGCATTGCGTTCTCTTGCGTCAATCATAATTCAAGAATCATCAATAACTAAGGATCGGTTTGATTATGTGCAGTGGCACATGAGCAAGCTTCTTACTAATGTGAGAGACATGCCCACAGTTGATGAAGCCACCTCAGATGTGGAGCCAAGCTCATTATATGATGCGGCAGCCAACTTTGGTCCTCCACGGACAACAGCCAGGGTTAGGCCTAAGAAGTTGAAAGATGTTGCCCAAGCCGAAGTTGAAGTGAACTTCGATATGGCAGAATCATAGGCATAGCTCAACAAATGCTGCGTGTCTTGCATACCACAAAACTCCTTATGCATTTACCTAATACTTATATTTTATATTTATTTATATATTAATTTAATATCTAAATCACATTGAAATGTGTATTAAAATATTTTTTATTTTAAATAAATATTAATAATATTTTTGTTGTGATTTAGAGATTTGAGTGTTGTATGAGTAAATATAAAAATTTTGATGTATAAATAGCAAAGAATTTTTTAGTATGGGTAAATCCTTTTTTACTTTTTGGTTGATATTTATATGCAGACCTTCAAATTCTTTATTTATAAAATTATTGCCCAAAGATTTAAACTGAATTAACAAATTTATGTAGTTGTAGGTAATACAAATAACTAGAATTTTGGATGGAAGTATCATAAATAGAAATATATGAGTGTTAGTTTTAGAAGTAAAGATATTTCGATGCACATATAATTGCTCTTTATTATTATTATTTTACAAGTTTTTCTCATTTCAGTTAGATGACTCGACTGTTCCATCTGAATTCCTATCCACAACTCTTTGGACAACCATTTTGTTGCAGAATCAAGATAGGAAAGCGTAAAAAGCAGAGGGAATAACTGTACAGCAAGCAATCAATAAAAATCACTTCTTTCAATTTAAAAATTTTATTTCTATCTACCCCATTTTGTAATAAAAAATGGTTAGAGAGAAAGTTGAAGGGTAAATAGTCTAAACATATAACTAAGATAAGATGGAGAAAATACTTAAATCTATGTAATGTAATAAGCATACAAGATTTAAGTTGCATTAGTTCTCTCTTGTATCAGAACTCAACTTGAGTTCAAAAAATTAAAGTAATATTTGAGATATTGAGGTGGGCGAGAAAAGGGATGTCCATTATGTAGGTGTTGTCATTGATTCTTTTTGTTATGTCAAATGGTTTGGGCTTTGAGGGTTTTAGCTTAGAGCACATGCCAGTCGAGAATTTTACTTTGAGAAGATGGCTCTTAACTAAATCCCCAACATTGAATACCTTATGAAGAAAGTGGAGATCAAATTATTATTTGTATTGAATTGTAGAAGTTTTCAAAATGGTTACGACCTAAATTAAATCTTTGTGCATTATTGAGCATTTACAATGGTTTTCTCTTGCTTTTTGGAAGTAGCGTGAGGTCCACAATGTGTTTAGGAAGTTTGGTGCAAACAAGAGTGAAGGACACTAACTTGTAGAGCAATTAATCAGAGTTTTAGGGAAAATTTTGACTTTCTATTTTGGATGGTTAGATGCTAAACACAATCATATTACCAAAAATGTGACTAGCCACTTCAATTTTTTATTGAATTATGGGAGATAAGACAATCTGGTAGTGGAGTATAGAGTCCAATGTTTTAAGCGGTACCTTTGAATGCTTCACATATGGATTAACATTCCACGAAGCCAAAAAAAATCATGTTTTACTTTGGCCAACAGGAACAATCTTTCATTGAGGAGATCATTTTATTATTCCTATATATGCAAATAGATCACCAACATGCAAGTGTTTTATTATCTGCTCTAGAATATGGGTGTTTGTGGATAGAGTAATCTCTAAATGGTTTTTTTTTTGGGACAATGCTCTCATGCTTCAACAAATTCTTCATCCATTAGATCTAAATCTTTTAGGTTTTTGAAAGCCAAGATTTGCATTTGAATGGCGATAAGGTGGCCAATAAAACAATTCAAGAAATCAACTACATGATTGAGTGATCCATCTGTATGACAAAAATAAAACTAGATTTAGGCGGAAACACGAACCAACACATATACACCTTATTATATATATTTTGAGAGTTCAAAATTGAAGGGAGTGGTGTCGCTAATTAATACAAATTCTTCATGCATCAAATAATGTTTCTATTATTTGGGAACTCCATCAACAACACATAAATCTTATTTTTATTAATTGCTCATAAGATTTTAAGTGAAGAATTTAAAGTTCAACTCTCTTGACTAAGAACATGACCAATACTGATCATTGAAATGTTCAACTCTACCTATACTTTAGAAATTGGGTAGCACTAGAACTAGTGCATGATAGAGTATTCCCTTCATATAATTAGTAAGAGGTGCAACAATTGAAATAAATCCAGAAATGATTAACAAAAGTTCAGAAGGCACTAGAAACTACAAACATTCATAATAGTTATGGGTGCCATCAAGCTTTATATTTCCTTAATTTTCCTTGGCCAAACTTAAATTCCTTTTACAAGTGATGATGAAGCCAAAGAATTAAACATTAAAGTCTATACATTAAAATTAATGAAGTATTAAGTATAAGTTTTTTTTTTATGAAGAATAATGAGTGTTTTGAGATGTTAAAGGTGGTTTTCCTCAGTAGTACTAAATAATAAGTTATCATCAAAGTAAATGTCATAGATATGATAAATGGAAAATTTGAGCAATTCATTCATTATTCACATGGAGTATAATTTTAGTAGTAATAGATCTAGTGGGAGGATTGTAACTTTGGGCGATCAAGTCATTAATAAGAGTACACATTTTAGATATCTTGAGTTTATTATCCAGAGTAATGGTGAAATAGATGAGGATATTATTAGTAGAATTCAAGTCGGATGGTTGAAGTGGAGGAATGCATTGGGCTTGTTATGTGATAGAAAAGTATCCCTTAAACTTAAGAGAAAATTCTATAAGATGGTGGTGAGACCTGCAAACCTTTATGGCGAAGAATGTTGGCCATTAAAAGAGACACATAATATAAAGTTAAGTGTTGTAGAAATGAGGATGCTTTGGTGGATAAGTGGCTTTACTCTTAGAGATGGGTCACGAAACGAGCATGTATGTGAAAAGGTTGGAGTAGCTCTAGTGGTAGATAAGATTAGAGAGAGTTACCATAAATGGTTTGGTCACATAAAATGATGACCTTCCGATGACCCAGTTAGAAGAGTAGATGCATTAGATTTGGCTTATATAAGAAGGGCGGAGGAAGACCTAAGAAGACTTGATTAGAAAATATTATAAATGACCTTTCTTTGTTAAATTTAAACAAAAAATTGACTCTTAACAGGGTACAATGAAAAAAAAAAGAATTAATGTAGCCGACCCCTCATAGTGGGATAAGGGCTTGATGTTGATGTTGTTATTCATTATGCACATAAATCGTCTAGCGTATTGATGGGGTATGGGCGTGCAGACAAGAAGAGGTGCATGAAATATGCTTAGATTTTCTTTGATATAAATGCCCAAAAAATAACGGAAGTGCACATGTCAATTAAGTAATAAAAGTAATATAAGAGAGTGTCGATCCCACAAGAGAATATTTTGATACAATGTAAATGTGCTAGTACTATATATTTAAGCTACAATATTTATCTAACACAACAAAACTTACGTTTAGATTCTGTCCTGAAAAAGAAATGCAGAAGAAAGATAAGATAATAGTAGATAAAGTATTTTGGACTAATGACAGTAAATTTCTAAAGCTTTCCTAAGTAGACTCTCTTATGTTGGTTGTGAATCAGAGCTGTTGCATCCTTAGATCTCCATTAAGCTTACAAGAAAGTGAAGAAAGATTTATGGTCCTCTTATAATTATTATATCTTTATAGACTCTAGAATAGAAAATATCCTATGTGTAGGCATATAAGAGTTTCATTTCACTACTCCTAATTATTCAAAAATTCCTCCATCGAGGTAATATTCACACTATGTTTTAACTCTACACATGGATATTGTATAGATTAAATTAATATATAATAGATATTAAAAATATCCATTAATTCATTAAGTGCAAGAGTCTACATAATAATTACTAAGGCTTCATATCATTTGCCCAAAAGTAGGAGTTCTAGCTAGCCATGTAATTAAAATAAAATAAAATAGATTTTATTGATTGCTCTAGAAAGAAAGTACAAGGAGAAAAGTATAAATACATATCACTAGGATAGTACAACTTCACTCTCCACACTCATATCTTCTTTAATTGCTTGCTTTCTCATAATAGGCCAACAACTCCAATTGTTATATCTTTTTCTCCACTAATCCACCATAGACTTAACTCTAAGGTGACACTACACTTATGCACGTAAGACTCACTAAAATGACAACACTCACATATTAAAAAAAATGAAAAACTATTTTTATTAAGTACATAAAAAGGACTCAGGCATTGTGATGCTCAACATGGTGTCGTCATGGCATTACAATATGAATTAGTTCTTTAACACTATTGAGTAGGCTCCACTGTGGTGCTGGAATTATCTGGCATAACTATTGGATGAATCAGCATGTCTTTTGGCTGATTCGACATGACTCCACATTTCATCATCCGCTCCATCGTGATGCTCCAAAAGTTGTGCGATGTGGTGCTTGAATGCTTCTGTTGTAAGCCATGACCTAGAGCATGGCACGTGTTTTTAAATGTTCTATAGGTATTCAAATACATGAATTATGTTATGAAGCATATCCCAAGGGTCTATGTGTATGAAATTTGATTTTAATTTATTTTCCTTGGGAACATCACAACTTTGGGGTTGATAGCACAATGGTTCCATGCTCTAGGTTGAGAGTGTAGTGGCACTAAAAATAAATATTTTATAAAATATCAAAATATAATAAAATATCAAATGCCAAAATCATTTTATCCATTTGGATGCTAACTAGAGAGAGAAAGTAAGAATTCTAAAGACTTAAAATTCATTTTGGGTAGCTTCTAGTTAATTTCTTTCATTGATGTAGTTCAAAACACTACAGGAAAAAAGCCATTTTATGGTGGCCATTTTTGCCAAAAATAAAGTAAAATTTGTCTGTAATTAGTATTCCCAATGGATTTCTGATGGTAAATCTTTGAGAGCATCAGTCTCCACCATAAAACCTAGCTAAAATATGGTAGGGACAGGACTAGTACCATGGTCGTGACATTCTTCAGTCTCTTAAAGCCCTGAGTAGTTGCTTCTCCCCACATAAAACTATCTTTCTTTCACTGCTCCGTTAGTGGTCAAACTATAGTGTTGTCACCTCAAAAACCTACTGTAGTACCCGATCAACCCTAGAAAACCTCTCAGCTCCATTAGAGTTTTAGGTAGTGGTCATTTCTGTATAGCCTCAATCTTGGCCTGATTAGCCACCACCCCTTCCTGAGATACTACGTGCCCCATGTACTCCACATTGGGCTGTGCAAAGCAACACTTCTTCAGGTTAGCTCACAACTGATGCTCTTATAAAACCTCCAATATCACCTTCAAGTGCTCCAAATGCTCCTTCTCTAATCTGCTGCACACCATGATGTCATCAAAGAAAATCAGTACAAATCTTCTGAAGTATGGTCAAAACACCATATTTATGAGGGACTACAGTGTAGCAGGGGTGTTGGTGAGACCAAATGGCATCAGCAAGAACTTACAGTATCCCTCATGTGTTCGTAAAGCAATTTACGAGACATCCTCCTTTCTCATCCTAATCTAATGACACTCAGACTTTAGATCCATCTTTGTGAACACCACCTCTCCACATATCTAGTCTAGCAACTCGTCTATCACCGAAATAAGAAACTTGTCTAGCATATTCTCCTTATTCAGGGCCTAATAATCTACACAAAATTGCTAGTTCTCATCCTTCTTTTTGACTAATAAGACTGGGCTAAAAAAAGGACTTACGCTCAGCTTGATGATCCCTACCTCTAACATCTCCCATATTAACTTCTTGATCTCATCATTTTGGATCTGAGAGTATCTATTAGGCCTGACACTAATTGGTGACACCCCTCCCTAAAGGTGATGGCATGCTCCTGCTCGCTTGCTGGTGGTAATCCTTGAGGTGGTTCGATGCTCCAGCACTCAAATTCCTGAGACTTTGGCACTATTATTCTGATTTCTAGCACTATAAGTTTGTGAAGCATTATCGCACTAACCTTTGTTTCATTGGGCCAATAAATTAAATGACATTTTTTTAATGCTCTGATGTTGTAATGTCCTGGTATGGCACTTGGACATTGATAGTGCTACAGTGCTGATAGTTCTAACGCTACAATGACGGTCCAGTACTTGTGAATTTTGAGTCTTTCCTGCACAACATCAACTAAAAATATTTTTTTTACAATTTAAGATAATAAAATACTACATAATTTTTTCTTAATAAATTCACCAAACTTATGCTCTTGCTTGTCCTGAAGAAACAATATAATCACTTATTGATCAGCTTCATTAGCCTAAATAAAAATTTGGCAATTTAAAATTAACTAAAATATAAGATAATACATTACCATTTAGATGTAAATTATGAAAGTTTGATGTAGGATGTTAAGCCTAAGTGAACTATCCCTAGGCACACCAAGAGGGGGGTGAATTAGTAGTTTTAAAAATCATACTAGAAAACATAAAATTATTTTTTATTTTGGGATTTTTAACAACTTAAAAATAATAACACTTATCAGCAAATGAAGAAATAAAATTTTAAAATAAGATTTTAATTATGATGATGATTGATAGATTAAATTAATATATCATTTACCATATAATTTCTATTGTGCAATCTTTAGTAAATTAAAAATTCAGAAAAGTAAATTACAGAAAAATAAAAACCAGAAAGAACACACCAAAAATTTTATAATGGTTCGGTCAAACAATGACCTACGTACACTCCTAGAAGTCCTCCTCTCCAAGTATTGCTCTAAACTTTAGTGTCTCTTCTTTAGCCTGCACAACTAGGTGGAGAAGCTCTTATAATCTTTTCACCAACCCGATACGACATAGAACCTTGAGCTCCTTTCTCATCCTCCTGGTGATGGCATAGAACCTTAACCTCCTTTCTTATCCTCCTGGTGATGGTAGAGAACCTGAACCTCCTTTTTCATCCTCCTGGTGAAGGAAAAGAACTTGAACCTCCTCTTTCACCCTCCAGGTGAAGGCACAGAACATCCACGATCTTTGAGCTGAAGAACTTCTTTTAAGAGCCACCCAAGAAACCTAGACAAACACCTGGAGGAAATAAGGCAAGATACTTAGTCAGAGTAACCATATAAACCCCTCACACTCTATCTCCCTCACACATAAGCTCTCCCTTTCTTCTTCCCAATACTCTCCTAGATCCCTTCTCCAAGCTCTCTCTCCAGAGTACTCAGTAGCCAAAGACTTGAAATAAGTCTAATTAGAGAGCTAAAATACAAGTCCTCAAAAAAGCCCTAAAATTCAATTCTGTCGACACTGATCATATAGTATGATATTCGATCATACAGTATGATTAGCTCAAATGACCCTGTTAGTACTGTACAAAGAGTTAGGCATTGTACGATCAGTTTAAAGGATTGAGCTGATCATCCAGTTTGATTTGAAGCATCATCTAGTACAATTAGTTCAAATGACTTGGATTATTATCCCATATGATTGGTGATGAATAAATATCATCTCATATAGAAATTAAGTCATATAGTATGATCAGTCAAATCATCTTATATGATCTGACTTGATCAATTAATCTAAAATTATTCCCTAATCATAGAATTAATTTAAATAAGATTTGATTATATCATATAGTAAGATTAGTACAAATTTTAAAATTTAAAATATTTCCTAAATTATGATTTATGGTTGAGATCTTGATTTCAACTGATCATCTTGTACGATATAGATCATCTAATATGATTAGTTAAAATAGCTTTAATTATATAATTAGCCATTTTAATGATTCTCTAAATAGTTAATCGTATAGTATGATATGTATCATATAGTATGATTAGTTCAAAAAAATTACACTTCTAATCTTCTCTCTATCTCACTCCCTTGAGTGTGTGTGCAAGGTCATCAAGTTTAGTATCTGCCAAATATATGACTTGACTCAAGAAAAATAAAATTAAATGAAAGAAAAAATACAGACTCTTCAAGACACTTAATCCTATTCTATCCAATATTGAGCTGATCAATTTACATAGTGTACGTTGGACCTGCAATGTTAGTGCATAAGAAAACATATATGTAATAATAACAAGAAAAGAAGATAATATAATAAAGAATTCAATAATATTTATTATCATTAAAATCATAAGACTCGAGTCCAATTTTATAATAATCTCCCCCTTTTTATGATAGCAAATATTATTGGTTTTGATTTCAAGTTAAATTTTTTACTATGTCCTAAGCTTCCCCTTACTAGTTAAATTTTTGAAAATAAGGAGAGCTTTTTTTTAAATTTTAAAATAAGGAATAAAAAGAACACAAAAAATGACCAAGAAAATAAAGGCAAAATAGTGAACTA
The DNA here is from genome assembly GCA_019925795.1 of Dendrobium chrysotoxum. Lineage (NCBI taxonomy): Eukaryota > Viridiplantae > Streptophyta > Magnoliopsida > Asparagales > Orchidaceae > Dendrobium > Dendrobium chrysotoxum. The sequence goes on from CM034312.1 coordinate 56,121,256, forward strand.
ATCATAACAAAGCAAGAAGTACAAACAACTAACAATAGGCTACTCCCCTTTTGACATCACCAAAAGGAGGAACAACTAAACAAAAATAGCAATACAAAACATACATCACATAGAAAATAATACAGACACAAAAACTAAAATATGATACACTAAAAATAAGAATGGCCCTGATTAGGTGGAGGTGGTGCTAGTGTTGGTTGGAAGTATTAATGAATAGAAGCAAATTGCTTTCCAAACCAAGCCATATAATTTTTGTGCTACTTGTGCTGCTCTGCTACTTGTGTCTCTGAAGTAGTGTATCATATTGAGAGGGCTACTGAATAGTTGTTAGTGTTGAGCTGGTGCTGGTGCTGGACCTCCCTCTACTTCCTCTGGCTTGGGGTCAACATAGTGAATATTTCAGTGATGAACTCTATGAAGGACATGGAATGAGCTGTTTGATTAGAAAATTAGAAGATGGTCTGGTGGTGTAGGGAATTGGAAATTGTATTTGGATTCAAGAACAAAAGTAATAATATGACCTAAGGCGAGATTTGGCTTTCTTTTATTTCTAGGATCTCAAATACAGGTAAGGTTCTCAAGGTACTGGATAATTAAATCAGCTGCATTGAAATCAATTTCAGCCATTATAAAATAGGTGGAGAGTGATAGATGAGGAACGATATTTATTTGATCCACATCTTTTGGAATGATCGAATTTTGAAAGATATGTTGTATAATTCAAGCATCTTAAACTAAGGTATTAATGTGAGGAATGTGGTAGTTAATAGATGACTCCCTAAGGGTGGGTTAGCAAGGGTCTAATCATAATTGAGAGAAAACTAAAGAGTGAACTTTTTTCCCAGTGGTAAAAAGATGTAAGAATTGGTCAAAGTTTGGTAAGTTATTTCAATAGGCTTTTTATTAATATAGGATCCTCACTATTGATTCAAAGGCTTGCAAAGAATTCAAAAAGGAGTTTGGAATTAAAAGGGTAGGAAAGAGTGAGAATGACTTGATAGGTGGTACGAGCGAAGAGAGTGAGTACCTTGAAGTTTAGAACTTCCTGATTTATGACTTTGAGGGTGTGATCCTAGCAGACTTGTAATGATTATATGCCTCTTCGTCAACTGCTTAAATGAAGCGAGGATCCATGGGACGTTGGGAGGTCCTTCCGATGAGATCTCTTTATTTCTTTCCATTGGCCATTGCAAGGAGTAAGATCTTAGGGAGGAAGGAAGAAGATTTGAAAAGAGTTGAGTGAAGAAAGACCTTATTTTCCCTCCTTTAAAAAAAAAAATTGACCATATCATACAAAATGATGTGGTATCATCTAGTATGACTGAGTGCATTCAATTCATCCAGTCCGATCAATAAAAAAGGGTGTTCTTATCATACAGTACAATCAAAATTATATTGGACGATCTGTGTAAAGACGATCTTCCCGAGGAGTCAGCCTATATGATCATTAACTTGTCAGATCATCCTGTACGAATAGGTGTTCGTACTGTATGATGTAATATTTAATATTGTATCGATCGAATTCAATTCATCCAATGCCTAGTGTCATGTGTATTGTATAGTACCATTAAGGTATTTATACAGTATAATCACCAATAATTGATCAATTAGAGCTGTTGGATGTGTTCTGAGCAATGATGCAATATTTTGTGAATATCGTACAGTATGATATGGGATCATATAGTACAATGTGAGGAATTTTTTGTTTATGTGTGATGATCAGAAAAACTTTATAATAAAGGAAAAAAACACACAAAAACCATATCACAAACATAAATAACAAACCACGAACAATCATAATGCAAATTACAAAAAAATTACACACAAAAACATTTATGTTTCCAATTTCCAAATCATTATGATTCAAGCATGAATATCTATATCACCTAGCCTAGTCCTCAAGATGCTAAAAGTTTCAAAGGCAAGGGGTTTAGTAAATATATCTGCCAGTTGATTTTTGATAGCTATATGATGTAACTCTATATCCCCTTGGTTATATGATCCCTAATAAAATGATGCCTAATGTCTATGTGCTTGGTTCGGGAGTATTGAATTAGATTTTTAGAAATGCAAAAGGCACTAATGTTATCATACATAATAGGAATGGTGCCTACAAGTTGTCCAATATCTAATATTTATTATTTTACCATAGGACTTCTGCAACATAGCTCCTTACAACTATGTATTCTGCTTTAATGGTAGATAATGCTATATAGTTTTATTTTTTATTGGACTAAGAGACTAATGATTGTCCAATGTGATAAGTTTCAGAGGTGCTTTTTCTATTAACCTTACATCTTACAAAGTCTGAATCAGAATATCCTATGATTTTGAAGGATGAACTATCTTTAGGGTATCAAATTTATAAGTTTTGCGTTCTAAAAAGATATATAAGAATTTGCTTAATAGTATTCATATGGAATTCTTTTGGATCAACCTGAAATCTAGCACGGAGACATACACTAAATATGATATTAGGTCTATAGGCAGTCAAGTAAAGAAGTGATCCAATTATCCCTTTGTACTTCTTCTGATTAACTTATTTTCCATTTGGATCCTTATCTAATTTAATGGTGGAGCTCTTAGGAGTATTGATTTTCTTAGCATTATCCTTCTCATATTTTTTAAGAATATCTTTAATATACTTTGATTGGCTAAGAAACATTCCATCATCCCTTTGCTTCACACTAAATCCAAAGAGATAGGTAAGCTCTCTCATTATGCTCATCTCAAATCCTCACTCATTATTTTTGATAAATTATTACACATATTCTTATTTGTCGATCTAAATAATATATCATCAACATAAATCTGAATAATAAGTAGATCTTCTCCTTTTTTCTTTAGGAATAGGGTGATGTCTACACTACCCTTAACAAAGCCTCTATCTAGGAGGAATTTGCTCAGCCTTTCAAACCAACCTATATGTCCTTGCTTTAATTTATATAATACCTTTTTAAATTTAAATACATGATTAAGAAATTAAGAATTCTCAAAACTTGGGGGTTGTTCAACATACACATCTTAATTTATCACCCCATTTAAGAGGACACTCTTTATGTCCATCTGATATAGCTTGAATCCTCTAAAGCAAGCAAAGGCTAATAGCACTCTAATGGCTTCTAGTCTAGCTATAAGGGCAAAGGTATCTTCAAAGTCAATTCCTTCAACCTGATTGTACCCTTTAGCTACTAATCTAGCATTATTTTTAATTATTATGCTAGAGACATTCATCTTATTCTTAAAAACTCATTTGGTTCCTACAACACTCTAGTCTTTGGGTCTACTAACTAACTCCTAAACATCATTCCTAACAAATTAATTCAAGTCTTCTTGTATAACTAGGATCTAGAATTCATCGGATAAAGTTTGATCTATATTTGAGGGTTCTACCATAGAGATAAAAGCAGAATGGCTAACCTCGTTTCTAAGTCCATGCTTGATTCTTACTCCTACTCATGGATCTCCTAGGATGAGGTCCTTAGGATGACTAGTTGAATATCTCCATTCTCTAGGAAATGGATCTTGAGGCTCTATAATATTTTTTAGGTTAATAGATTCTAATCCTTGGGTAACCTCAACCTCTTTTTCTTCTTCTAACTTAGGCTCAACCAATCAATTAGATTCATTAAACACTACATAAGTGGTCTCCTCTACAACTAATATCTTCTTATTGAAAACTCTATATGCTTTACCTATAGTTGAATATCTAAGGAGAACTCCATCATCAGATTTAGGGTTAAATTTTTCTAATGGAGATTTTCCATTCTTTAGAATGAACACCTTACATCCAAAAATATGAAAGTGAGAGAGATTAGGTGTCCTTCCTTTCATTAACTCATAGGGTGTCTTATTGAGGCTGGATCTAATATTAACCCTATTGAGAATATAGTAAGCAATATTCACTACTTCCACCCAGAAATGCTTAGAAAGTGAATACTCAGTTAACATGGCTCTAGTGGCTCCTACCAATGTTCTATTTTTCTTTTTAGTAACCCCATTCTGCTGAGGGGTTCTAGGAGCTAAAAAAACTATGCTCTATCCCTATCTCATGATAAAAGATTTCAAACTTATCATTTTTAAATTCCTTATCATGATCACTATGGATAGTTAGGATTTCACATCTTAATTTGTGCTAGAAATCTAACCCATATGAATCTAGAATAGTCATCAATAATTATAAAACCATATGATTTCTCTCCTAGGCTGGCTATACTACTAAGTCCAAATAGATCCATATAAAGAATTTCTAGTGTCCTAGAGGTGATGATGTCCTTGATTGAATGAAATGAAGTTTTGATTTGCTTTCCTAATTGATAAGCATCACAAAGGTGGTCCTTAGAAAATTCTAGTTTAGGTATACCTCTAACTAGGTCCTTTTGGGTTATCTTTCTAATAGTTTTCATGCTTGCATGACATAGTCTGCTATGTCATAGCCATGATTCATCAGTGATTATTTTTAAATATAAGGAATTTGTAGACTCGATATAATTTAAGTCAAGCATGTAGACATTATTAATCCTTTTTCATTCTAAAATAATATTTCTATTTAAAGTAATCATGCAACTAGTAGATAAGAATTTAATATTAAAACCTTTAATATAGCTCACTAATGCTAAGCAAGTTATATTTCTGGCCATTTAATGAAAGATCAAGATGCGCCAAGAGGGGGGGTGAATTGATATTTTAAAAATTATTCTTAAATAGGAGTTCTAAATTTTTTGGATTTTTAAAATAACAACACAACGAGTAGAATGCGGAAGCTAATGATACGATCACAATGATGATATTGGTAAAATAATTACAGATCTCACAATATAAAGAAAACACAACCAGATTTTTCACCACACAGATATAGCAGTAAGCAAGTATATGAAAAATAAAATGCGATAAAAAAATGGAAAAAGTACACCAAAAATTTTTATAGTGGTTCGGTCACTTGACCTACGTCCACTCCCCGGAGTCCTCTACTCCGAGAATTGCACTACTAAAATTTGACTCTCCTTTTGCTCCCATAGCAAGGCGGAGAAGCCTTTACAAGACTCCCTTTCACCTCCCCAGGTGTGGCGGAATAGCAGACACTATGTCACCCTTCCGATGATGGCAGCGGACCTTCTCCTTTTTCTCCCTCCTGGAGAAGGCAGAGTACCCAGATGATGTTGATCTTGAAGCCTCTCTTCCCTAGAGAACTTTCCCAAGACTCCCCAAAGCCACAAGAGGATCAAAGCATGCAGCTAGCTTGGAGCCACCGTGTGATCCCCTCACACTCCTTCTCCCTCATGCTCAAGCTCACCTTCAGCTTCCTCTCACAAGCCCTGGATCTCTCTAAAGAAAGCTTCTCTCTCAAGAGTCCCTTCCTCTCTCAGTGCTTCTCACAGTAGCAAGACAGACCAATAACTCCCTTAATTAAAAAATCAAAGTCCTTTTAAATCAGGCTTCAGAAAACCCTAAAAATTTTAACTTTTTTGTCTTTATTCGTACAGTACGATATAAAATCGTACAGTACTATTAGTTCAAAGATAGCTTCGTCTAGTACGAGCACAGACAAACAGTTCATGAATTTTATGAATATCATAATGTACGATCTAGAGATCGTACAGGATGATCTTGTTATTTTCAACTGTTCGTACAGGATAATATGTGGGATGATCTCTGGGACGAGCAAATTCATCTCTGACTATCATCCAGTACTATACTATTCGTACAGTACGATTAGTTCATTTTCAGGATATCATTTGGTACGATATTAATATCATCCGGGATGAATAGAATAAAAACCTTAGTTTCATCTGGTACGATCAATGGGATGAATAAAATCATCTCTAACTATCATACAGTACGATGAATATCATACAATACTATTGAATATAATTAAGAAACCAAGATTTTATTTTCTGATTATGGGAGATAATTTTGGTAAGTTTTTAAATAATCGTACAGTACGATATATATCGTATAGTATGATAGTTTAGAATATCAAAATTAGAAACTTACCAAGCTTATTCTGGCGGCTAGGGTTTTTGAATTGATCCTCATCGTACAGTATGATTAGGTTATAGAACTAATCATCTAGGATTAGGCGTTAGCCTAAGTATTAATGACTCATCATACAGTACGATCAGTTTAAAAAAATAGGAAAAAAATAGGCGGAAAGAGATTTTTTTTGTTTTTGTTATTATTTATAAAAATAATAGAACAAATATAATAAGAACAGCAGATAAACAACAGATAACATTAATATTAAGGATATAACAACACAAAAACTTCTCCCCCTTTTGACAGCAATAAAAAGGGAAGAATAACAAGTACAAATAAGAAAAAAAGTACATATCAAAAATAAGAACTATAAAAGCAAACACAAATACAAGAAACTAATAGAAGTCAGTACGACAGCATTCAATAATTGGGATCTTGATTCGGAGGTGGTGGTGGAGGTGGTGGAACCACTTGAAAGTACTGATGGAGGGATGCAAACTGATGATCGATTGAGGTGAAGTGTTCCCCAAACCATTTCATGTCATTTTCATGCTATTGATGTTGTTGATTAATGTGGGAATCCAGTCTAGTTTCTAAATGATCAAGGCATTGAATAATATCATCGTGAGAGTAAGCAGGATAAGCAGGTCCATACGGGTGTATTGGTGGTGGTGGAGGTGAGTCCGTAGGAGCAGCAACCTCTTCTTCATTAAAATCGGGATCAGCATGAGCGGCCCCCTGATGGAATAGGATACAAAAAGAGGCGTCTGAATAGAAGATAGGATTATTACTGGAGGTAGAGGATAATGAAGTTGATATTTTACATCTAGGATGTAACCTATGACATGTCCTAAGGCAATATTTAATTTTCTTCGGGCACTGGGATATTAGAAAGCAGCCAAGGTATGAATATAGTTAAAAATTATTTAAGCTTCATTGAATTTGGTGCCTGACATTATTATGTAAGCGACCACAGATAGAAGTGGGGTAATGTGTATGGGGTCTCCAGCTTTGGGTATTATGGACGTACGAAGAACATACTGGATAACACGTGTATTTTGATTAAGTGGTAGGTGCTGATTGGAAGGTACATTTCTAAGTAGCTTGTTGACTGAGGTCCAATCATAATCATTAGAGAGTAGAGATTGGGGATGAGAGCCTTCAGTGGATAGGCCAATGTGTTCAGCTATGTCGGTTACAGTGATGATGACATGTTATTTATAGATATAGGAGGTAAGGGTGGTACATTCTACGTCAATTTTAAGATTTGCTAGAAATTCAAGAAAAAGTTCAGAGTGGAAGGGAAAAGCAAGTGTCAAAAGAAATTGAAGAGTGGTGGAGGCAAAAGATTCATCACCTCAAAGTTTAGAGCTGCTTGATTTAACAAACGAGATGGGGTAATTTTGACTTCTTTGAATTTGTTGTACACTTTCTCTTTAGCAGTGGAGAGAAAGTGGTTGTCGAACCGTTAAGAGGAGGAAGAGCTCCCCTCGATCAATCGGCCTCGCTTGCTTCCACCAGCAATAGAGAAGAATATGTTCAAGGGAGTAAGGATTGTAAAGGGGTGAGTGAAATGAGCCATAGAATCCCTCCTTTTTATAGAATTTTTGATAATCATAAAGTACGATATGGTATCGTACAGTACGATCAGAGTATTTAATTCATCTGGATGACTTTTAAGAAAAAGATAGTCAAATCGTACAGTATGATCGGAATTGTACTGGACGAATGTGAGTGAGAGGTCATTTGTCCCGAGGAGTCATCTGAATGACTTTTGACGAAATCGATCGTACAGTATCAATAGGTGTTCGTACAGTACAAACCACAATTATTTTCATACCGGCTGAGTTTAAATTCATCCCAATCTAGATTGACATGTGGATCATATAATATGATTGGTGGTTCGTACCATACGATGACCAATAATGTATATCGTACAGTACCAGTGGTTCTTCGTATATTATGATATGTATAAGATAGGATAAATCTGGATCGTGGATGGAGTGAAAGGCTGTGATTTGTGTATTTTGGATAATCGTACAGTACGATACTGAATCGTACAATACGATGTGCAGAGAAATTCAAGATTTGGGCATCAGTAAGATGAAAGTGAGAGGATCAGGAAAGCTTTTTTTTTAATTAAAAAATAAAAAATAATAAACTCATAATTTTTTTTTGTTTTTTTATTATTAATTTTTATTTTTTTTATTTTATTTTAAGCTTGAATGTCTATGACACCTAATTTTATTCTCAAGGTACTAAAGGTGTCATATGTTAATGGTTTTATGAAAATATCAGTCAATTGATCTCTAGTAGCAATGTGGTGTAGTTCAATATCTCCTTTGGCTATATGATCTCATATGAAGTGATGTCTAATATCTATATGCTTTATTCATGAGTGCTGAATTGGATTTTTGGATATGCAAATTGCACTAGTGTTGTCACACATTATTGGGATGGTTCTTACAGGTAGTCCAAGATCTAAAAGTTATTATTTTAACAAAAGGACTTGTGCAACACAGCTTCCTACCGCTATATATTCTGCTTCAACTGTTGAGAGGGTTACCGAATTCTATTTTCTACTAGACCATGAAACTAATAATTGTCTAATGAATTGATAGGTACCAGAGGTGCTTTTCTATCTACCCTACATCCTGTAAATTTTGAATCTGAGTACCCTAAGATTTCAAAAGTAGTGCTGTGTCTAGGATACCAAATTCCTAAGTTTAGGGTGCCTAGTAGATATCTAAGAATTCTTTTAACAGCAGTCATATGAGATTCTTTTGGATCCACTTGAAATCGAGCACAAAGACAAACACTAAACATTATATCCGATATGCTGACAGTTAAGTAGAGAAGTGGTCCAATTATTCCCTTATACTTCTTATGATATACTGACTTTCCATTTGAATCTTTATCTAATTGAATGTTAGAGCTCATGGGAGTATTCATGGCCTTAGCATTTTTCATTTCATACTTTTTAAGAATATCCTTAATGTACTTAGATTGGCTAAGGAATGTTCCACCTTCCATCTGTCTTACACTAAACCCAAGGAAGTAATTAAGTTCTCCCATCATACTCATTTCAAACTCATCACTCATTATTTTTAAAAATTCATCACATAAGATTTTCTTTGAGGATCCGAACAAGATGTCATCTACATAAATCTGAATAATGATTATCTCATCTCCTACCTTTTTCAAGAATAAGGTGGTGTCCACACTACCCTTAACAAAGCCTCTATCTAGTAGGAATATACTAAGTCTTTCATACCAGGCTCCTTGTGCTTGCTTTAATCCATATAGTGCCTTTTTCAACTTAAACACATGATTTGGAAATTATGAGTTTTTAAATCCTGGGGGTTGTTTAACATAGACATCCTCTTTGATTACCCCATTTAGGAAAGCACTCTTAACATCCATTTGATATAATTTGAAACCCTTGAAGCAAGTAAAAGCTAAGAATACTCTAATGGCTTCTAGTCTGGCCACGGGTGTAAAGGTTTCTCAAAATCTATTCCCTCAATTTGGTTGTACCCCTTTGCTACTAATCTAGCCTTATTTCTTACTACTATGCCAGAGTCATTCATCTTATTTTTAAAGACCCACTTAGTTCCAACCACACTTTATTTTTTAGGTCTCTTGACTAATTCCCATACCTCATTCCTAACAAATTGGTTTAACTCTTCTTGCATTGCTAGGATCCAGAATTCATCTCCTAAGGCTTGATCTATATTTGTGGGTTCAATCATAGAGATAAATGCAGAATGACTAACCTCTTTCCTAAGTCCATGCCTAGTTTTTACACCTTCTGATGGGTCTCCTAAGATCAGTTCTTTAGGATGATTAGAAGAATATTTCCATTCTCTAGGCATTTGCTCCTGAGGCTCTGCTCTATTTTCTATTACAATAGTTTCTACTCCCTAAATAATCTCAACTTCTTCTTCTTCATGATTAGATTCAGAGATCTTATTGGATCATCAAATACCACATGGGTAGACTCTTCTACTACTAGGGTCCTCTTATTAAAGATTCTATAGGCTTTACCTACAGATGAGTAGCCTAAGAAGAAGACACCTTCATCAGATTTAGGATCAAACTTTCCTAAGGGTGACTTATCATTGATTATGATGAAACATTTGCATCCACAAACATGTAAGTGGGAAAGATTGGGTGTCCTACCCTTAAGAAATTCAAAGGGTTTCTTATTAAGTTTGGATCTAACATTTACCCTATTTAGAACATAGCAAGCAGTATTCATTATTTCTGCCTAAAAATATCTAGGAAGAGTGTACTCAGCTAACATTATCCTAGCAGCTTCAACTAAAGTTCTATTTTTTCTTTCTGCTATTCTATTTTACTAAGGAGTTATAGGGGTAGAGAAATTATATTTTATTTTTATCTCTTGATAAAATGATTCAAACTTATCATTCTCAAATTCTCCATCGTGATCACTATGGATTATCTTAATTTCACATCCTAATTTTCTTTGAATCCAAGTGGAGAAAGTTCTAAACTCTTTAAATGACTCACTCTTATGTGCTAAGAATTTTACCCAAGTAAACCTAGAGTAGTCATCCACTATTATAAATCTATAAGATTTTCCTTCTAAGCTAACGGTACTAGTAGGTCCAAATAGGTCCATGTGAAGAATTTCTAGTGGCCTAGTGGTGTTGATATCCTTAATTGAATGAAATGATGATTTCACTTATTTTCCTAATTGGCAGGCATCATATAGATGGTCTTTAGTGAAGTCTAGCATAGGTATGCCTCTAACTAGGTCTTTCTGAGTGATATTCCTAAGTATTTTCATACTAGCACGGCATAGTCTCCTATGCCATAGCCAGGAGTCATCAGCTATTGTTTTTAAACATAAAACATTTGAGTTTTTCATGCAGTTTAAATCTAACATGTAAACATTGTTGATACGTTTTCCTTCTAACACAAGTTTATCATTTAGGCTAATCATGCATTTGTTAGAAAGAAACTTTATGTCAAAGCCCTTATCACATAGTTGACTGATACTTAACAAATTATATTTTAAACCATCAACTAAAAGAATATTTTTAATTACCAAATTTTTAAAATTTCTAATGATACCTGAGCCCACCACTTTCCTGGTGGTGTTTTCTCCCAAAGTCACCTTGCCTCCTGACCTGGCCTCCAGTGTCACGAACTGTTTCATGTCTCCAGTCATGTGTCTTGAGCAGCCACTCTCTAGGTACCACATGCTCTCACTAGGTCTTTTGTGAGAGCATCCCTACAATATCAATCAAGGATTAGTTTTGGGAACCCAAGTGAGTTTGGGTTCCACCTTATGCTTGTGTGAATGAAATGTATGCATATTATGCTGTGATGAATGCAGCTTAGGTCTCCACACTAGATGTATCCTATGGTGAATTATGTACGTGTGGGCTATGTGATCTAGTATGCCACAAGAATAATACCTAACACTGAGAAATGGGTTCACTAATCTACGGGGGTGATAGTGCCTATTTCTGGGTTTGGATGATGCATGCTGTGATGGTTTTGAATTAGATGGTTCACATAGTGGAGGTTTATAAAACTCAGCAAACGTGGGAGGTGTTTTATTATTTTCAAATGCATGAAGTTTTTTATTTAGAAATTCATTCTCTTTGTTAAGACTTGCAATTTTGAATTTCAATGTATGCTCACTTCTATCTAGTTCACATGCAAGTTCTTCTAATTCCTTAAATGCATTCTCTAGTTTAACATGTGAAGATTTTAAGGTATCGTGTGCATTAGTTAATTCAATATGCTTCTTATTTAATGCATCATATTCATCAAGCAGGGATATGTGATCTCTATCCAAGTCAGAAAAATCTTTAACTACACTAGCATGCTCCTTTTGTAAAGTACTAAACTCAGTGTTAAGGCTAACATACTTTTTCTTTAACTTTCTATACGAGTCATGAATCTTTTCAGAAATAATTAATAGCTCATCATAAGAAAGTTGACATACCTCATCTTGATCTGATTGATCAAGATTATCATTAGCCATAAGACATAAATTTGTTACCTCCTCCTCTGCTTCTTCTTCTGATGATTCTGAGGCAGAGTCAGCCTAAAACAATTTTTGTGTCTTAAATTTTTCCGTCTTAACCTTTGACCTTTCCTCACCCTTTTCCTTGGTTTGATGAGTCTTAACGTTGGGGCAATCAGCTCGGAGATGACCGGGTTTCCTGCACTCAAAGAAAGTTATGTCAGATGCAACTTTAGTATTCTTTGAGCTTTTACCTTTGTTCCAATTGCTTTGATGACGGCGTTGCTTTCTTTTCAAAAAATTCTTGAACTGACGAGTCATCAAGGCTATGTCATCATCTTCCTCCACTGCAGAACTGTTACTTTCAAAATTGTTCGCTTTTAAAGCCACCGCTCACTCCTTCTTCTTTTCACCAGCATCACTTTGTCGTTGACTCACTCCTTGCTCGTAGGCAATGAATGACCCAAGCAAATTGTCAATTGAATAAATGTTTAGATCTTTCGACTCAGTTATTGTAGTAATTTTTGCATCATAGTATTTTATTCAATTTTTCAGAATTAGATAACTCTCCCCCTAAAGCATGCAAGGATGTTACAATCTTGGTAAATCTAGTGTATATTTCAGAGATAGTTTCACTAGGTTTCACGCTGAATAGTTCGTAATCATGTTGTAGTATATTTAGCCTAGATTATTTGACCTCATTAGTTCCTTCGTGTGTGATACACAGTTTGTCCCAAATTTGTTTACCAGTAGTACAAGTAGACACTCACATATAGTCTTCTGATTTTAATGTGCAAAAGAAACAATTTAAGTATTTAACATTTAACTGTGTGAATTCTCTATACTCATTGCTCCATTCATTAAAAGCTAATTCAGTTTTGACTCCATTCAACATATGAAACGGTGTTGTGTAGCCTTCTTGAACCAACATCCACATGCGATTGTCTAGAGACTGTAAAAATGTAGATATGCGAATTTTCCAAAAATCAAATGGTATATTATCAAATAAAGGTGGACATGTTATAAAATAACCCTTTACAGTGTTATGGTTACCAAAATGTGCCAGGATCTTACGTTTCTAGGTTTTCTAAAATACTATTTTGAAACCCCTCTTTGATACCACTTGAAAGATCGAGATGCGCCATGAGGGGGGGGGGGGGGGGGGTTTAATTGATATTTTAAAAATTAGTCCTAAACAGGAGTTCTAAATTTTTTGGATTTTTAAAATAACAACACAACGAGTAGAATGTGGAAGCTAATGATACGATCACAATGATGATATTGGTAAAATAATTATAGGTCTCACAATACAAAGAAAATATAACCATATTTTCACCACACAGATATAGCAGTAAGCAAGTATGTGAAAAATAAAATGCGGTAACAAAAAATGGAAAAAGCACACAAGAAATTTTTATAGTGGTTCAATCACTTGACCTACTTCCACTCCCTGGAGTCCTCTAGTCCAAGAATTGCACTACTAAAAGTTGACTCTCCTTTTGCTCCCACATCAAGGCGGAGAAGCCTTTACAAGACTCCCTTTCACCTCCCACGGTGTGGCGGAATACCAGACGCTATGTCACCCTCCCAGTGACGGAGCAGACCTTCTCCTTTTTCTTCCTCCTAGAGAAGGCAGAGTACCTAGATGATGTTGATCTTGAAGCCTCTCTTCCCTAGAGAACTTTTCCAAGACTCCCCAAAGCCACAAAAGGAGCAAAGCATGCAGCTAGCTTGGAGCCACCGTGTGATCCCCTCACACTCCTTCTCCCTCACGCTCAAGCTCACCTTCACCTTCCTCTCACAAGCCCTGGATCTCTCCAAAGAAAGCTTCTCTCTCAAGAGTCCCTTCCTCTCTCAATGCTTCTCATAGCAACAACCAACAACCCCCTCAATTAAAAAATTAAAGTCCTTTTAAATCAAGCTTCAGAAAATCCTAAAAATTTCAACTTTTTCATCTCTATTCATACAGTATGATATAAAATCGTACAGTATGATCAGTTCAAAGACAGCTTCATCCAGTACGAGCACAAACGAACAGTTCATGATTTTTATTAATATCATACTGTATGATCTGAAGATCGTACAGGACGATCATGTTATTTTTAACTATTCGTACAGGATGATATGTGGAACGATCACTAGGATGAGAAAATTCATCTCTGACCATCGTCCAGCATTGTACTATTCATACAGTATGATTAGTTCATTTTTAGGACATCATCCAGTACAATATTAATATCGTCCGAGATGAATAGAATAAAAATCTTGGTTTCATCTGGTACGATCAACAGGATAAATAAAATTATCTCTGACTATCATACAGTATGATGTATATCATATAGTATGATCGAATGTAATTAAGAAACCAAGATTTTATTTCCTGATTACGGGAGATAATTTTGGTAAGTTTTCAAATAATCGTACAATACGATATATATCATGTAGTATGAATAGTTCAGAATATCAAAATTAAAAACTTACCAAGCTTATTTTGGCAGCTAGGTTTTTTGAATTGAACCTCATCGTATAGTACGATTAACATCATACAGTACAATTAGGTTACATAACTAATCGTCTAGGATTAGCCGTTAGCCTGAGTATTAATGACTCATCATACAGTATGATTAAAAATTATACAGTACGATCAGTTTAAAAAAAATTTTGAGATAAAAAAAATCTCCCTCTGTGTCTGTGCATGGTTGCTCCTTTTATATACATGCTTTTATGGCAGACTCAAGAAAATAAAAATAAAGAAAATAAAAATACAAGTTTTTGAATATCCTATTCTACCCAGTTTGAGTCTCCAGCAATCTTGAGTGGTGTGTATCTGTCCTAAAATGTTAGTGCTCACAGACAAAGATAAACATTTATAATCTTTAAGGAAGTCCATATAAATTCAGTAAGTATTAGTTGTCACCATCAAAATCAAGTGCTCGGGATCCTGAATTTCAACATTTACTATCAAAATATTTTTAATAATAAAATTCTTGGAATTATCAATCATACATGTACCTTCCACTTTCATAATGGTATTATCTCCACGTGTAACTTTGCCTCCTATCTTGGCCTCCAACGTGATGAATTTCTTCATGTATTTAATCCTATGCCTTGAGTATCCACTATCCAGGTTCAGCAGGCCACTAGAAATTATTTATTACTATTTTCTCAATTAATTCATAAGCATTCTCAAAAGGCTTTAACATCAAAGAACCTCTAGGAGTAGCATCAATTATGGCTCTAAGGCTACCAATTCATTGTAAAAAGTTTGAATTATCTACCAATCAAGTAAGGCATGGTGAGGGCACTTTATAAGCATCTCCTTGAATCTCTCCCAACTCTCATAAATTAATTCTTCTTCTAACTGAATAAAAGAAGTAATATCATATCTAAGTTTAACAATCTTAAAAGGAGGAAAATACTTTCTTAAAAATTTATGGGATAACACATTCCATGTGGTAATAGAGCTTGGGGGTAAAAAATTTTACCATATTTTTTCCTTATCTCTTAGAGAAAATGGAAATAGTCTAAGTCTAATGACATCATCACTATCAACATTATACTTAAATGTTACATATATTTCTAAGTCATCTGCTAAATATAGGTTAAGATCTTCAATGGGAGTTCCCCAAATTGAGAATTCTATACAATCTAAATAATTGGAGGTTTTAATTCAAAGTTATTAGCTTGGATGGTATGTCTATTTATGCTCTGATGAATTTCATCTATCATAGAATTTACAAAATTCTTAAGAGGTCTAGAATGATCTAAGTCTTGAATATGGTCAGCCATTTTAAAAATCTTTTTGGTGGTTCTAATTTTAGAAAGGATTCTCTTAACTTCTGAATCAAAATCTAGCAATAATTCTTTATTATGGCTTCTAAGAATGCAACCATAATTGTTCAATCAGTAAAATAAAAAGTAAAAGAATAAAAGAAAATAGTAGGAGTAATTATACAATTGCTTCAACAATATAATAAATTTAATAAATAAAATAAATTCTTCCCCGGCAATGATGCCTAAAACTTGATGGGGGTAGTTGAGTAACTTAAAAAATTATAAAAATAATTTAGGGCTCTATCAATCCCTACATAATGCTTAGGTTTTTTTATATAAAAATTATAAAAATTTCACTTAATATATATAAGTCAACGTGCTAAATTAATTAATATTGTGATAAAATAGAGTATTAATCCCACAAAGAAGAATATTTACTTGCAAATACTAACACTGTCTACTATAATTATAAAAATTATCCTACTCAATAAAAATATATTTTGGTGGAGATTCAATCACTTAATTTAAATAAAAAAATTTAAATGAAATATTATTTGGATAGAATGTTTTAGAATGATGGAATGAAACATAATATATTTCCTAAAGGAATTCTTTTATATTGATGTTATTTAGAGTATATGTATCATCAACAGCTCAGTCGAGCTTGAAGAGATAAAGGATAGATTAAATCTTTCAATCTCAATATCACTCTAAACTCTATAGTATTTCACCCTATGAAAATCTTAGAAGAGTAAGTAAAGCATGTACTGTTAAACCTCCCTCATTACAAATCATCTTTATAAATTTTGTATATATCAAGCACTATGCATATACTTGCATCATACCAATCCAATATACCTGGTTGTATCTGCTTTTCTATTCCTATGCTCCATATTACACCTAAAATTAACTATACATATAGCCACTGTATGCATTAAATAAAGATCTGGTATATTAAAAGTATCATTAAATAATTAATGAAGAGAATGCATTAGAACTGTACATTCAATTTACACCATTAATCCAAAATTAGATAATTTAGCCAGACATGAAGAACAAGTGAAGCAAACTCATTTTCATTAATTGTACAAAAGAAATAAAGTACAGAAGAAAATATATCATTGAATGGGTTCAATGATCTCTTCTACACTCCTCCTTAAAATAATAGAATTGCTTTCATAAATATTTACCAAAAACTCCTATGAAGTGAATATAGTGCTCCCTAAATTTCCTTAGTTATCACTCCTAAGAAAATTATAGAGAAGCACTATAAAGGCTGAAATTAACTAAGTGATTGAATTCCCCTACTAACATTACAAATGGACTATTTATAAAAAATATAAAAAAAGTGCTCTGGCATTGTGACGCTCTAAACACTTCCACCGTGATGCCATAAAATGAACTAACGTCGTAGCACTAAAGAATTTCCTCCTCTATGATGCTTGCTAGTGTGGACCTTCTGTTTAATGAATCAACACATCACTCCACTGGTAGATCTTATCCAGGTTGATTATAATTATAACACTACAGTGCTACTAACGGTTGAGTGCTACGGTGTCCACATGACACTCACCTTGGCTTGGTGGAGTTAGAAATTGGCATCGTGGCGCTATACTGACAAAGATTGGGCTTTATAGCACTGACTCCTCTGATGTTGCAGTGCTGTCAAAGAGAAACTTGGCGTTGCTATGTCCATATTGGGTGCTCTACCGAGGTTTATGATGGCGCCGTAGTAGTATATTATCCAGCATCATGGTGCTGTATGATACTTGAAATTTCATGCCTTTCTTATATATATTTTTCTACATAACACAACTAAAATAACACTATTTCACTAGCAATTTAGCATATAAAATATAACATTATTTACACTCACTATCAACCTAGGCCATTTGACCCCTTTAAACTAAATTATAAAAGTTCACGAGGGTTGTTAAATCTTAAAGAACTAGTCTCAAAGTTAACTAAGAGGGGGGGGGGGGGGGGGTGGTGAATTGGTTATTTAAAAATTTCTTTAACAAAATAAGAAATTAAAATCTTTTGAAATCTTTTTGAATATTTTAAAAAATAAGCTTGCGCGGAAGCAGATAACAAAATCAGAGTTTTCAACCACAGATCAAATCATAAAAAAATATAAAAACTAAATGTAAAAAATAAATAGAAAGAACACACCAAATTTATAGTGGTTTGGTCAACTTGACCAACGTCCACTCCCCAAAAACCTCCTTTCTAGGTATTACACTAAAATAATAGTGACTCCCTTTTGCTCCTATAGTAAGGCAGAGAAGCCCTTACAAAATCTTTCCACCGACTTAGAGAGGTAGAGAATCTTAAATCCTTTTACTTCCTCCTGAAGTAGGCAGAGAACCTAGAATACTTTTTCATCCTCCTAGTAAAGGTAAAGAACCCAAAAATCCTTTTACTCCCTCCTGGAGTAGGTAGAGCCATGAAATCCTTTTTCACCCTCCTGAAGAAGGTAGAGAACTCAGATCTAATGCTGATAAAGATTTCCCTCAGAGCCACCAAGGAACCAGGATAGTAGCTTGAAGAAGATAATCGACACCTTCCTTTGAGCACAACTACGCCTCACAAGGACCTCTCTATCTCTTTCTTAAGCTCTCCCTCTTCCTTTTTAAGGTTCTCTCTTAGATCTCCTTCACAGTAAAAGATTTTTTTCAAGTGATAATATAATTGCTTAAATAGTGGGCTTAAAAAAACCCTAAATTTTTAATTTTGTACTACTGATCATCCAGTATGATCAATAGAATATTTGGTATGATTAGTAAAAAATAGCCCTTTCAACCAAGATGATTACGTTTACTTTATACGATCAGTATAAGTATTTTGTATAAAACATCCTGTATGATTTTGTGATCTTCCAAAACTATTAATTCAAGATACTATCTTGATCATCCAGTATGACATGGGATGATGGGTGGCGATCGACATATCATCCTGCAACCCTCTCAGGATGTTCAGGATGATTACATGAAAGTTTGATGTGTGCCAAGAGGGGGGGTGAATTGGTATTTTAAAAAATATAAATCCTAACAAGAGTTCTAATCTTTTTATGGATTTTTTTTCACTTTTTTAAAAATTTTAAATTAAAAAACTAAATTGATCAAGTGAGGAAGCAAAAGACACGTTAACAATTATAATGATGGTGAGATAATTTTAATTATCATAGTACATAGTTAAAATTAAGATTTTCACCAAGCAATTAGCATAGTAGATAAATACATGAAAAATTAAAGTGCAAAAAATCCAGAAAAGCACACCAAAAAATTTTATAGTGGTTCGGTCACTTGACTTACGTCCACTCTCCAGAATCCTCCACTCTGAGTATTGCACTACTAAAAGTTGACTCTCCTTTTGCTCCAACAGTAAGGCAGATAAGCCTTTACAAGACTCACTTTCACCTTTTCTGGTGTGGCGAAATACCAGATGCTATGTCACCCTCCTGGTGATGGCAGCGGACCTTCTCCTTTTTCTCCCTCCTGGAGACGGTAGAGTACCATGAGGATGTTGACCTTGAAACCTCTCTTCCTAGAGAACCTTCATAAGACTCACTAAGGCCACAGGAGGAGCAAGCTTGTAGCTAGCTCGGAGGAACAGTGTGAGCCCCTCACACTCCTTCTCCCTCACGCTCAAGCTCACCTTCTCCTTCCTCTCACAAACCCTGGATCTCTTCAAAAGCTCCCTCCCAAGAGTTCCTTCCTTTGTCAACCACGGCCTCAATAACTTCTAATTGAATAAGAAAAACTCCTTTTTTAAATTAGGCTTTAGAAAACCCTAAAAATTCCAATTTAATGATTATATTCATACAGTATGATATAATATCATGCAGTACGATTAGTGTAAAAATAGAACCGTCTAGTATGATTACAGATGAACAGTTCCTAAATTTTACGAACATCGTATAGTACGATCAAGAGATCGTACTGGACGATCGTTTAATTTTTAACTATTTGTACGGGATGACCTCTAGGATGAATGAATTCATCTCTGTTCATTGTCCCGCACTGTGCCATTTTTACAGTATGATTAGTTCATTTTTAGATCATCATCGGTATGATATAAATATCGTCCAGGACGATCAATACAAAAAATCATGGTTTCATCAGGTGCGATCTATGGGATGACCAAAATCGTCTCTATTCATTGTATAGTATGATTAACATCATATAATATAATTAAGTGTAATTAAGAAACCATGATTTAGTTGTCTGATTATGGGGGATAATTTTAGAAAGATTTTAAATATTCATATAATATAATTAGTTCAAAAAATCAAATTTAAAATCTTACCTAAGCTGTCCTGGCGACTAGGGTTTTCAGGTTGATACAAATTATACAGTATAATCATGATCGTACAACATAATTAGTTTACAAAACTAATCATCCAGAATTAGTAGTTAAGCCTGAGTTTAAATGATAGATCATACAGTATGATTAAAAATTGTATAGTAAGATTTTGGAAAAAAAATTTAAATGAAGTTTTAAAAAAAATTTAACTCTCCCCCTATGTGTGTGTGCTTGGTCACCCCTTCTGCAAACATACTTTTATGGTAGACTCAACAAAATAAAAAATTAAAGAAAATAAAAGTACAAGTTCTTACACATCTTAGTCTACCTAGTCTTGAGTCTCCAGCAGTCTTGAGTGGTGTGTATCTTACCTGAAATGTTAGTGCTTACAGATAAAAATAAATATTTATATTTTTGGGGATGAACATATTAATTTAGTCAATATTATTTTTCATCATCAAAATCAACTGCTAGGGATCCCGGATTATAATAATCTCCTTCTTTTTGAGGATGTCAAATAATATTATCTGATAGGCAAGATAAATGTTATTTCTATCATAGCTCCCTCTTACTAGATGATGGATTTTAAAAGACGTGAGGATTTTCAAAAAAAGTTTTTAATTTTTTCCTTTTTTTAAAGTTAAACTGAAACAAAACATAATGAGATTAATAGAAAATATGATAAAAACAACAATAATAAAATATGAGCATAACTTAGAACAAGTAACATTGAACTTAAGAACATCATAACATCACAGAACTTCTCCCCCTTTTGACAGCTGTCAAAAGGGAAGAACACTCTACACAAGCAAAAATAGTAAAAGAAAAAATAGTACAAAAGAGGAAGAACTACAGAACACAAACAAGCTAAAGCATTCAAAAGTTGGGATCCTAATCCGATGGTGGTTATGGTGGAGGTGGCTAAAAGTGTTGATGGATGGATGTAAACTGTTGATCGATTGAGGCAAATCGTTTGCGAAACCATCGCATATCATCTTCATATTGTCGTTGTTGGTGTCAATGTGATAATCTAATCGAGTTTCCAATCGATCAAGCCTTTGAATAATGTCATCCTGAGGGTAGGCAGTCCAGGTGGTGGTATGGGTGGTGGTGGAGGTCCTTTTGCAGGAGCAGCTTCCTTTTCTACATCAAAATTAGGATCAACATATGTGTGACCCCGATGGAAAAGAATATAGAAGGAGGCATCCGTATAAAAAATAGGAAGATTATCTAGAGGAATAGGATAGTGGAGTTGATATTTGGCATCGAGGATGTATCCTATGACATAACCTAAAGCAATATTTTATTTTCATCGGGCATTGGGATAGCGAAGGGCAGACAAGGTATGAATGCTGTTAAAGATCATTTAAGCTTCATCAAATTTGGTGGCTGACATGATTAAGTAGGTGACTACAAAAAATACGGGGTAAGGTGTATGCGATCTCCAGCTTTGGGTATAATGGATGTTTGAAGAACGTGCTGGATAATGCGGGTATTCGGATTGAGGCTTTGTATAAGTGGTAGGTGTTAATTTATGGGTATATTTCTAAGAAGAATATTAACAGAGGTCCAGTCATAATCATTAGTAAGGAGAGATTGGGGATGAAGTCCGTCAGTGTAGAGGACAATGTGTTCAGCTATGTCATCTTTAGTGATAACGACATTACGTTTGTATATAAAGGAAGTCAATGTTATGCATTCTAAGTCTATCTTAAGCAATTCAAGCCAACACAAGATCGGGTCCGCATGTGTTTAAATGTAATTTTTCCCTTTCTTGAGTCAAATGTAATGTAATTGATCCCCTAGCTAAGTAACCTTGCATACACACTCAGGGAAAGAGTTTTAGTGAGTTAGAGTTTCTGTTATTATTTTTTTATTCATATCATCCTAGACTATATTCATATCATCCTGGACGATTCAATGAATACAGAAACCCTAATTAGGGCAACCATGTTAAGTCAGTTTAATTAAGCAAATTGTCCTGGATGATAGACCCATCGTATATGATGATATGCTCAAATAAAAAATTTTCAGTCGCTAGATTAAGTTAGGCAAGCTTTTATTTTTAGAGATTTGGTTTGATCGTCCTAGACTATTTTTTACAATCATGCCTAAATTAGTCCGGTGATTAAAGAAAGTAATTAATATTTGATTGATACGATCATATTATCTTAGATGATTGCAATATCATACAGGATGATACATGTAAAATCCTGACCGTGCAGAGCATTTCACCTGGATGAACTGAACTATTTTCTGGATGATATGCCCGAGTTTAAACTAATCATACAAGATGATAGAGATATCATCCCGGATGATCAAGTAATTTTTAATCGTACAGAACATTTTATGCAGACTGATCCGAACTATATGCAGGATGATTTTGGGTGTTTTGAACTACTCGTACAGGATGATAGAGATATCATCTTGGATGATCAAGTTATTTTGAGATCATCCAGCATAAGTTTCCCTGGATGATCTGAACTATCTTTTGGACGAAATTCCATATTTACATTAATCATCCCGGACGATCGTAAAATCATACGGGATGATCTGAATAAACTTTATCTTCTAAATATCCAGATAAACTAGATTGTCCAAGCTGATATATGAGATTTTACACTGATCTTACAGGATGATCCGTCGATCATCCTGGATGATATTTGATGACCAATTGAAATTTAGGGAAATTTTTGAGTCCTCCTATTTAAGATCTTTTTCTTCCAACAAGAAAAATCTTTTACCACTTTTCTTACCAGAGAAAACCTTGAGAGAGAGAGAGAGAGAGCTTAGGAGAGAGAGAGAATCTTGTGAGGGGGAGTTTGTGAGGTGTTCATAAAGGTTGCTCCAAAAAAGGATCTGAGTCATCTTCTCCTATCATCGTCTCTTTTCTTGTTGGTGGTTCTATGATAGGATCATCTGCAAGAAGATCCGGGTTCTCTGTTTGCTTCAGGAGGAAGTGAAAGGAGTCTAGGTTCTCTGCCTACTTCATGAGAAAGTGAAAGGTGTTCAGGTTCTCTGCCTCATCGGGTTGGTGGAAAGGAGTTTTTGTACAGGTTTCTCCGCCTTGCTGATGGAGCAGAAGGAGAGTCACTTAGTGTTAGTGCAATACCTGTAGGGGAGGCTCCGGGGAGTGGACGTAGGTCAAGTTGACCGAACCACTATAAAATCTAGTGTGTTCTTTCTGATTATTTTATGCACTTACTTTTCTGTTGATGATTGTGTGATTGTGATTATTATTCTGTTATCGTTGAACATCTACACATCATCGCGTAACTGTAAACATTTTAAAACATTCAAAAAAATTTTCTAAATCATCATTTGTTCATGAATTTTTAAAACTACCAATTCACCCCCCCTCTTGGTCAGCCTCGGGAGTAGTTCATAAAAGCTTAACATCCCTAATAAACTTTAAAGTGGTATTAGAGAGGTATTCATAAAATCAAGTTTTGAAAATTTTTTGAATTCAATCCTTGGCTAACTTTGGAAATAAAAATATTACTGAAGGTTATTCAATTACTTGTCCACCTTTGTTTGATAATATACTATTTGATTTTTAGAAAACTCGCATGTCCACCTTTTTAAAATCTATTGATTATCGCATGTGGATGCTTGTTAAAGATGATTATGAAGCACCTCATAGACTTATAAATGGCATCAAGCCAATGAGACTGATACTGATACTTTTAGGTTTGATATCGATGATGTCGCCTTAATCACTAGGCAATTCAAAAGCTTTCTAAGGAAGAAACACAAGAACTTTCAGAAGTGGAACAAAGGTAAGAGTAGTAGAAATTTTAAAGGTTCATCTGATACTGTTTGTTTTGAATGCAGGAAGCCTGGACATATAAAGGCTGATTATCCTACACTTAAGGCTGACCCAAGCAAGGAGAAGGGTAAGGAGAAACCTAAGTTTAGGAAGGACAAGAAGCAAATTCAAAAGGCATTATGGGTAGATTCTACATCTAACTCCTCTGAGACTGAAGTTGAAGAGGAGAATACCAACTTGTGTCTGATGGCTGATGATCATTCTGGTCAGTCTGATCAAGAAGAGGTATGTGAGCTAACCTATGATCAATTGTTAGATGTTTCTTAGAAAATTCATTCATCATATAGGAAACTTAAGAAAACCCATATTAGCCTAAAATTGGATTTCTTGAATTTATAAAAAGAGCATGATGTTATGATTAAGGATCATTCTACACTTAATAGCAATCACATGTCTTTACTTGATGAATTTAATGAATTGAACAAAAAGTATTCTGAACTAATTATTGAGCATGAGTCATTAAAAACATCGCATGTTAATTTAAAAAAAGCTTATAAAGAACTGGACACCATGGCATGTAACTTAACTAGTGATGAGCATTATTTGAAATTTGAAATTATAAGTCTCGAGAAGAAAAATGAATTTCTAAGACTAAAAATTAGTGCTTTTGAGAAAAATCAAACACCTCCTACTTTTGCACAATTTTATGCAGCTCCACCATTTGAAGAATCTAATTCAAAATCATTAAAGCATGTTTCATTCAAACCTAGGAAGAGGCACTATCACCCACGTAGATCAGTTAACCCTTTTCTTGGCATTAGATGTTTTTCTTGTGGCATGCTAGGATATATCTCTCACACCTACACTGTTCACCGTAGTACATATTAGGTGTGGAGATCCAAATTACATGATTCACAGTACAGCATACATGTATTGCATTATTCTTTTCATCAGAAGAAACCCAAACCTGTTTGGGTTCTTAAATCTAACATTTGATGATTTTGTAGGAGTGCTCTCACAAAAGACCTTATGAGAGTATGTGGTACCTGGATAACAGATGTTCAAGACATATGATGGGAGATCCAAATCAGTTCATATTGCTTGAGACCAGAGCTGGAGGCAAGGTTACACTTGGAGACAACACCACCATAAGGGTGGTAGGAGCAGGTACAATTATTGATTCACAAAATTTTATTATTGATAATATTTTACTTATAGATGGATTGAAATACAATCTGCTAAGCATCAGCCAGCTATGTGATAAAGGCTTCAACATAAAGTTCCTGCCTACTTGCTGCATTATAAGCTTAAATGAAATAATTATTTTACAGGTAAAAAGGGTCAACAATGTCTACATGCTAGATTTAAATTGCTTTAAAGCTATTTTTTCTATCTGCTTAAAAATAGTTGCTAATGAGTCTTGGTTGTGGCATAGGAGGTTATGTCATGCCGGTATGAAAATCCTTAGAAGAGTCACCCAAAAAAACTTAGTTAGAGGTGTCCCCAAGCTTAAGTTCACTAAGGATCACCTATGTGATGCCTGTCAATTAGGGAAGCAAGTCCACTCCTCTTTCCACTCAATTAAAAACATCAACACCTCTAGACCTTTAGAAGTCCTTCATGGATTTGTATGGACCCATTAGCACTGCCAGCTTAGGGGAGAAAGTCTATGGATTTGTGATTGTTGATGATTACTCGAGGTTCACTTGGATTAGATTTCTATCACATAAATCTGAGTCATTTGATAAATTTAAATCTTTCTCCACTTGGATTCAGAAGACGTTAGGGTGTGAGATTGTGACCATCTATAGTGATCATGGTGGAGAGTTTGAAAATGAGAAATTTGGAACCTTTTGTGAGGATCAAGGGATTAACCATAACTTTTCAGCTCCTAAGACCCCTCAGCAGAACGGGGTAGCTGAAAGAAAGAATAGAACCTTGGTGGAAGCCGCTAGAGCCATGCTTGTAGAGTATTCACTTCCAAAATGCTTTTGGGCTAAAACAGTGAACACTGCCTGTTATGTGCTGAATAGGGTGAATGTTAGATCTAATATGAATAAGAAACCTTATGAGATTATTAAGGGTAGAACTCCAAACTTGTCCCACCTCCATGTCTTTGGCTGTAAGATTTTCATTCTTAATAATGAAAAATCATCCTTAGAAAAATTTGACCCCAAATCTGATGAAGGAGTGTTCTTAGGCTATTCTAGTGTGGGGAAATCCTTTAGGGTGTTTAATAAGAGGACTTTGGTGGTGGAAGAGACAACTCATGTGGTGTTTGATGAATCTAATCCTAAGGAGTCTAGAGTTGAGGAAGAAGAAGAGGTAGGAGAGATTACCTAAGGAGTTAAAATATAAATATGGTGGAAAGGGTAGAACCTAAAAACACGTTGCTTAGAGATTAGAATTATTTGAGTCATCCTAAAGAATTGATCTTAGGAGACGCTTCTGAAGGTGTTAGAACTAGGCATGGACTTAGGAAGGAAGTAAACCATTCTTCCTTTATCTCAATGACTGAACCCACCAACATCAATCAAGCCCTTTCTGATGAATTTTGGATTTTAGCAACGCAAGAGGAATTGAACCAATTTGTAATAAATGATATTTGGGAGTTACTAGAAAGACCTAAAAATCAAAGTATAGTGGGAACCAAATAGGTCTTTAAGAATAAGATGAATGATTCTGGTATGGTGGTTAGAAATAAGGCAAGATTGGTGGCTAAGGGGTATAATCAAATAGAAGGGATTGATTTTGAGGAGACTTTTACCCCTGTAGCAAGATTGGAAGCCATTAAAGTGCTACTAGCCTTTGCCTGTTATAAGGGATTTAAGCTTTTTCAAATGGATGTCAAGTGTACCTTTTTGAATGGGGTGATAAAAGAAGATATCTTTATAGAGCAACCCCCAGGTTTTAAGAATTCCCAATATACTAATCAGATTTACAAATTAAAAAAGGCCTTATATGGATTGAAACAGGCACCCAGAGCTTAGTATGAGAGGCTTAACACATTCCTATTAAAAAGAGAGTTTGTAAAGGGGAGCATAGACACCACCCTTTTCCTTAGGAAAGTAGGAAATGATCCACTCATTATCCAGATCTATGTTGATGATATACTTTTTAGATCTTCTAATAAAAATTTATGTGATAATTTTTTTAAGATAATGAGTAAGGAGTTTGAGATGAGTATGATGGGAGAATTGTCTTACTTTTTGGGATTTAACATAAGATAAATGGATGATGGAACCTTTATGAATCAATAAAAATACACTAAGAACATCTTAAAGAAAAATAAAATGGATAAAGCTAAGCCAATTAATACTCCCATGAGTTCCACTGTTCAGTTAGATAAAGATTCAAATGGAAAATCTATTGATCAGAAGATGTTTAGAGGAATAATTGGATCACTACTTTACCTGACTGCTAGTCGACCTGATATTATATTTAGTGTTTGTCTTTGTGCTAGATTTCAAGCTGATCCTAAGGAATCCCACCTGACTGCAGTTAAGAGAATCCTTAGATATCTCTTAAGGACCCCAAACCTAAGAATCTGGTATCTTAGGCACAACACTTCTTTTGAGATTATTGGATATTCTGATTCTGATTTTACAGGATATAGGGTGGATAGAAGGAGCACTTATGGAATTTGCCAATTTATAGGACAGTCTTTAGTCTCCTAGTCTAGTAGAAAATAGAACTTAGTTATACTTTCAACTGTTGAAGCTGAGTACATTGCCTTAGGAAGTTATGTGGCCCAAGTCCTTTGGTTGAAGCAATAAATCTTGGATTTAGGATTACCTGTTGGCATAATTTCAGTTCTATATGATAACACTAGTGCCATATATATTTATAAGAATCCTATCCAATATTCAAGAACCAAACACATTGGTATAAGGCATCACTTCATTAGGGACCATGTTACAAAAGGGGACATTGAGCTACATCATGTAGCAACTGAAAATCAACTGGCTGGCATCTTTATTAAACCACTGGCCTTTGACTCATTCAGTATTTTGAGGACCAGATTAGGTGTGATTGACATAAATGCATGAATCTGATGATTACTGATTTCTGATTTTTCTATTTTTCATTTTGCTTTTAGCATCTGTTTGATTTGATTAACTATTTCACTTTAGAATTTATTTTTTTCCTACTTATTTTCATTGTTAGATTTTCTTATCGAATTTGATTATTTTTTGTTGTTTTTCATTTGCTAATTTTCATTTTTTAATTTTAGTGCATATTTTATTCTTTTGTTTACTTTTATTTACTGTTTACTCTCATTAGAATCAGATCACTGCTCACTATTACTGATAAACTGGATTTCTGACAAACTGTTTTGCCTTGTTATTTTTGGTTGAAAGCTTGTAAGCAGTGATTAACTCCTCTGAATTTGTTAAAGGGAAGAAACATTGATGATTATTTCTCTTCCTCTAACTCCATTAGTGGTGTATTATTTCTTTTGGATAAAATTTTTCTTCAAAATTAAAAAGTTAGTTTTTGAAATAGAGATCTATTTTATCTTCCTATAGTAATCTACGTCATATGAATAGTGTTTTTAAAGCTTTGAATCAGTGTTAGATTTTCTTAACCAGGTGATTGCACTTATCATATGATGTATGATTTTTATTTTATGAATTAATCCTCCTTACTGTAGAGAGTGAGTTTTTGTCTTCTCTTATGTCTGGAAGGTAATTTCACAACTGAGATTCTTTAATGATTATGAAAGGAAGCAAGCTTTCAAAAGATGCGTAGTGTGCCAAATAAATTGAAAAAGAGGCACAAAATGAGCCCAAAGCTGAAAAGATGTGCAATATTGCCAAATTGAAAAATGCACAAAGTGTATCAAAAAACAAAAGATGCATAGTGTGCCAAATAAATTGAAGAAGAGGCACAAAATGAGCCCATAAAAGAAACAAGCTTTCTTCCCTTTCAGATCTTTAAATATCTTAAAAAAATTCATGCACCGCTTAATATTTTCAAAAGCTTTAGATTGAAAATCATGATTTCTGATTCTTTACTTTGTAATACTATTTTATCAGATATTTTTTTGGAATGAGGCTTGAAAGGATTTCTTTTTGAATCTAATTTCTTTTCTTCTGAATTAGACTTTTGTTTGAATGAAATTTGAACCTATAAGGTGTCTGAGGTAGGAGTTACGAAAATTAATTTTCTAACTTTTTTGGATTTCAACATCGTTGATCTTCTTCTTATTGGTTTTTAAATTGAAACTCAAGGAAAATTTCTGATTTACTCGAGCTGATCAATTCAAAAAAAAAAATTCCTCCTTTTTGTAATGTTAAAAGGGGGAGTTTGTTTTTGAGTTACTAGTAGTTTCTTTTACTATTTTTTGTACTGTAGTTTTTTCCTTTATTGTATTTAGTGTCACTGTTTGTCAATGTTTAGTAAAATTTGAAATAAAAATTCTTCTCTCGTATATGCATTGATTACTCCCGTCAGCTTTATTTGAAACTACTGAATAAATGTTTGCTATCATCAAAAAGGGGGAGATTATTGCAAATCTGGCTTTAAGGATTATAGTTTTGATGATAACAAACATTTTTGTATTCTATTTTTCTTTGACTAACATTTCAGGTACAAAAGATCAAATGTAATTCAAGCCAACTCAAGATGGGGTCCACGTGTGTTTAAATGTAATTTTTTCTTTTTCTTGAGTCAAATGTAATGTAATTGATCCCCTAGCTAAGTAACCTTACACACACATATATTAAGAGGGAGAGTTTTAGTGAGTTAGAGTTTCTATTAACATTTTTTTGTTCATATTATTCTGGACGATATTCATATTATCCTAGATGATCCAATGAATATAGAAATCCTAATTAGGGCGACCATATTAAGTCGGTTTGATTAAACAAATGATCCTGGACGATAGACCCATCGTACAGGATGATATGCTCAAATCAGAAATTCTTAGCCATCAGATTAAGTTAGGCAAGTTTTTATTTTTAAAGATTTGGTCTGATCGTCCCAGACAATACGTGTATCATCCTGGACAATCCTTTACAATCATGCCTAAATTAGTTTAGTGATTAAGAAAAGCAATTATGTTTGATTGATATGATCATATCATCCTAGACGATTGCAATATCATACAGGATGATACATATAAAATCCTGACCATCCAGAGCATTTCACCTGGACGAACCGAACTATCATCTAGACGATATGCCCGAGTTTGAACTAATCATACAGGATGATAGAGATATCATCCCGGATGATCAAGTCATTTTCAATCGTACAGAATATTTTATGCAGGCCGATTTGAACTATATGCAGGACAATTTTGGGTGTTTTGAACTACTCGTACAAGATGATAGAGATATCATCCTGGATGATCAAGTCATTTTGAGATCATCCAGCATAAGTTTCCCTGGATGATCCGAACTATCTTCTGGATGAAATTCCAGATTTATACTAATCATCCTGGATGATCACAGAATTGTACTGGACGATCTGAATAAACTTTATCTTCTAATCATCTAGAGAAACCAGATCATTCAGGATGATATATGAGATTTTACACTGATCGTACAGGTCGATCCGTCGATCGTCCTGGATGATATTTGACGACCAGTTAAAATTTAGGGCAATTTTTGAGTCTTCCTATTTAAGATATTTTTCTTCCAACAAGAAAAATCTTTTGCCACTTTTCTTATCGGAGAAAACCTTGAGAGAGAGAGAGAGAGCTTAGGAGAGAGAGAGAGGATCTTGTGAGGGCAGGTTTATGAGGTGTTCATAAAGGTTGCTCCAAGTAAGGATCTGAGTCTTCTTCTCCGATCGTTGTTTCTTATCTTATTGGTGGTTCTATGGTAGGATCGTCTGCAAGAAGATTCGGGTTCTCTGCCTACTTCAGGAGGATGCAAAAGGAGTCTAGGTTCTCTGCCTACTTCAGGAGAAAGCGATAGGAGTTAAGTTCTCTACCTCACCGAGTTGGTGGAAAGGAGTTTTTGTATAGACTTCTCTACCTTGCTATGGGAGCAGAAGGAGAGTCACTTAGTGTTAGTGCAATACCAAGAGGGGAGGCTCCGGGGAGTGGACGTAGGTCAAGTTGACCTAACCACTATAAAATTTGGTGTGTTCTTTCTGATTATTTTTTGTACTTACTTTTCTATTGATGATTGTGTGATTATGATTATTATTTTGTTATCGTTGAACATCTACACATCATCGCATAACTGTAAATATTTTAAAACATTCAAAAAAAGGCTGTGATTTGTGTATCAAAATGGATCGTATAGTATGATGTTGAATCATATAGTACGATAGGTATATAAATACAGAGTTTTGATGTCACAAAGATGAGTGTGAGAAGATCAGGAATTCTTTAAATTTTTTTTTATTTTTTTGGTTTTTTTGTTATAATAAAAACAACACACAAAAAAGGATAAACACATGAAAATTTTTATGCTTTTTTTGTTTGTTATTAAGCATGAATGTCTATGACACCCAATTTTATTCTCAAGATGCTAAAGGTGTCATAAGCTAATGGTTTTATGAATATGTCAGCCAGTTGATCTCTGGTAGCAATATGGTGCAGTTCAATATCGCCTTTGACTACATGATCTCTTATGAAGTGATGCCTAATGTCTATATATTTTGTTCATGAGTGCTGAATTGGATTCTTAGATATGCAAATTGTACTAGTATTATCGCACATTATTAGGATGGTTCCTACAGGTGGTCCAAGATCTAAAAGTTATTATTTTAACCTTAAAACTTGTGCAACACAGCTTCCTATTACTATATATTCTGTTTCAGCTGTTGAAAGAGATACTGAGTTTTGTTTTCTGCTGGACTAAGAAACTAAGGATTGTCCTATGAATTGATAGGTACCAGAGGTGCTTTTTTTATCTATCATATATCATACAAAATTAGAATCTGAATATCCTAAGATTTCAAATGTAGCACTGTCTCTCGAATACCAAATTCTTAAGTTTGGGATCCTTATTAGATATCTAAGGATTCTCTTTACAGCAGTCATATTAGATTCTTTTGGGTCAGCTTGAAATTGAGCACAGAGACATACACTAAACATTATATCTGATATACTGGAAATTAAATAAAGAAGTGATCTAATTATTCCCCTATACTTTTTCTGGTCTATTGACTTTTCATTTGGATCTTTATCTAATTGAATGTTAGAACTCATGAGAGTATTCATGATCTTTCCATTTCATACCTTTTTAGAATATCCTTGATATACTTAAATTGGCTAAGAAATGTTCCATTTTACATTTACTTTACACTAAAACCAAGGAAGTAATTAAGTTCTCCCATTAAACTCATTTCGAACTCATCACTCATTATTTTTGAAAATTCATCACATAAGGTTTTCTCTTAAGAGCCAAACAAGATGTCATCTACATAAATCTGAATAATGAGTATCTCATCTCTTATCTTATTTAAGAAAAGGGTGGTGTCCACACTACCCTTAATAAAGTCTCTATCTAGTATGAATGTACTAAGTCTTTCATACTAGGCTCTAGGTGCTTGCTTTAACCCATATAGTACCTTTTTTAATTTAAGCATATGATTTGGAAATTGTGAGTTTTCTAAATCAGGGGGTTGTTCTACATAAATATCTTTTTTGATTATCTCATTTAGGAAAGCACTTTTAACATCTATTTGATATAGTTTGAAACCCCTGAAGCAAGCAAAGGCTAAGAGTACACTAATAACTTTTAGTCTGGCTACCGAGGCAAAGGTTTCCTCAAAATCTATTCCTTCAATTTGGTTATACCCCTTTGCTACTAACCTGGCCTTATTTCTCACTACTAATCCCGAGTCATTCGTCTTATTTTTAAAGACCCACTTAGTTCCAACTAAACTTTATTCCTTAGGTCTCTTGACTAATTCTCACACATTATTTCTAACAAATTGGTTTAGCTCTTCTTTGAATCCAAGTGGAGAACGTTCTAAATAATTCAAAGGACTCATTCTTTTATGCTAAAAATTTTACCCAAGTAAACCTAGAGTAATCAACCACTATAATAAATCCATAAGACTTCCTACCTAGGCTAGCTGTACTAACAGGTCCAAATAGGTCCATGTGAAAAGTTTCTAGTAGCCTAGTGGTGTTGATATCCTTGATTGAATGAAACGATGATTTTACTTATTTTCCTAGGTTGTAGGCATCACATAGGTGGTACTTAGTGAAGACTAACTTAGGTATGCCTCTAACTAAGTCTTTCTGAGTGATATTTATAAGTGTTTTCATGCTAGCATGGCATAGTCTCCTATGTCATAGCCAAGAGTCATCAGCTAATATTTTCAAACATAAAGGATTTAAGTTTTCAATGTAATTTAGGTCTAACATATAAATATTGTTTATCCATTTTCTTTCTAACACAAGTTTATTATCTAAGCTAATCATGCATTTGTTAGAAAGAAACTTTATATCAAAACCCTTATCATATAGTTAATTAATACTTAAAAGATTGTGCTTTAAACCATCAACTAATAGAATATTTTCAATTACAAAATTTTTAGATTTTCCAATGATACCTGAGCCCACCACTTTCCTGGTGGTGTTTTCTCCTAAAGTCACCTTGCTTCCTGACCTGGCCTCCAGTGTCATGAACTGCTTCACGTCTCCAGTCATATATCTTGAGCAGCCACTATCCAGGTATTGCATGCTCTCACTAGGTCTTTTGTGAGAGCATCCCTACAATGTCAATCAAAGATTAGTTTTCAGAACCTAAGTGATTTTGGGTTCCTCCTTATGCTTAAATGAATGCGATGAATGTATGTTATGTTGTGATGAATGCAGCTTAGGTCTCCACACTAGATGTGTCCTATAGTGAATTGTTCATGTACGGGCTATGTGACCTAGCATGCCATAAGAATAACACCTAACACCAGGAAATGGGTTCACTAATCTACATGGGTGATAGTGCCTCTTCCTAGGTTTGGATGGTACATACTTTGATGATTTTGAATGAGATTCTTCAAGTGATGGAGGTTTATAAATTGAGCAAATATAGGTGGTGTTTCATGATTCTCAAATGCATTAATTTTCACACTTAGAAATTCATTTTTTTTGTAAGACTTACAATTTTAAATTTCAATGCATGCTCACTACTATCTAACTCAGATGCAAGTTCATCTAATTCCTTAAATGCATTTTCTAATTCAACATGAGATGAATTCAAGGAATCGTGTGCAGTAGTTAATTCAACATGCTTCTTATTTAATGCATCAAATTCGTCAAGCAGGGACATGTGATCTCTATCCAAGTGAGAATGTTCTTTAACTAAACTAGCATGCTCATTTTATAAAGTAATAAAATCAGTATTAAGACTTGCATTTTCTTTAATTTTCTACATGAATTATGAATCTTTTCAGAAATAACTAACAGTTCATCATACGAAAGTTGACATACCTCATCTTAATCGGATTGATCAAGATTATCATTAGTCATAAGACACAGATTCGTTACCTCCTCCTCTGCTTCTTCTTATGACAATTCTGAAGTAGAGTCAGCCCAAAAAGCTTTTTGTATTCTCAATTTGCCTTTCTTGAATCTTGACTTTTCCTTACCCTTCTCCTTGGTTTGATGAGTCTTTACGTTGGGGCAATCTGCTTAGAGATGACCGGGTTTCCTGCACTCAAAGTAAATTGTGTCAGATGCAACTTTAGTATTCTTCAAGCTTTTATCTTTGTTTAAGTTATTTTGATGATGCCACTGCTTTCTCTTTATAAAATTCTTGAACTGATGAGTCATCAAGGCTATGTCATCATCTTCGTCCGCTACAGAACTGTCACTGAATTGTTCACTTTTAGAACCACAGTTCACTCCTTCTTTTCACCTGCATCACTTTGCCTTTGACTCACTCCTTGCTCATAGGCAATGGGTGACCCAAGTAAATTGTCAATTAAATAAATATTTAAATCTTTGGATTCAGTTATTACAGTTATTTTTGCATCATAAGTGCTAGGCAAACATCATAATATTTTATTCACTTTTTTAGAATTAGACAACTCTCTTCCTAAAGCATGCAAGGATGTCACAATCTGGGTGAATCTAGTGTATATTTTAGATATAGTTTCACTAAATTTCATGTGAAAGAGTTCATAATCATGTAGCAGTATGTTTAGCCTAGACTGTTTGATCTCAATGGTTCCTTCATATGTGATACACAATCTATCCCAAATCTCCTTACCAATATTATAAGTAGACACTCGCATATAATCTTCTAATTTTAATGCACAAAAGAAATAATCCAAGCATTTTGCATTTAATTATGTGAGTTCTCTATCTGTATTACTCCATTCATTAAATGATAAGTCAGTTTTAATTCCATTCAAAATACGAAATGATGTAGAGTAACCTTCTTGCACCAACATCCACATGCGATAGTCTATAGATTATAAAAATATAGACATGCAAATTTTCTAGAAATCAAATGGTATATTGTCAAATAAAGGTGGATAGGTTATTGAATAACCCTCCGTAGTATTACAGTTACCAAACTGTGCCATGGATCGTATGTTTCTAGGTTTTCTAAAACACTATTTTGAAACCCCGCTCTGATACCACTTGAAAGTTCGATGTGCGCCAAGAGGGGGGTGAATTGGTATTTTTAAAAAATATAAATCCTAACAAGAGTTCTAATATTTTTATGGATTTTTCTTTTTCATTTTTTTTAAATTTTAAATTAAAAAACTAAACTAATCAAGTGTGAAAGCAAAAGACACATTCAAAATTACGATGATGGTGAGACAATTTCAAATATCATAGACCACAGTTAAAATTAAGGTTTTCACCAAGCAATTAACATAGTATATAAATGCATGAAAAATTAAAGTGTGAAAAATACGAAAAAAGCACACCAAAATTTTTTATAGTGGTTTGATCACTTGACCTACGTCCACTCCCCAGAGTCCTCCACTCCGAGTATTGCACTACTAAACGTTGACTCTCCTTTTGCTACCACAGCAAGGTAGAGAAGCCTTTACAAGACTCATTTTCACCTTCCCCAGTGTGGCAGAATACCAAACGCTATGTCACCCTCCTGGTGAAGGCAACGAATCTTCTCCTTTTTCTCCCTCCTAGAGACGGTAGAGTACTTTGAGGACGTTAACCTTGAAGCCTCTCTTCTTAGAGAACCTTCACAAGACTCGCCAAGGCCACAGGAGGAGCAAGCATGTAGCTACCTCGAAGCAACTGTGTGATCCCCTTGCACTCCTTCTCCCTCATGCTCAAGCTTACCTTCTCAAACCCTAGGTCTCCTTAAAAGCTCCCACTCAAGAGTTCCTTCCTCTATTAACCACGACCTCAATAACTTCTAATTGAATAAGAAAAGCTCCCTTTTAAATTAGGTTTCAAAAAACCCTAAAAATTCCAATTTGATGATTCTATTCGTACAGTATGATACAATATTATACAGTGTATCGTACAGTATGATTAGTGGAAAAATAGAGCCATCCAGTACGACTGTAAACAAATAGTTTACAAATTTTATGAACATCGTATAATACCATCAAGAGATCATACTAGACGATCATTTTATTTTCAACTGTTTGTACGGGATGACCTCTAGGATGAATGAATTCATCTCTGTTCATCATGCCGCACTATGCCATTCGTACAATATGATTAGTTTATTTTCAGATCATCATCCAATACGATGTAAATATCATCCGGGACGATCAGTACAAAAAATATTGGTTTTGTTTGGTACGATCTATGGGATGACCAAAATCATCTCTATTCATTATCCAATATGATGAACATCGTATAGTACGATCAAGTGTAATTAAGAAACTATGATTTAATTGCTTGATTATGGGGGATAATTTTGGCAAGATTTTAAATTTTTATATAGTACGATTGGGATCGTATAGTAAAATTAGTTCAAAAAATCAAATTTAAAATCTTACCTAAGCTGTCTTGGCGACTGAGATTTTTAGGTTGAAATAAATCGTACAGTACGATCATGATCATACAGTAACATTAGTTTACAAAACTAATGATCCAGAATTAGCCATTAAGCCTATATTTAAATGACAGATAGTGTAGTACGATTAAAAATCATACAGTATGATTTTGTTAAAAAAATTTAAATTAAGTTTTAAAAAATTTTGCTCTCCCCCTGTGTGTCTGTGCTTGGTCACCCCTTTTTCATACATACTTTTATGGCAGATTCAAAAAAATAAAAAATTAAAGAAAATAAAAGTATAATTTCTTGCACATCCTAGTTTATTTAGTCTTGAGTCTCCAATAGTCTCGAGCAGTGTGTATCTTACCTGAAATATTAGTGTTCACAGACAAAAATAAACATTTATATTTTTGGTGATGAACATATTAATTCAGTCAATATTATTTATCATAATCAAAATCAACTTCTAAGTGTTGCAAATCTAGATTCAAGAAGTATAGTTTTGATGATGACAAACATATTTGTGTTCTATTTTCCTTGGCTAATTATTTCAGGTACAAAAGATCAAATGCAATTCAAGCCAACTCAAGATCGGGTCCAAGTGTGTCTAAATGTAATTTTTCCCTTTTTGAGTTAAATGTAATATAATTGATCCCCTAGCTAAGTAACCTTGCACACACACACTCAGAGGGAGAGTTTTAATGAATTAGAGTTTCTGTTAAATTTTTGTTCTGATCGTCTCGGATGATATACACATCATCCTGGATGAGCCAGTGAAAATAGAAACCCTAATTAGGGCGACCAAGTTAAGTCTGTCTGATTAAGCTGATCATCCTGGACGATCCATTGAGTGTACGGGATGATAGGCTCAAATCAGAAATTATCAGCTACCAGATCAAGTTAAGCAAGTTTTATTTTTAGAGATTTGATCTGATCATCCCGGATGATCCATAATAATCATGCTTAAATTAGTCTGGTGATTAAGGAAAGTAATCAAGGTCTGATTGATTCAATCATATCATCTTGGATGATCGCAGGATCGTACGGGATGATGTGTTAAAAATCCTGACCGTCCAGCATGTTTCACCTGTACGTCCAAAGAGGTGATTAGGATGATTTTGGCACTTTTTGAACTAATCGTACAGGATGATAGAAATATCGTCCAGGACGATCATGTCATTTTGAGCAAGTTCCTCTGGATAACCAGAGCGGTCTTCTGGATGAAATTCCTGATTTACACTAATTGTCCCGGACGATCGTAGAATTGTACGGGACGATCTGAACAACTTTTTTCACTAATCGTCCAGAAGAGCCAGATCGTCCAGGCTGAAATAGGTGATTTTGATCTGATCGTACAGGATGATCTAGCGATTGTCCTGGATGATATTGGCCGACCAGTTGAGATTTAGGGTAAATTTTGAGCCCTCCTATAAAAGATCTTTTTCATCCAATAAGAAAAATCTTTTGCCACTTTCCTTTCAGAGAAACCTTGAGAGAGAGAGCTTGGGAGAGAGAGAGAGAGAGTATCTTGTGAGGGGGAGTTTGTGAGGGATTCATAAAGGTTGTTCCAAGTAAGGATCAAAGTCATCTTCTCCATTCTTCATCTCTCATCTTGTCGGTGTTTTCTGTGGGAGGATCGTTTGCAAGAAGATCTGGGTTCTCTGGCTGCTTTAGGAGGAAGCGAAAGGAGTTCAGGTTCTCTGCCTGCTTCAGGAGGAAGCGAACGGAGTTCAGGTTCTCTGCCTGCTTTAGGAGGAAGTGAAAGGAGTTCAGGTTCTCTGCCTCATCGGGTTGGTGGAAAGGAGTTTTGTACAGGCTTCTTCTCCTTGGTATAGGAGGAGAAGGAGAGTCACTTTTGTGTTAGTGTAATACCCAAAGGGGAGGCTCTGGGGAGTGGATGTAGGTCAAGTTGACCGAACCACTATAAAATCTGGTGTGCTCTTTTTGATTATTTTTTGTACTTTATTTTTTTTGTTATTATCTGCTTGGGTGAAATCTGTGGTTGATCTTTTCATTTCTGTGTTTACTTATTTTCGCTGTAAATTATCGAAAAGATTTTTCCTATTGCTCACGAATTTTTTAAATAACCAATTCACCCCCCCACTTGGTTAGCCTCGAGACTATTTCATCAGGGCTTAACATCCCTATCAAACTTTTAAGTTGTATCGGAGAGGGATTCAAAAATTTAAGTTTAAAAACTTTTGAATTTGATCCATGGCTAATTTTGAAAATCATAATACTGCTGAAGGTTATTCAATTACACGACCGCCATTATTTGATAACATACCTTTTAACTTTTGGAAAACTTGCATGTCCACTTTTCTTCAATCTATAGATTATCGCATATGGATGCTTGTTAAGGATGGCTATGAACCACCTTTTAGAATAATTAACAATGTTAAAATTGAACTGCCTTTCACTGATTGGACTTTTGATAATTGTGACAAAGCCCAACTGAATGCCAAATATTTGAACTATTTTTTCTGTGCCTTAAAATTGAGGATTACATGCGTGTTTCTACTTGTACAACTAGTAAACAAATTTGAGATAGATTATACATCACTTATGAAGGTACAACTGAAGTCAAACAGTCTAGGTTAAATATATTACTGCATGACTACAAACTTTTTCTCATGAAACCTACTGAGTTTATTTTTGAAATTTATACGAGGTTCACTCAAATTGTCACTTCTTTGCATGCTTTAGGAAGAGAACTTACAAACTATGAAAAAGTGAACAAGATTTTGAGATGTTTACCTTCTTTGTTTGATGCTAAGATAACTGCAATTACTAAATTGAAAGATTTGAATAATTATTCTATTGACAACTTACTTTGGTCACTCATTGCTTACGAGCAAGGGGTGAACCAAAGATAGCTTGATGCATGTGAGAAGAAGAAGGAGAAAATTATGGCGTTGAAGGCCAATGATACTGACATTGATTCTTCTGGGTCTGATAGCGATGATGTTGGCTTAATCACTAGGCAATTCAAAAGCTTTCTAAGGAAGAAACATAAGAACTTTCAGAAGTGGAACAAGGGTAAGTCTAGTAAAAAATTTAAAGGCTCATCTGATACTGTTTGTTTTGAATGCAAGAAGCCTGGACACATTAAGGCTGATTGTCCTACACATAAAGCTCACCCAAGCAAGGAAAAGGGTGAGGAGAAACCCAAATTTGGGAAGGATAAGAAGAGGATTCAAAAGGCATTCTGGGCAGATTCTGCATCCGACTCCTTTGAGACTGAAGCTGAAGAGGAGGAAACTAACTTGTGTTTGATGGCTGATGATCATCCTGGTCAGTTTGATCAGGAAGAGGTATGTGAGCTTACTTATGATAGATTATTTAAAGTATCTAAAAGAATTCATGCATCTTATAGGAAACTTAAGAAATTACATGCTAGTCTGAAATTAGATTTCTTAACCTTGCAAAAAGAGCATGATTATGTAGTTAAAGATCATTCGACATTTGACAGCAATCACATGTCTTTACTTGGTGAATTTGATGAACTGAATAAAAAGTATTCTGATCTAATTACTGAGCATGATTCATTAAAAACCTTGCATATTAATTTAGAAAGAGCTTTTAAAGAATTAGACAACATGGCATGTGAAGTGGAGAGTAGTAATGGAGCATTAAAATTTTAAATTATAAGTCTTAACAAGGAGAATGAATTTTTAAGAGTAAAAATCAGTGCTTTTGAGAAAAATAAAACACCTCCTACTTTTGCACAGTTTTATGCATCTCCACCTTTTGAGGAATTTATTTCAAAATCATCAAAGCATGTTTTATTCAAACCTAGGAAGAGGCACTATCACCCACGTAGATTAGCTAACCCTTTTCCTAGTGTTAGATGTTTTTCTTGTGGCATGTTAGGACATATCTCTTACACCTGCACTGTTCATTGTAGTACATATTGGGTGTGGTGACCCAAATTACCTGTTTCACAGCACAACACACATACATTGTATTCTTTTTTTCATAAGAAGGAATCCAAACCTGTTTGGGTTCCTAAATCTGACATTTGATGATTTTGTAGGTGTATTCTCACACAAGTCCTCGTGAGAGCATGTGGTACCTGGACAGCGGATGTTCAAGACACATGACTGAAGATGTAAATTAGTTCATTTCACTGGAGGCCAAGGCTGGAGGCAAGGTTATGCTTGGAAATAACACCACCAGGAGAGTGGTAGGTTCAGGTATAATTGGTGATTCAAAAAATTTTATGATTGATAATGTTTTGCATATAGATGGATTGAAACACAACCTGCTAAGCATCAGTCAACTCTGTGACAAAGAATATAACATAAAAATTCCTGCACACTTGCTGCATTTTAAGCTTAAATGATAAAATTATTTTGTAGGGATAAAGGATCAACAATGTCTACATGCTGGATGTAAGTTTCTTTAAAGCTGATATTTCAATTTGCTTAAAAATTACTGTTGATGAGTCTTGGTTATGGCATAGGAGATTATGTCATGCAGTATGAAAACCCTTAGGAGAGTTACCCAAAAGGACTTTGTTAGAGGTGTCCCCAAGCTTAAGTTCACTAAGGACCACCTGTGTGATGCCTGTCAATTAAGAAAGCAAGTCCAATCCTCGTTTCACTCTGTTAAGGATATTAGCACCTCTAGACCTTTAGAAGTCCTTCACATGGATCTCTTTGGACCCATTAGCACTACCAACCTAGGGGGGAAAGTCTATGGTTTTGTGATTGTTGATGATTACTCAAGGTTCACTTGGATTAAATTTCTATCACATAAATCTAAGTCATTTAATGAATTTAAGTCCTTCTCCACTTGGATTCAGAGGAAGTTAGGTTGTGAGATCTTGACTATTCATATTGATCATGGTGGAGAATTTAAAAATGTGAAGTTTGGAACTTTCTGTGAGGAGCAAGGGATTAATCACAATTTTTCAGCTCCTAGGACCCCTCAGTAAATTGGGGTAGCTGAAAGGAAGAACAGGACCTTAGTGGAAGCCGCTAAAGCCATGCTTGCTGAGTATTCACTTCTAAAATACTTTTGGGCTGAAGCGGTGAACACTACCTGTTATGTGCTGAATAGGGTGAATGTTAGATCCAATAAGAACAAGACACCTTATGAGATCATTAAGGGTAGAACTCCAAACCTGTCCCACCTCCATGTCTTTGGCTATAAGGTTTTCATTCTGAATAATAGGAAATCATCCTTAGGAAAGTTTGACCCCAAATCTGATGAAGGAGTGTTCTTAGGCTATTCTAGTGTGGGGAAATCCTTTAGGGTGTTTAATAAGAGAACTTTGGTGGTGGAAGTGACAACTCATGTGGTGTTTGATGAATCTGATCCTAAGGTGACTAGAGTTGAGGAAGAAGAAGAGGAAGGGGAGATTACCCAAGGGGTTGAAAATGCAAATCTAGAGGAAAGGGTAGATCCTCAAAACACTTTGCCTAGAGATTGGAGATATTCTTCGAGTCATCCTAAAAAACTGATCTTAGGAGACCCCTCTGAAAGTGTTAGAATTAGGTATGGACTTAGGAAGGAAGTAAACCACTCTGCCTTTATCTCAATGACTGAACCCACCAACATCAGTCAAGCCCTTTCTGATAAATTTTGGATTTTAGCTATGCAAAAGGAACTGAATCAATTTATAAGGAATGATATTTGGGAGCTAGTAGAAAGACCTATGAATCAAAGTATAGTGGAAATCAAGTGGGTCTTTAAGAATAAGATGAATGATTCTGGTGTGGTGGTTAGGAATAAGGCAAGATTGGTGGCTAAGGGGTATAATCAGATCGAAGGGATTGATTTTGAGGAGACCTTTGCCCCTGTAGCTAGATTGGAAGCCATTAGGGTGCTACTAGCCTTTACCTGTTATAAGGGATTTAAGCTATTTCAAATGGATGTTAAGAGTGCCTTTTTAAATGGGGTAATAAAAGAGGATGTTTTTGTAGAACAATCCCTAGGTTTTGAGGGTTCCCAATATCCAAATCATGTTTACAAATTAAAAAATGCCTTATATAGATTGAAACAAGCACCTAGAGCTTGGTATGAGAAGCTTAGCACATTCCTATTAGAAAGAGAGTTTGTTAAGGGGAGCGTAGACTCCACCCTTTTTCTGAGGAGAGTAGAGGATGATTTACTCATTATCCAGATCTATGTTGATGATATAATTTTTGGATCTTCTGATAAAAATTTATGTGTTGAGTTTTCTAAAATAATGAGTAAGGAGTTTGAGATGAGTATGATGGGAGAATTATCCTACTTTTTGGGGTTTAGCATAATGTAAATGGATGATGGAACCTTTATCAATCAATCTAAATACACTAAGGATATTTTAAAGAAATATGAAATGGACAAAGCCAAGCCAATCAACACTCCCATGAGCTCCTCTGTTCAGTTAAATAAGGATTCAAGTGGAAAATCTATTGATCAGAAGAAGTATAGAGGAATAATTGGATCACTGCTTTACCTGACTACTAGCCAACCTAATATTATGTTTAGTGTTTGTCTTTATGCTAGGTTTCAAGTTGATCCTAAAGAGTCCCACCTGATTGCTGTTAAGAGAATTCTTAGATATCTTTTAGGGACCCCAAACCTAGGAATCTGGTACCCTAGGCACAACACCTCTTTTAAGATTATTGGATATTATGATTCTGACTTTGCAGGGTGTAGGGTGGATAGAAAGAGCACTTGTAGAACTTATCAATTCATAGGACAGTCTTTAGTCTCATGGTCCAGTAGAAAATAGAACTCAATTGCACTCTCCACTGCTAATGTTGAGTACATTGACTTAGGAAGTTGTGTGGACCAAGTTCGTTGGTTGAAGCAACAAGTCTTGGATTTAGGATTACCTGTGGGCAAGTATGGGAGATATGTCCTAGCATGCCACAAGAAAAACATCTAACACCAGGAAAAGGGTTTACTAATCTATTTGGGTTATGGTGCCTCTTCTTAGGTTTGAATGATGCATGCTTTGTTGATGGTTTATGAAACTCTTCTAGTGTAGGTGGTTTTTTATTTTCCTTGAAAGTAGTTAAATCAGGTTCTAGAAACTTATTTGCACTATCAAGAATTAAATTTTTTATTTTCAATATATGCTCCATACTATCTAAATCAGATGCAAGAGTATCCAAGTAATTGTATTCTTTTTCTAATTCAACATATAATTATTGATCTCATTTTTGTATGAGGTTACTTGGATCAATCTAGATCTTAGACTAATCTAGCCTTAATCTTATCCATCCATCTACAATCATCTAATTGATTGTGAGTTATGTAGAGAATTCAAATTAGGGCAATCAAATTCAAAACCCAGCTTAAATCCAGATCTCCAAAATCAAAATCCAAGGCTAAAGTTTTAGGTCTTAAAAACCTTTTTCAATAATTTTTCAAATAGTTGAAACCACAGTCAAATGACCCCTGATTCATGATCTATCAATTGAATATTAATTAGGCATGTCTCTAGGATCTACCCTCCAAATTTGAGCTCAATATGATGCCTCTAACCATAAAAATTGAATTGAAACCCAAGGGCTATAAAACCTTCAAATATTTATGTCTTATGCCACTAGACCTACCACTTGGTGTATTTTGACCTTGGAACCTTCTCCAAACCCTTTGATCATATTCAAACCCTTGATTATTATATGTTGAATATTAAACTATATTTTGGTGGACCCATTTTGACCCCTAGTTGACTAGGGGTCAAAATGCTAGTTAAGAGAAATTTTAGTTTTTCTCTAAACTCCAAAATAGCCTTTTCAAATTAAATCCCAGAACCTCTTCCAGTGCATCCTAATTATCATTAGAAATATATTAGACTCAAACCCAGACCCTGGTCAAGCCTGGT
Source organism: Dendrobium chrysotoxum (assembly GCA_019925795.1). NCBI lineage: Eukaryota > Viridiplantae > Streptophyta > Magnoliopsida > Asparagales > Orchidaceae > Dendrobium > Dendrobium chrysotoxum. The sequence continues at coordinate 56,165,811 of CM034312.1, forward strand.
TGACAAGGTTAACTCAAATGACCAAAATATCCCTTATGGGTATGAACAATCATTTTGAATTAAATGACCTTATCTTTAGATGGGACCACCTCCAACAGACTCATATCATTTCAAATTGGCTGAACCCAACCCTAGACCTTGGGTCAATCTAGTTGACCAAGTCAACCTAGGTTGACCAAATAGTACATTAAGGATCTCAATGGGTCATTTTAACCCATTCAACCTATCCAACCTATTTTATCATACCAATATCTTAAAACCCTCAATCGCATTCTAAGCTATGGTTCAAACTTATTTAAAACCATTTTTAAAATCAAATCTTGGTTCATTTGACCATGTTAATTCATTCTGACTTGGTTAAACCCATTTTAAACTCACTTAAAACCATTTTGAAATTAAACTATAACTCCATAATTTAATAATCATTCCAAACCATCTCACTAAGTCTTCCCCTATGCCACATCAACCCATTAACTAGTTTGATTAGTCAAAGTGGTCAAATAAGTCAACTTGCATGCTTATGTGGCTTTGCCACCTTAGCAAGCCAATCTCTCATGATAAATCCAAACTCTCATGCATTTTGATGGCTGAAAGAGGTACTTGGCAGCACCCTAGATCTCCTCTTTCTCTTAATTAGGGATAACAATCATTAAGGAGAATGAAATGATCCTACTCTTCACTCAAAGCTTTAGCTTTATCCACTCTCTTCCAAAATCTCCAATTATAGTAGCCTCGAGCTCATATAAAGGATTACTTAGCTTCCCCATCTATAAATAAGCCTTCTACAGCCATGAAAATGGTTGTTGCAAGTTTGCAAACACAAATTTGAGAAGATAGATAGATAGATAGAGAGAGAGAGAGAGAGAGAGAGAGAGAGAGAGAGAGAGAGAGAGAGAGAGAGAGAGAGAGAGAGAGAGAGAGAGAGAGAGAGAGAGAGATAATGGATAGTTTTTGTAGTAGATCCTAAACAAGCCACCAACATGAAAGTATGAGATGCACCAAGAGGGGGGGGGGGGTGAATTGGTATTTTAAAAATAAATCCTAAATAAGAGTTTTAATTTTAAATGATTTTTCAGATTTTTTATAAAGGATAATTTAACTAATCAAATGTGAAAGCTAATAATTTGTTCATAATTGCAACAGTGGGATTCATAATTGCAACAAGGGATAGTTTTAACAAGATTTTAAATGATCTTATAGTACGATTAAAATCATACAGTGCGATTAGTTCAAAAATTGAATTCAAAATCTTACCTAAATTATGCTAGAGGCTAGGGTTCTCAGATGGAAATAAATCATATAGTATGATCATTATCGTATAATATAATTTGTTCACAAATAAATTATCAGAATTAGCCGTTAAGCCTAAGTGTTGATGACAGATCGTACAGTACGATTAAAAACATACATTATGATTTTCTTTAAAAAATTTTATCTTCAAAAAGAAACTCTCCCTTTATATGTGTGTGTATTATTACCCAATTTATATACACTCTTTTGTGGCAGACTAAAAAAAATAAAGAAAATATAAAATACAAATTTTTTTACATCTTATTCTATCTAGTCTTGAGTCTCCAGCAATCTTGAGCGGTACATATTTTACCTGAAATGTTAGTGCTCACAGACAAAAATTAACATCTATATTTTTTTAATGAAGAGCATATTAATCCAGTCAATATTATTTTTCATCATCAAAATCAGATACTAGGGATCCTGGATTGCAATAATCTCTCCTTTTTTGATGATGTCAAATAATGTTATCTGATAAGCAAGATAAGTGTTATTTCTTCCTTAGCCCCCACTCACTAGATGTTTGGTTTTAAAAGATGGGAGGATTTTCAAACAAAATCTTTTTTTAATTTTAATTTTTTTGTTATTTTTTTATTTTTAATAACATAAATAAAGCATAAGCAGATTAAAAATAACATAACATAATAAAAAAATTATACGCAGCTTAAAGATAACATAGCATATAAACAACGAAAATATAGAACTTCTCCCCCTTCGACATCACCAAAAAGAGGAGTACACATAAATAGAGAAGTAAAATAGTAGAAGAAAAAATAAACACACAACAAGAAAAAGCTACTAATAGGTTGGATCCTGATTAGGTGGTGGTAGTTGATAATACTGATGAATGAAAATTGATGATCTATCAAGGTGAATCGTTCGCCAAACCATTGCATATCATCTTCATGATGTCGTTGTTATTGGTCAATATGGTATTCCAGCCAAGTTTCAAGTTGATCTAGTTGCTAATAATATCGTCTTGAGGGTAGGCAGGGTAAGCAGGTGCAGGTGGTGATATCGGTGATGGTGGAGGTCCTTATGCAGGAGCAACTTCCCCTTCTTCATCAGAATTTGGATCAACATGCTCTTGCCCATGATGGAAAAGAATATGGATTGAGGCATCTGTGTAAAAGATAGGAGGATTATTAGGTGGAATATGATAGTTGAGTTAATATTTGGTATCGAGGATGTATCCTATATTATATCCTAAGACAATATTTTATTTACCTCAGGCACTTGGATATCTAATAGCTGACATGTTATAAATGTATTCTAAGATCATTTGGGCTTCATCAAATTTGGTGGCTGACATGATTAAGTAAGTGACTACAGACAGAAGTGGGGTAATGTGGATGCGATCTCCAGCTTTTAGTATAATAGATGTTCAAAGAACGTGCAGGATGATGCAGGCATTTTAAGTTAGAGTTTGGACAAGTGGTAGGTGTTGGTTTGTGGGCACATTCCCAAGTAGAAAATTAACAGAGGTCCAATCAAAATCATTTGTGAGTAGAGACATGAGGCGAGGTACTTCGGTAGAGAGGCTAATGTGTTCAGCTAGATCAGCTTTTGTGATTTCGACATTGCATTTATAGACAAATGAGGTCAAGCTGGTGCATTCAAAATCTATCTAAAGATTTGTTAAGAATTTATATGGGGGTTTAGAATGAAAAGGGAGGGCCAAGGTAAGATTAAACTGGAGAGAGTGGTGGAGGCAAAAAGGTTCATAACCTTAAAATTTAAGGTTGCTTGGTTTAGCATGCAAGACAGGGTGACCTTGGCCTCTTTGAACTTATGGTAAGCTTTTTCATCTGTGATGGAGAGAATATGATCATCAAACTGACAAGAGGAGGAGGAGTTCCCCTCGATCAATGTACCATATTTGCTTCCATCGGCCATTGGACATAAATATTGAAGGGATAAGAGACCGAAGGAGGTTAAGAGTTAAGCGAGTTAAGCCAATCAAACCCTCCAATATATAGATTTTTGATGATCATATAGTACGATAGGGATTCGTACAGTACAATCATGTAAATTATTTATCAGGACGACTTGTCAAAAAAGTAGTCAAATCATATAATACGATTAGTATTGTACTGGACGATCTTAAGAGATTTTGTTCATCTTGAGGGGTCGTTAGTATGACCTTTGACAAAAGTATCGTATAGTATGAATAAGTGTTCATATAGTATAAAGTGTAATTATGATCGTACCAGCTAAGTTTAAATTCAACCCAATCCAGTTTGACACGTGGATCGTATCATATAAAGAGTGGAATCGTACAGTACGAAGATCAATAATGTCATACCAAATGGATTACGAGTCAACTATGAGTGACACATGGATCGTACAGTATGAGTGGTGGTTCATATAGTAAGATGTGTATCTCAGCAAGTAAATCTATACCATTGATGGAATAAAGGGCTGTCATTTATGCATTTGTGAAGATCGTATAGTACGATTGCGTATCATACAATATGATAGAAATAAAAGTTCAAGGTTTTGGTGTCAGTAAGATGTGTGTGAGATGATCAGGAAACCTTTTTTTTAATTTTCTAACAAAAAATAATAAATAAAACAAAAATGGTACATGAATAAATGGGTACCTTTTTTTTTAATCAAGCATGAATGTCTCTAACACTCAATGTTTTCTTGAAGGTGCTAAAGGTGTCATAAGCTAGTGATTTTATGAATATGTCAGCCAGTTGATCTCCTATAGCTATATGGTACAATTCAATATCTCCCTTGGCTATATGATCTCTTATGAAGTGATGCATAATATCTATAAGCTTTGTGTGGGAGTGTTGAATTAGATTTTTATATATGTAAATTATACTAGTGTTGTCACACATAATTGGGATGGTTCCTACAAGTAGTCTAAGATCTAAAAGTTATAGTTTTAACTATAAAACTTGAGCAACATAACTCCCTACTGCTATATATTCTGCTTCAGCAATAGAAAGGGCTACCAAATTTTGTTTTCTGCTGGACCATGAAACTAAGGATTGTCCTATAAATTGATAGGTATCAGAGATGCTTTTTCTATTTACCATACATCTTATAAAATCAGAATCTTAATACCCTAAGATTTTAAACATAGTGCTGTGTTTAGGATACCAAATTTCTAAGTTTGGGGTACCTAGTAGATATCTAAGAGTTCTCTTGACAGCAATCATATGGGATTCTTTTGGGTCAGCTTATAATTGGGTGCAGAGACATACACTAAATATTATATTCGGTCTACTACAGTTAAATAGGGGAGTGATCCAATTATTCCCCTATACTTTTTCTGATCTATAGACTTTTCATTTGGGACTTTATCTAGTTGAATGGTAGAACTCATGGGAGTGTTCATGGTCATAGTATTATCCATTTCATATTTTTTCATAATATCCTTGATGTACTTAGATTGGCTAAGGAATGTTCCATCCTCCATCTATTTTACACTAAATCAAAGGAAGTAATTAAGTCCTCCCATCATGCTCATTTCAAACTCATCACCCATTATTTTCAAAAATTTATGACATAAGATTTTCTCTGAAGATCCAAACAAGATATCATCTATAATTATCTGAATAATGAGTATCTCATCTTCTATCCTTTTTAAGAAGAGGGTGATGTCCACACTACCCTTAACAAATTCTTTGTCTAATAGTAATGTGCTAAGTCTTTTATACTCGGCTATAGGTGCTTGCTTTAACCCATATAATGTCTTCTTCAATTTAAATACATGGTTTGAAAATTGTGAGTTTTCAAATCTGAGGGGTTGCTCAACATAAACATATTCTTTGATTACCCCATTTAGCAAAGAACTCTTAACATCTATTTGATATAATCTGAAACCCTTGAAGCAAGTAAAGGCTAAGAGTACCCTTATAGCTTCTAGTCTAGCTACAGGGGCAAAGGTTTCCATAAAATCTATTCTCTCAATTTGATTGTACCCCTTAGCTACTAATATGGCCTTATTTCTCACCACTATTCCAGAGTCATTCATATTATTTTTAAAGACCCACTTCATTCCTACCACACTTTATTCCTTAGGTCTCTTGACTAATTCCCGCACATCATTCCTAGTAAATTTGTTTAGCTCTTATTGCATTGCTAAGATCCAGAATTCATCTCTTAAGGCTTGATCTATATTGGTGGGTTCCATCATGGAGATAAATGCAGAATGACTAACTTCCTTCTTAAGTCCATGCCTAGTTTTTACACCTTCAGATGGGTCTCCTAATATCAACTCTCTAGGATGACTAAAAGAATATCTCCAATCTCTAGGCAATCGCTCCTAAGGTTCTACTCTATCTTCTATGGTAATGGTTTCTACCCCCTGAATGACCTCAACTTCTTCTTCATCAAGATTAGGTTCAAAGGTCTTATCTAATTCATCAAATACCACATGGGTAGACTCTTCTACTACTAGGGTCCTCTTATTGAAGATTCTATAGGCTTTACCTACAGATGAATAGCCTAAGAAGATGCCTTCATAAGATTTATGATTAAATTTTCCTAAGGGTGACTTACCATTAATTAAGATAAAAAATTTACATCCAAAAATATTTAAGTGAGAAAGATTAGGTGTCCTAACCTTAAAGAGTTCATAGGGTGTCTTATTAAGTTTAGGTCTAACATTCACCATATTAAAACATAACAAGTAGTATTCACTACTTCTGCCCAAAAATATCTAGGGAGAGTGTATTCAGCTAACATTGCCTTAGTAGCTTCAACTAAGGTTATATTCTTTCTCTTAGCTATTTCATTTTGCTGAGGGATCCTAGGGGCTGAGAAGTTATGTTCTATTCCTATCTCTTAATAGAAAGATTCAAATCTATCATTTTTTATATTCTCCACCATGATCACTATGGATTATTGAGATTTCACATCATAATTTTCTTTGAATCCAAGTGGAGAAGATTCTAAATTCTTTAAATGACTCACTCTTATGTGCTAAGAATCTTACCCCAATAAATCTAGAGTAGTCATTTACTATTACGAATCCATAAGTTTTCCCTCCTAGGCTAGCTGTACTAATAGGTCCAAATAGGTTTATGTGAAGAATTTTTAATGGTTTAGAGATATGATATCCTTGATTAAATAAAATGATGATTTCACTTATTTTCCTAGTTGGCAGGTATCACATAGGTGGTCCTTAGTGAAGTCTAACTTAGGTATGCCTCTAACTAGGTCTTTCTAAGTGATATTCCTGAGTAATTTCATGCTAGCATAGCATAGTCTCCTATGCCATAGCCAAGAGTCATCAGCTATTATTTTTAAACATAAAGGGTTTGAATTTTCCATGCAATTGAGGTCTAACATATAGATATTATTTATCCATTTTTCTTCTAACACAAGTTTTTCATTTAAGCTAATCATGTATTTATTAGAAAGAAACTTTATGTTAAAACTCTTGTCACACAGTTGACTAATACTTAACAGTTTGTGCTTTAAGCCATCAACTAATAGAACTTTTTTAATTATAAAATTTTTAGATTTTTTAATGATACCTGAGCCCACCACTTTTTTGGTGGTGCTGTCTCCTACAGTCACCTTTTCTCGTGACCTGGCCTCCAGTGTCATGAACTACTTCATGTCTCTTATAATATATCTTAAGCAATCACTGTCCAGGTATCACATGATTTTACTAGGCCTTTTATGAGGTCACCCCTATAATATCAGTCAAAGGTTAACTTTGGGAACCCACGTGAGTTTGGGTTCCTCCTTATGCTTAAATAAATGAGATGTATGCATGTTATGCTGTGATGGATGCAATTTAGGTCTCCACACTAGATGTGTCCTATGGTGGATTGTGCAAGTGTGGGTTATGTGACCTAGCATGCCACAAGAGTAACACCTAACACAGATAAATGGGTTCACTAACCTGTGTGGGTGATGGTGCCTCTTTCTATATTTTTGTTATGCATGTAATGCTGAGGGTTTGTGCCATTGAGCTAGTGAGGTGGTGGTTTATTATTTTCTAATGTTATAACCTTTTCTCTGAAGTATTCATTTGTACTTTTGAGGCTTAACACTTCTTATTTCAATACATACTCATTGCTATCTACTTAACATGCAAGTTCTTCTAATTCCTTAAATGTATTTTCTAATTCAACATGTGATGATTTCAAGGAATCGTGTGCAATAATTAAATTCAACATGCTTCTTGTCTAATGCATCAAATTCATCAAGTAGGGATGTGTGATCTCTATCCAATTCAGCATGTTCTTTAACTAAATTAGCAATCTCTTTTTATAAAGTATTAAAATTAGTGTTAAGACTAGCATGCATTTTCTTTAAGTTTCTATATGAGTCATAATTTTTTTTAGAAATAACTAATAATTCATCATAAGAAAGTTGACATACATTCTCCTCTGCTTCTTCTTCTGATGATTCTGAGGCAGAGTCGGCCCAAAAAGCTTTTTATATTTTTAGCTTGCCCTTCTTGTACTTTAACTTCTCTCCCTTCTCTTTGGTTGGGTGAGTCTTTATGTTGGGGCAATCAGCTCAGAGATGACCTAGTTTTTTGCACTCAAAGAAAATTGTGTCAAATGTAACTTTAATATTCTTTGAGCTTTTACCTTTGTTCCAGTTATTTTGATGATGCATTTATTTTCTTTTCAAAAAATCTTGAATTTACGAGTCATCAAGGCTATGCCGTCATCTTCCTCTACTGCAGAACTGTCACTTTCTAAATTATTCACTCTTAGAGCCACAGTTTGCTCCGTTTTTTCTCTGGCATCACTTTGCCTTTGACTCACTCCTTACTTATAGGCAATGAGTGACCTAAGAAAATTGTCAATTGAATAAATGTTTAAATCTTTGGACTCAGTTATTGTAGTTATTTTTGCATTGTAAGAACTAGGTAAGCATCTCAAGATTTTATTAACTTTTTCAGAATTAGATAACTCTTTTCCTAGTGTGTATAAGGATGTCATAATTTGGGTGAACCTAGTGTACATTTCAGATACAATCTTGCTAGGTTTCATGCAAAAGAGTTTATAATCATGTAGTAATATATTTAGCCTAGACTATTTAACCTCACTAGTTCCTTCGTACATGATACATAATTTATCCCAGATCTCCTTACCAGTAGTACACGTAGACACTTGTATATAATCTTCTGATTTAAATGTACAAAAGAAATAATTCAAGCATTTTACATTCATCTGCATAAGTTTCCTATCCTCATTACTCCATTCATTGAATGATAAAATAGTTTTAATGCCATTAGTGAGATGAAAAGGTGTAGAGTACCTTTCTTGTACCAGCATCCACATGCGATAGTCTATAAATTGTAAAAATATTGACATACAAATTTTTCAAAAATCAAATGATATATTATCTAACAAGGGTGGACAAGTTATGGAATAACCCTCTATAGTGTTATTGTTACCAAACTGTGCCATGGATCATATATTTTTAGGTTTTCTAAAACACTATTTTGAAGCGCCGCTCTTATACCACTTGAAAGTATGAGATGCGCCAAGAGGTGGGTGAATTGATATTTTAAAAATAAATCCTAAACAAAAGTTCTAATTTTTAAAGGATTTTTCAAATTTTTTAAAAAGGATGATTTAACTAATCAAATGTGGAAGCTAATGATTTGTTTATAATTGCAACAATAGTGATAAAATTTTAAAATCTCACAATGGAATATTAAAATTAAACTTTACCAAGCAGTTATAGGAAAAATTTAAATGCGAGAAAAGTAAAATGTGAAAAATGAAAAAGTACACTAGAAATTTTTATAGTGGTTCAATCAACCTTAACCTACATCCACTCCATAGAGTCCTCCACTCTGATAGTTACACTATTTAAAAGTTGACTCTTCTTCTACTCCCACAGCAAAGCGGAGAAGCCTTTACAAAACTCACTTTCACCTTCCCCGGTGTGGCGGAATGCTAGACACTATGTTACCCTCCTGGTGATAGCAGCAGACCTTCTTCTTTTTCTCCCTCCTGGAGAAGGCAAAGAACCTCGAGGAACTTTGATTTAGAAGCCTCTCTCCCTAGAGAGCTCCACAAGACTCACCAAGGCCACATGAGGAGCAAGCGTGCAGCTAGCTCAGAGCAACCGTGTGATCCCCTCACACTCCTTGTCCCTCACACTCAAGCTCACCTTCTCCTTCCTCTCACAAACCCTAGTTTTCTTCAAAAGCTCCCTCTCAAGAGTTCCTTCACTTATCACATTTCTCTCTTTCACACACACCTCAAAGAATAAGAAAAACTTGTTTTTATGTTAGGCTTGAGGAAACCCTAATCATTTAATTTAGCTATCACTATTCATATAATATGATCTAACATCGTATAATATGATCAGTTCAAAATTAGTTCCATTCAGTATGAAGGGAGATGAACACTTCACTAATTTTAAGCATATTATATAGTACGATCTAAAGATCATATTGGTTGATCATTTTATTTTCCACTATTTATATGAGATGACTTATGGGACGACCGATAATTATGTATGTAATTCATCCCATATTATACACTTTGAAAGTGTGAATAGGTTGTTAGACCTATTAATTATGTCCCAAGGCTAACCAAGAGGGGGTGAATTGGTTCTTTAAAATTCTCTTGGATATTTTGAAAACCCTTTTTAATAAAAAAAATCTTTATGTATATCATACAGTACGATTAAGTTCGTACTGTATAAACATTTATAAAAATTTTATATTTTCAACCATAGAAAAATAAAGTACAATATAGAAATTAAAAATGCAGTAAATAAATGCAAGAACAGAAAATACCAGATTTTATAGTGGTTCGGCCAACACGACCTACATCCACTCCCTAGAGACTCCTTCTCTAGGTATTACACTAAATCAAAGTGACTCTCCTTTTGCCCCAACAGCAAGGTGGAGAAGCCCTTACAAACTCTCTTCCATCAAACTCCGGTGTGGCAGAGAACCATCATCCTTTTTCAACCTCCTGGTGAAGGTAGAGAACCGTCATCCTTTTTCACCCTCATGTGAAGGTAGAGAACCAAGCATCCTTTTTACCCTCCTGATGATGGTAGAGAACCAAGTGTCCTTTTTCACCCTCTTGGTGACAGAAGAGAACTAGACCTTCTTCAAAGATCTTCTCTCAAGAGTCTTCAAAGTGATAGGGAAGAGACTTGAAGTTCAAATAATGAGATCCTCACCTTTGGGCAACCTTATGAATCCCCTCATAATTTCCTCTTTAATGATCTCACCACACTCACTTCTAAACACTCTCCATTCCAGTCTCAAGAAGAAATTCGTAGAAGATTAGTAGGATAGTCAATCTTTAGGAACCTTTTATATAAAGGACAAGAAAACCATCAAAAAACTAAAAATCGCAAGTTTGATGCAGTCCGATCATACTATATGATTGACATTCATACGTATGAATAGTTCAAATTATTAAACGATTTATCCCGTACAATACTGTATGAACAAATGAACCCTAGTTTTCATACTCTAGAAAATGATATACGAACTAAAATTATACTGTACGAATAGTTCAAATATGAACAGTTCATCCCGTACGATCCTATATGAACCAATAAAACCTAGTTTTTGTACTCTATAAAATGATATATGAAACCCTTCGTACTGCACGAACAGTTCATCCTGTACGATCCAGTACGAACCATGCAAGCTCCCATTTCGTACTCTGAAAAATGATATATGAAGCCTATTCGTACTGTACGATCAGTTTAAAAAAATGAACAGTTCATCCCATACGATCCAGTACGAACCATGTAAGCTCCTATTTTGTACTCTGAAAAATGATATACGAAAATATTTTATACTGTACGAATTATACTTAGAAAAATTTAAACTTGGCAGGTCGTATTAGAGGAGAAATAGTATAAATCATCCCATACGATTTGACATCATAAAGTACAATTAGTTTTTAAAAAATACATTTTATCTCACTCCCCTAGTGTGTGTGTGTATGATTACCCAATTACAATCACATCACTCAGACTCAAGGAAAGAAAAAATACAGACTCTAAGATTAATAACCTCTAATTCAATAAATTTGAAGTCTTCCACTGTTTGGAATGTGATGTTCCTGAAATGAATAGTACACACAAAAACATAATTTTTCAGCATTTGTTAGGAGAAATAATAAACAAATAATAAGATTTTGTAATCATCAAAAACTCACATAAAAAACTCACTTGAAGAAATATATTTGCACCAATCTCAACAATCTACCCCTTTTTGATGATGGCAAAATAATTATTATTTTAGTAAACAAATAAACACAAATTTTCTCCTAAGCTCCCCCTAAAAGTAAGCTCCCCCTAAAGAATGATCAGTTTTCAACAAGGGGTAAGATTTCCTGCATGGGAAGGGGTTGCCTATAAAGAATTGATCTAACTATAAAGATTGAACACATACACATACACATACAGTCATACAGGTCACACCATATACACATTCAACCAATGTACAAATGTATTAAACAAACTCAAACAATTAACAGATAACTCCCCCTTTTGACAATAATAAAAAAGGAACTATTAAGGTAGTTGATCATTAAGACAATGTTAAATAAATTACTAATAACAAAATTAAGATCACATGCAAAAGATAAAAACATAAAAATTTAAATTATAGAATAACTAGGATAATAAAAGTTGATTTATTTCAGTGTTTGAAATAGACAGTTTATGTAACAATAACTATTGCAGAAAAGACAGATAAAATTACTAATTTTTCTAATCCAATAATGAAGATCAATGTTTATTATATTGATTTGTGGGACATAGAAACTAATAAAGGAAAGATCAATTGGCGACATTACACATTTTTTTAATTATTTGTGGCACACTTTGTGCATCTTATCACTTCAACAAATTTTGTACCCTTTTCCAATTTGGCAAACATTATGCATCTTTTCATAAGAATGGCACACTTTGTGCTTTTTCATTTTGGGCTAATTTTGTGCCTCTTTTGAATCTGTCTTTCCAAAATCACTCACTCTTAGCATAAATTACAATAATGAATAAAGATTATCACTTTGAAATAGAAATAAAAATAAAGACATAACATCAAATTTTGTAATAATTTTAGCTACATAATGCTTGACTATTGAAAACATAAAATAAATCTTCTATTCTATATCAAGTGACAATGTAACTCAAGAATTTTGAGAGACTATTTTTAAAAGGAAATTAATTTTTAAGAGCAAACTCATTTAACAAATTATATTGCAATCAACTACAATTAGTGAACAAATATTACTAGATTAGTCATAATGTAATATGCAGTCAAACATTAGTTGTTCTTTCCATTTAACATGTAATTTTCTTACAAGCATATTTCCCATACCTCTTCCAACACAAAAGACTACCATTCACACATCAATTCACCCACATATAACCAAATACCATACAGCCTAACAAAATAAAGAACAATACAGTAACATCAAACATAACACCCATACAGAGCAACAGTAGAACACCAGAATCATAACTAGAAATTTGAAGTACCCTCATCTGGAGGTGGTAGTGGAGCAGCAAACATTACAAAATAGCTATTGATAGTGGCAATATAAGTGTTTATTGATTCAAACTGATCTCGGATCCACCCTCTGTCTTCATTATACCTGTCATCCTGCTGCATTAAATGTGCCTCAATATCATCAAATCTTTGATCAAGATGATCAAAGTGCTGGACCTTATTTTGATAAAAATCCTGATTGAGTCCAGGTGCAGGGGCAGGTGCAGGTGCTCCTACTTCCTCAGAATCATCTCCAGAACTCTCTTTCCCAAAAAGTGCCTAAAAAGAAGCATCGGTAAAGTACACAGGCAACTCAATAGGTCCATCAGGGTGGACTAAGTTGTACTTCTTCTCTAGGATATATGAAATTAAATGGCCCAGTGTAATATTTTTCTTCCTCTTGATGCTAGGATGCCAAATATTAGTATAAGAATACAAGTAGTCCTTGATCAATTGGGCTTCATCTATAGGTTGACCAATCATAATTAAGTAGGTGACAGTTGAAAGGAGGGGTGTTATATTGATTCGATCTCCAGCTTTTGGGATAATGGATGTTATAAGGACATGTTGGATGATCCTTACAATTTGGTTGAGGGTGTAGACTCTAGGTAAATGACTTGGTTAGATTACTCCCCTAAGAACCTAATTAACTTTTGACCAATCATAATCAGCTTTGGAGGTCAGGGTGTGCGCTCTAAACCCTAGGGTTCTGAGGTGAAGGAAAGTCCCCAAATCCTCCTTAGTTATCTCTACTCTCTGTTTCAGAACATAGGATGTAATTCTAGTGTGATCTTGGTTCATCTTCATGTTTGTGAGGAAAACATAAAAAGCGTCTTTATTGTAGGCATGAATGAAGGTTAGGGTGAATGAAAATTGGGTAGAGTCAAAAGGTGGCATTACAGTAAAGTGGATGTTCTCTTGCATTAAGAGACGTTAGGGTGTGATCTTGGATGCACTAAACCTAAGGTATGCATCCTCATTTTGTTGAGATAAAAAGGTTGTCATCCCAATCCTGCCTGGAGGACGATCCTCTAATATGTCGTGATCCCTTCCCGCTGCCAGACATCTCTAATTTGTGGCTTCTAAGAGTTTGCTTGAAATAAAAGTGAAAAGAATGAAAATTACCCTTTTATTTTAAAAAAAATGATCTATCGTACAGTACAGAAAGGTTTCATATGGGACGAAAGAACTTTTGTATGGGATGAAAGAAATTTTGTGCGTACGAACAAAAATGGCCAAAAAAGAAATGGTTTTTCGTAAACTACGTACAAGCTTTTTGACTACCCAATCGTACAGACGATCACATGTTCATTCGGGATGATCAAAATATTAAAGATCACTTTGATGATGGTTGGCTCTGTCTTTATCCAAAAATGATAATAAGAATCGTACAGACGAACGATACGTTCGTATGTACTATCAGTAATAACTGCCTAAAACTACAAAATCATCCCCATTCGTACAGATGAACTAGAATATATCGTACAGTATGATGACATCATCATACAGTATGAATGATTATGAAAATATTGTTTCCTCCCTCAACTCTATAAATTTTCATGCGCATGCTACAAAATTCATATTATACAAAATAATTTCATACAGTGCAAATAGAACCAAAAAAATTAATAGCCAAAAACAACTTTCAATAGCCAATCACACACATATATATTTTTTATTTTTTTAAAATAATTAAAAGGATAAAGCGACTATATTCAAAAAAACAAAATAAACAACCTATACTACACATACACTTGAATTAAATAAATTTACTATCACACACAAAATAAGTTAACAGAATTTTTAATTATGTATTAAGATCAATCATATCTAGCCTTATCCTTAAAATGCTAAATGTGTCAAAAGATAGTGGTTTTGTGTAAATATCTGCAAGTTGTTCCTTAGTAATAACATGATGTAATTTAATTTCTCCTTTTGCTACATGATCTCTAATAAAATGATGCCTTATATCAATATGTTTGGTTCTAGAAATATTGAATAGGATTCTTTGAAATGCATATGACACTAGTGTTATCACAAAATATTAGAATTGTTCCAAAAGAAAATCTTAAGTCAATTAACTATTGTTTTAACCAAAGTACTTGTGCAACACAGCTTCCTAAGGCAATATATTCAGCTTCTGTAGTTGAAAGGGCTACTGAGTTCTATTTTCTACTAGACCAAGAAACTAAGGAGTTTTCTATGAATTGATAAGTTTCAGAAGTGCTTTTTCGATCAACCCTACAATTGACAAAATCTGAATCAGAGTATCCAATAATTTCAAATGTAATGTTATTCTTGGGATACCAAATTCCTAGAATTTGAGTCCCCAAAAGATATCTCATAAGTCTCTTAACTGCAGTCAAATGTGATTCTTTTGGATTGGCTTAAAATCTAGCACACAAACAAACACTAAATATGATATATGGTCTTCTAACTATCAAGTAAAGCAAAGATCCAATCATTCCTCTAAACTTCTTTTGATCAACTGATTTTCCTTTAGGATCCTTATCTAATTGCACTAAGAAACTCTGGGGTGTATTTACTGGTTTAGCCTTATCCATTTCATACTTCTTAAGGATATCTTTAACATATTTTGATTGACTCAGAAAGGTTCCATCCTTATCATGCTTAATACTAAACCCCAAAAATAACTCAAATCTCCAATTAAGCTTAACTCTAATTCCTTACTCATTATTTTTGAAAATTCATCACAAAGATTTCTATCGGTAGATCCAAATAAGATATCATCCACATATAGTTAAATATTGAGTATTTCATCTCCTACTCTTTTTATAAAGAGAGCAGTGTCCACACTTTCTTTTATAAATGATCGATCAAGTAGGAAAGTGCTTAGCCTTTTATACCAAGCTTTAGGTGCCTATTTAAGTCTATACAATGCCTTTTTCAATTTGAAAACATAATTAAGAAATTGTGCATTTTCAAAACCTGAAGGTTGCTCAACATAAACATCCTCTTTTATTCTCCCATTTAGAAAGGCACTCTTTATATCCATTTAAAACCTTTAAAACATGCATAGGCTAAAAGCACTCTAACTGCCTCAAGTCTGGGTATTGGGGCAAAGGTCTCCATAAAATCAATTCCCTCAATTTGATTATACCCCTTAGCCACTAACCTTACTTTATTCTTTATAATTACTCTAGAATCATTCTTCTTATTTTTAAATACCTACTTTGTTCCAACAACACTTTGATCTTTCAATTTTTCTACCAATTCCCAAACATCATTTCTAGCAAATAGATTCAACTCATCATGCATAGTTAGAATCTCAAACTCATCCGAAAGTGCTTGATTTACACTAGTGGATTCAATCATTGAAATGAAAGCGGAGTGATTCACTTTTTTCCTCAATCCATGCCTAATCTTAACTCCTTCATTTGGGTCTCTTAAAACTAACTCCTTAGGATGACTCTTGGGAAAATTCCATTCTCTAGGTAATGGGTTTTCTTCTTTATTTTTAACCTTCTATTCCACTTTTTCATTATCAAGTCCTTGGGTGATTTCCTCAACTTCATCTTCTTCTAACCTAGACCCTTCTTTATTATCCGATTCATAAAAAATAACATGAGTGGTCTCCTCAACTACCAATGTTCTTATACTAAAAACTCTATAGGATTTTCCAACACTTGAATATCATAAAAAAATTCCTTCATCAGATTTAGGATCAAATTTTCCTAAGAGAGTTTTTTCATTATTATGTATGAACACTTTACATCCAAAAATATGTAGGTGTGAGAGGTTGGGAATTCTACCTTTAAGAAGTTCATAGGATATCTTATTTAATTTTGATCTAATATTCACCCTATTCAATTCAAAGTTTACAGTACTAACTGTTTCTGCCCAAAAATATCTTGGAAATAAATATTCTGCTAACATGGCTTGAGCAGCTTTAACTAATATCCTATTCTTTCTCTCAACTACTTCATTATGATGAGGTGTCCTAGAAGATGAGAAGTTATGGTCTATTCCATGGGATTTACAAAAATCATCAAATAATTTATTTTTAAATTCTCCCCCATGATCACTTTGGATTGTAATAATTTCAAACCCGAGTTTTCTCTGAATCCAAGTGGCAAAGTCTCTAAACTCCTCAAATGATTCACTCTTATGATTTAAAAATCTAATCCATGTGAATCTTAATTAATCATCCATAATTACATATCCAAACCTTTTTCCTCCTAGACTTAAAGTACTAACGGGTCCAAAGAGATCCATGTGAAGAATTTCAAAGGGCTTGCTAGTTCTAACATCCTTGATTTATTTTCCTAGTTGACATGCATCATATAAGAGATCATTAGTGAAGTCTAATTTAGGTATTCCTCTGACTAAATCCTTTTGGGTAATTTTCTTAAGATTTCTCATACTAGCATGACAAAGTCTTCTATGTCATAACCATGATTCATCAGATACAATTTTCAAACAAAAAGCAGTAGAAGATTTTACAGAATTCAAATCTACCATGTATATATTTTTTAATCTATCACCATTTAACACAATGATTCCATTTTGACTAATAACAAAGCTAGTAGGCAAAAATTTTATATGATAACCTTTATTACAGAATTGACTTATGCTCAACAGATTATGTTTTAGGCCTTCTATTAATAGAACATTTTCAATCACAAAATTCTTAAAATTTTCAATCATACATGTACCTACCACTCTCTTGGTGGTATTATCTCCAAGTGTAACCTTGCCTCCATTCATGGATTCCAGTGATATGTATTGATTAGCATCTCCAGTCATGTGCTTTGAACAGCCGCTATCCAGGTACCAAATACTCTCATGAGGTCTTGTATGAGAGCATTTCTATAAGAAAATTAAAGGTTAGTCCTGGGAACCCAACCTGGGAACCCAAACAAGTTTGGGTTCACCTTTTGGCAATTATAAACGAGATGCATGTGTGATATGCTGTGATTTATGCACCTTAGGTCTCCACACTAAATGTATTTTATGATGAATAGTATAAGTGTGGGAAATATATCCAATCATACCATAAGAAAAATATTTTACTCTACGAAAAGGATTTACCAATCTATGTGCACTGTAAGATCTTCTCTTAGATTTTGAACTAGTGGACTTGTGATAAGATTTATGAAAATCTTTAAGTTTGGGTGGAATTCTATTTTCCTTAAGTGCTTTCAACTTAACTTCAAGATATGAGTTAGCACTTTCTAGAATCAAAATTTTAATCTTCAAGTTATGCTCTCTACTATCTGATTCATCCATAAAAGTTTTGAAATCATTCTCAAGTTCAATGTGTGATGATTTTAGATGTTCATACTGTTTGTTCAAATCATCATATTCATCCATTAATAGAGTCATGTGGTTGCTATCAATTAATGCATGATCTTTTCTAAGGATTTCAAATTCTTTTTGTAATTCTAAGTAATCCAAATTTAGTTTTGTATGCAGTTTCTTTAGTTTCCTATATGTAAAATGAATGCATTCAGACACTTTAAATAATTCATCATAACTTAAGTCACATGCCTCCTCTTGATCCGAATGATCAAGATTGTCAGCCATCAAGCATAAATTAGTGACTTCCTCTTCAGGTGTTGTTTTTAAGGAATCTAAAGCTGAATCCGCCTAAAATGCTCATTATAATCTCTTCTAGCCCCTTCTATCATTGAGTTTTTCCTCAGCTTTCTCCTTGCTAGGATTGGCTTTGAGATTAGGGCAATCAGTCTTTATGTGTCCTGGCTTTCTGCACTCATAACAAATTACATCATTAGAAGCCTAAGCATTTTTATGGAACTTACCCTTGTTCCACTACTACCATCTCCTCTACTTCCTCCTTAAGAAACTTCTGAACTACCTGATCATTAAGGAAATATCCTCTTCATCCTCAAGTTGGGATTGATCACTCTTTGAGTCATCCACTTTCAGTGAAATGTTCTTTTCTTTCCGTTTGTCACCTACATCAATCTGTCGTTGAGTCACTCCTTGCTCGTAAGCAATCAGTGATCTAAGCAGATTGTCAATAGAGTAAATATTTAAGTCTTTTGACTCTGTTATAGCAGTAATCTTTGCATCATAAGCAGTAGGCAAACAACATAATATCTTATTTACTTTTTCAGAATTGGTTAGTTCCCTACCTAAAGCTTGTAATGAAGTTACTATCAATGTAAAATGAGTATACATGTTAGAGATTGGCTCATTCGGTTTCATGCAAAAAAGTTTATAGTCATGCAGTAGAATGTTCAATCTAGAATATTTTACTTAATTGGTTCCTTTATATGTAATGCAAAGCCTATCCAAAATCTCTTTTCCAGATTTACAAGTAGAAACACACATGTAGTCTTCTAATTTCAGTGCACAAAATAAACTATTCAAACACTTAGCATTTAATTGAGCTAATTCAAATTTGTCTACAGTCTAATCAGCAAAAGGTGTTTGAATTCTAATTCCATCTATAAGTCTAGTAGGTGCAGTGTAACCTTCCTGTACTAAAATCCAGATGTGATAGTCAAGCGATTGTAGAAAGTAGACATGCGAGTTTTCTAAAAGTCAAATGGAATGTTATCAAATAGTGGAGGTCTAGTGATCGAATAACCCTCAGGTGTGTTTCGATTTCCAAGATTAGCCATGATCAAATTTCAAAAAGCAATTTAACCAATAGTTTTTGAAATAAGCTCTGATACCACTTAAAAATCCGAATAGGTTATTAGACCTATTAATTATGTCCCAAGGCTAATCAAGAGGGGGTGAATTGGTTCTTTAAAATTCTCTTGGATATTTTGAAAACCCTTTTTGAATAAAAAAAGAAAACTTTATGTATATTGTACAGTATGATTAAGTTCGTAATGTATGAACAGTTATAAAAATTTTACTTTTTCAACCATAGAAAAATAAAGTGCAATACAAAAATTAAAAATATGGTAAATAAATGCAAGAATAGAAAACACCAAATTTTATAGTGGTTCCATCAAATATGACCTACATCCACTCCCTAGAGACTCCTTCTTTAGGTATTGCACTAAATCAAAGTGACTCTCCTTTTGCCCCCACAGTAAGGCAGAGAAGCCCTTACAAACTCTCTTTCACCAAACCCCAGGGAGGCAGAGAACCATCATCCTTTTTCACCCTCATGGTGAAGGCAGAGAACCGTTGTCCTTTTTCACCCTCCTGGTGAAGGCAGAGAACCATCATCCTTTTCACTCTCTTGGTGAAGGTAGAGAACCACACATCCTTTTTCACCCTCCTGGTGATGGTAGAGAACCAAGCGTCCTTTTTCACCCTCCTTGTGATGGTAGAGAACCAGACCTTCTTTAAAGATCTTCTCTCAAGAGTCTTCAAATAGATAGGGAAGGGACTTGAAGTATAAATAATGAGATACTCACCTTTGGGCAACCTTGTGAATCCCTCATGATTTCCTCTTCAAAGATCTCACCACACTCACTTCCAAACACTCTCCCTAATCACTCTCCTATCCACTCTCAAGAAGAAATTCATAGAAGATTAGTAGGACAGTCATTTTTTGGGAACCTTTTATATAAAGGACAAGAAAAACCATCTAAAAACTAAAAATCTGAAGTTTGACACAGTTTGATCATACTGTACGATCAACATTCATACATATGAATAGTTTAAATGATTAAAAAGTTTTTTCTATACGATACTGTACGAAGAAATGAACCCCAATTTTCATACTCTAAGAAATGACATACGAACTAAAATCGTACTGCATGAACAGTTCAAAAATGAATAGCTCATCCTGTATGATCCTGTACAAACAAATGAAACCTAGTTTTCATACTCTATAAAATGATATACAAAACTCATTCATACTGTATAAATAGTTCAAAAAATTAAACAATTCATCTCATACGATCCAATATGAATCATGCAAGCTCCCATTTCATACTGTGGAAAATAATATATGAAGCCTATTCATACTGTACGATTAGTTAAAAAAAATTAAATAGTTCATCCCGTATGATCCAGTACAAACCATGTAAGCTCCCATTTCGTACTCTGGAAAATGATTTACAAAAATATTTCGTACAGTATGAATTATACTTAGAAAAATTTTAAACCTGACAGGTTCGTATTAGAGGAGAAATAGCACAAATCATCCCTTGCGATTCGACATCGTACAGTATGATTAGTTTTTAAAAAATATATTTTATCTCACTCCCCCAATATGTGTATGATTTCCCAATTACAATCACATCACCCAGACTCATGAAAAGAAAAAATACATACTCCAAGTTTAATAACCTCTAATTCAATAAATTTGAAGTCTTCCACTATCTGGAATGTAATGTTCCTAAAATGAAATATTAGAACACACAAAAACAAAATTTTTTAGCATTTGTTAGGAGAAACAATAAATAAATAATAAGATTTTATAATAATCAAAAACTCGCATAAAAAACTCACTTGAAAAAATAGATTTGCACCAACCTCAACACACTTCATACAGTATGAATAGTTTAATTTAAGCACATCATCCTATATGATACGAATATCGTCCGGGATGAATAGTTTAAAATTGTGGTTTCATTTGGTACGATCTCTAGGATGACCAAATTTTTTATCTATAGTTCATATTGAATGATGTATATTATATAGTATTAATGGCAGTCATTAATAAATCATGATTTAATTACCTGATTATGGGGGATAATTTTAGCAAGATTTCAAATGATTGTATAATACGATTAGTTAAAAAATTGAATTCAAAATCTTACCTAAATTATGCTGGCAACTAGGGTTCTCAGATGGAAATAAATTGTACAGTGCAATCATAATCATACAATACGATTAGTTCACAAATAAATTATTAGAATTAGCCGTTAAGCCTAAGTGTTGATGACAGATTATATAGTATGATTAAAAATTGTACAGCATGATTTTCTTTAAAAAAATTTTATCTTCAAAAAGAAACTCTCCCTCTGTGTGTGTGCATGGTCACCCAATTTGCATACACTCTTTTGTAGCAGACTCAAAAAATAAAAAATAAAGAAAATACAAAATACAAATTCTTTTACATCCTATTCTACCCAGTCTTGAGTCTCCAGCAGTCTTGAGCTATGTGTATCTTACCTGAAAAGTTAGTGCTCACAGATAAAAATTAACATCTATATTTTTCAAGGAAGAGAATAATAATCTAGTTAATATTATTTGTCATCATCAAAATCAGATATTAGGATCCTGGATTGCAATACAACAGCTCTTGGACTCCTGAAGGAAGTTGTAGAGGATTTAATACCTTTCCAAATAGCCCAAGAACACCAAATTTCATCCACAGGATTGTAAGACATCTCAACTTTTCTCTAAAACTTTAATTTGAAACTGCAAAAAATCTACAACACATGAAGCCTCCAAACTTCATGTTTTAGAAGATTAGGTTATCATAAACCTGTTTTTCAAATTTCATTCAATTTGAATGAGTATTTTGAAGTTTATGGGCATTTAAAATTTGAGTTCATTTTTGAACTATTAAATTTAGCTCAATCAAAGCCGTCTGATCACTTCTTCTATGCGATTGAACGTCCCACAATGTGCCTCATCACCCCCGCGGAACTGCATGACTTCTCAAGGATTCAAATGTGGGTTGTCCAGAGTTCTTCATGCTAAGGTGGCACAATCAGGCCTGTCCACATCATCCCCATTTAATCCGACAACGAAAAAACCTGTTGACATGGCTTAAGACCACGACGGCACTACACCGCGTCACATGCAATCATTGCCAATGGTTGCATCGAGGCTCAAATATATTAAAATTGAATTAAAAATTCAATCTAAATGGCTAGAACTTCCAAAATTTATAGAAAATCTAGTATTTCACCAAATTAAGTATTTTTGGTCTCATTGGAAAGATATTTTCATGTAGTATTTCTTAAAATTAAAATCAAGTATTTTTACAACTGAATTGAGAGTTATTTGGGTTTGTTTAAAATCTAATTTTCTTAATTTTCTTATAATTCAATGGTAAAATTGGACCCAAATTTTGGTAAGAAGTTTTTTGGCATCTTATGCATTCCCTATAGTTTTCTTAGGACCAGATGTCCAATGGATTTATGTGATGTGAATTTTCAAAGTAATGGGTCCATTTTGAACCCAAAACTTAATTTGGTATGCAAATTAATAGAATTAGGTTATCTAATTACTGTGGTATGCTTGCATATGTCCCAGGGTTAGGTGACTAAAATTTTAAACCCATTTGAATACTAGAAATACCTGGGGAAAATAATTAAGAAAAAGATATAATTAACTTTAAAAAATTCTAAGAAATTGTACACACATCCAATAGGATTGAAACTTCATAACATTTTTTCACCTTAGGTCCAAATTTCACTAGATTTGAATGTCATTTAGTCAGTAAATTAAGCTAATCAAAATTCAGCTCTTACTAGGACTCATAAACTTCAAAAATTGTAATAAATCAAATCAAATCTAAAAATTATAAATAATATATCAAACTGACCAAAAATTGACCCTCTATTTAGAAAAAATAAAATCCCCATCACTAGACTTTTACTTTAACCTTAATTTAAGTTTTAATAAAATATAACAATTAATTAAATAAAATAATTAAAAATTATTAAAATTTCTAAATAAATTCTAAACTCCTAAAAACACTCCCATAGGTCATCCATGACCTTTGGGAGTGATTTAATATAGTTTAAGATGAGTTTGGATCAAAACAATCAAAACCTCTTTAATTAAGAAATTTAAAAAATTAATTAATTAACCAGACATTGAAAAATCATAACTAATTTTAGAAAAATCCAAATAGACCAAACTTAGTATCATTCAACTCCATTTTAGGTCTAGTATTTTTCTAAAAATAATGAACCAACAGAAATAAATCAAACACAAAAAGTCAACTTTTTGGTCAACCGTAATACAAAATGAGATACAAACTTCAAAATTTTTTAACTTAATGTAGAAAACCCTAAATTAAGCAAACTCAAAGGCAATATACTCCAAACATAACCTAATATTTATTAAAAATATCAAACCATCAAAAATTACTTAAAATTAAAAAGTTAACTTTTGGGTCAACTTTAACTTAAATTTCAATTTGAACTTCAAAAATTCATAACTAATTATAGAAAAATCTAAATCTAGCAAACTTATAGTCTAATTACTCATCATAAGATCTAATATTTAATAAAAATATTAAATTTCTAAAAATCACCTTTACTCTAAAAGTCAAAATTTGACCCCTTAATTTAATACTTAAAATAATCTAGAAAATTTAAAAATTCAATAATTAATCAAAATTCTAGAAATTTCTAATATGATTAATAAAATTAATCAACCACTTCTTTAATACACAACAACCACTCTAAAAATAAAGTTTTTAGGATGGAAACTCCGGGCTGCAGGGCTAAGTATCCTAAGGAGGCTTGGTTCCTCGAGCTTGGTGGCACAATGCCACAAATAGATTTAATAGAGTGTAAAATATTAAAATTAATTAATTATTAATAATTTAACAAAATAAAATTTTTAATTTAACTATATCAATCAGGTTTTTAGGTTGGACTACTCCAGGCTGCAGGGTTAAGTGTCCTAAGGAGGTCTAGTTCCTCGAGCCTGGTGGCATAATGCTACGAACTGATTGATGGAAAATATAAATTACTTTAATCTTTAAAATTAGTCACTAATCAATTTAATTAAAATTTATTAATTCTTAATTTTTCTTTAATTAAACTTATTCAATTAATTAACCTTTAAGACCTATCTTAAGTTAAACTCTAACACACTAATACTTAACTTTTAACTTGAATCTTTCCTTTGACCTTAATAAACTTAAACTTTAGAAAACATTAACAAATAACTCAGTTTAGGATCTACCCCATCCCACGGCCTACCTCACATACTTTAGATGGTTTGCTAGGATAACCACTTCTAGACCTAGGCTAGGCTGATGTTTACTTTTCTGCTGTGTGCCAGATTTTTGACCTTTCACTGCTTACTGGTTGTTAATATTGCTATGATTGTTTATTTAATTTTTATACTTTATGATGTGATTAATGGGCGTTAGATTTACCCTTAGGATAGGGGCAATTTAAATGCTAATACAATCTTACGCAAGTGGTTATGCTCATACAGGGCATTGAAATTAAAGGGGGAAAAGTTAAATTTAAATTAATCAAATTTTTACAGGTGCTCCAGAATGCTAAATCCCTCTTTAAAAAAATTTTTAAATGAGCATAGCCAAGTGTGGCTCGTTTGTGCATTTTAAATTTCATTATATTAACTTATTGGGATAATTTAAATATAATTGCTTAGAATAACCCTTCAGGTTATTTAAGTCTAGATTTTTTAATTTTCATTAAATGTAATTCAAATTTATTGAAATGTAATTCAAAATGATATTTAAGATTTGATACATAAGTATCCAACTTAGATTCAAAAGAAAACAGAACATCCCTTAGGGGATGGTTCTCCTCCATTTGGAAGACTAAGTTAGGATAATTTCAAATATCCAAAAAGTAAAGAAAATACCTCTTTCGAGGGGGGGGGGGGGGTTCTTTTCATTTGGATATCCAGACTTGAAGGATCTAAGAAGTTCAAGAAAAGATGAAGAAGTGGAGATTGAGAAGAATCTCATTCGCAAATTCACTTGAGTCTTAGGAGTAGAATCCGGCCTGTTGTCAGTGGTACCCGACCACTTTACTTTATGCAGACGCTGGGTTATAATATTAAGTGGCACTTGCCATATTAACTTTTAATTTAAATATTAATTAATTTGATTAATAATTGATGTGTTGATTTATGATATAGGATTGCATGCTTTTGGTAATTTTTTGATGATTTTGTATATTAATCTTTGATTTTGTCTAGAACCCAATCAGAGGCTCGTGAGGGATCGCTAAAACTTTTGCTACTTTAATTAAATTAAAAATTTTAAGATAATATAAAAATTGTAACATTTTAAGAAGTTAGCTTGGGATCGCCTGGAGTTTACATTACATTTTATTACACTTTCTATCCTTTGTTAGGCACCTCCCCACCTGCAGGTTTTGGCAGACCACCTGGCCTATGAGGGTGTACATCTGTCAAGGGGAATCTATACAATCTCTAAGAAAAAAACCTATTTTTAAGCCTTTTTAAAATTGCTTCATATTTGATTTAAGCATTCATTGAGTCAACTAGCATGCACTGCATTAGAAACAAACTAAAATGAGTCAAAAATTTAATTGCATTTACTTTAATCTTCATACTACCCAACATAAGTCAAAGGGTCAATTAAGGACTACTCTATATGTCTGCCTTATTCTCAAAAACTTATCTTAAGTAACGTCCATACCACTCACATAAAAGATCAAACTCATGGTTTTAAAGCGTTTAGATGGTTAGCAGGCTCCTCAATCCGGACCGGGGTAAGTCCAAATCCTACATTGCATTAGTTAGGATCGGGTTACTAATTTTTAGTACCCAATTTTGACTTAGGTTCTGAGGAAGGCTCAGGCTATAAGACATCAACCTTCAGGAATTAAATCTAACCTTCTAATAAAATTGATAATTTAACTTAAAATCTATTTCAATCAAATTCAAGCCCAACACATAAGATAGATTGATGTGCTTCTGAATTATTTCAAAATCCAAAATACCTTTTACTTTTCCTCCTTTGATTCCAAAAATAAGTGCTCAATCTTGATCCAATCCTTATTGAATTTCTAACCTCGCTTCTTTGACATCAAGTCTTGAAATCTTAAATAACATTTCTACCGCTATTTTAATCGAGAGTACTCATAAAAAAATTTAGTTTTCTATAATGTAATTAACTACGAGGATTACACTCGTAGGAGATTTAGAAACCTAGATTAATTTTCAAAATCAATTTTTTAAAATCTTAATTAATTTTTTTTGGGCAAATTTAAGTCAAAATCAACGATCATTGTCATCATTTTCAAACGATCAATAATGATTGATATCTTCTTCCTTCAGGAAGATATATCAATTATTGTTGTAACTTTGATTATGAATATAATGATAATTTATCAAAATTTTCATAGTTAAATACCTGAGTGAATAATCATTTTGACCCTCTGGGGTATTGCTCGAATTTGACTATGATAATCAGGATAAAATTTTAATCCTGTAAATTGAACCCATTAGGGAATGATATTTTTGCCTCTCGAGATAATATATTATTCATAATGATACATTTAATTTTAAAATTAAAATTTAAAAAATTAAATCTCCGATGATAATTAACTTAAAAAAAAAACTTTTTAATCAAATAGTAATATTTTCAAGGAATCATACCCTTTAGTTAAATCAAGATGCTTATTATTCAATGAGTCAAATTCATCTAACAACACCATATGATTGCTATCCAGAGTGGAATGATCTTTTCTTAGAATTTTATGCTCTTTTTCTTCTTGATCTGAGTGATCAAGATGATTATCAGCCATTAAATACTAGTTTGTTACCTCCTCTTCTGCTTCAATTTTAGAGGAGTTCGATGCTGAGTCTGCCTAGAAAGCTTTTTGGGTTCTTTGCTTGCACTTCTTGAACTTAGATTTTTCTTCACCCTTCTTCTTGCTTGGGTGAGCTTTAAGAGTTGGGCAATCAAACTTCAGATGCCCTGTCTTCTTGCATTCAAAATAAATAACATCAAAAGAAACTTTAGAATTTTTATGATTCTTACCTTTGTTCAAATTTTTATGATTCTTTTTCTTTTTCTTTAAGAAGCTCTTGAATTGCCTACTTATTAAAGCAATGTCATCATTTTTAAAACTAGAGGAATCAGTGTCAGAATCATTAGCCTTTAAGGCTACAATTTTCTCCTTTTTCTTCTCACCTGCATCAAGCTGCCTTTGGTTCACTCCTTGCTCATAAGCAATGAGTAATCCAAGTAAGTTATCAATCAAATAAACATTCAGATCCTTAAATTTAGTAATGGTAGTAATTTTTGCATCAAAGGAAGAAGGTAAATATCTCAAAATCTTATTAACTTTTTCATAATTTGTGAGTTCTCTTCCTAAGGCATGCAAGAATGTAACAATTTATGTAAACCTAGTATACATTTCAGAAATAGATTCACTAAGTTTCATGTAAAATAGTTCAAAATCATGGAGTAAAATATTCATCCTAGATTATTTAACTTCATTTACACCTTCATATGTTATACAAACTTTATCCCAAATTTTCTTGCTAGTAAAACAAGTGGAAACACACATATAATCTTTAGATTTTAAGGCACATAAAAAATAGTTCAAACACTTAGCATTCAGTTGTGCTAGATCTCTAACATCAGTAGTCCATTTAGTAAAAGGAATTTAAATTTTAACACCATTTATAAAGCTATAAGGTGCAGAATAACCATCTTTAACTAGCTTCCACATGCAATAATCAATTGATTATAAAAGGGTGGATATCTGAGTTTTTCAAAAATTAAAAGGAATATTATCAAATAGAGGTGGTCGAGTAATTGAATAGTCTTCTGGAGTGTTATAATCACCAAAGATAGCCATGGATCTTAATTCAAAAGTTTTCTAAAGCTTGATCTTATGAATCCCTCTCTGATACCACTTGAAAGTTTGTGAGGGTTGTTAAACCCTAAAGAACTAGCACTGAGGCTAACCAACAGGGGAGTGAATTGGTTATTTAAAAATTTCTTTAATAAAATAAGAAATTAAAACTTTTTGAAATCTTTTTAAATATTTTAAAAAAATAAATAATTTGTACGGAGGTAGATAACAAAATCAGAGTTTTCAACCATAGATCAAATCATAGAAAAATACAAAAATTAAATATAAAAAAATAAATAGAAATAACACACCATATTTATAGTGGTTTGGTCAACTTGACCTACACCCACTCCTTGGAAACCTCCTTTCCATGTATTGCACTAAAATAATAATGACTCTCTTTTTGCTCCCACAACAAGGCAAAGAAGCCCTTACAAAATCTTTACACTGATCCGATGAGGCAGAGAACCTTGAATCCTTTTACACCCTCCTAGAGTAGGCAAAGAACCTAGAATCCTTTTTCACCCATCTAGTGAAGGTAGAGAACCCAAAAATCTTTTTACTCCCTCCTGGAGTAGGTAGTGAACCTTGAAATTCTTTTTTACCCTCCTAGTGAATCCAGAGAACCTGGATCTGATGCTGATGAAGATTTTCATCAAAGCCACCAAGGAACCAGTACAACAGCTTAAAGAAGATGATGAACACCTTGCTTTGAGCAACCTTTACAAATCCCTCACAACTCCCCCTCACAAGGATCTCTCTCTCTCTCTCTCTCTCTCTCTCTCTCTCTCTCTCTCTCTCCCTCTTCTTTCTCAAGGCTCTCTCTTAGATCTCCTCCATAAATAAAAGATTTTTCTCAAGTGATAATACAATTGCTTAAATAATGGCCTTAAAAAAACCCTAAATTTTTAATTATGTGCTACTGATCATCCAGTATGATTGATAGATCATCCTATATGATTAGTACAAAATAGCCCTTTCAGCAAGGATGATTACATTTACTCTGTATAATCAGTGTAAGTATTTTGTACAGATCATCCTATACGATTTTGCGATCATCCATGATGATTAGTTCAAGATACTATATTGATCGCCCAGTGTGACATAGGATGATGGGTGGCGATCGACATATCATCTCACAACCCTCTTGGGATGTTTAGGAAGATTACCTGGATGATTAGAAGAAAATTATAATTTTTATCTTGGACGATAGGGGATCATTCTACGAAATATAAAAGAACATCCAGTACGATCCAAGTAGATCATCCTGTATGATATGATTGATCAATCTAACCATAATTAGTCTCCTAAGCACAGGATCAATTTAGGCATGATTATTATAAATCATCAAAGATGATGCATATCATCCTATACAATTAGAACAAAATTCAAAAAATAAAATATTACCTAAGTTATGATTGGCGGCTATTTTTCATAATTTGAACTGATCATCGTTTATGATCTGAACCATCCAGGATGATTAGTTAAGCAAACTTTTTTTTGGTTGAAACCAAACAGTTGGGCCTACAGGTTAATTCCAGCTCGCTACTGCTCAAAAGAGCTACAAAAAGAAAAGAGAAAAGAAAACCTAAGAGCCGAGAATCCCCACTAGGCACAATAATAAGGAAGCCTAATAACATTCTAAATAACCAACTAGAAAGGAAAGTATAGTAATCAATCAGCTCAGGCTTTCCAAACAATATAGGACCCTACACAAAACGAGAACTAGTCTCCAAAAACCTATAAAAGAGGCCTGCAAGGATACTGAATAAAATAATTAAAAGTAACATTAAAGAAATAACAAAAGTTAAAATAGTAATCAAATAAAACAATTTATAGCTTAATAAGTTATGCAACCTAACAATGCGATAAATCATAATGCTATTAAGGAAATCTGTGTACATAACTAAACTGATACTGAACATCGGCACCAATAAGGCTAAAAAATAGTCAAGGATCAGGCCACCCCAGCTACCACAACTACACTTAAAATTTTGGAAATTAGCCACAGTACCAACCAAAATACCACAGGGATCCTTAGAAAAAAGAGGACAATAAGGAAGCTGAAAAATACACCACCCAAACTAAGTAAAATGAACAAACCAAAGAGAGCATAACCAGCCCACAGAAAAACTAGAGATAAAATCACAGCAAAGAAAACAGAAAAGGAAACAAGCTATAAGAGCTCAGGAGGAGACACCCAAAGTAGACATCAATAAGATAACCCCAATGCCGCTCAATCCTACTCCCATAACCAGTCTGACACAGGCATAAGCACAGATAATAGATCCACACCACAACAAAATCACTGGCAGGTAAATTAAAGTCATGTATAACCCCCCAACAAAAAGAAGAAAAAGTAACCCACAAGAGTATCCAAATCCGCCAATAAACCCCCCAAAAAATACAAAAGGTCATGCCATTAAATAGGTCCAGAATGCACTGGAAAATGGAGAACTCCCAGATACCACAATTCCCCAGCACCGGAACAAAGCACGGAATGAAATCCACTAAATAGAAGGACCAAAGACAGGACAAACCCAACATAAGAACCAAACTGTTGAGTTGAACACTAAGAAAGCCCCCCACATGCTTCCCATTGA
The DNA here is from genome assembly GCA_019925795.1 of Dendrobium chrysotoxum. NCBI lineage: Eukaryota > Viridiplantae > Streptophyta > Magnoliopsida > Asparagales > Orchidaceae > Dendrobium > Dendrobium chrysotoxum. Next base: position 56,196,638 of record CM034312.1, read on the forward strand.
GGCTAGCAGACTTAGCCGAAAAATAGCACCAGGACACACAACAGCTCTTTGGAGTAGAAGAGCAACAAATAGGGAAACCATCAGGATACCAAATAATCCAGTCACAGCTCAAACCCATCGCCACAACACACACGAGATTCATGAAATGAAACAAAAACCAAAACACAAAAATGGACAACCCTAAGAAAACCAATGAAAGACTATGAAGGGATATATTCAAAACCCAAAACCAACTAGCAATAGCAAGGACACAGAAAACATAAATACACTGGTAAAAAAACATACCAGCTAAAACAAGGCTAACTTCTGACATACGGTAGCCCCAATTTATCCAACCTAATAATGATGTTAAGTAACATAGGTAAGTTAGAATTAGTAAAATCAGTAAGATAATCCAACTTACAACCCAGATTAGCTAACCATTCATCACAACCATTATCTTCCCTATGAACATGTGAAATAGAAAAGTTAATAAACATCAAAAGCTGATTGATTTCTCTAATAAGATAAAAAAGATCAAGATTACAAACTCTCTTTGTTGGATTCATAAGGTAATAAATCGTAGAAGTGGCATCCACCTCAATCCATATATTGGTAATATCAAGCCAGAAGCATAATTTCAAACTGTTAAGAATAGCAGAAAGCTCAGCCCTCACGACAGAACAATTCTTCAACGAGCCAGCAAAAGACATGATCATATTACCCTTATCATCCATGAAAATACCACCACACCTAAAATCATCATTTTTAATAGAACCATCAACATTAAGCTTAAAAGTATTAAGTGGAGGTTTGATCCAATACACCAAATTAGGATCCTCAAAAAAGTAGTTGTTATGTAGAATAATACCAAAATTATGAGCAACAAAAGAAAAATTCCTAAAGTTCTTGGAAGTCACTAGTTTCACAACAAAAAGTTTAAAAACTTTGTACTTAATATTTTAAATAATATGAGAAGCATCCATGCTAATATTATTAAATATAGAGTTATTTCTTGCCATCCACAAATGCCACAAAATAAAAGAAAGAATAACATTTCTAATTATGACCTTTGGAATTGATGAACTAAGAATCAAGCAAAGTGTTGATAGACATATTAGCATTAAAAAGATTCAAATTGAAAATATCATCAAAATAAGACCAAATTTTAACAGCAATCAGGCTAGAGATAAACACATGCTGCATGTTTTTCACATGGTAACAACATTGGCACTTATAAGTAATAATAAAGCCTTTTTTCCTCAAATTGTCATAAGCATGGATATACTTATGCATAAGTCTCCATATAAAGATAGAAATGGTTTTAGGGATACTTTTATGCCAAATCATGGAGAAAATCTTCGTAACACACTTTTTTCCCTAAACACATGCCAAGCATCCATTAAACTAAACCTGCCATTCTGAGACAAATCACATAACAACAAATCATCAGAATCAAAGTTAATGCACAGGTTGAGAATTTTGAAAACAACATCAATAGGAAGAGTTTCAACTAGTTTAATATAGTCCCAAGTGTCATCAATGATGAAAGAGTCCACTTTAGTGGTGACAGTGGAAAAGGAATTAATAATGGAATCAATGGACTTACCTTCAAGCCACTGATCTTGCCAGGAAAAAAATGTTTGCTCTACCAAGCCCCCATTTAACATGAGGTTCAACACTCCACTTAATGTTGCAAAGTCTTTTCCACACTCTGGAATCACCATATTTATAACAACACATAGAAGGGTGCTTACCAACATAATATTTATCAATCATATAGTTAGACCAAAGAGAGAGTCTAGAATGGAAGTTGAACCATAATTTAAAGGAAAAGGCTTGAGAAAAATCAAACATGTTTTTACAACCCAACGCACCTTCATCAAGAACCCCGCAACACTTGGTCTAAGAAGACCAAATAACTTAAGAGTCCACATTAGAGCCACGCCAAAAAAACTTATTGATTAATTTCTCAATTCTATTACAAATAGTAATAGTAGGTTGCAAGGTTTGAAAGGAATACATAGGTAAAGAATATAGAACACTTTTGATAAGAGTTAATCTACCCCCCAAAACTAAGGAAATTAGAGTCCCAAAAGAGAAGTCTCTTCTGCAAAGAAGTAATAAGATCATCAAAAAGAAAGGTTTTCTTTCTACCCTTATAGAGAGGAACCCCTAAATACTTAATAGGTAATGACCATTGAACAAAACCGGTATTATTCTTGATAGTGATAATACGATTATGGGAAACCTTGTTGGAAATAATAAAGTAGCTCTTATTTTTATTGACAAAAATACCACTACACTTTTCAAACATATTCAAAAACCTCATTAGTTTATTAATTCGAGTAATTGAAGCATTGGAAAAAATAATAACATCATCAGCAAAATATAAATGAGAAACAAGAAAGCCACCCATAGTTCTATAATAGTTGTTAGGGAAGTTATCATAAAGATTAATAATACCTCTAGACAAGTACTCCATGGAAATAATAAAGAGGACAGGAGATATAGGATCACCTTATCTCAACCCATGAGAGGACTTATAAAAACCATGATTTTTACCATTAATAATAATAGAGAAAAAAGAATTTTCAATAGACTGTTCAATGAGATTAACAAAAATAGGATTGAAACCAAATAAATGCAAAACATGATAAAGAAAATTCTAGTTAATATGATCATAAGATTTAGCAATATCCAATTTTAAAATAATGTTCCCACGAGGCACCCTAACATCCAAATCATTCAAAATTTCTTGAGCTAATAAAATGTTATCCGAAATTGAGCTCCCTTTAACAAAACCAGTTTGATTAGGAGCAATAATTTTAGGAAGTAAAGGACCGAGGTGGCTCATAAGCAATTTAGAAATCACTTTACTAAAGAAAGTATAAAGATTGATAGGTCTAAAATCACTCCAACAAGAAGCCCCATTCTTTTTAGGAATAAGCACAATGGAAGAAAAAGAAAAAAAAACTTAGGCATATGGTTACCAGCAAAGAAATCTAATATAACATTAAAAAGATCAAAACTCATAATGTCCCAAACTTTTTGGAAAAACTTAGTCGTGTAGCCATCAGGACCAACAACAGAGTTAGAATTCAAATTAAAACCATTTTCTTAATTTCCTCCAAAGTAGGGGGAATAGTAAGAGCCAAATTATCATCCTGGTTAATGATATTAGGGATAATACTAGGATGGTCAATAGGGATGGTAGTAACATTATTATTAAACAAATTTTTTTAAAAAAATCCACACCATAGTTAGCAATATCCCCAACATCATTAGTATAAGAACCATCATCACGAGAAATTTAATGAATCCAGTTTCTAGCTCTATTCCTTTTGACTAGAGCATAAAAATACTTAGTGTTATTATCCCTATTAGTAAGGTGCTTAGAAGTAGCTTTCTGCTTCCAATAAGTCTCCTCCTATTCATGTAAATTACACAAAACACTTTTAGCATGATGAAGCGCACTAACATTAGCATCAGAATGCTGGTTTTGCAAAATCTTCTCCATAGAGGAAACTTTTTCTTCAGCATCAACAATGTTAGTAAAAATATTTTTGAAAACATTTTGATTCCACTAATTAATTTTTTGCTTGAGTCTTTTCAACTTAAGCCATAATCTATTCGTACCAAATATAGAGTTATCAGGGTGAAGGGGAGCATACCAATTCTCCTTAACCATGTCAAAGAAAGAGTGATGCATAAGCCACATATTCTATAACCTGAAGTTACTGATGTATGTGTCATTTCTAAAGTTAATCATGATAAAAAGGGGGAATTATCAGAAAGAGTTCTGCTAAGATATTCTGCATGTGTAGAAGAAAAAGTATTAATCCAACTATTATTAAAGAGGACACGATCCAACCTTTGCCAAAGATTACCATGGTTTCAAGTAAAATTACTACCAGTATAGCCAATATCAATAAGGTTACAATCTAAAATCATGTTATTAAAGTTCTCCATAGAATGGTGAACAAGAATTAGACCCCCAAGTCTTTCAGTTGGGGATGAAATAGTGTTAAAATCACCACCCACCATCCAAGGAGAATTAATACTATTATGTAAAAGAACAAGTTGATCCCACAAAATCATTCTACTACTACGGGAAGAAGCCGCATAAACAAAAGAAGCAAAACAATGATATTGCAAAAAACTAATGCTATAATGAAGCACCTGAGTTAAATCTCCCATAATCTCAATAACTAAAGGATCCTTCCAAATAACCCAAACCTTATTAGAAATATTAGCCACAATATGATTAAAACCCAAAAATCTAGCGGTACTATTCATTTTATCAACAAAAATAAAAGGATCAATGACAATAAGCATGGAAACATTAAGAATACGATAGAAGTTCTTCACTCTAACCCTAGCAGAAGGGCACCCAATACCCCTAACATTCCAAATAAGAGACTTAATCATAAGAGTGTAAATGAGAAGATTGAGATTGGGTGGTTCTAGGGGATTTAATCCTGACATTTTTGTTTTTCTTATTCTTTCTAGTAGGAACAGAATGAAAATCACTCTCCTCCTCACCAGTACCTTTATTGATATCTTCTTGATTTTCAAAAACATTCAAAAAAACCAAAATTTGAGATAAAGTTTGAGAATCCTTACAACCCTTTTTCGCAACAGAATCAGAGTTAATATTACCCTCCATAATTTCCCCTTGGGCAAGTTCTCCTTCATCCAAGTTATGCTCTCCCATAACTTGCACATGAGAAATCAAGGTAACATTATCATTAGGAATGGACTCCTTATTATTAATATCAGTACCAATTTCAAGTAAGCTCTTATTAGTAGAACAAGTTAATTGGAAAGTAGTAAGTATATTGTTATGCTTAGCTACCATAACATCCATTCGATCCTCTGTATTGGATTCCATCCTTTGCTCAACAATACCAGAAAGTGGATCCACAATCCCTCCATCCAATGAAGGATTTTCTCCCACCTTAAGCAATGAAGGGGCCACAAGTTCAATATCAAGATCTGGATTGTTCCTTTGAGAATTTTCTCCTGTACATGGTTAGAAATCTCATCATAGGCATTATTCCTCACAATAATTTCTCATTCTAGATCTTTTATAGTTTCCTTATTCTTGCATAATTGAGAGTGTAATTTAAATTAAGCATTAAGAGTTAGAATGACCATGCATTTTACAAAAACCACAAAATATCAGCAAATTTTCATATTCAACTTTTTATTGGTAACCATTGAGCTCAGAGCCAATCCATATTTCCTTCGAATGTTTCTTGGAAATATCCATTTCAACCATAACCCTAGCAATAGACGGCTTGGAAACTGAGGCTGTAGCTTGATCTATCTGTAAGGGTCTACCAAAGATAAAAGCTAAAGAAAAAAAGGATTTGGGTATTTAAAAATGTAACCTCAAATTTGGAAAAGAAATCTAAATAGGGGCTATAGGCGATTCCTCTCTAACATTAAAATCAAGAGTCCATTTAAGCAAGCGCATTTGGCAACCTTGAATGTAATTTGCTCTTCTCAAAAAAATATGGCTATAGTCTAAATCATTAGAAAGTTGTATAGCAACATGTCATTGATCCATCAATCCCACAGAAAATGTTCCAGAAAGTTTGAGGTTCAGAAAAAACTTATGAATTAAATCAAGATTTGGGTGGCGTAACACAAATTTCCCCACAAGGGTAAAGGCAAAGGGGGTGGCAAGATGAGAAATAACTTAGTCGTCAAACAACAAGGCCGGTAAACCTTTGAAAGATGTATGAATGAAATTGATCTTAGAGCTAGATGATGAAGCACTACCAACAAGAACCTCCTTAAAAGACTGAGACTTACCTTCTCCATTCACAGTGAACCAAGGGTTCAATGATGACAGAGTCGTCATCCCCCAACACAAAGAAAAATGATGAAAGGAATCAAAATAAAATAAAAACATGAAAGCAAAGGGAAAATAGAAAATGATTATCAAAACCAAACAAAACCAACCACAAAAAATAATCCATGATGGAGAACAAGGTTGCCCGAGCAGGAGCCCTAGAATCACCAATCGCTAGAGAACAGAGAGCTATGTGAAGGGTTTATTCTATGGTCATTTGATGATTAATTAAGCAAACTTAATGACCAGGGATACCCTTATTAGGGTTTTTATTTTTAACTGATCATCTAGTATGATTTGAAATCGTCCTGTACGATATGGTCAAAAAATAGAAAAATCTTTAACTCACTAAATTACTCCACCTGAGTTTATGTGTGCAATGTTACTTTGCTTGGGGTCCACTAGATACAAGATTTAAGTCAAGAAAGGTAAAAATACATTAAGATTGAAATTACAAACAGACTCAACCCTAGTCTAGCTGATCTTGAGCTGATTTGCATTGCAAGTGATCTTGTGAACCTAAAAAGTTAGTGAGTAGGGAAAAGCAAAATAAATATGCAAGAATAGAAGTAGTAAAAAAAATAATATTTGTTATCATCAAAATCACTATACTTGGGCCTAGATTTATTGTAACTTAGAAATCAAGATTAAGTTTTATGTTATGTGATTTTTTTTATGATAACAAAATAATTATTATTCTGATATTTTTATTATTATTTCTCTTAACATACATTGGATATATTTCTATTTATTTTTGTGTCTACTAACTTTCAGGAAAATTATACTCTAGACTACTGAAGACTTCAAGACAGAGTAAAATAAGATTTCATATAATAAAGTCAGAAAATCTTTATTTTTTATTTTTCTTGAGTCTGAGAGTATGATTGTAATTGAGTAACTATACACACACACATAGGGGGAGAGAGTTAAAATTAAAATTGGATTTTTTTTACCCAATTCATACTTTACGATGTAAGTTCAAACAGACGACTGATAGTGCATAAAAGAAGTTTCGTACCAGATCATCCAAACGAACTCCAATTATTCATATAGATAACTTGAAAATTATACAGATGACTGACATTATACAAAATAAAGTTCATACTAGATCATCCCAGGATTTTTGAACTATTCATATAGATGATCCACGATCATACTGTACGATCTGAAGTCATTTCACTAGTAATTTTTAGTTTTTGGATGATTTTTCTTATCTTTCCCATATAAGGAGTCCTAAAACTATCATCCATTCCCTTTGTTGTGAATTTCTATTGAGAGTGACCATTGAGTGTGAGTTCTTAGAGAGATCATGAGAGTGAAGTTTGAGAGATCTAGTGAGGGAGAGTTGTAAGGGATTCTTAAGGTTGCCTAAGGCGAGGATCTCTTTGTCTTCTTCTAATTTCTGCCCATCTCCTCAAGAAACTTTTGTGAGAAGATTTTTAACATTATGTCAAGGTTCTCTGCCTTCACTAGGAGGGTGAAAAACGACATGATGGTTCTGTTCGTTCACTAGGAGGGTGAAAAAGGATGTGATGGTTCTCTGTCTTCACCAGGAGGAGGGTGAAAAAGGATGTGACGGTATGCTGCCATCACTTGGAGAGTGTAAAAAGAGTTAACTCTCTGTTACATCGGGTTGGTGCAAAAGAGTTTATAAGGGCTTCTCCGCCTTATTGTGGGGGCAAAAGGAGAGTCACTATTATTTAGTGCAATACTTGGAGAAGGAGTCTCTAGGGAGTGGTTGTATGTTGAGTTTGACTGAACCACTATAAAATCTGGTGTTCTTCTTGTGTTATTTATTTTCTGCATTTTTATTTCCTGCATTTAAATCTTTGTTGTTGAAAAATTCTATGATAATTATTTTATTAAGTAATCACATATTAGAGGATCGTTGATTTAAATTTCTAAAAGGGTTTTCAAGAATCCAAGAAATTTTTAAATAACTGATTCACCCCCCTCTTGGTTAGCCTTGGGACAGTTCTATTAGGTTTAACTACATGAACTTTCAAGTGGTATTAGAATGAATTTTAAAAATTAAGGTTTAGATTACCTTTTGAAAAATAATCATCGCTAATTTTGAAAATTGAAATACTGTTGAAGGATATTCAATCACTCGACCACCTTTATTTGATAGCATTCCTTTTGCTTTCTAGAAAACTCTCATGTCTACTTTTCTGCAATCACTTGATTATCGCATGTAGATGTTAGTACAGGAAGGCTATACTGCACCTACTAAAATTATTGATGGCATTAGAGTTGAAACATCATTTGCTAATTGGACTTTAGAAGAAAGAGAATTAGCACAACTGAATGTAAAATATTTAAATAGTTTTTTCTGTGCATTGAAATCAAAATCTATATGCATGTTTCAACTTGCAACTGGAAAAAAAATCTAGGATAGACTTTGCATAACTTTTGAAGGGATAAATGAGGTGAAATAATCCAGGTTGAAAATTTTATTACATGACTACGAACTATTCTGCATAAAATTGAATGAGTAAATATCTGATATGTATACATATTTTACTCAGATTGTAACCTCATTGCATGCTTTAGGTAGACAACTAACTAATTCTGAAAAAGTCAATAAAATCCTACATTATTTACCAATTACTTATGATGCAAAGATAACTGCTATAACTGAATCAAAAGATCTGAACGTATATTCTATTGATAATCTACTTGGATCACTAATTACTTACGAGCAAGGTGTGAGTCAAAGACAGATTGATGCAGGTGACAAATGGAAAGAAAAGAATATAGCCTTAAAAGTTGAGGATTCAGAGAGTGGATGTTCAAAGCATATGATTGGAGATGCAAATCAATTTTTAATATTAGAATCTAGGAATGGAGGCAAAGTAACACTTGGAGATAACACCACTAGGAGAGTAGTTGGTATAGATATTATTGACAACACAAATAATTTTTTGATTAAAATGTATTATTCGCTTAAAACATAACTTGCTAAGTAATAATCAGCTTTATAATAAGGGTTTTAACATAAAATTTTTACTTATAAGCTGCATTATAAGCCAAAATAGAATTGATGTGTTGTAAGAAAATAGGGTAAATAATATTTACATGTTTGATTTAAATTATATTAGATCTTCTAATGTTTTTTGCCTAAATATTATTGCTAATGAATCTTGGTTATGACATAGAAGACTTTTGTTGCAAATCTGGGCCCAAGGTTAGTGATTTTGATGATAAAAATTATTACTACTTCTTTACTTCTACTATTCTTATATATCTACTTTTATTTTCCTTGCTTACTAACATGTCAGGACCATAGGTTTACTTGGAATGTCAATTAGCTCAAAATTACGTAGACTAAGATTGAGTTAGTCTATAATTTCTATTCCAATATATCTTTTACCTTTTCTTGAGTTAAATGTACTATGATGGATCCTGAAGCTAAGTAACCTTGCACATACACACTCAAGAGAAAATTTAATGAGTTATAGAGCTTTCTAATTTTTGATCATATCGTACATGATGATTCTAAATCATCGTGGATGATCAGTTAAAAATAAAAACTCTAATTAGGGCATCCCTATTTATTAGTTAGCTTAACTAATCACCCTAGATGATTTTGATCGTACAGGATGATTAGTACAAATTGGAACAAACATCCGCCAATCATAATTTAGACAAGATTTCATGATTCAAATTTTGTTATAATCATACAGGATGATACATATTATCCTGGACAATCCATGATAATCATGCCTAAAATAATCCCTAAATTAAGGTATTAATTAGGGTTAAATTGATTAATCACATCATATAGGATGATGAGAAACCATCATCCTGGATGATCAGAGCTCTACATAGTATGATAATTAATCACCACCTATCATACAGGATGAAAGCTTTAACTTTTCAACTAATCATCCTAGACGATACCCCTACATCATACGGGATGATCAGAGCTCTGCATGGGATGATAATTAATTGCCATCCATCATATTAGATGATCAATAGACACTGGTGAACTAATCATACAAGATGATAGAAATATCATACTGGATGATTCATTCAAATACTTGAACTGATCGTACAAGAAAATACTGATCGTACTGCTGAAAGGGTTATTTTGTACTAATCATACATGATATTTGAATCATCCTGGATGATCTTTGCCTCCAAATTATAAATTAGGGCTATTTTTTGAAGCCTCCTATTTAAGCTCTCCTAATTGCTGCTAAGCAAGTCTTTTGCTATTTTTCTAATCCAAGAGAGCTTAGAGGACAGGGAGAGTTTGGGAGAGAGAGAGGATCTTGTGAGGGGGAGTTTATGAGGGGATTCACAAAGGTTGCTCCAACCAAGGATTCGATTATCTTCTTCCTTCCTCATCCTTGGTTCCTTGGTGACTCTTGGGAGACGATCATCACCATCAGATCTAGGTTCACTGCCTACTCCAGGAGGGAGTTAAAGGATTCCAGGTTCTCTTCCTTCACTAGGAGGGTGAAAAAGGATTTAAGGTTCTCTGCCTCACCAGGTTAGTGGAAAGATTTTATTAGGGCTTCTCCACCTTGTTGTAGGGGCAAAAGGAGAGACACTAACTGATTAGTGCAATACCTGAAATGGAAGGTTTTGGGGAGTGGATATAGGTCAAATTTGACTGAAACACTATAAATCTGTTGTGTTCTTTCTACTTTTCTTTCCACATTTATTTTCACATATTTCTGTGATCTGATCTATGTTGAAATCTCTGTGTTTGATTATTTTCTTTCACTTAAATTCTTTGTGTTTAAAATATTCAAAAAGATTTTAAAATGATTTTTCTTTTTTATTAAAGAATTTTAAAATACTAATTCCCCCCTGGTTAGCCTCGGGTTAGTTCTATATGGTTTAACATCCCTCATGAAATTTCAAGTGGTATCAGAGAGGGATTCATAAAATCAAGTTTTAAAAAACTTTTGAATTTCGATCAATGGCTAACTTTGGTAATTACAACACCATGGAAGGATATTCAATTACTCAACTACCTCTATTTGATAATATTCCTTTTAATTTTTGGAAAACTTGCATGTCTACCTTTTTACAATTGATTGATTATCACATGTGGATGCTTGTTACAGAAGGATATTATATACCATATAGATTAGTCAACAATGTTAAAACTATAATTGATTTTACTGAATGTACAACTAATAATAGAGATCTTACACAACTGAATGCTAAATATTTAAACTATTTTTTTGTGCCTTAAAATCAAAAGATTATATGTGTCTCTCCACCTGTTCAATTGATAAGGAAATTTGGGATAAATTTTGCATAACTTAAAATGGTACAAAAGAAGTGAAACAATCTAGGCTGAACATTCTTTTGCATGATTACGAACTTTTTTGCATAAAATCTAGTGAGTTAATATCTGAAATGTATACTAAGTTTACACAAATTATTACTTCTTTATATTTCTTAGGAAGAGAGCTTACAAATTATGAAAAAGTAAACAAGATTTTGCGATATTTACCTTCTTCTTTTGATGCAAAAATTACTGCTATTATTGAATCTAAGGATTTGAATACTTATTTAATTGATAACTTACTTGGATCACTAATTACTTACGAACTCGGGGTGAGCCAAAGGCAGCTTGTGTTGCAAATATGATTTTGATGATGACAAACATGCTTCTATTGTGTTTTGCTTGGCTAACCCGTTTCAGGCACAAAAGATCACGAGCCACTCAAGCCAACTCAAGATAGGGTCCAAGTGTGTCCAATGTACTATTTTTCTTTTTCTTGAGTTAATTGTAATGTAACTGATCCCCCAGCTAAGTAACCTTGCACACACACACTCAGGGGGAGAGCTTGAGTGAATTAGAGTTTCTGTTCATTTTTGTTCAGATAGTCCTGGACGATATTCACATAGTCCTGGACGATCAGGTAAAAATAGAAACCCTAATTAGGGCGACTAAGTTAAGAGGGTCTGATTAAGCCGATCGTCCTGGATGATCTCTGGATCGTACGGGACTATATGCTCAAATAAAAAATTCTCAGCTGCCAGATCAAGTTAGGCAAGTTTTTTATTTTAAGTTAATTGGTCTGATCGTCCCAGACGATACGTGTATCATCCTGGACGATTCAGTACAATCATGCCTAATTTAATCTGGTAATTAAGAAAAGCAATTTATTTCTGATTGATACGATCATATCGTCCTAGACGATCGTAGGATCGTCCCAGACGATCATGATCGTCTAGTGCATTTCAGCTGTACGACCCGAACTGTGTATAGGATGATTTGGGCACTTTTTGAAATAATCGTATAGGATGATATCCTATCGTCTTGGACGATCAAGTCATTTTTTAGTCGTCCAGCACAAGTTTCTTTGGACGACCCGAACTATCTTCTGGACGATATTCCTCAATTTACATTAATCGTCCCAGACGATCGCAGGATCGTACGGGATGATATGAACAATTTTTTCTACTGATCGTCCAGAAGAGCCAGATCATCCAGGCTGAAACAGCTAATTTTGAACTGATCGTACAGGATGATCTATCGATCGTCCTGGATGATCTTGGCCGACCAGTTGAGATTTAGGGCAAATTTTAAGCCCTCCTATAAAAAAACTTTTTCTTGAAACAAGAAAAATCTTTTGCCACCTTCCTTTCCAGAGAAACCCTAGAGAGAGAGTTTGGGAGAGAGAGAGAAGATCTTGTGAGGGGGAGTTAGTGAGGGATTCACTAAGGTTGCTCCAAGCACAGATCAGAGTCGTCTTCTCTGCTCGTCGTCTTTCGTCTAGTTGGTGTTCGTCGTGGGAGGATCGTTTGCAAGAAGATCGGGGTTCTCTGCCCGCTTTAGGTGGAAGCAAAAGGAGGTCGGGTTCTCTGCCTCACCGTGTGGTTAAAAGGAGGTTTTGTACAGGCTTCTCCGCCTTGCTGTGGGAGCAAAAGCAGAGACACTTTTTGTTTAGTGCAATACCCGGAGGGGAGGCTCCGGGGAGTGGACGTAGGTCAAGTTGACCGAACCACTTTAAAATCTGGTTTGCTTTTCTGATTCAGTTCTGCACTTTACTTTTCTGATATAAACTGCTTGGGTGAATCTCTGTGATTGATCTTTTCGTTGTTGATGACTTGTTTCCGCTGTAAAGTATCGAAAGGATTTTTTTGTTGTTCGTGAAATTTTTAAATAACTAATTCACCCCCCCTCTTGGTTTGCCTCGGGACTAGTTCACTAGGGCTTAACATCCCTATAGAACTTTCAAGTGGTATCAGAGTGGGATTCAAACTTTAGGTTTAAAAACTTTTGAATTTGATCCATGGCTAACTGTAACAATCGTAATACTGCTGAAGGTTACTCTATTACAAGACCACCGTTGTTTGATAATATTCTTTTTGATTTTTGGAAAACACGCATGTCTACTTTTCTTCAATCGATTGACTATTGCATGTGGATGTTAGTTAACGATGGATACGAACCACCTTTTAGATTGATTAATAATGTGAAAACTGAATTGCCCTTTGCTGATTGGACATTTGATGATCGTGATTTAGCACAGTTAAATGCAAAATGCTTAAACTGTTTCTTTTGTGCTTTAAAATTTGAAGACTATATGCGTGTTTCTACTTGCACTACGGGAAAAGAAATCTGGGATAGATTGTGTATAACATATGAAGGTACAACTAAAGTCAAATAATCTAGGTTAAACATCTTGTTACATAATTACGAACTTTTTCGCATGAAACCTAGTGAGACGATTTCAAAAATGTACACAAGGTTCACTCAAATCGTTACCTCTTTGCATGCTCTAGGAAAAGAATTAACTAATTATGAAAGAGTGAACAAAATTCTTAGATGTTTGCCTGCTTCTTATGATGCTAAGATTACTGCTATCACGAAATCTAAAGATTTAAATATTTACTCTATTGACAGTTTACTTAGATCACTCATTGCTTATGAGCAAGGGGTGAACCAAAGATAACTTGATGCAGGTGAACAAAAGAAGGAGAAGACAGTGGCGCTAAAGGCCAAAGATTCAGATGCTAGCACTTTCGGGTCTGATAGCGATGATGTTGCCTTAATCACAAGATAATTCAAGAGCTTTCTAAGGAAGAAGAATTAAAATTTTCAAAAGTGGTACAAAGGTAAGACCAGTAGAAACTTTAAAGGTTCATCTGAATCTGTTTGTTTTGAATGCAGGAAGCCTGGACACATAAAGGCGAATTATCCTACACTCAAGGCTCACCCAAGCAAGGAGAAGGGTGAGGAGAAACCAAAGTTCAGAAAGGACAACAAGCGGATACAAAAGGCGTTCTGGGCAGACTCTGCATCCGACTCCTCTGAGACTGAAGCTGAAGAGGAGGAAACAAACTTGTGTCTGATGGCTGATGATCACCCTGGTCAATCGGACCAGGAAGAGGTATGTGAGCTTACTTACGATCAATTATTTGAAGTATCTAAAAAAATTCATGCATCATATAGGAAGCTTAAGAAAACCCATGCTAGTTTGAAACTGGATTATTTGACTTTACAAAAAGAGCATGATGTGTTGATTAAGGATCATTCCACTATTGATAGCAATCACATGTCTTTACTAGATGAGTTTGATGAACTGAATAGAAAGCATTCTGATTTAATTGTTGAGCATGATGCATTAAAAACATCGCATGTTGAATTAGAAGCTGCCTTTAAGAAATTGAAAGATATGGCATGTGATTTAGAAAGTAATGAAAGTGCGAGAACTTTTCAGATTGCTAGTCTTAACAAGGAGAACGAATTTTTAAGAGTGAAAATTGATGCTTTTGAAAAGAACAAAAAACCACCTACTTTTGAACAGTTTTATGCACCGCCGCCTTTTGAAAAATCTGTTGCAAGTTCATCAAAGCATGTTTCATACACTCTAGGAAGAGGCACTATCACTCACGACGCTTAGTTAATCCTTTTCCTGGTGTTAGATATTTTTCATGTGGCATGTTAGGACACATTTTCCACACCTGTATTGTTTACCATAGTACATATTGGGTGTGGAGACCCAAACTGCCTGTTTCACAGCACAACACGCATGCATTGCATTCATCTTTTCATAAGAAGGAAGCCAAATCTATTTGGGTTCCTAAGACTGACGTTTGATATTTTTGTAGGTGTGCTCTCACACAAGACCTCGTGAGAGCATGTGGTACCTGGACAGTGGATGTTCTAGACACATGACTAGAGATGCAAATCAGTTCATTTCACTGGAGGCCAGAGCTGGAGGCAAGGTTACACTTGGAGATAACACCACCAGGAAGGTGGTAGGCTCAGGAATAATTGGTGATTCAAAGAATTTTATTATTGATAATGTTTTGCTTGTAGATGGACTGAAACACAACTTGCTAAGCATCAGTCAACTTTGTGACAAGGGATACAGCATCAAATTCCTGCCCACTGGCTGCATTTTAAGCTTAAAAGATGAAGTTGTTTTGCAGGGGCAAAGGATCAACAACGTCTACAAGCTGGATGTAAGTTACATTAAATATGATAATTTAATTTGCTTAAAAACTGCTACTGATGAGTCGTGGTTATGGAATAGGAGATTGTGTCATGCTAGTATGAAAACCCTTAGGAGAGTCACCCAGAAGGACTTAGTTAGAGGTGTGCCCAAGCTTAAGTTCACTAAGGATCACCTGTGTGATGCCTGTTAGTTGGGGAAGCAAGTCCAGTCATCGTTTCACTTTGTTAAGGACATTAGCGCCTCTAGACCTTTAGAAGTTCTTCACATGGGCCTCTTTGGACCCATTAGCACTGCCAGCTTAGGGGGGAGAGTCTATGGATTTGTGGTTGTAGATGATTATTCGAGGTTCACTTGGGTGAAATTTTTGTCACATAAATCTGAGTCATTTGATGAGTTTAGATCTTTCTCTACTTGGATTCAGAATAAGTTAGGATGTGAGATTATTACCATCCATAGTGATCACGGAGAGGAGTTTGAAAATGAAAGATTTGAAAGTTTTTGTGAGGATCAAGGGATTAGTCACAATTTTTTAGCTCCTAGGACCCCTCAGCAGAACGGGGTAGCTGAAAGGAAGAACATGATCTTAGTGGAAGCCGCTAGAGCCATGCTTGCCGAGTATTCACTTCCAAAATACTTTTGGGCTGAAGCGGTGAACACTGCTTGTTATGTGCTGAATAGGGTGAATGTGAGAGTCAAACTGAATAAGACACCTTATGAGATCATTAAGGGTATAACTCCAAATCTGTCCCACCTCCATGTCTTTGGCTGTAAGGTTTTCATTCTGAACAACGAGAAGTCACCCTTAGGAAAATTTGACCCCAAATCTGATGAAGGAGTGTTCTTAGGATATTCAAGTGTGGGGAAATCCTTTAGGGTGTTCAATAAGAGGACTTTGGTGGTGGAAGAAACAACCAATATAGTGTTTGATGAATCTGATCCTAACGAGTCTAGATCTGAAGTAGAAGATGAAGAGATTGTTAAGGTTACCCAAGGGGTTAGAAATATAAATCTGGAGGAAAGGGTAGAACCTCAAACCACTTTGCCTAGAGAATGGAGATATTCTATGAGTCATCCTAAAGAACTGATCTTAGGAAACCCTTCTGAAGGTGTTAGGACTAGGCATGGACTTAGGAAGGAAGTAAACCATTCTGCCTTTATCTCAATGACTGAACCCACCAACATCAATCAAGCCTTGTCGGATGAGTTTTGGATTTTAGCTATGCAGGAAGAATTGAATTAATTTATAAGGAATGATGTTTGGGAGTTAGTAGAAAGACCTAAAAATCAAAGTATTGTGGGAACCAAGTGGGTCTTTAAGAATAAGATGAATGATTCTGGTGTGGTGGTGAGAAATAAGGCAAGATTAGTGGCTAAGGGGTATAATCAAATAGAAGGGATTGATTTTGAGGAGACTTTTGCCCCTGTAGCTAGATTGGATGCCATTAGAGTGCTACTAGCCTTTGCCTGTTATAAGGGATTCAAGCTGTTTCAAATGGATGTTAAGAGTGCCTTTTTAAATGGGGTAATAAAAGAAGATGTTTTTGTAGATCAATCCCCAGGTTTTAAGAGTTCCCAATATCCAAATCATGTTTATAAATCAAAAAAGGCCTTATATGGATTGAAACAGGCACCCAGAGCTTGGAATGAGAGGCTTAGCACATTCCTGTTAGAAAGAGAGTTTGTTAAGGGGAGCGTAGACACCACCCTTTTTATGAGAGGCTTAGCACATTCCTTACTCATTGTCCAGATTTATGTTGATGATATCATTTTTTGATCTTCTGATAAATATTTATGTGATGAGTTTTCTAAAACAATGAGTAAGGAGTTTGAGATGAGTATGATGTGAGAATTATCCTATTTTTTGGGATTTAGCATAAGGCAAATGGATGATGGAACCTTTCTCAATCAATCTAAATACACTAAAGATATTTTGAAGAAATATGAAATGGACAAAGCCAAGCCAATCAATACTCCCATGACCTCCTCAGTTTAGTTAGATAAGGATTCAAGTGGAAAATCTGTTAATCAGAATAAGTATAGAGGAATAATAGGATCACTGCTTTACCTGACTGCTAGCTGACCTGATATCATGTTTAGTGTCTGTCTTTGTGCTAGGTTTCAGGCTGATCCTAAAGAGTCCCACCTGACTGCTATTAATAGAATTCTTAGATATCTTTTAGGGACCCCAAACCTAGGAATCTGGTACCCTAGGCACAACACCTCTTTTGAGATCATTGGATATTCTGATTCTGACTTTACGGGGTGTAGGGTGGATAGAAAGAGCACCTCTGGAACTTGTCAATTCATAGGACAGTCTCTAGTCTCCTGGTCCAGTAGAAAATAGAACTCAGTTACACTTTCAACTGCTGAAGCTGAGTACATTGCCTTAGGGAGTTGTGTGGCCCAAGTTCTTTGGTTGAAGCAATAAGTCTTAGATTTAGGGTTACCTGTTGGCACAATTTCTGTTCTGTATGATAATACTAGTGTCATATGTATCTCTAAGAATCCAATCCAATATTCTAGGACCAAACACATTGATATAAGGCATCACTTCATTAGGGACCATGTTACAAAAGGGGATATTGAGCTACATCATGTAGCAACTGAAAATCAGCTGGCTGACATATTCACTAAACCACTGGCCTTTGACTCATTCAGCATTTTGAGAACTAGAATAGGAGTGATTAATATAAGTGCTTGATTCTGATGACTGCTAATTTCTGATTGTTCTGATTGGTATTTTGTTTTCTAATAGATAGATTTTAGTTTGATTATTTACTTTCAGTTGATTTTATTTCTTCTGCTGATTTCTGTTTTTAGCCTTACTGTTAGTTTGATTTGAGCATTTACTTTGATGTGATTTTCTACCTATTTTTTATTCACTGGTTCATATCTTGCACTTTCTGTTTTGTGCTTTTCAAAATCTGATCACCGCTCACTACTTCTGATAATCTGAATTTCTGACTAGGAGTTTTACCTTGTTTTGATTTGGAAGCTGGTAAGCAGTGATTGATTTCACTGAATCTGTTAAAGGGAAGAAACATTGATGATTATTTCTCTTCCTCTAACTCCTTTACTGGTGTATAGTTTCTTTTGGATAAAAATCCTCTTCAAAATTAAAATGTTAGTTTTTGAAATAGAGATTATTTTATCTTCCTACAATAATCTACATCATATCAACAGTATTTTTCAAAGTCTTGAGTCATTAGTTTGATTTTCTAAACCAAGTGATTGCATTTATCATATGATGTATGGCTTTTATTTTGTGAATCATTCTTCCTTACTATGGAGTGTCATCTCCTATATCTGGAAGATAATTTCACAGCTGAGACTCTTTAATGATTATGAAAAGGAGGAAGCTTATAAAAGACGTACAGTGCGCCAAATAAATTAAAAAAGAGGCATAAAATGAGCGCAAAGCTGAAAAGATACAAAAAATCGCCAACTAAAAGATACACAAAGTGTATCAAAAATGAAAACATGCGCAAAGCACCAACTAAATTGAAAAAGAGGCACAAAATGAGCCCAACCAAGCTTTCTTTCCTTTCAGATCGTTAAAAGGTCTTAGAGAAATCCGTGTGCCGCTTAATACTTTCAAAAGCTTGTGTTTTGAAAATCCTGATTTCTGATTTTTTACTTTGTAACAATATTATATCAGATATTTTTCTGGAACGAGGCTTGAAAGGATCTCTTTTCAGATCTAATGTCTTTTCTTCTGAATCGGATTTGTGTTTTGAAACAGGTTTGTATCGATAAGGTGCCCGGGGTCGGAGTTACGAAAGTTGATTTTTCCAACCTTTTCTGGATTTCAGGGCTGTTAATCGTCTTCTTATTAGTTTTTGGATCTACAATCAAGGAAAAATTCTAATTTACTCGAGCAACTTGATCAAAAAAAATCGTTGCTTTTATGTGTTTTTGCTGTGAGTTTTATTCGTTTTTGTTTTATTTTAATTTTGTGGTTGTGTCTTTGGGATCCTGATCTGTCATCTTCATCCTCCATCTTTTTTTATTTTCTTCACACCGTCCTGGACGATACCACGATCGTCCTGGACGATCCTCTTTGTCCTGGACGATCCAAACATCGTCCTGGATGATTCATTCAAAATCATCCTCACACTGCTCCTGCTGCTGAGAAACTCCAATTATTGGTGATCGTCCTGGACGATACTTACATCGTCTGGGATGATATGATCCAAATCTTTCTAATCTGATCAAACGGTTGACATTGCTCCAATTATTGTCTATCATCCTGGACGATCCACCCTATCGTCCCGGACGATCCATATGTCAAGCCACTGGATGATTCAAATTTGGCCCATCTGATATATTTATTGCATATCGTCCTGGACGATCCACCTAATCGTCCTGGATGATACTTTTCATCAACGGTTGTCCAGCCTGACTCCTCGGGACGATCGTATGTGTCTAATCGTCCTGAATGATCTGTGATCATCCTGTACGATCGGATCACCTTTTTGACCAATCGTCCAGGCCGTATTAATTGCACTGATCATCCTGGACGATCTCACGATCATACGGGACGATCAGACCAAGTCTATTTAAACAGCCAATTTTCATCCTTTCTTTCACACCTTCTCCCTCTACTTTTCTCCACTGTTGTTTCCTAATGGCTGGTGGCAAACGCTCGCGGCAAAAGAGTGCGAGTTCCTCCCGGGGACATGTCGATCCTCGCTTCCCAAATGCAGCTGATTAGGCTGCTTTCGAATGCTATCGTGACGTGGGGATCACGCACTCTAAAATTATAAATCCCCGCACTCGCAATTATCCCATTCTAGATCTGTTCGCACATACCTCCCTCACCTTCATCTTGACCTTAGCCTTTCCTTTTAATCTTGAACTCCTTCAGATTTTCTTTGCCAATTTGCGCATTTTTGCGGACTATTTTACTCTTCGCTCATACGTCAATCAACGTCCCATGGAACTAACCACCCATGATTTTCACAATATTCTTAACCTGTCTGTCACTGGCGACAAACTCCACATGCTTATCACCGATCCTGACTATGATTGGAGTGTCACCAATCACTTCCTTCGCAATACAAACACACCCTATCATGACAACGCTTGCACTTCCCTTCTCAAGGACGCACGGACCATTCAGCACGTCCTTCGTTCCTCCGTCATTCCAAAGGTGGGGGATCGAATTCACATTACCCCGCTACTATCCTTGACCACCTACTACATCATGGCCCATCGAGAGTTTAATGCCTCTGATCTGATTATCCGATACGTAGAACACCTAACCACCATTAGAAATTCGGGTCACAGGCATCGCCCAAATCTAGCTTTAGGTCATCTTATTCATTATGCCTTAGAGACAAAATATGACCTTCAGTATCCTGTCCCTCATGATGTCCCTCCTTCCTTCTTCACAAACAACTCATTCCACGTCCTACACAGCACCCGACTATATCCGGAGCCCGCCCCGGATGTTGAGGAGGAAGAGGAAGAGGCTATTCCAGTTCTTGTTGTACAAGAGGCACCTGCTCCCCTTCGCATTGCCTCTCCTTTTGACCACCTGGTGCAGTGCTTCGATCAGTGGGAGGCTAGATTTGACTCCTATGTGGTTGCCCAGGAGCAGCGGCATGCCAAGGACATCCAGCGCTTCACTGACAATACTGCGCAGCAGCAACAGGACATCGCCTGGATTGGAGCCCACTTTCAGGCCATTCACCATTACTTCAACCCACCACCGCCACCTCCTTCTTCCGATCAGGATCCGCCTCAGTTTTAGTTTTTGTTGTGTAGTTGCTATTTTTCTGTTTTGTTTGCACTGCTTTGTTTTGTCATGCTTGGTTCTGTTGATTTTGTTTACCCTCCTTTTTGTGATGTCAAAAGGGGGAGTCAGTACTAGCATTGTTCCTGTTATGTTCTGTACTTGTGGTTGTACTACTTTGATTGTTCAATGAAAATTAAAAAATTTTAAAAAAAAATTTCTTTTTGATCTCCTAGCTCTTGTATTTTTTAAAAAACTACTGAACATAGGTTTGCCATCATTAAAAAGGGGGAGATTATTGTAAATACGATTTTGATGATGACAAATATGTTTCTATTATGTTTTGCTTGGCTAACCCGTTACAGGCACAAAAGATCACGAGCCACTCAAGCCAACTCAAGGTCGGGTCCAAGTGTGTCCAATATACTGTTTTTCTTTTTCTTGAGTCAATTGTAATGTAACTGATCCCCCAACTAAGTAACCTTTCACACACACACTCAAGGGGAGAGCTTGAGTGAATTAGAGTTTCT
This sequence comes from Dendrobium chrysotoxum, assembly GCA_019925795.1. Taxonomy (NCBI): domain Eukaryota; kingdom Viridiplantae; phylum Streptophyta; class Magnoliopsida; order Asparagales; family Orchidaceae; genus Dendrobium; species Dendrobium chrysotoxum. The sequence continues at coordinate 56,218,184 of CM034312.1, forward strand.
GTTCATTTTTATTCAGATCATCTTGGACGATATCCACATCGTCCTGGACGATCAGGTAAAAATAGAAACCCCAATTAGGGTGACTAAGTTAAGAGGGTCTGATTAAGCCGATCGTCCTAGACGATCTCAAGATCGTACGGGATGATATGCTCAAATCAGAAATTCTCAGCCGCCAGATCAAGTTAGCCAAGTTTTTATTTTAAGTTATTTGGTCTGATCGTCCTGGATGATACGTGTATCGTCCTTGATGATTTAGTACAATCATGCCTAATTTAATCTGGTAATTAAGGAAAGCAATTTATTTCTGATTGATACGATCATATTGTCCTGGACGATCGCAGGATCATCCCAGACGATCATGATCGTCTAGTGCATTTCACCTGTACGACCCGAACTGTATATAGGATAATTTGGGTACTTTTTGAACTAATCGTACAGGATGATATCCCTATCGTCCTGGACGATCAAGTCATTTTTTGGTCGTCCAGCACAAGTTTCTCTGGACGACCCGAACTGTCTTCTGGACGATATTCCTCGATTTGCACTAATCATCCCGGACGATCGCAGGATCGTACGGGATGATATAAACAGTTTTTTCTTCTGATCATCCAGAAGAGCCAGATCGTCCAGGCTGAAACAACTGATTTTGAACTGATCGTACAGGACAATCTATCGATCGTCCTGGACGATCTTGGCCGACCAGTTGAGATTTAGAGCAAATTTTAAGCCCTCCTATAAAAGAACTTTTTCTTGAAATAGGAAAAATCTTTTGCCACCTTCCTTTCCAGAGAAACCCTAGAGATAGAGAGAGTTTGGGAGAGAGAGAGAAGATCTTGTGAGGGGGAGTTAGTGAGGGATTCACTAAGGTTGCTCCAAGCATGGATCAGAGTCGTCTTCTCCACTCGTCATCTTTCGTCTAGTTGGTGTTCTTCATGGGAGAATCGTTCGCAAGAAGATCTGGGGTTCTCTGCCCGCTTCAGGTGGAAGCAAAAGGAGGTCAGCTTCTCTGCCTCACCGTGTGGTGAAAAGGAGGTTTTGTACAGGCTTCTCCGCCTTGCTATGGGAGTAAAAGGAGAGACACTTTTTGTTTAGTGCAATACCCGGAGGGGAGGCTCCGGGGAGTGGACGTAAGTCAAGTTGACCGAACCACTATAAAATTTGGTTTGCTTTTCTGATTCAGTTCTGCACTTTATTTTTCTGATATTAACTGCTTGGGTGAATCTCTGTGATTGATCTTTTCGTTGTTGTTTACTTATTTCCGCTGCAAAGTATCGAAAGGATTTTTCTGTTGTTCGTGAAATTTTTAAATAACCAATTCACCCCCCTCTTGGTTAGCCTTGGGACTAGTTCACTAGGGCTTAACATCCCTATCAAACTTTCAGCTAGATGCGGGTAAAAAAAAAAGAAGGAGAAAACTATAGCCTTGAAGGCTAATGATTCTGACTCTAAATCTTCTAGTTCTGATGATGATGACATTGCTTTAATAACAAGGTATTTAAAAGCTTCTTGTGGAAAAAATAAAAACATCATCAGAAGTGGAAAAAAGTAAGAATAATAAGAATTCCAAAGCTTCATCTGATGATATTTATTTTGAATGCAAGAAGCTAGGTCATTTGAAGTCTGATTGCCCAACTCTAAAAGCTCACCCAAGCAAGGAGAAGGGTGAGGAGAAACCTAAGTTGAAAAAGGATAAGAAAAGGATCCAAAAGGCTTTTTGGGCAAACTCAACATCTAACTCCTTTGAAACTAAAACTGAAGAGGAGGTAACAAACCTATGTTTAATGGCTGATGATCATCTTGATCGCTCTGATTAAGAAGAGGTATGCGAGCTTACATATGATCTATTATTTGAAGATTTTAAAAGAATTTGTTCTTTATATACGAAGCTCAAAAAGTACATGCTATCCAGAAAGTTGAATTTTTAAATCTGTAAAAAGAGCATGAAATTTTAATGAAAGATCATTCCACTCTGGATAGCAATCATAAGGCTTTACTAGATGAACTTGATTCATTAAACAAAAATTATCTTGATTTAACTACTTAGCATGATTCCTTGAAAATATCAGATATTGATATAGAAAAAGCTTTCAAAGAACTAGACACTATTGCATGTGATTTAGATAGTAGTGAGCATGCATTGAAATAGTAAGTGGCAAGCTATGAAAAGGAAAATAAATTTCTAAGAGAAACGATCATTGCATTAGAGCAAAATAAAGCACCACCTTTACTTATAGGGTTTTATAAAACAATAATAAAGCATACATCATTCAAACCTAGGAAGAGGCACCAAAACCCACATAGATTAGTAAACCATTTTCCTGGTGTTAGATGTTTTTCTTGTGGCATGCTAGGACATATCTCCCACACTTACACCATTCATCGTAGAACAAATTTGGTGTGGAGACCAAAATTATAAAATTTATAGTATAGCATGTATGCATCTCACTCTTCTTTCCTTCACATGGGACCCAAACCTCTTTGGTTCCCAAATCTGACATCTGATGATTTTATTGGGGTGCTCTCGTAAAAGGCCTCGTGAGAGCATGTGGTACCTGGACAGTGGATATTCAAGGCATATGACTAGAGATGCAAATCAATTCATTTCACTGGAGGCCAGGGTAGGAGGTAAGGTAATACTTGGAGATAACACCTCCAGGAGAGTGGTTGGATCAGGTATAATTAGTGATTCAAAAAATTTCATCATTAATAATATTTTTATTGTAGATGGACTGAAACATAATATGCTTAGCATTAGCCAGCTCTGTGATAAAGGCTTCAGCATAAAATTTTTACCAACTTGCTGCATTATAAGCTTAAACAACAATATTATTTTGTAGGGAAAAAGGATCAACAATGTCTACATGTTGGATCTAAATTGCTTTAAAGCTAATATTGCTATTTGCTTAAAATTAATTATCGATGAATCATGGCTATGACATATGAAATTGTGTCATACAAGCATGAAAAGCCTTATTAATATCACCTAAAAAGACTTAATGAAGGTGTCCCTAAACTAAAGTTCACTAAGAATCACCTGTGTGATGCCTGTTAGTTAGGGAAGCAAGTCAAATCCTACTTCTACTCAATCAAAGACATTAACACTAGCAAACCCTTAGAAGTCCTTCATATGGATCTCTTTGGACCTGTCAACACTTCAAGCTTAGGAGGGAAAGTCTTTGGGTATGTTATTGTTGATGATTATTTGAGATTCACCTGGGTTACATTCCTATCTCATAAAGTGAATCATTCAAAGAGTTTAGGACATCCTTCACTTAGATTCAAAGAAAGCTAGGCTATGAAATTCTAACCATTCACAGTGATCATGGTGGAGAATTTAAAAATGAAAATTTTGAATCTTATTATAATGAGTAAGGGGTAAATCATAACTTTTAGCTCCTAGGACCCCTCAGTAGAATGGGATAGCTGAAAAGAAGAATATGACCCTGGTAGAAGCTGCTAGAGCTACATTAGCTGAATACTCACTTCCTAAATACTTTTGGGCTAAAGCGATGAATACAACCTATTATGTTCTAAATAGGGTATATCTTAAATCTAATCTGAACAAAATACCCTATGAAATTCTTAAGGGTAGGACATACAACCTCTCTCACCTTCGTGTCTTTGGATGTAAAGTATTCATTCTGAATAATGGAAAGTCTCAACTAGGAAAGTTTGACCAAAAATCTGATGAAGGAGTGTTCCTAGGTTACTCAAGTGATGGGAAATCCTATAAAGTCTTTAATAAAAGAGTCCTGATTGTTATGGAGACCACTCATATTATGTTTGATGAATCTAATAATTCTGGAGGGTCTAGGGTAGAAGAAGAGGAGGTTGTAGAAGTCACCCAAGGAGTAGAATCTGCTAATCTGGAGGAAAGTGTAAAACCTAAAGTTACACTGCCTAGAGAATAGAGATATTCTTCGAGTCATCCTAAAGAACTAATCTTGGTAGACCCTTTTGAAGGTGTTAGAACTAGGCATGGACTTAAAAAAGAAGTAAACCACTCTGTCTTTATTTTAATGACTGAACCTATAAACATCAATTAAGCCTTTTCTGATGAATTCTGGATCCTAGTAATGTAAGAGGAATTAAACCAATTTGTTAGGAATGATGTATGGGAGCTAGTAGAAACACCTAAGAACTAGAGTGTAGTAGGAACCAAATGGGTCTTTAAGAATAAAATGAATGATTCTAGTGTGGTGGTTAGGAATAAGGCAAGATTAGTGGCTAAGGGGTACAACCAAATAGAATGGATTGATTTTGATGAAACTTTTGCCCTTGTAGCTCAATTAGATGCCATTAGAGTGCTACTAGACATTACCTATTATAAGATATTTAAGCTTTTCTAAATAGATGTCAAGAGTACCTTTTTAAATGGGATAAAAAAGAAGATGTGTTTGTAGAGCAGCCCCTAGGCTTTGAGAATTCCCAATTTCTAAATCATGTTTTTAAATTAAAAAAAGGCTTTATATGGATTAAAATAGGCACCCAGGGCATGGTATGAGAGGCTTAGCACTTTTTTACTGGAAAGAGAGCTTGTTAAGGGGAGCATAGACACCACCCTTTTTCTGAGGAAAGTAGGAGATGAATTACTCATTATTCAAATCTATATTGATGATATACTTTTTGGATCTTCTGATAAAGATTTATGTAATGATTTATCTAAAATATTAAGTAAGGAATTTGAGAGGAGTATTATTACAGCTCAACACGATAAGACTTATCCTTATCGGGTTGGGTTGTGACAAGTCTGATGGGAGAATTGTCTTACCTTTTGGGGTTTAGCATAAGAAAAATGGATGATGGAACCTTTCTTAATCAATCAAAGTATATTAAAGATATCCTAAAGAAATATAAAATGGATAAAGCTAAACCAATAAATACTCCCATGAGCTCCAGTGTTCAACTAGGTAAAGACTCAAATGAAAAATTAGTTGATCAAAAGAAATACAGAGAAATAATTGGATTACTACTTTACTTGATTGCCAGCAGACCTGATATTACGTTTAGTGTTTATCTCTATAATAGATTATAGGTTGATCCAAAAGAGTCCCACCTGACTGCTATTAAGAGAATCCTTAAATATCTCTTTGGGACCTAAGACTTAGGAATTTGGTTTCTTAGGTATAGCACTTCCTTTGAAATCATAGGATATTTTAATTCAGATTTTGTTGGATGCCGAGTTGATAAAAAAAGCACATCTGGGACATATCAATTCATAAGACAATCCTTAGTCTCCTGGTCCAATAAAAAATATAACTCAGTTGCCATGTCTACTGCTGAAGCTGAGTACATAGCCTTAAGGAGTTGTGTGGCCCAGGTCTTTTGGCTAAAGCTATAAATTTTGGATTTAGGACTTCCTGTAGGCACAATTACAGTCCTATGTGATAACACTAGTGCCATCTGCATTTCTAAGAATCCAATCCAACACTCCAAGACCAAACACATAGACATCAGGCACCACTTTATTAGAGACCATGTTACCAAAGGAGACATAGAACTACACCATGTAGACACTGAAAACCAACTTGTAGATATCTTCATAAAATCAGTGGCATTTGAAACCATTAACACCTTAAGAACCAGATTAGGTGTGATAGATATTCATGCTTAAAAATTATACTTTCTTTCTATATTTTTATTTTTCTTATTTTTTTATTGTTTATCTGTTTATTTCTTTCTATAAGTTTTATTGTGTGTGTCTTTCTTGCTAGACTTTATTTATCTATTGATCTCCTTTTTTAATTTTTGCTTTATGTTTTTGATTTCCTATTGATTAATTTTAGTTTTAAAATCATATCACCGCTCACTTATGTTGATGAACTTGCTTTTTAAATGAGATTTTTGCCTGATTTTTATTTAGAAGCTTGTTAGCAGTGATTGACTCCTCTATATCAATTAAAGGAAGAAATATTGATGATTATTTCTCTTCCTTTAACTCCTTTGATGATATATTTTTCTTTTTGAATCAAAATCTTTTTCAAAATTAAAAAGTTGAACTTTGAAATAGAGATCTATTTTATCTTCCTACAGTAATCTATCTCATATGAGTAGTATTCCAAATCATTGAATCAATTTCATATTTTCTTAATCAACTAGTTGTATTTATCATAAAAGGCATTCGATTAGATAAAGACTTTCACTGATGCTGGTCAATCTTTCCAGCAAAAGCCTTCTTATGAGAAAACACTAAAGCAAGAATAGAATGAGGGAAGGCGCGAAGCGATTATGAAATTGTTTTATGATTTACTTTTCCTTATCTAAGAGAGTGATTTTTTCTTCTCTTATATCTGGAAGATAATCTCACAACTGAGAGTCTTTTAGAGGTTTAGAAAGAAAGGAAGCTCGTAAAAGATATGCAAAGTGCGCCAATCAACTAAAAAAGAGGCACAAAATGAGCCCAATATTGAAAATATGCACAATGTTTACCAATTAATTACAGGATACACAAAGTGTATCAAAAACCAAAAGATGCATAAAGTGCACCAAATAAACTGAAAAAGAGGCACAAAATGAGCCCACATAGACATAAGCTTCCTTCTCTTTCAAAATTTTAAATACCTTAGAAGAATCTTTGTGCCACTTGATATATTCAAGCACTTGAAATTGAAATTCATGATTTTTGGTTCTTTACTTTGCAATACTACTTTATCAGATTTTTTTTTGGAATGAAGCTTGAAATGATCACTTTTTTATCTAATTTCTTTTCTTCTGAATTAGATTTTTGTTTAAAAAGAATTTGAACCTGTAAGGTGTCCAAGGTAGGGTTTACAAAAATTGATTTTCCAACCTTTTCTAGATATCAGCATTATCGATTCATCTCTTTTGAGTTTTTAAATTTAAATTTGAGGTAAAAATTATCATTTATTAGAGCTGATCGTTTAAAAAAAAACTTTATTATTGTTTTGATGATTATTAGTTATCGTATTTTTTGTTTTGCTTTATTATTGTGTTTTGGGATTTTTGGTTGATTTTTAGTATTTTGGATCCTCTCTGATCATCCCTCTCCACCATTTAATTCATCCAATTTTTCTTCATATCATCCTGGATGATCCTTATCATCCTGGATGATCCTTATCATCCTGGATGATCCTTATCATCCTGGATGATCTAATCAAAGCACTGTACAATCTGCATCCAATGGTTAATCAGAATACATTATTGCTCATCATCCTGGACAATACACCTGTTCATCATGGATGATCCACATGGTAGAAGTTATTGGATGATTTGAATGTTGTTAGGCCGATCCATTATTGCTCATCATCCTAGACAATCCACCTATTCATCCTGGATGATATATCGAGTCAATAATCATCCAACTGACTCCACGGGGACATCGTCCTTTGTTTAATCATCCTGGATAATATCTAATCATCTTGGATAATAATATAAACTTTTTTGGTTGATCATCTAGATGACATTATTGCACCTGATCGTCCTGGAGGATATCATATTCATCCTGGACAATATGCCCAATTTTATTTAAACCAGCCAAACTCTTTGAAATCTTTACACCATCCCATCCTTCTCAATCTTCAACTAAGTCTCTTGAGCCCTTCCTTCTCCAAATGGCTGGGGGTAAATGATCTCGGGCACTGGTTGGGAGTTCCTCTCGTAGAAATATCAACCCTTATTTCATTGAAGCTACTGATGAGGAAGCTTATTAGCGGTATAAAGCTGTAGGGATTACTGATTCCAAAATTGTCAACTAGGATGTCCTGACCTTCCAGGTACTAAATATGTTGGCTTCATCCTTACACTCGCCTATCCCTATAATTCAAAACTTCTTGAATTTTTTGCCAACCTTCGCATTAATAGTAAGGGCACTACCCTCGAGTCTTATGTAAATAGAAGGCCTATTAAAATCACGTATCAAGACTTTCATAAATTTCTCCACATTTCCATAACTGGTGAGAAAGTCCACCATGTCACATCTTATACTGAGTATAACTGGTCACAAGCGAATACTGTCCTTAGGGAATCCAATGTGAACTACCACATAGCCTATGTCAGCACCTTAGTTTCGGATGCCCATATAATCCAGCACATTCTTAGGAACTCCATAATTCCCAAAGCCAGTGATAGGATAAACATCACTCCTGCTCTTTCCCTTATAACCTACAATATTATGGCCCATATTGATTTCAATGCTGCTGACCTTCTCATTTGTTATATTAAAAATATGACTGTCATCAGAGATCCCTGCCATAAGAGACAGACCAATCTAGTGTTAGGACACATCATTATCTTTGTCTTTGAATTAAAGTATAACATTTAATACCCTGCACCACCAGTTCCATTTCCAGTGTTTTACTCCAATATTTCTTTCCATGTTCTTCAAAGTGCCACTCGACGCCAAGGTCGCTATCATGACCATGAGCCAGAAGAATAGGAGGGAGGTCCAGTACCAATGCCAACAACTAAACTAATACACCAACATGTTGTAAATCTGGTTTCAAAAATTATAATTTTGATGATGACAAACATGTTTGTACTCTGTTTTGCTTGGCTAACCCATTTCAGTAATAAAAGATCAAAAGTAACTCAAGCCAACTCAAGATCATGTTCAAGTGTGTCTAAATGTACTATTTTCCTTTTCTTGAGTCAATTATAATGTAACCGATCTCCTAGCTAAGCAACCTTCCACACACACACTCAGGGGGAGAGCTTGAGTGAATTAGAGTTTCAGTTAAATTTTTGTTCAGATCTTCCTGGATGATATTCACATCATCTTGGATGATCTAGTAAAAATAGAAACCCTAGTTAGGGTGACCAAGTTAAGTCAGTCTGATTAAACAAATCATCCTAGATGATCTATAAATCATATAGGATGATATGCTCAAATCAGAAACTCTCAGCCGCCAGATCAAGTTAGGCAAGTTTTATTTCTAGAGATTTGATCTGATCATCCCAGATGATATGTGTATCATCCTGGATGATCTAGTACAATCATGCCAAAATTAGTCTGGTGCTTAAGGAAAGCAATTAATATTTAATTGATATGATCACATCGTCCAAGATGATCGTAAGATCGTCTGGGTTGATTATGATCATCCAGTGTGTTTCAGCTGTACATCTAGAGCGGTGCTTAAGATAATTTTGGCACTTTTTGTTCTAATCATACAGGACGATATCAGTATCATCATGGATGATCAAGTCATTTTTGGATCGTCCAGTACAAGTTCCTCTGGACGACCAGAGTGATCTTCTGGATGAAATTCCTGAATTTACACTAATCATCCCGGATGATCGCAGAATCGTACGGGATGATTTGATCCACTTTTTCTACTGATCTTCTAGAAGAGCCAGATCGTCGAGGTTAAAATAGGTGATTTTGAACTAATCGTACATGATGATATTTTAATCGTCCTGGATGATATAGGCTGACTAGTTCAGATTCAGGGTAAATTTTGAGCCCTCCTATAAAAGATCTTTTTCTTCTAACAAGAAAAATCTTTTGCCACTTTCTTTTATAGAGAAACCCTAGAGAGAGAGAGAGAGTTTGGGAGAGAGAGAAGATCTTGTGAGGGAGAGTTTATGAGAGATTCACAAAGGTTAATCCAAGAAAGGATCAGAGTCATCTTCTCCATTCGTCGTCTCTCATCTTGTCGGTGTTCTTTGTGGGAGGATCATTCAAAAGAAGATTCGGGTTCTCTGTCCACTTCAGGAGGAAGCAAAAGGAGTTCAGGTTCTCTGCCTGCTTTAGGAGGAAGCGAAAGGAGTCTGAGGTTCTCTGCCTGCTTCAGGAGGAAGCGAAAGGAGATTAGGTTCTTTGCTCACCATGTTGGTGGAAAGGAGTTTTTATACAGGCTTCTCCACCTTGCTGTGGGAGCAGAAGGAGAGTCACTTTGAGTTAGTGCAATACCCAGAGGGGAGACTCTGAGGAGTGGATGTAAGTCAAGTTGACTGAACCACTACAAAATCTGGTGTGTTCCATCTGATTATTTTTTGCACTTTAGTTTTCTGTTATTATCTGCTCGGGTGAAATCTGTGGTTGATCATTTCATTTATGTGTTTACTTATTTTCACTGCAAATCATCGAAAAGATTATTTCTGTTGCTCTCAAATTTTTAAATAACCAATTCACCCCCCTCTTATTTAGCCTCAGGACTAGTTCATCAGGGCTTAACATCCCTATCAAACTTTTAAGTTGTATCAGAGCAGGATTCAAAAATTTAAGTTTAAAAAATTTTAAATTTGATCCATGGCTAACTTTGGTAATTGTAATACTACTGAAGGTTATTAAATTACATGACCACCATTGTTTGATAATATACCTTTTGATTTTTGGAAAACTCGCATGTCCACTTTTCTTTAATCAATTGATTATCGCATGTGGATGCTTGTTAAGGATGGCTATGAGCCACCTTTAGAATGATTAATAATGTTAAAACTGAACTGTCTTTCACTAATTGGACTTTTGATGATCGTGACTTAGCCCAACTGAATGCTAAATGTTTAAACTATTTTTTCTGTGTCTTAAAATTTGAGGATTACATGCATGTTTCTACATGTACAACTGGCAAAGAAATTTGGGATAGAATGTGCTTCACTTATGAAGGTACAACTGAAGTCAAACAGTCTAGGTTAAACATTTTACTTCATGACTATAAACTTTTTTGCATGAAACCTACTGAATCCATTTTTGAAATGTATACAAGATTCACTCAAATTGTCACTTCTTTGCATGCCTTAGGAAGCTAACTTACAAACTACGAAAGAATGAACAAAATTCTTAGATGTCTGCCTTCTTCATATGATGCTAAGATAACTGCAATCACTGAATCTAAAGATTTGAATACTTACTCTATTAATAGCTTACTTGGATCACTCATTACTTACGAGCAAGGGGTAAACAAAAGACAGCTTGATGTAGGTGAAAAGAAGAAGGAGAAATAGTGGCACTGAACGCCAATGATAGTGATACTAATACTTTCGGGTCTGATAACGATGACGTTGCCTTAATCACTAGGCAATTCAACAACTTCCTAAGGAAGAAACACAAGAACATTCAGAAGTGGAACAAGGGTAAGTCCAGCAAAAATTTTAAAGGTTAATCTGACACTGTTTATTTTGAATGCAGGAATCCTGGACACATTAAGGCTGATTGTCCTACACTTAAAGCTCCCCCAAGCAAGAAGAAGGGTGAGGAGAAACACAAGTATAGGAAGAATAAGAAGCGGATTCAGAAGGAATTCTAGGCAGATTCTGCATCCGACTCCTCTTAGACTGAAGCTAAGGAGGAGACTACAAATTTGTGTATGATGGCTAATAATCATTCTGAACAGTCTGATCAAGAAGAGGTATGTGAGTTTACTTACGCGCAATTATTGAAGTGTATGAAAGAATTCATGCATCATATAGGAAGCTCAAGAAAACTCATGCTAGCCTGAATTTAGAATTTCTAAATTCATAAAAAGAGCATAAAATTTTAATTAAAGATCATTCTACTGTTGATTGCAATCACATGTCTTTATTTGATGAATTTAATGAGCTGAACAAAAAGCATTCTAATTTAATCATTGAACATGATTTACTGAAAACCTCACATGTTGATTTAGAGAAAGCTTTCAAAGAATTAGACAATCTGGCAAGTGAAGTGGAGAGTAGTAATGGAACTTTGAAATTTGAAATTACAAGTCTTAACAAGGAGAATGAATTTCTAAAAGTTAAAATCAATGCTTTTGAGAAAAATGAAACACCTCCTACCTTCGCACAGTTTTATACACCTCCACCTTTTGAAGAATCTGTTTTAAAATCATCAAAGTATGTTTCATACAAACCTAAGAAGAGGCATTATCACCCAAGTAGATTAGTTAACCCTTTTCCTGGTGTTAGATATTTTTCTTGTGGCATGTTAGGACACATCTCCCACACCTACATTATTTACCATAGTACATATTGGGTGTGGATGCCCAAATTGCCTGTTTCACAGTACAGCACACATGCATTGCATTCTTATTTTCAGAAGAAGGAACCCAAATCTATTTGGGTTCCTAGATCTAACGTTTGATAATTTTGTAGGCGTGCTCTCACACAAGACCTCGTGAGAGCATGTGGTACCTGGACAGCGGATGTTTAAGACACATCACTAGAGATGTAAATCAGTTCATTTTGTGGAGGCCAGGGCTGGAGGCAAAGTTACACTTGGAGATAACACCACCAGAAGGGTGGTAGCTTCAGGTATAATTGGCGATTCAAAGAATTTTATGATTGATAATATTTTACTTGTAGATGGATTGAAACACAACCTGATGAGCATCAGTCAGCTCTGTAACAAAGGATACAACATCAAATTCCTACCCATTTACTGCATTATAAGCTTAAATGGTAAAATTATTTTGCAGGGACAAAGGATCAATAATGTCTACATATTGGATGTAAGTTATTTTAAAGCTGATGTTTTAATTTACTTAAAAACTGCTGCTGATGAGTCTTGGTTGTGGCATAGGAGATTGTGTCATGCCAGTATGAAAACCCTTAGGAGAGTCACCCAAAAGAACTTAGTTAGAGGTGTCCCCAAGCTTAAGTTCACTAAAGACCACCTGTGTGATGCCTATCAATTAGGGAAGAAAGTTCAATCCTTCTTTCACTCTATTAAGGACATTAACAGCTCTATACCTTTAGAAGTCCTTCACATGGATCTCTTTGGACCCATTAGCACTGCCAGCTTAGGGGGGAAAGTCTATGGTTTTGTGATTGTTGATGATTGCTCGAGGTTCACTTGGATTAAATTTCTGTCACATAAATCTGAGTCATTTAATGAATTTAAGTCCTTCTGTACTTGGATTCAGAGGAAGTTAAGTTGTGAGATCTTGACAATTTAAAGTGATCATGGTGGAGAGTTTAAAATGTGAAATTTGGAATTTTCTGTGAGGAGTAAGGGATTGGTCACAATTTTTCAGCTCCTAGAATGGGGTAGCTGAAAGGAAGAACATGACCTTAGTGGAAGCTACTAGAGCCATGCTTGCTGAGTATTCACTTCCAAAATACTTTTGGGCTGAAGCGGTGAACACTGTCTGTTATATGCTGAATAGGGTGAATGTTAGATCCAATCTGAACAAGACACCTTATGAGATCATTAAGGGTAGAACTCCAAACCTATCCCACCTCCATGTCTTTAGTTGTAAGGTTTTCATTCTGAACAACGGGAAATAATCCTTAGGAAAGTTTGACCCCAAATCTGATGAAGGAGTATTCTTAGGCAATTTGAGTGTGAGAAAATCCTTTAGGGTGTTTAATAAGAGGACTTTGGTGGTGGAAGAGACAACTCATGTAGTATTTGATGAATCTGATCCTAAGGTGATTAGAGTTGAGGAAGAAGAAGAGGTAGGGGAGATTACCCAAGGGGTTAAAAAAGCAAATCTGGAGGAAAGGGTAAAACCTCAGACCACCTTGCCTAGAGATTGGAGATATTCTTCGAGTCATCCTAAAGAACTGATCTTAGGAGACCCTTTTGAAGGTATTAGGACTAGGCATGGACTTAGGAAGGAAGTAAACCACTCTTCCTTTATCTTAATGACTGAACCCACCAACATCAATCAAGCCCTATCTGTTGAGTTTTGGATCTTAGCTATGCAAGAGGAATTGAATTAATTTGTAAGAAATGATATTTGGGAGCTAGTAGAAAGACTTAGAAATCAAAGTATAGTGGGAACCAAGTGGGTCTTTAAGAATAAGATGAATGATTCTGGTGTGGTGGATAGGAATAAGGCAAGATTGATGGCTAAGAGGTATAATCAGATTGAAGGGATTGATTTTGAGGAGACCTTTGCCCTTGTAGCTAGATTGGAAGCCATTAGGGTGCTACTAGCCTTTGCCAATTATAGGGGATTTAAGCTGTTTCAAATGAATGTCAAGAGTGCCTTTTTAAATGGGGTAATAAAAGAGGATGTTTTTGTAGAACAACCCCCAGGTTTTGAGAGTTCCCAATATCCAAATCATGTTTATAAATTAAAAAAGGCCTTATATGGATTGAAACAGGCACCCAGAGCTTGGTATGAGAGGCTTAGCACATTCCTGTTAGAAAGAGAGTTTGGTAAGGGGAGCGTAGATACCACCCTTTTTCTGAGGAGAGTAGGGGATGATTTACTCATTGTCTATATCTATGTTGATGACATAATTTTTAGATCTTTTAATAAACATTTATGTGATGAGTTTTCTAAAATAATGAGTAAGGAGTTTGAGATGAGTATGATGGGAGAGTTGTCCAGCTTTTTGGAGTTTAGCATAAGGCAAATGGATGATGGAACCATTTTCAATCAATCTAAATACACTAAGGACATTTTGAAAAAATATGAAATGGACAAAGCCAAGCCAATCAACACTCCCATAAGCTCCTCTGTTCAATTAGATAAGGATTCAAGTGAAAAATCTATTGATCAGAAGAAGTATATAGGAGTAATTGGATCATTGCTTTACCTAACTGCTAACCAACCTGATATCATATTTAGTGTGTGTCTTTGTGCTAGGTTTCAGGTTGATCCTAAGGAGTCCCACCTAACTACTGTTAAGAGAATTCTTAGATATCTTTTTGGAACACCAAACCTAGGAATCTGGTACCCTAGGCACAGCACCTCTTTTGAGATTATTAGATTTTCTAATTCTGACTTTGCAGGATGTAGGGTAGATAGAAAGAGCACTTCTAGAACTTGTCAATTCATAGGGCAGTCTTTAGTCTCCTAGTCTAGTAGAAAATAGAACTCAGTTGCACTTTCCACTGCTGAAGCTGAGTACATTGCCTTAGGAAGTAGTGTGGCCCAAGTTCTCTGGTTGAAGTAACAAGTCTTGGATTTAGGATTACCTGTGGGCACTATTTCTATTCTGTGTGATAATACTAGTGCCATCTGTATTTCTAAGAATTCAATCCAACATTCTAGAACCAAACACATTAATATAAGGCATCACTTCATTAGGGACCATGTTACAAAAGGGGATTTTGAGCTACATCATGTAGCAACTAAAAATCAGCTAGCTGATATATTTACAAAACCACTGGCCATTGACTCATTCAACATTTTGAGGACCAGATTAGGTATGATTGAAATAAATGCTTGATTCTGATGACTACTAATTTTTGATTTGTCCGTTTTTCATTCTATTTCTATTAGTTAGTTATTTGATTTGATTATCTATTTTCTATTATTTTTATTTTTTCTGCTCATTTCTATTTTAGCCTAGGTGTCAGTTTGACTTGGGTATTTATTTTGATATGATTTTCTACCTATTTTTATTTACTGGTTCATCTCTTTTGTTTACTGTTTTATCTCTTTCAAAATCAAATCACTACTCACTACTGCTGATAAACTGGATTATTGACTGAGAGTTTTGCCTTGTTTTTATTTGGAAGCTGGTAAGCAGTGATTGATTCCACTGGATCTATTAAAGGGAAGAAACATTGATGATTATTTCTCTTCCTCTAACTCCTTGACTGGTGTATTATTTCTTTTAGATAAAAATTTTCTTCAAAATTAAAAAATTAGTTTTTGAAATAGAGATTTATTTTATCTTCCTACAGTAATCTACCTCATATGAATAGTGTTTTCAAAGTCTTGAGTTATTATTATAATTTTCTGAACCAAGTGATTACATTTATCACACGATGTATGGCTTTTATTTTATGAATTACTCTTCCTTTTTATAGAGATTGAGTTTTGTTGACTCCTATGTCTGGAAGATAACTTCACAGCTAAGACTCTTTAACGATTATGAAAAGAAGAAAGCTTATAAAAGATGCGCAGTGCACCAACCAAATTGAACAAGAGGCACAAAATGAGCCCAAAGCTGAAAAGAGGTAAAATGTCGCCAAACTGAAAGATACACAAAGTGTATCAAAAATCAAAAGATGCGTAAAGAGCCAAACAAATTGAAAAAGAGGCACAAAATGAGCTCAACCAAGCTTTCTTCCCTTTCAGATCGTTAAATGCCTTAGAAAAATCCACGCGTCACTTAATATTTTCAAAGCTTGAGTTTGGAAATCCTGATTTCTAATTTATTACTTTGTAATACTATTATATCAGATATTTTTCTGGAATGCGGCATGAAAGGATCTCTTTTCGAATCCAATTTCTTTTCTTCTGACTTAGATTTTTTTTTTGAAAAGAATTTGCATCTACAAGGTGTCTAAGGTGGGGGTTACGAAAGTTAATTTTCTAACTTTTCTGGATTTCAACAATGTCGATCGTCTTCTTATTAGTTTTTGAATTTAAAATCAAGGAAAAACTCTAATTTACTGGAGCAGATAAAAAAAATCGTTATTTTTGTGTCTCTCGTTCTGAGTTTTATTTACTGTATTTTTGTTTTTCATTTTATTATATGTATTTTTGAGATCCTTGATCTTTTATCCACCATTCACAGTTACTTTACACCACCACCACCTCCTCCTTCTGATCAAGATCCGCCTCCAGTTTAGTTTTGTATTTTGTGCTATTTTTTGTCTATACTGTTATTTCTGTTCCTCCTCCTTTTTATGATGTCAAAAGGGGGAGTTAGTTTGTAGTAGTTATTTGTTTTATGCATTGATCTTATCTTGTGTTGTTTATTTCCTTTGTAGTTGCTTTGTTGTAATGTTCTAATTGTTCAGTGAAATTTGGAAAGAAATTTATTTTTCAATGTGCGTTGGTTAACTCCTAGTTCTTTTTTTTTAAACTACTGCACAAATGTTTTCCATCATCAAAAAGGGGGAGATTGTTGCAAATCTGGTTTCAAAAAGTATAATTTTGATGATGACAAACATGTTTGTACTTTGTTTTGCTTGGCTAACCCATTTCAGGAATAAAAGATCAAAAGCAACTCAAGCCAACTCAAGATTAGGTTCAAGTGTGTCTAAATATACTATTTTCTTTTTCTTGAGTCAATTGTAATGTAACTGATCTCCTAGCTAAGTAACCTTACACACACACACTCAGGGGGAGAGCTTAAGTGAATTAGAGTTTCTATTTAATTTTTATTCAGATCATCCTAGACGATCAAGTGAAAATAGAAACCCTAATTATGGCAACCAAGTTAAGTCTGTCTGATTAAGTAGATCATCCTGGACGATCCATACATCGTACGAGATGATAGGCTCAAATCAGAAACTCTCAACCGCCAGATCAAGTTAGGCAAGTTTTATTTATAGAGATTTGATCTGATCGTCCCGGACGATACGTGTATCGTCCTGGATGATCCAGTACAATCATGCCTAACTTAGTCTGGTGATTAAGGAAAGCAATTAATATTTAATTGATACGATCACATCATCCAAGATGATCGCAAGATCATCCAGGATGATTATGATTATCCAGTGTGTTTCAGTTGTACGTCTAGAGCGGTGCTCTGGATGATTTTGGCACTTTTTGTTCTAATCATACAGGACGATATCAGTATCATCCTGGACGATCAAGTCATTTTTGATCATCCAGCACAAGTTCCTCTGGACGACCAGAGCGATCTTCTGGATGAAATTCCTGAATTTACACAAACCGTTCCGGATGATCACAAAATCGTACGGGACAATTTGATCAACTTTTTCTACTAATCGTCAAGAAGAGTCAGATCATCCAGGCTAAAACAGGTGATTTTGAACTAATTGTACAGGATGATATTTCGATCATCCTGGATGAAATAAGCCGACCAGTTGAGATTTAGGGGAAATTTTGAGCCCTCCTATAAAATATTTTTTTCTTCCAACAAGAAAAATCTTTTCCTACTTTCCTTTATAGAGAAACCCTAGAGAGAGAGAGAGTTTGGGAGAGAGAAAGGATCTTGTGAGGGGGACTTTGTGAGGGATTCACAAAGGTTGCTCCAAGAAAAGATCAGAGTCGTCTTCTCCGTTCATCTCTCTCATCTTGTAGGTGTTCTTTATGGGAGGATCGTTCGCAAGAAGATCCGGGTTCTCTGCCCACTTCAGGAGGAAGCAAAAGGAGTTTAGGTTCTCTATCTGCTTCAGGAGGAAGCGAAAGGAGTCTGAGGTTCTCTGCCTGCTTTAGGAGAAAGTGAAAGGAGGTTAGGTTCTCTGCCTCACCGTGTCGGTTGAAAGGAGTTTTTATACAGGCTTCTCCGCTTTGCTGTGAGAGCAGAAAGAGAGTCACTTTGAGTTAGTGCAATACCCGGAGGGGAGGCTCCGGGGAGTGGACGTAGGTCAAGTTGACCGAACCACTATAAAATCTAGTGTGTTCTTTTTTATTATTTTCTGCACTTTAGTTTTCTGCTATTATCTGCTTGGGTTAAATCTGTGATTGATCTTTTCATTTATGTGTTTACTTATTTCCGCTGCAAATCATCGAAAAGATTATTCCTATTGCTCTCAAATTTTTAAATAACCAATTCACCCCCCCCCCCCTCTTGGTTAGCCTCGAGACTAGTTTATCAGGGCTTAACATCCCTATCGAACTTTCACAATAGACTCAATATGATGCACTAGTTCAGAGGTTTGACTAATGGGAAGTAAGTTTAACTTCTATGCCACTCAGCAGTAGCAGCAGTATGACCAGGATATGGCCTTGTTTGGGGAGCAATTTGCCTCTCTTTCCTAATACTTCCACCCACCTCCACCTGATTAGAGTTATTCTTTCTAGTCTGTTAGTGTTGTCTTTTTATTTTTATGCGCGTATTAGTCTCTGGTTCTGTACTTTCTTCTATTTTAGTATTTTTCTTTCTTTTCTCTTTTTGTGATGTTAGAAGGGGGAGTAATATGTTGGTTGCTTAGATTATTGCTTAATTTATCATTTGCTTGTAATTTTAGTGAAACATGTTTTTGTTCTATTTCTGTTCTTCCTTCTTGTTGCATAAGAAAAAAAAGGGAAAAAGAACAAAAATAAAAATTCTCCTAGCTTTGAAACTTTTTACAGTAATGTTTACCATCATCAAAAAGGGTGGGATTGTTACAAATTTGGACCCAAGTTCAGTGATTTTGATGATAACAAACATTACTATTTCTTTACTTCTACTATTCTTGGATATCTGCTTTCGTTTGCCTTGCTTACTAACTTATTAGGTCCACAGGTTTATTTGGAATGTTAATTAGCTCAAAATCAAGTAGACTAAGATTGAGTTAGTCTGTAATTTTTATTCCAATACATCTTTTACCTTTTCTTAAGTTAAATGTACTGTGATGGATCTTGAAGCTAAGTAACCTTGCACACACACACTCAAGAGAAAATTTTTTAAAGTTATAGAGCTTTCTAGTTTTTGATTATATCGTACAGGATGATTCTAAATCATCCTGGATGACTAGTTAAAAATAAAAACCCAGATTAGGACATCCCTATTTATTAGTGAGCTTAACTAATCATCCCGGACAATTTTGATTGTATAGGATGATCAGTATAAATTGGAACAAACAGCCGCCAACCATAATTTAGGCAAGATTTCATAATTCAAATTTTGTTCTAATCATACAGAATGATACATATCATCTTGGATGATCCATGACAATCATTCCTAAAATAATCCCTTGATTAGGGTATTAATTAGGGTTAAATTGATCGATCACATTATACATGATGATTGGAAACCATCATCCTGGATGATTAGATCTCTGCATGGTATGATAATTAATCACCACCTATAGTACATGATGAAAGCTTTAACATTTCAACTAATTATCTTGGACGATACCCCTACATCATACAGGATGATCAGAGCTCTATATGGGATGATAATTAATCGCCATACTTCATACTAGACAATTAATAGACACTAGTGAACTAATCATATAGTATGATAAAAATATCATACTAAATGATTCATTCAAATACTTAAACTGATCATACAGCGCAATGCTGATCGTACTGACTGAAAGGGATATTTCATACTAATCATACCGAATGATATTTGAATCATCCTGGATGATATTTATCACCAAATTATAAATTAGGGCTTTTTTTAAGCCTCCTATTTAAGCTCTCCTAATTGCTGCTAAGCAAGTCTTTTGATATTTTTCTAATTCAAGAGAGCTTAGAAGAGAGGGAGAGTTTGGGATACATAAAGAGGATCTTGTGAGGGGGAGTTTATGAGGGGATTCACAAAGATTTCTCTAAGCAAGG
Organism: Dendrobium chrysotoxum; assembly: GCA_019925795.1. NCBI lineage: Eukaryota > Viridiplantae > Streptophyta > Magnoliopsida > Asparagales > Orchidaceae > Dendrobium > Dendrobium chrysotoxum. The sequence goes on from CM034312.1 coordinate 56,238,214, forward strand.
TTTCGATCATCTTCTCCCTTATTTATCCTTGGTTCCTTGGTGGCTTTAGGGAGATGATCATCAGCATCAAATCTAGGTTCTTTGCCTACTCCAAGAGGGAGTAAAAGGATTATCAGGTTCTCTGCCTACTTTAGGAGGGAGTAAAAGGATTCTGGGTTCTCTACCTTCACTAGGCGGGTGAAAAGGAATCAAGGTTTTCTGCCTTACTAGGTTGGTGGAAAGATTTTGTAAGGGCTTCTCTGCCTTATTATGGGGGAAAAAGGAGAGACACTAACTGATTAGTGCAAAATTTAAAACAGAAGGTTCTGGGGAGTGGATGTAGGTCAGATTTGACTGAACCACTATAAATCTATTGTGTTCTTTCTAGTTTTCTTTCTGTATTTATTTTCACTTATTTCTGTGATCTGATCTGTGTTGAAATCTCTGTGTTTGATTATTTACTTCCACTTAAATTATTTATGTTTAAAATATTCAAAAAGAAAAGAAAAAGATTTTTTTTTCTTAAAAATTTTTTAAAATACCAATTCACCCCCCTTCCCACCCCCCACCCCTCTTGGTTAGCCTTGGGCTAGTTCTATAGGGTTTAACACCCCTCATAAACTTTCAAATTTATCATGTAAGCTTGAAAAATCTTAGAAAGATTATCCAAAAAGAATTTGTTAGAGGCATACCCAAATTAGAGTTCACTAAGGATCACCTTTGTGATGCATGTCAACTAGAAAAATAGGTCAAGTCCTCCTTTTATTTAATCAAATATCTTAGAACTAGCAAACCCTTAGAAAATCTTCACATGGATCTCTTTGAACTAGTAGGAACTGTAAGTCTAGGAGGGAAAACTTATGGATATATTATTATTGATGATTATGCGAGGTTCACTTGGATTAGAATGTTATCTCATAGGGGTGAATCATTTGATGAGTTTAGAGATTTTTCTACTTAGATTCAAAGGAAGCTAGGTTATAAAATTCTTGTGATTCATAGTGACTACGGGGGAGAATTTGAAATTAAAATATTTGAAGTCTTTTGTAAAGAAAAAGGGATAGATCACAACTTTTAGCTCCTAAGACCCCTCAGTAGAATGGGGTTATTGAAAGAAAGAATAAAATTTTGATAGAAGTTGCTAGAGCCATATTGGCTGAATATTCACTTTTAAAATATTTTTGGGCTGAAGCGATTAACACAGCATGTTATGTTCCAAATAGGGTGAACATTAGATCTAAGCTGAATAAGACACCCTACGAACTTCTTAAAGGAAGGACACCCAACCTCTTACATATACATGTCTTTGGATACAATGTGTTCATTCATAATAATGGCCAAACTCTTTTAGGTAAATTTGATCCTAAATCTGATGAGAAAAGCTTTCTAGGATATTCAAGTGTCAGTAAATCTTATAGAGTTTTTAACAAAAAGATATTGGTAGTTGAGGAGACCACTCATGTAGTTTTTGATGAATCTGATAATTATGGAGGATCTAGGTTGGAAGAAGAAGTTGAAGAAATATCATAAGGAATTAAAAAAGTAAATCTTAAACAAAGGATTGAAATAGAAAATGTATTGCCTAGAGAATGGAAATATTCTAAAAGTCATCCTAAAGAATTGATTTAGGAGACCCGAGTGAAGGTGTTAGAAGTATGCATGAATTAAGCAAAGAAGTAAACCACTCAGTATTTATTTCAATGATTAAACCCACTAATATTAATCAAGAATTTTCTGATAAATTTTAGATTCTAGCTATGCAAGAAGAGGTGAATCAATTTGTTAGAAATGATATTTGGGACTTGGTAGAAAGACTTGAAAATCAAAGTGTTGTTGGAACTAAGTGAGTTTTCAAAAATAAGATGAATGGCTTAGGTATAGTGGTTAGAAATAAGGAAAGATTGGTGGCCAAGGAGTACAATCAAATAGAAGGAATTGTTTTTAAGGAGACTTTTGCCCCTGTAGCCAGACTTGAAGCGATAAGGGTACTTTTAGCCTTTATTTATTTTAAAGGTTTTAAATTATATCAAATAGACTTTAACAGTGCCTTTCTTAATGGGGTGATAAAAGAGGATGTTTATGTTGAGCAACCTCCCTAATCATGTGTTTAAATTGAAGAAGACATTATATAGACTAAAACAGACACCTAGGGCATGGTATAAAAGACTAAGCACATTCCTACTAGAAAGATCTTTTGTTAAAAGGAGTGTGGACACCACTCTCTTCATAAAAAGAGTAGAAGATGAAATACTTATTATTCAAATATATATTGATGATATCTTATTTTGATCCACTGATAAAAATCTTTGTGATGATTTTTCAAAGATAATGAGTAATGAATTTTAAATGAGTTTTATGGGAGACTTGAGTTACATTCTTGGTTTTAGCATTAAGCAAAAAGAGGATGACACCTTTCTTAGTCAGTCAAAATATATTAAGGACATCTTTAAAAAGTATAAAATGGATAAAGCTAAACTAATAAGTACTCCCATGAGTTCCACAAGTTAGTTAGATAAGGATTCTAAAGCCGAATCTATTGATCAGAAGAAATTTAGAGGGATAATTGGATCATTACTTTATTTAACTGCTAGTAGACCTGACATCATATTTAGTATTTATCTTTGTGCTAGATTTCAAGTTGATACAAAAGAATCTCATATAACTATTATGAAAAGAATTTTAAGATATTTGTTAGGAACTCAAAACTTAGGGATTTGGTATCCTAGGCACAGCACCTCTTTTGAAATCATTGAATATTCTGATTCAGATTTTATAGGGTATAGGGTTAATAAAAAAAGTACTTTTGAACTTATTAATTTATAAGAAACTCTTTAGTTTCCTGGTCTATTAGAAAATAGAATTCAGTAGCCCTTTCTAATATTGAAGTAGAATATATAGCCTTTGGAAGTTTTGTGGCACAGGTTCTTTGGTAAAAATAATAACTCATGGATTTAGGTTTTTCAATTGGCACTATTCCAATTATTTGTGATAATACAAGTGCCATTTGCATTTCAAAAAACCCAATCCAACACTCAAGAACCAAGCATATAGATATAAGGCATCATTTCATTAGGGACCATGTCACCAAGGGAGATATTAAACTGAATCATGTGTCAATAGAAATTAACTTATAGATATTTTCACAAAACCACTGGCTTTTGAAACTTTATGTATCTTAAGAATTAGACTTGGTGTTATTGATATTCATACTTAACAATTATAATTTTACAAATTGCATTTGTAGTGTATTTTATTTATGTTGATGTTTATTAGATGTTTTGTGTTTGTATTTTGTTATTGTTTGACATTTTCTCTATTTTGGGTTTGTTTTCTTATTTGTATTTATTTTATTTTATTTTTGTATCTCATAGATCTTAGTTGACTTGTTTATCATGTACAAATCTAAAGTTCCTTTTCCTTTCGTAATGTATGGACCACTTTTTAAAAGTACGAATAGGTTATTAGACCTATTGCTCATATCCCTAGGCTAACCAAGAGGGGGGTGAATTGGTCTTTTTTAAAAATTACTCTTTAAATTTTTGAAAATTTTAAGTAAATCGTACTGTACGATTTGACTTTGTATAGTACAAACAGAGTTAATTTTTACTTCCTTCAAATCATAGAATTTCAACCACAGAAAGAAAATAAAATATAGAAAAAGAATAGTGCAGAAAAGTAAACAGTAAGAACAGAAAACACCAAAATTTATAGTGGTTCGGTCAAACACGACCTACATCCACTCCCTAGAAACTTCTTCTCTAGGTATTGCACTAAACTCAAATGACTCTCCTTTTGCCCCTAGAGTAAGGCGGAGAAGCCTTTACAAACTCTCTTCCACCAACCCGGTGCGGCAGAGAATCGTCATCCTTTTTCACCCTCCTGGCGAAGGCAGAAAACCAAACATCCTTTTACACTCTCCGAGTGCGGCAGAGAATCGTCGTCCCTTTTCACCCTCCAAGTGATGGCAGAGAACCGTCATCCTTTTTCACCCTCCAAGTGATGGAAGAGAACCGGAATCCTCTTGAACAAAAACTCTTGCAAAAGTCTCCAAAGAAATTAAGAAGATGCTTGAATAACAAGTAAAGAAATCCTCACAATTAGATAACCTTGTGAATCCCTTCAGAATTCTCTCTTCAAAGATTTCTTAACACTCACTCCCAAACACTCTTCCAATCACTCTCCTTTTCACTCTCCAAAATAATTTTCGCAAAAGGATTTTTCTACAAGTCAATTTAAAGATCCTTATATACTAAAGGAAAGAAAAACCGTCCAAAAACTGAATTTTTCAAGTTTCACATGTCCCGATCTTCCCGTACAATCGATCTTTGTACTGTATGAATAGTTCAAATCATTAAACGATTCATCTCGTACGATTCCATAAGAACCTAAAACAGAGTCATTCGTACCATAAAATCTTCTATATGAATTATATTTTATACTGTATGAATAGTTTAAAATGAACGATTCATCCCATACAAACCAGTACGAACCCAATTCAGTGCCCTTCATACAACAAAATATCATGTATAAAATGAATTTTATACTATAAGAATAGTTTAAAAATGAACGATTCATCCCGTACGAACCAGTATGAACCCAATTCAGTGCCCTTCGTATAGCAAAATATAGTGTACGAAATAAATTTTGTACTGTATGAATAGTTCAAAAATGAACAATTCATCCCGTACGAACCTAATTCAGTGCCCTTCATATAACAAAATATAGTGTACAAAATAAATTTCATGCTGTATGAAATGAACTTAGAAAAATTTTCAAGACAAATATGTTCGTTAAGAGGATAAATGTACAGATCATCCTCTACGATTGTATATCATACTGCACAATCAATTTAAAAATTAATTTTTTTTCACTCCCCTATTGTATGTGTGTGCACAGTTATCCAACTTACAATCACACACTCTCAGACTCAAGAAAATAAAAAATACAGACTTCACTTACTATAAACATTAACACTTAAACTTGAAGTCTTCAGAAATCTGGAGTGTGAGTATCCTGAAAAACATGTTAGTGCACACAAAAAAGAAACTCCAATATATGTTAGGAGAAGAATAAAAAAAATAAAAAACTTTTGTAATCATCAAAAATAATTTGTATCAGAATTTTCTTGAATGAACGGATTTACACAAATCATAACAATCTCCCTATTTTTTATGATGGCAAAATATTTATTTATTTGATTTCACCATAAAGTTCACATGTCTCCTAAACTTCCACTAAATGTACACACCCCCTAAGTAAATGATCTCCTACGCTCCCTCTAAAGCCTAAGCTCCCCCTAAAGAAATGACCTATCCTTAACAAGGGATAAAAGGAGAACATATTGAATAAGCGAAGGTAAGGGTAAGAAGAACATGCAACAAAAGCACTACAAATATTACACATAAGCAAAGTACATACATACACAAGCAACTAAAAACTTAAATGCAACAAGTCAAAATAAAGTCAAGCAAACAAAGTCAAATAATAAAACTCTCCCCCTTTTGACAACAATAAAAAGGGACACTCAAATTAGTTGAGAAGTTGAATAATGTTAAATAAAGTTTAACTATAATATTCAAATCAAATGCAAAAAATAAAGACTCAAAAGTGTTAGATTGCATATTATAATAAGGAGAAGAAAAGTTGATCTAAAGTAGTAATATTTTAGACAGATTAGTAGTCTCAACTTTTGCACAAAAGATGAAATAATACTACCAAATTTTTAAGTCAAAAGTGACAATCATTGATTAGTGAATTTGGAGAAAATGTTAAAAGAAAGAACAATTGGCGACATTGCACATCTTTTCAAAGTGTAGGCTAATTTTGTGCCTCTTTCTAAATTTGGAGACATTGTGCATCTTTTATTGAATGGCACACTTTGTGTATCTTTTTACATTTGGTGACATTGTGCATTTTTTATTATATGGCACATTTTGTGCATCTTTTCAAGCTTTTCTTTCTTTGTTTTCATTTGATAAGATTCTTTCCAACAACACAATCTCTAGGTCACAAATATAATAATGAACACTTTGATATAGAATGTAAGAGTAATATTAAGACATCAAATATACATCAATTTAAACTAAATAATACATGTCTAAATAAGATAAAGTAAGATCTTCTAATCCACACCAAATCATAATGAAATCTTAAATATTTTGAGAATTTAATGTTATGCACAAAATTTTCTATTGTAATATAAACTCAATTAATATTTTAGAACTTTAATCAACTACAGTCAAGTGTTTTAAGATTAGAATATTTCCAGTCAATAATACAAAATGATATGCACAAAAACACTTGAACATTTCATTTTTAATCATTTCCAAAACATACACCATTGCAAGCTTTACTTTGTAGCACACATCATATGATAAACTTGCTAAAATTCTCAATACTAAAAACATAAACACAAACATAAACAAGTCAAATAATAAAACAGCCTAATAACAGAAAAGAGAATCACAAACACATTCAAGCCAAGCCAAACAAAGCGTACTAAAAATCTGAAGGACCCTGATCTGGAGGAGGTGGTGGAGCGCCGAACAGAGCAAAATCGTTATTTAGCATTATAATATTTATGTTCACATAATCAAATTATTCTCTTATCCACACTCTATCCTCCTTGTACTAATCATCCTGCTGCTTTAGGTGCTCCTCCACATGATCAAATCTTTGATCCATCCTATTAAATCGCTGGACCATATCCTGGTAGAAGTCTTGGTTAGGTCTAGGTCCAGGTACAGGTGCAGGAGCAGGAGCAGGTGCAGGTTCATCATCAGAACTAATTATATTTTCATCTCTCCCAAAAAGTGTTCTAAAAGAGGCATCAGTGAAATATAGTGGAAGTTCTGAAGGTCCATCAGGATGGATTATGTTGTACTTTTTCTCAAGAATAAAACAGATTACATGACCAAGAGGAATATTCTTCTTCCTCTTTACACTGGGTTGGCCAATATCAGTAAGGTAAAAGATGTAGTCGAAAAGCAGTTGGGCTTCATTAATTGGCTGACCAGACATGATCAGGTAAGTGACACAAGAGAGAAGAGGGGTCATGTTTACTCTATCTCCGGCCTTAGGAATGATGGAGCTCCTAAGAACATGTTGAATTATACGAGCATTTTGATTTAAGGTGTCAACTCGAGGAACATGAGTTGGTTGTCTTACACCTCTAATGACCTGATTGACTTCAGTCTAGTCATAGTCAGATCGAGCAGTTAAAGTATTTGCATGTATGCCTAAGGTTCTTAGATGAAAGTACTCTCCTAGATCCTCCTTGGTAATCTCTACTCTCTGTTTCAGAATATAGGATGATATCCTAGTATGATCTTGACTAAAAGTCACGTTGGCTAGAAAAACATGAAAGAGGTCTCTATTATATGAGTAGATTAGAGTGAGAAGGAAGGAGAAATGGGTAATATCAAAGAGAGGCATTACTGCAAAATGGAGATTTTCCTGCAGCGGGAAGGAGTGATTTTGGATGAGGCATACATATAGTATGCCTCTTCATTTTGCCCACTCAAAAAATTATAATCCAAGTCCCTCCTAGAAGAAGCCCCTCTGGATTGACGCACTCTTTTTCCACTTCCAGACATCTCTATTCTATGCTCTAAAGGGTTTGAAGTGAGGATGGAATGAATGAAAATGACCCTCCCTTTTATAGAAAATCAGATCAATCATACTGTACGAAATCATTTCATACAAAATGAAATTTATTTCATCCAGGATGAATCAAATTTCATCCAGGACGAATGAAAGCAGTCAAAATGAAATAGTTTTTCATAAACTGCTCATCCCGAGGCATCATTTCGTAAAAGCTTTTTGACTTCCCGATCATACATATGATGACGTGTTCATCCAGGACGATCAGAAAATTTAAGATCGTTCAGGCGATGTTTATGGTCATCCTCATGTGAAATGACACTTGGATGGTATAGATGAATGATGTATTCATACGTACGATCATCAATAATAGCTTACACTAATCAAGATTCCTCCCTCATTCGTACAGATGAAGTTCATGCAATCGTATAGTATGATGATGTAATCGTACAATACGGATAGACAAAATAAAATAAACTTTCATCTCCCCAATCTTATAGGTTTCCAACGTTCAACTAAAGAACAATTTAAAATTATATATATATATTTATATATATATATATATATATATATATATATATATATATATATATATATATATATATATTTATATATAAACGACAACACAAAAAAATACTAATAAAACATAAAACACTAGAAAACAAATCACTTGCAATGAACATACCAACAAACACATATAAACACACATTTACAGAATTTTCAATCAAGCATTTAGATCAATTACACCTAGCCTTATCCTTAACATGCTAAAAGTGTCAAAAGCTAAGGGTTTTGTGAAAATATCTGCAAGATGATCTTTAGTAGCGACATGATATAGTTTAATTTCCTCTTTTGCTACATGATCTCTTATAAAATGATGCCTTATATCAATATGCTTGGTTCTAGAATGTTGGATAGGATTCTTTGAAATACAAATGGCACTAGTATTATCACAAAAGATTGGAATGGTGCCAATTGAAAATCCTAAGTCACTCAATTATTGTTTCAACTAAAGTACATGTGCTACACAACTCCCTAAGGCAATATATTCTGCTTCAGCTGTAGAAAGTGCTACTGAATTTTTTTTTCTATTTGACCAAGATACTAGTGAATTTCTAATAAATTGACATGTCCCAAAAGTACTTTTTCTATCCACCCTACAGCCTGCAAAATCAAAATCTGAGTATCCAATAATATCAAAAGAAGAACTATTCTTAGGATACAAAATCCCTAAATTTTGAGTTCCCAGAAGATATCTTAAAACCCTTTTCACTGCTTTCAAATGTGATTCCTTTGGATCAGCTTGAAATCTAGCACATAAGCAAACACTAAACATAATATCAGGTCTGCTAGCAGTCAAATAAAGCAAAGATCCAATTATTCTTCTAAACTTCTTTTGATCAACAGATTTTCCCTTAGGATCCTTATCTAATAGTACTGAGGAACTCATGGGTGTAGTTACTGGTTTAGCATTATCCATTTCATACTTTTTGAGGATATCCTTAACATACTTAAATTGATAAAGAAAAGTTCCTTCCTCATTTTGTTTTATACTAAAACCAAAAAAATAACTCAAATCACCCATCAAACTCATCTCAAATTCACTACTCATTGTCTTTGAAAATTCATCACATAGAGTTTTATCAGTTGATCTAAAAAAGATGTCATCCACATATATTTGTATAATGAGTATTTCATTTTCAATTCTTTTCAAAAATAGAGTAGTGTCCACACTTCCTTTAACAAATGATCCTTTTTATAAGAAAGTGCTTAACATCTCATACCAAGCTCTAGGTGCCTATTTTAGTCCATATAATACCTTTTTTAATTTAAAAACATGATTAGGGAATTTAAAATTTTCAAAACCTAGAGGTTGCTCAACATAAACATCCTCTTCTATCACCCCATTCAAAAAGGTACTTTTAACATCCATTTGGTACAATTTAAAATCTTTAAAACAGGCAAAGGCTAATAGAACTCTAATTGCTTCAAGTCTTGCTACAGGGGCAAATGTCTCCTCAAAATCAATTCCTTCAATTTGATTATACCCATTAGCTACCAATCTAGCCTTATTTCTCACAACAACTCCTAAATCATTCATTTTATTTTTGAACACCCACTTAGTTCCAACTATACTTTGATCTATTGGCCTTTCAATTAGCTCCCAAACATTATTTCTCTTGAATTGATTTAACTCTTCTTGTATGGCCAAAATCTAAAATTCATCCAAAAGTGCTTGTTCAATATTAGTGGGTTCAATCATTAAAATAAATGTTGAATGATTTACCTCTTTCCTCAAACCATTCCTAGTCCTAACTCCTTTACTTGGTTCTCTTAAAATCAATTCTTTAGGATGACTTCTAACAAATTTCCATTCTCTAGGTAATTGGCTTTCTTCTTCCTTTTTAACCCTTTCTTCAACTTTTTGATCTTCAAGTTTTTGGGTTACTACCTCGACCTCATCTTCATTTAACTTAGACCCTTTAATATCATAAGATTCATTAAAAATAACATATGTGGTCTCCTCAACTACCAATATTCTTTTATTAAAAACTCTATAAGATTTTCCAACACTTGAATAACCTACAAAGATTCCTTCATCAAATTTTGGATCAAATTTTCCTAAGAGAGTTTTATCATTATTATGAATGAACACTTTACATCCAAAAATATGTAGATGTGAGAGGTTGGGACTCCTACCTTTAAGAAGTTCATAGGGTGTCTTATTTAATTTAGACCTTATGTACACCCGATTCGACACATAGCACGCTGTGCTAACTGCTTCAGCCAGAAAATATTTAGGAAGTGAATACTCTGCCAATATGGCCCTAGTAATTTCAACTAATGTCCTATTCTTTCTTTCTATAACTCCATTCTGTTGAGGTGTCCTAGAAGCTGAGAAGTTGTGTTTAATCCCATGAGATTTATAAAAATTATTAAACATTTCATTTTCAAATTCTCCCCCATGATCACTTTGGATAGTAACTATTTCAAAACCTAGTTTCCTCTGAATCCAAGTGGAAAAATCTCTAAACTCTTCAAATGATTCATTCTTATGATTCAAAAATCTAATCCAGGTGAATCTAGAATAGTCCTCCATAATAACATACCCAAATCTTTTTCCTCCTAGACTTAAGGTACTAAGAGGTCCAAATAAATCTATATGAAGAATTTCTAAGGGCTTGCTAGTCTTAATTTTCTTGATTGAATTGAAAGAGGATCTCACTTGTTTTCCTAATTGACATGCATCACACAAGTGATCTTTAGTGAAGTCTAATTTGGGTACTCCTCTAACTAGTTGCTTTTGAGTGATTTTCTTAAGATTTCTCATACTAGCATGACAAAGCCTTCTATGCCATAACCATGATTCATCAGATATAGTTTTCAAACACAGAGCAGTAGAAGGATTAACAAAATTCAAATCTAGCATGTAAACATTATTAACTCTATCACCATTCAAAACAATAGTTCCATTTAGACTAATAACACAACTAGTAGGCAAAAACTTTATATGATATCCCTTGTCACATAATTGACTTATACTCAATAGATTGTGTTTCAAACCTTCAACTAATAGCACATTTTCAATCACAAATTTTCTATAGTTTCTAATTATATCTATACCTATCACTCTCTCGGTAGTATTATCTCCAAGTGTAACCTTGCCTCTATTCCTGGCTTCCAGCGTTATAAATTGATTTATATCTCCAGTCATATGCTTTGAGCAGCCGCTGTCCAGGTACCAAATACCCTCACGAGATCTTGTGTGAGAGCGTTCATGCAAAATAATCAAACATTAGTCTTGGGAACCCAAATAAGTTTGGGTTCTCCTCTTGACAATTTTAAACCAGATGCATGTGTGATATACTGTGATTTATATACCTTAGGTCTCCACACTAAATGTGTTCTATATCTAAGTGTACAAGTGTGGGAAATATGTCCTAAACTACCACAAGAAAAATACTTTATTCCTGGAAAAGGATTCACCAATCTATTCATCCTAAAAATTTTCTTCTTAGACTTTGAATCAATGGTCTTGTAGTAGGATTCGTGAAAAACTTCAAGTTTGGGTGGATTTTTATTTTCTTTAAGTACTTTTAACTAAACTTTAAGATAAGCATTAGCACTTTCTAGAATCAAATTATCAATCTTCAAATCATGCTCTCTAATATCCGATTCATCCATATAAGTTTTAAAGTCATTTTCAAGTTCAGTGTGAGATGATTTTAAAAGATTATGCTATTTTTTAAATCATCAAACTCATCCAACAAGGTCATGTGGTTGTTATCAATTAATGCATGATCTTTCCTAAGGATCTCATATTCTTTCTGCAGCTCAAAATAATCCAAATTCAACCTAGCATGCAATTTTTTCAATTTCCTATATGTTGTATATATGCATTCAGAAATTTCAAACAATTCTTCATAACTTAAGTCACATACCTCTTCTTGATCTGATTGATTAAGATTGTCAGCCATTAAGCACAAATTTGTGACTTCCTCTTCTGGTGCAGTTTCTGAGGAATCTGAAGCTGAGTCCGCCAAAAATGCTCGTTGAAGTCTCTTTTTACCCCTTCTTTCCTTAGGTTTCTCCACGGCCTTCTCCTTGCTAGGATTTCCCTTGAGATTGGGACAATCTATCTTTATGTGTACTAGCATCCTGCACTCATAGCAAATGACTTCATTAAAAGCCTTGACATTCTTTTGGAACTTACCTTTGTTCCACTGTTGGCATCTTCTCTGCTTCCTTTTTAGGAAACTTCTAAATTGCCTTGTCATCAAGGCAATATCCTCTTCATCCTCAGGTAGTGACTAATCACTTTCTGAATTATCCACATTTAAAGCTATATTCATCTTCTTTCTCTTCTCACCTGTATCAATCTGTCTTTGAGTCACAGATTGCTCGTAAGCAATTAGTGATCCAAGAAGATTGTCAATAGAATAAACATTTAAATCTTTAGATTCTATTATTGCAGTTATCTTTGCATCATATGCAGTAGGTAAACAATGAAGTATCTTGTTAACTTTTTCTACATTAGTTAACTCCCTACCTAAAGCATGCAATGAAGTGGCTATATGAGTAAAATATGTGTACATCTTTGAGATTGATTTATTCAGTTTCATGCAAAATAATTCATAGTCGTACAAGAGAATGTTCAACCTAGTTTGCTTTACTTCATTTGTAACTTCATAAGTAATGCAAAGTCTATCCCAAATTTCTTTTCCTGATTTATAAGTCAAAACACGCATGTAGTCTTCTTATTTTAAAGCATAAAAGAAACTATTTAAATACTTAGCATTTAATTGAGCTAGCTCACATTCTTCAACAGTCCATTTGGTAAAAGGTGTTTGAACTCTAATTCTTTCTACAATTCTAGTGGGTCCAGTATAACCTTCTTATACTAACATCTACATGTGATAATCAAGAGATTATAGAAATATAGACATGCGAGTTTTCCAAAAATTAAATGGGATATTATCAAACAAAGGTGGTCTAGTGATCGAGTAATCTTCTAAAGTATTTCTATTTTTAAAATTAGCCATGATTGAATTTCAAAAAGTATTTTAAACAGTGATTTTTGAAATTGGCTCTGATTCCACTTGAAAGTATGAATAGGTTGTTAGACCTATTACTCACGTCCCTAGGCTAACCAAGAGGGGAGGTGAATTAGTCTTTTTTAAAAATTACTCTTGGAATTTTGGAAAAATTTTAAGTAAATCATACTGTACGATTTGACTTCATACAGTACAAACAGAGTTAATTTTTACTTCCTTCAAATCGTAGAATTTCAACCACAGAAAGAAAATAAAAATGCTGAAAAAGAACAATGCAGAAAAGTAAGCAGTAAGAATAGAAAACACCAGAATTTATAGTAGTTCGGTCAAACATGACCTACATCCACTCCCTAGAGACTCCTTCTCTAGGTATTGCACTAAACTCAAGTGACTCTCCTTTTTCCCCCATAGCAAGGCAGAGAAGCCTTTACAAACTCTCTTCCACCAACCCAGTGTGGCAGAGAACCGTTGTCCTTTTTCACCCTCCTGATGAAGGTAGAGAACCAAACGTCCTTTTACACTCTCCAAGTGTGGCAGAGAACCGTCGTCCTTCTTCACCCTCCAAGTGACGGTAGAGAACCGTCATCCTTTTTCACCCTCCAAGTGATGGCAGAGAACTGGAATCCTCTCGAACAAAAACTCTTGCAAAAGTCTCCAAGAAAATTATGAAGATGCTTGAAGAACAAGTAAAAAAATCCTTACAATTGGATAATCTTGTGAATCCCTTCACAATTCTCTCTTCAAAGATTTCTCAACACTCACTCCCAAACACTCTTCCAATCACTCTCATTTTCACTCTCCAAAAGAATTTTGGTAGAAGGATTTTTCTACAAGTCAGTTTAAAGATCCTTATATACTAAAGGCAAGAAAAATCATCCAAAAACTAAATTTTTCAAGTTTCACGCGTCCCGATCGTCCCGTACGATCGATCTTCGTACTGTACGAATAGTTCAAATCATTGAACAATTCATCTCATATAATTCCATACAAACCTAAAATAAAGTCGTTCATACCACAAAATCTTCTGTATGAATTATATTTCGTACTGTATGAATAGTTCAAAAATGAACGATTCGTCCCGTACGAACCAGTACGAACCCAATTTAGTGCCCTTCATACAACAAAATATCATGTATGAAATAAATTTCATACTGTATGAATAGTTCAAAAATGAATGATTCGTCCCGTACGAACCAGTGCGAACCAAATTCAGTGCCCTTCGTACAATAAAATATAGTGTACGAAATAAATTTTGTACTGTACGAATAGTTCAAAAATGAATGATTTGTCCCGTACGAACCTAATTCAGTGCCCTTCGTACAATAAAATATAGTGTATAAAATAAATTTCGTACTGTACGAAATGAACTTAGAAAAGTTTTTAAGACAAATATGTTCGTTAAGAGGATAAATGTACAGATCGTCCCGTACGATTGTATATCATACTGTACGATCAATTTAAAAATTAAGTTTTTTTTTCACTCCCCCATTGTGTGTGTGTGCACAATTATCCAACTTACAATCACACTCTCTCAGACTCAAGAAAATAAAAAATACAGACTTCACTTACAATAAACCTTAACACTTGAACTTGAAGTCTTCAGAAATCTGGAGTGTGAGTATTCTGAAAAACATGTTAGTGCACACAAAAAAGAAACTCCAATATATGTTAGGAGAAGAATAAAATAAATAAAAAACTTTTGTAATCATCAAAAATAATTTGTATCAGAATTTTCATGAACGAACGGATTTACACAAATCATAACACTTTTGTACTGTACAAATTCCGTAGATTTTACATGGTATTTTTCTGAGTAAGTGAGAAGAAAAATTATGTTTTTCTATATATATCATACTATATGATGACATCATCATCATCTATACGATCCATATATTTTTTGTTTGTATAAAAATAGCAAAGATAATTATTTTTAAAGATCATCTGTACAAACATCAATTTGTCTTTATAATCCAGTTATCTGTCTACATATGGATGAACCCAAGGCACCATGTATGAACTTTATTTATCAATCATCCTAGATGAACATGTGTTTGTCTGTACAATCAGATTGGTCAAAGATCGTATGAAACTACTTCTCGGGAATTGCATTTTTATGAAAAATTGTTTCAATACAAGAACTGCTCTTGACCGTTTTCATTAGTTTGTATAGTGTGAAGTTAAAATTATAAGTATGAAACCTATTTTGTACGGTACAATCAAGCCTGATTTTATTAAATTGAAAGCCATTCTTTGAATATTTCACCATCTCTTTCGCTTTCAAATCTTCTTGTTTTCTAATCCACTAAATGGAAAGTACTAGCAGTAAACGGGCTCGACACTCCAAAGGCTCTTCATCTCGTTCAAATCAAGTAGATGAAAAGTTTCTTTCAAAAAAAAATGAAGAAGCCTATGACCATTTCATTGAGACAAAAATCACTCCTTCTCATCTTCTGATTCAAGAATATATTAATTTTTCTATAATATCTATATTCAATTCTGAAAGTTCGAGTAGGTTGTTAAACCTAATGCAATTGTCCCAAGGCTAACCAAGAGGGAGGTGAATTGGTTATTTTAAAAGTTTCTTGGTTATTTAGAAAACTGATTAAATATTTTGAGCACAACAATAAATTTTCACAAAGATATTATTTAACCACAGAAATTAAAAATGTAGAAAAAATGAAAAGTAGTAAAATGTAAAGAAACAAAAGACACCATATTTCATAGTGGTTCGATCCAACTAGACCTACATCCACTCCCTAGAGACTCCATCTCCAAATATTAAACAACTCAATAGTGCCTCTTCTTTTGCCCCCACAGCAAGGCAGATAAGCCTTTACAAACTCTCTCCCACTAACCTTGTGTGGCAAAGAACCGTCATCATTTTTCATCCTCCTGGTGAAGGCATAAAATCCACCATCCTTTCTCACCCTTCTGGAGATGGTAGAGTACCGACATCCTTTCTCACCCTTCTAGTGACAACAGAGAATCGACATCCTTTTTCACCCACCTAGTGAAGGCAAAGAACCCAATGTCCTTTAAAAATCTTCTCTTAAGAGTCTTCAAGTAAGTAGGGAAGAACTATGAAGAACAAATAAGAGATCCTCACCGTTGGGAAACTTTATGAATCCTCTTACAAATCCCTCTCACAAGATCTCTCACTTTTTAATCTCAAAACACTCTCCCAAACACACTCCTAAGGCACAGTCAAGAGAAATTCAAAGCAAGATCTTTAGATAGTAAGTTTTTGGACACTTATATATGAAGGACAAGAAAAATCATCCAAAAAACTAAAAATTTCAAGTTAAACGGAATTTGATCGTATAGTATGATCAATGATCGTACATATGAATAGTTCAAAAATGAACTCATTCATCCAATACGATCCTGTACGAACCTGATTTTGTACTCTGTCAGCCATTTATACAAACTGACATCATACAATATGAATAATTCAAATAAGAACTCATTCATCCAGTATGATTATGTACGAACCTCATTTCATACTGTCAGTCATCTATATGAACCCCACATCATACAGTACAAATAGTTCAAATAAATCATGCCTTCCTTGGTATGAAAGTGGACAACACCATTTCATACTCTATGAATCATTTGTATGAACATAAATCGTATAGGATGAACATAAAATCATACAGTACGACTAGATCAAAAAATTATAAGTTCATCTAGGACAATCTGGTATGCATTCATTTCATACTTTGTGAGTCATTTGTATGAACCAAGGATCGTACTGTATGAATAGTACTTAAAAAATTTCCTAGCATGATTTGGTTAACTTTATTTTGGGAGGAAACACCATGTTAAATCATCCAGTATGAGTTTAAAATCATACAGTATAATTAGTTTTAAAAATTTTAATTTTTTAATCACTCCCCTATTGTGTGTGTGCATATTTACCCAATTACAATCATACTCTCTCAGACTTAAGAAAAATTAAAAAATATAGACTTCATAACATGAACTCCTAATCTAATCTGTCTTGAAGCCTTTGGCAGTTTAGAGTATGATTTCCCTAAAATGTTAGTACACACAAACAACACAAATAACATATATCCAATATATGTTAGGAGAAATAGTAATCAACACAATAATATTTTAGTATCATCAAAAACACATATAATATAAAAATATAGTTTTGAAAACTAAGTTGCAATAGATTTTACTCAATTTTCCTTCATTCTCACCTTAATCTACACCTTTCATTCTGATATCTTTTACCTTTTTTTGGCTAATCTGAGGATGAAAGAAAATCATACCAAAATGTCCTCATTTGTGCTTAAACAAAGAGTAAAAATCACTAAGGAGGACTTAGGCACATATTTACACCTTAGAATTAAAGGTGTAAGGGCACACACTATGACATCAAGAGATGATTTTGACTAGTCTACCATAAATCAAACCATTAGAGGTGCACCTTCAGTTTATCATCATCTTCATGTGCACACTTTAAATCAAAAAGCCAAGATCATCCAATATGTGTTAAGAACATCAATTATTCCTAAAGCTAGTGATCAAATCAACCTCTCTCCTTTTCTTTCTATTGTCACATATCGCATAATGTCAAACACTCCAATTGATGAAGCCTATTTGATTCTGGACTATATTGATAATCTTATTGATATTAGACTTCTTACCACTAAAAGGAAGAAGAATGTGGCTTTAGGATACCTAGTTGCTTATTTCCTTGAAAAGAAGTATAATTTGGTTCATCCTAATCCCCTAAATAATATGCCAATCGACTTTATCGATTCTTCATTTCATAATCTTTTCATTAGGATCAAGGAGATCAGGGAGATAAAATTGGAGAAGAAGAAGTAGCTTCTCCTACACCTGCACCTGCTCCTGAACCTGAGTAGCATTTCTATCAAGAAATGGTCCAGCAATTTGATCGACTTGAGTCCATTTTGATCAGTGATTTGATCATATTGAGGCTCATTTAGATCAACAGGATACCAAATACAATGAAGATATGGGCTGGGTCAGAGGACAGTTTGGCTCGATCAACACTCAAGTAGCTACCATCAATAACTACTTTACCATATTCACTCCTCCTCAACCACCTCACGATTAAGATCCTCCAGTACATTAGTTATTATTTTCTATTATAATTGATGAATGTTTTGCTTTTTAGTTTTTATGTGATCGCATTTGGATATTTGTGTTATTATTTTAGTTGTATATGTATTGTACCTTGAGTTTGTTCTTTAAAAAGAAATGAAATGATATTTGTCTTATTTTGGTGTTAATCCTCTTACATTGTCTTTAAGTTTTTTTTATTTAAATTAATAATGTTGATCTAAGAGATAAATTTTAAAATATTTTACACTTCAACTTAATTTTCTAGAAAATTTTAATTCTCAAACTTTAAATTAAATTGTGATTAGATATAGAAAAGGAGATCATCTTCATGTTCATATAAATACATATTTTATAGTAAAAAATATTGCAGAGGAGATGACTTATTTTTTCTTTTAATTTCTCATTCAACGTGTTGATTTCTTTATTAATTATTAGGTTTTGTTTAAGATTTGTTGATATCAGAAAGAACAAATTGAAAGCTGCACAAAGTATGACAAATTTGAAAATAAGCACAAAATGTGCCAAAATTTTTAAGGATGCGCAATGTTCGCCAAAAATAAAAAGAAGCACAAAATTAGCCAAAATTGAAAAGACGCACAAAGCGTGCCCAAAATTTGAAAAGATGCGCAATGATCTCCAATCAAAAGATTAAGTATCATTTTGTGTCTTTCCTATATCTCTCTAATTCTTAGAAAATTCCATACATTCAACAATAATCTCAACTATTAGATTTGAAACTAATTGATCTTTAATTAATAATTTTTGCAATAATTATTCTATTTGATATATCTAGAACAAACATTGAACCTGATTAACTTTTCTTATCTTAGTTGTTCTTTGATTTAAAATATGAGTCTTTCTTTTTTGCATCAGGATTTTAAGGTTATTTTTGCCAACTATTTTAAATTTTCTTTTCATTAACTATCTGATTTGTCCAAACAAACTTTTTTTTTGGATTTCTCCCTTTTGGCTGTTATCAAAGGTGGGAGTCATCGTGTGATTGTTCATTTGTTTGTAATCATGTGTTTGTTAGTGTTATCATTTGTTTATTATCATGTGTTTGTTTCTTCTTGTTGGTCTTTGGTCTTATACTTATATAGTCTTATATTTTCGTCTTGTGTTTCCTTATGTTTTTCAGACGAATTTTATTTCCTTGATTTAATTGAGGATTCATTGAGGGGGAGCTTAGGATAAAAAGATCTTTTAATTTTAATTCAAATAATAATGGTTTTTCCATCATAAAAAAGGGGAATATTGTTGCAACTTAGAAATCAAGATTGAGTTTTATGTTATGTGATTTTTTTATAATAACAAAATAATTATTATTCTGATATTTTAATTATTATTTCTCCTAATATATATTGGATATATTGCTATTTATTTTTTTGTGTTCTAACATTTTAGAAAAATTATACTCCAGACTGGTGAAGACTTCAAGACAGAGTAGAATAGGATTTCATGAATAAATAAGTAAATCTTTATTTTTCATTTTTTTTTTAGTCTGAGAGAATGTGATTGTAATTGGGTAACTGTACACACACATAGGGGGAGAGTTAAAATTGAAATTGAATTTTTGTTGTCCTATTCATACTGTACGATGTCAGTTTGTACAGACAACTGATAATGTATGAAATAAGTATTATACCAGGTTATCCAAATGAACTCGAACTATTCGTACAGGCGACCAAAAAATTATACAGATGACTAATAGTGTATGAAAGAAAGTTCATACTAGATTGTCCAAGGATTTTTGAACTATTCATATAGATGATCCACAATTATACTGTACAATCTGAAGTTATTTCACTAGTAATTTTCAGTTTTTGGATAATTTTTCATGTCTTTCCTATATAAGGAGTCCTAAAAGTGTCTCTCGTACCCTTTACTATGAATTTCTCTAGAGAGTAACCATTAGGTATGAGTGCTTGGGAGAGATTGTGAGAGTGAAGTGTGAGAGATCTAGTGAGGGAGAGTTGTGAGGGATTCATAAGGTTGCCTAAAGCGAGGATCTCTTTGTCTTCTTCTAATTTCTGCCCATCTCCTTTGGAAACTTTTGAGAGAATATTTTCAACATTGTGTTAAGGGGCTCTACCTTTATCAGGAGGGTAAAAAAGATGTGACAGTTCTCTGCCTTCACTAGGAGGCTGAAAAAGGATGTGACAGTTCTCTGCCTTCACCAGGAGGAGGGTGAAAAAATACATGACAGTACGCTGCCATCACTTAGAGAGTGTAAAAGGCGTCAGTTCTTTGCCGCACTAGGTTGGTGGAAGAGAGTTTATAAGGGCTTCTCCACCTTACTATGGGGGAAATAGGAGAGTCACTATTATTTAGTGCTATACCTAGAGAAGGAGTCTCTAGAGAGTGGATGTAGGTCGAGTTTGATCGAACCACTATAAAATCTGGTATTCTTCTTGTGTTATTTATTTGTTTACATTTTTATTTCCTGCATTTAAATCTTTGTGGTTGAAGAATTCTATGATAATTATTTTATTAAGCAACCACATATTAGAGGATCATTGATTTAAATTTCTAAAAAGGTTTTCAAGAATCTAAGAAATTTTTAAATAACCAATTAACCCCCCCCCCCCTCTTGGTTAGCCTTGGGACAGTTCTATTAGGTTAGCCCTTTTAGCCCTTAAACATGCATTTTGAACTACATGACCCCACCAAGCCTTGAGACCACTTTCAATATGTCCAAAATATTATTTGGAATGAGTTGGACCCACCCTTGACCCTTGATCAAACCAAGTTAACCAAGTCAATAATGGTTGAGCAAAACAGGCCAAACATGCTTTAAACTTTTAGAACTCCAAATTTTGACCACATCATGGAACTAAACTCATGTGGATTGTTTATGAAGTCAACATAAGTCTCCAAAAAATTTCAAGCCCTTGGGCCAACTTAGTTTGACCAATGGGGTTGAACCAAGTACTAAAAATAGAGTTTTACTGATCTAAATCACTACCCTTGTCAAAATTATTGCAGTAGGTGTGTATTAACCCTATGTGCACACCCCAAGAGTTTGAACCCATGGTTTGAACTAGCTTAAAAGTATGGGTTAAACCAAGCTCTTTAAAACTAATATTTGTTGACCCTAGATCAACCCATCCTAATTTAAACCCAACCAATGGCTTGCATTTTTTTAGGGAAAACCCACCGATGGGCCTACGTGTTAATCTAAGGGAAAAAGTATATGGTCCTTAGAGGGAACTCAAGCTCACTAATGCTCAAAAGAGCTATAAAAAGAAACCAAAAAAATCATAGGAGCTCGAGTTCCCTACTAATCAAAATAACACAATAATCTAGGTACATTCTACGGTGCACAAGTAAGGGCACCCAAAAAGGGGAGGAAATCCAAAAACCAATAGCAAGCTTTATCTTCCCATCCAACAAAACTAGACAACGAGCACCTGCATAAAAAAGATCGGCACATTCTTCCAACAAAAAACCAGCTAAGCTCCCAAATCTCGATCCCTTTAACCTGCATGAAGAGTAGACAGAAACAAATAAAAGTAGGGATAGTAATATGCAAGAAGAATACTACCATTTAACTGGAATGAATAACCATTATAGTTTATACAGTTAATATCTGAGATACAACTAGATAGCTGAACCATATTGCACTCCATCTTAAAAGTTCGTTATGGATGTTAAGCCCTTATGAACTAGCCTGAGGATAACCAAGAGGGGGGGGGGGTGAATTAGTAGTTTAAAACTTTATGAGAAAAAATAATTTTAAAAATCTTTTTGAATGTTTTAAACAAAATACAATAGCACAGATCAAACACAAATTTCACCCAAGTAGTTAATTGCAGTAAAATAAAGTGTAGAAAACAATCAGAAAGAACAAATCAGATTTTATAGTGGTTTGGTCAACTTGACCTACATCCACTCCTTCGAGCCTCCCCTCCAGGTATTGCACTAAAATACAATGACTCTCCTTCTGCTCCCACAGCAAGGTGGAGAAGCCTTTACAAAACTACTTTTCACCAACCCGATGAGGCAGAGAACCCATACTCCTTTTGCTTCCACCAGAAGCAGGCAGAGAACCTTACCTCCATTTGCTTCATTCTGAAGCAGGTAGAGAACCTTGACCTTCCTGCAGATGATCCTTCCACAGAGACACCAAAAGGATAACAGATAATGACCGAAGAAGGTGACTCAGATCCATGCTTGGAGCAACCTTTATGAGCACCTCACAAACTCCCCCTCACAAGATCCTCTCTCTATCCCAAACTCTCTCCTCTCTCTCTCTCTCTCTCTCTCTCTCTCTCTCTCTCTCTCTCTCTCTCTCTCTCTCCCTTAATGCTCTCTCAGGTAAGGAAAGTGCCAAAAGATCTCAATGATAGAAGACAAGAGATCTTAAATACAAAGGCTCAAAATTACCCTAAATTTTAACTTGCCATCAAAGATCATCTAGGATGATCAATAGATCGTTATATATGATTAGTATAAAATCACACATATATCATCCTGGATGATCTGGTTCCTCTGGATGATTAGAAGATAAAGTTTATTCAAATCATCTGGGATGATGCTGCGATCATCCTAGACGATTAGTTCAAATTAGGAGTATCATCCAGAAGATAGTTCGAGACGTCCAAGAGAAAAGCCTGGATAATTAAAGGAAAATGACTTGATTGTTTAGGAAGATACGTAGATCGTCTTGTATGATTAGTTCAAAATTGCCCAAAATCATCTGGCACGCTATTTGGGTCGTACAGGTCAACAATGCTGGATGATTTCAAAATGACTTGATCGTCTGAGATGATATTGATATCATCCCGTACGATTAGTTCAAAAAAGAGAATATCATCCAGCACACTTTTCAGGTCATCCAGGTGAAGAGTACTGGATAGTCAGGATTTCTAATTGATCATCCAGGATGATCTTGCGATCATCTAGGATAATATGATCAAATCAATCAAACCTTAATTACTTTCCTTAATCACTTGACTAATTTAGGCATTATTGTAATGAATCATCTAGGACGATACACGTATCATCCAGGATAATAAGATTAAAAAGCTAAAAATAAAACTTGCCTAACTTAGTCTAGCGAATGGGAATTTATGATTTGAGCATATCATCCTGTACGATGGGTGTATTATTTAGGATGATCTGCTTAAGAAGACTGACTTAACATGATCGCCCTAATTAGAGTTCTACTTTTAATGGATCATCCAGGACGATATGAATATCGTCTATGATGATTTGAATTTAATATGAATTGAAACTCAAACTCACTAAATTTCTCCCCCTAAGTGTGTGTGTGCAAGGTTACTTAGCTTGGGGATCCATTACATTACACTTGACTCAAGAAAGGTGAAAAAGTTACATTAAACCTGAAACACATACAGACTGACTCGATCTTGAGTTGGCTAGAATTGCAATTGATCTTATGAATATGAAAGGTTAGATACTTAAATAGAAATAGAAATGTTTGCTATCATCAAAATCATAATTCTGGAATCCAGATTTGTAACAATCTCCCCCTTTTTTATGATGGCAAATATTTGTTAGTAATTCCAAATTTAGTAAATGAATATTGAACATTGATAATTCAAAACACTGAATATTTGAATATTGATAATTCAGGAGCGTACAATGACCCAGAACATAAACTACTCCCCCTTTTGACATCACAAAAAGGAGAAAACATCACAAAGACATAAAAAATAGTACAAAACCAACACAAGAAAAATAGCAAAAGTAAAGAAACTAGTATAAATGGAGATCTTGATTAGATGGAGGTGGAGGTGGCTGAAACAGACTATAGATGGAGGCAAACTATTCGCCAAACTAGGCTATGTCCTGGTCATGTTGCTACTGCTGTTGGGCTACGTAGACATTGAATTGGTGGACATCCTCAGCATGTTGCTACTCCTGGGCAACCACGTAGGAGTCAAAGCATACCTCTCACTGGTCAAACCTATGCACTAGGTAATCTATCGATGATTCTATATGGAGAGGGGCAGGTGCAGCAGGTTCAGGAGTAGCTTCTTCCTCTTCTCCTTCAACATCCGTACTGGGCTCTGAATGAAGTGTAGTGTGTGAAGAACATGGAAGGAGTTATTGGACTAGAAGGAAGGTTGGACATTGGCAGGAACTGGATATTACAGATTATATTTAGTTTCAAGAGCATAGGCGATGAGGTGGCCTAAGGCCAGATTTGGGCGTCTCCTGTGGCCCGGATCCCTAATGCTAGTTAGGTGTTCAATGTAAAAAAAAAAGAGATTGATAGCATTGAAATCAAGGTGAGCCATGATGTAGAAGGTAGTCTTGGAGAGCAAAAGGGTAATGTGGATGCGGTCCCTAGCCTTTGGAATAATAGAGGAGTGAAGGACATGCTAGATTATCCAAAGATCATTGAGTAAGGAAGAGTAGACACTATTGTGGTATAGGGCATTGGTGTTCCTAAGAAAGTGATTGGCAACACTCCAGTCAAAGTCAGGGTCAGAGGATAAAATATGGAGCTTATCGCCAGTGTTGGAAAGTTAGAGAATATCGTGAAAGTCTTGGGTGGTTAGTTCGATAGGGAGGTGATTAACAAAAGAGCGGAGGGCGGAGTAAGAGGAATCGATATGAAGATTCATAAAGAAAATATGGAGAAGCTCAGTAGTAAATGGAAAACCTAGTATCAGGATGAAAGTGAGGGAGGTGTGAGCGAAAGATCTAGTACCAGATATGTGAGATTGCGTGGGTTTATAATTTTAGATTGAGTGATTCCCACATTAAGGTAGTGCTAGAAGGCTGCCTGGTCGACTACATCAGGAAAGCGGGGATTGACATTTCCCAAGGAGGAACTAGCACCCTGATGCCTAGATCATTTGCCACCAGCCTTGAGGAGATGATTGAGTAATGGTTGAAGGAAGCTGTGGTGAAATAATGGTGTAATTTAGCTATTTAAATAGAGTTCAGCCATATCTTCCAGGACGATTGTAGGATTATCCAGGATGATAGAAGCAATAATGACATCCAGGATGATTGGTCAAAAAGGTAATCAGATCATCAAGCACAATCAGATATTATCCAGGATGATTAGACTCAGGCAATCATCTCGAGGAGTCAAGTTTAATGACCATTGATAAAAAGTCTCATCCAGGATGATTAGGTGGATCATCCAGGATGATTACGTGGATCATCCAGGCTGATATGCAATAAATGAATTGAACGAGATGAATTTGAATTATCCAGCTGCTGCCATGTGGATCGTCTAGGACAATGAGGTGGATCATCTACGACGATCACCAATAATTAGTTCAGATCAGTCATTGGATCAAGATGGGGATGATTTGATCATATAGTCTAGGACGATGTATGGATCGTCCAGGACAATGGACCAAAAAATGAAAAAAGATGAAGGATGGAGAGGAATAATTAGGGATCCCAAAACACACATAAAAATAAAAATCAAACCAAAATAAAAAAAGAAAAAAATAAAAGGCAAGAAAACATCAACCAAAACATTTTTTTTTAAATCGATTAGCTTTAGTAAATTAGAATTTTTTCTTGAGTTTTAATTCAAAAGCAAATTAGAAGAAAATTGATGATGCTGAAATCTAAAAAAGTTGGAAAATTAATTTTTGTAACTCCTACTCGAATACCTTACAGTTCAAATTCCTTTCAAATAAAAGTATAGTTCAGAAGAAAAGAAATTAGATTCGAAAAGAGATCCTTTCAAGCCTCATTTCAAAAAAATATCTGATAAAATAGTACTACAAAGTAAGGAATCAGAAATCATGATTTTCAATCTCAAGTTTTTGAAAATATTAAGTGGTGTATGGATTTTTCTAAGACATTTAAGGATCTAAAAGGAAAGAAAGCTAATTTCTTTATGGGCTCCTTTTGTGGCTTTTGTTTCAATTTATTTGACGCATTTTGCATATCTTTTGATTTTTGATACACTTTGTGTATCTTCCCAATTTTTGGTGGCATTGCGCACCTTTTCATTTTTGGCCCATTTTGTGCCTCTTTTTATTTATTTTGCAAGCTTACTTCCTTTCATAATCTCTAAATAATCTCAGTTGTGTGATTACCTTCTAGACATCAGAGAGGAAAAAACTCACACTCTATAATAAGGAGAAGTAATTCACAGAATAAAATCATACTCTATAGGATAAGTACAATCACTCGATTTAGAAAAACATAACAATGATTCAAAGCTTTGACAATACTATTTATATGAGGTAGATTACTATAGGAAGATAAAATAGATCTCTATTTCAAAAAACTAACTTTTTAATTTTGAAGAAGATTTTTATGCAAAAGAAATAATACACCATTAAAGGAATTAGAGGAAGAGAAACAATCATCAATGTTTCTTCCCTTTAATAGATTCAAAGGAGTCAATCACTGCTTATAAGCTTCCAAATAAAAACAAGGCAAAACTCTCAGTTAGAAATCCAGTTTATTAATAGTAGTGAGCAGTGATCTGATTCTGAAGTGAATAAATAGTAAATAAATAAAAAGAAGAAAGCCCATAAAGGAAATAACCAAATCTGATAAGCAAATCAAACAACCAAAAATCAGCAGGAAAATCAAAAAGAAATCTAAAAGGAAATAGACAATCAAATCAAATAAAAGCCAAAAGAAAAATAAAAAAAATAGAAACTTCAGAAATTAGTAATTATCAAATTCATGCATTTATGTCAATCACACCCAATCTGGTCCTTAAAATACTGAATGAGTCAAAGGCCAGTGGTTTAGTAATGATGTCAGCTAGTTGGTTTTCAGTTGCTATATGGTGTAGCTTAATGTCCCCTTTTCTAACATAGTCCCTAATGAAGTGATATCTTATATCAATATGTTTGGTTCTTGAATGTTGGATAGGATTCTTAGATATGCAGATAGCACTAGTGTTATCATGTAGAACTATAATTATGCCAATAGGCAATCCTAAATCTTGAATTTATTGCTTTAACCGAAGGACTTGGGCCACACAACTTCCTAAGGTAATGTACTCAGCTTCAGTAGTGGAAAGTGTAACAGAGTTTTATTTTCTACTGGACCAAGAGATTAAGGATTGTCTTATGAATTGGTAAGTATAATCTCGAAAGAAGTGCTTTATCTAGGATACCAGATTCCTAAGTTTGGAGTCCCTAAGAGATATCTATGAATTCTCTTAAAATCAGTCAGGTGGGATTCTTTAGGATGAGCTTGAAATCTAGCATAGAGATAAACACTAAATATTATATCAAGTAGACTAGTAGTTAAGTAAAGCAGTGAACCAATTATTGCTCTGTACTTCTTTTGATCAACAGATTTTCCATTTGAATCCTTATCTAACTAAACAGTGGAGCTCATGGGAGTATTTATTGGCTTAGCTTTATCCATTTCATATTTCTTCAAAATATCTTTAATGTACTTTAATTGATTAATAAAAGTTCCATCATTCAATTTCCTTATGTTAAACCCCAAAAAGTAGGACAATTCTCACATCATACTCATCTTAAACTCCTTACTCCTTATTTTAAAAAAATCATCACATAACTTTTGATCAAAAGATCCAAACAGTATATCATCAACATAGATCTAAATAATGAGTAAATCATCTCCTATTTTTCTCAGAAAAAGAGTGGTGTCTACGCTCCCCTTAACAAACTCTCTTTCTAGTAAGAATGTGCTAAGCCTCTCATACCCTGCTCTGGGTGCCTATTTCAATCCATATAAGGTTTTTTTTAATTTAAAAACATGATTTGAATATTAGGAACCCTCAAAACCTGGGAGTTGCTCTACGAAAACATCTTTCTTTATTACCTCATTTAAAAAGGCACTCATAATATCCATTTGAAAAGGCTTAAATCCCTTATAACAGACAAAGGCTAGTAGCACTCTAATGGCTTCCAATCTAGCTACAGGGGCAAAGGTCTCCTCAAAATTAATCCCTTTTATTTGGTTATACCCCTTAGCCACCAATCTTGCCTTATTCTTAACCACCACACCAGAATCATTCATTTTATTCTTAAAGACCCATTTGGTTCCCACTACACTTTTATTTTTAGGTCTTTCTACTAACTCCTAAATATTATTCCTCATAAATTGGTTAAGTTCTTCTTAGATAGCTAAGATCCAAAATTCATCAAATATGGCTTGATTGATATTAGTGGGTTCAGTCATTGAGATAAAGGTAGGATGGTTTACTTCCTTCCTAAGTCCATGCCTAGTTCTAATACCTTCAGAAGGGTCTCCTAAGATCAGTTCTTTAGGATGACTCGATGAATATCTCCAATCTCTAGGCAAAGTATTTTGAGGTTCTACCCTTTTCTCTAGATTTTCATTTTCAACTCCTTCGATAATCTCTCTTACCTCTTCTTCTTCCTCAACTCTAGACTCCTTAGGATTAGATTCATCAAACACTACATAAGTAGTCTCCTCCACTACCAATATCCTCTTGTTAAACACCCTAAAGTATTTCCCCACACTTGAATGTCCTAAGAACACTCCTTCATTAAATTTTGGGTCAAATTTTTGTAAGGATGATTTCTCATTGTTAAGAATAAAAACCTTACAGCCAAACATATGAAGGTGGGACAGGTTTGGAGTTCAACCCTTAATGATCTCATTGGATGTCTTATTCAGATTGGATCAAACATTCACCCAATTCAACACATAATAGGTTGTTTTCACCACTTCTATCCAAAAGTATTTCGGATGCAAAATTCACCCAGAAAGCCTTTTAAATATTCTTCTTATCCTTCCTGAACTTGGATTTCTGCTCACCCTTCTCCTTGCTTGGGTGAGCCTTAAGTGTAGGACAATCAGCTTTTATATGTCCTGACTTCCTACATTCGAAACAAACTACATCAGAAAACCCTTTAAGGTTTTGCTACTCTTACCTTTGTTCCACATTTGAAAGTTCTTATGTTTCTTCCTTAGAAAGCTTTTGAATTACCTAGTGATTAGGGCAATGTCATTACTTTCAGACCTGAAAGTATCAGTATCTATATCATTCGCCTTCAATGCAACAATCTTCTCTTTCTTCTTCTCACCTATATCAAGCTGTCTTTGGTTCACTCCTTACTTGAAAGCAATGAGTGATCCAAGTAAGTTATCAATAGAATAAGTATTCAAATCCTTGGATTTAGTAATTACACTTATCTTAGCATCATAGGAAGAAGGTAAACATCTCAAGATCTTATTAACTTTCTTATAATTAGTGAGCTCTCTTCCTAAGGCATACACGGAAGTGACAATTTAAGTAAACCTAGTATGCATTTTAGATATGGACTCACTAGGTTTCATGCGAAAGAGTTCGTAGTCATGAAGTAGGATGTTCAACCTAGATTGTTTAACTTCAGATGTGCCTTTATAAGTAATGCATAATCTATCCCAAATTTCTTTACCAGTTGTACAGGTTGACACACATATGAAATCTTCAAATTTTAAAGCACATAAAAAATAGTTCAAGCATTTTGCATTCAGTTGTGCTAAATCTCGATCATCAAATGTCCATTCAGCAAAAGGAAGTTCAGTTTTGATACCATTAATAAGTCTAAAATGTGCTTCATAACCATCTTTAATAAGCATCCACATGTGATAATTAATAGATTGTAAAAGCATGGACATGCGAGTTTTCCAAAAATCAAAAGGTATGTTATCAAACAAGGGTGGTCTAGTAATAGAATGTCCTTCTGCAGTGTTTCTATTACCAAAGTTAGCCATGAATCAAATTCAAAAGTTTTTCAAAACTTGATTTTATGAATCCCGCTTTGATACGATTTGAAAGTTCATTAGGGATGTTAAGCCCTTATGAACTAGCCTGAGGCTAACCAAGAGGGGGGTGAATTGATAGTTTAAAAATTTGTGAGCAAAAATGATTTTGAAAATCTTTTTGAATATTTTAAACTAAATGCAATAGCACAGATCAAACACAAATTTCACCCAAGCAGTTAATTATTGTAAAATAAAGTGCAAAAAATAATCAGAAAGAACACACTAGATTTTATAGTGGTTCGGTCAACTTGACCTACGTCCACTCCCTAGAGCCTCCCCTCCAGGTATTACAATAAAATACAGTGACTCTCCTTGTGCTCCCATAGTAAGGCGGAGAAGCCTTGACAAAACTCTTTTTTACTAACCCGGTGAGGTAGAGAACCTGGACTCCTTTTGCTTCCACCTGAAGTAGGCAGAGAACCTTACCTCCTTTCGCTTCCTCCTGAAGAAGGCAAAGAACCTTGATCTTCTTGCAGACGATCCTTCCATAGAGACACCAAAAGGATAAGGGATGACGATCGAAGAAGATGACTCAGATCCTTACTTGGAGCAACCTTTGTGAGCACCTCACAAACTCCCCCTCATAAGATCCTCTCTCTCTCTCAAACTCTCCCTCTCTCTCTCAAGGCTCTCTCGCATAAGGAAAGTGGCAAAATATCTCAACGATAGAAGATAAGAGATCTTAAATACAAAGGCTTAAAAATTGCCCTAAATTTTAACTCGCCATCAAAGATCATCCAGGACGATCGATAGATCGTCTTGTACGATCAATACAAAATCACACATATCAGCTTGGACGATTAGAAGATAAAGTTTATTCAAATCATCTGGGATGATTCTGCTATCATCCTAGATGATTAGTTCAAATCAAAAGTATCATCCAGAAGATAGTTCGGGATGTCCAGGAGAAAATCCTTGACAATCAAAGGAAAATGACTTGATCATTCAGGACGATACGTAGATCATCCTATACGATCAGTTCAAAATTGCCCAACATCGTCCGGCACACTATTCGGGTCATACAGGTCAAACATGATGGATGATTTCAAAATGACTTGATCATCTGAGATGATATTTATATCATCTCGTATGATTAGTTTAAAATAGGAATATCATTCAGCACATTATTTGGGTCATTCAAGTAAAAAGTACTAGACAGTCAGGATTTTTAATTGATCGTCCAAGATGATATGATCGAATCAATCAAACCTTCATTACTTTCCTTAATCACTTGACTAATTTATGCATGATTATAATGAATTATCTAGGATGATACACGTATTATCCAGGATGATAAGATCAAAAAGCTAAAAATAAAACTTGCCTAACTTAGTCTGGCGGCTGGGAATTTTTGATTTGAGCATATCATCCTGTATGATGGGTGTATCATCTAGGATAAACTGCTTAATCAAACTGACTTAACCTGGTCTCCCTAATTAGAGTTATATTTTTAATGGATCATCAAGGATGATATAAATATCATTCATGATGATGTGAATAAAATATGAACAGAAACTCTAACTCACTAAAACTCTCCCCCCCCCCCTTGAGTGTGTGTGTGCAAGGTTACTTAGGTTGGGGATCCATTACATTACACTTGACTCAAGAAAGGTGAAAAAGTTACATTGAACCTGAAAAATATATAGACTAACTCAATCTTGAGCTAGCTTGAATTACTATTGATCTTGTGAACCTGAAAGGTTAGACACTTAAATAGAAATAGAAGTATTTACTATCATCAAAATCATAATTCTTGAATCTAGATTTACAACACATCTTACTAATAAACCCATCCAAGCTCAAATGGAGATTAAGAAAATTAAACATAATGCCATTAATGGAGATCAGACAAGGATAACAATAGTAATGACCCGTAATATAAGCAAACCAAAAACAAAGATCCCCCAGATTATACTCACAGCTGCTACAATCCAAAATAAACAAAATAACATTGATCTAAGCATCAGAACAGGGGGACAAATAAGCTAGAATCCTGAAGGCATAGGCATAAGTATAAGCATTTCTCAGATGAATAATACTAGCACCATGAAAAGGATACACAAAATGGTGCTCATAACTAATCCCAGGAACTGACAAGTAACAGCAACAGAGAAAATAAGCATTTAAGGAGACATGTAGAGTGATTAACATAGGATACATACCACCCAAATCTTCCCCAAAAATGATAGTATAGACCCAGCAATCCCAGTTCTCAACCTAATTAAAAAATACATAAAAATAGTAGAACAACAACCCTTCCCAAATAGGTCAAACAAACAACAAACTCCACAGGAAACAAGTAAGTAGTAATATGATCCACATTATAACAGTAGTAAAGGACCACATTGATAGCAGACAAAGAGAAAAACTCCCCTCAAATACAACTGTAGCTAATAAAGTTAAGGTTATTCAGCAAATCAGTAGAAGTATAGCTCAGGTGTGTAGTATCAGTACCATCATGAAGTAACCCTAAATGCCACTCATATCTAATCCCTGGAACCACCAGCCAACAGCAGCACATGCAATCAGCATTCAAACAGGCAGGGAAATTGGTTAACGCATGATACATAACACCCGAGAGCTAATCAAAATTGGAAATATTATCCAAATAATCCCAGCTCAAAACCAAAATCTGATTAGTCATCAAAATAGATAGCAGCAACCCAGCCTAAAATAGGTAAAACACCCAAGATACTCCATGGGAGTCAGGAAGAAAAAGGTCACAACTCTCGTAAGACTACAGTCTTGGACAAGAGAGCAGCAATAAGGGGTTAAATCAATAAGAGTAAAGTTGCAATCATTGGTATCCCTCCACCAACCATAACAAAACCATAGAACTAGCCAAAAAGAGACCTAGTAAATAGTCCAAAACCAAATCTATAGCCTAAAAGAGAAAGCCACCAGAGCAGCACCATAACACAACAACCTCTAGCACCTACAAGATAAGCTCCAGGAATAGAACATCATCCCAACAACCTAGCCACACAAAATAGAACCAAAAGGCAAAAATATGAATGAAAATAGCAACTGAGACAGAAGACCAAAAAATAAAGGGGCCAAATAGGAGCAAAAACCCCCAAAACCAAACCAAATAGAAAAATCAACTATAAACATAAGGCATACCAAGAATATCCAGTCTAATAATGCCTTTCAAAGACACAGGAATATCAAACCCAATCAAATCAGTGGCAAATTCAAGAGTACAGCCCCATTGAGCTAGCCAATTAGCACTAGCATTACCAATATTATAAATATGGGAAAAAGAGAAATTCAAGAAAATAAGCAGATTTTTAATCTCCCTAACATGATAAAACAAGTCAGGACTACACAACGAATCATCAACAAAGTTAAGAAAGCTGAAGTTGTAGTTTGAATTAACCTCAATAATGATATTAGTAACATTTAACAAAACACATATCCTCAAACCATAGAGAATAGCCAAGGTGTTAGCATAAAAAACATAACCAATCTGTCACAGCCCGTAAAGGCCATACTAAGACTACCATTACTGTCTCTAATGACCCCACCAAAACCCTTAGCAGAGTCAAGGCTAATACCATCTACATTTAACTTATAAAAGTTAGTGGGAGGTTTGAGCCAATAGATAATATTGTCCTTTAAAACAAGAGGTAATCCCTCCAAATTAAGGCCTAATTCAGCACCAACAAAATAATAATTTTTAAAGTTCTTCAAAGAGAGCAAATTAACAACACAAAGAGACAAAACCTTATCTTTAACCTTTTGAATAACCTTCTGATGATTCATCTGAATACCATTGAAGAGCAAATTATTCCTCTCCAACCAAAGGAACTAAAGAATGAGAGAAGGAATAACATTATAGATGTTCCCTCTAGAGTTGATGAACCAAGCCTTAAGCATAGAATTAAGAGACAAATGGGCATTAAAGAAATTTAATTGAAACAAATCATCAAAATAAACCCAGGTTTTGACAGCAACCGGGCCAGAAATAAAAACATGATGCATATTCTCAATGTGATAATAGCATTGACACTTGGAAGGCAACATAAAACCTTTATTGGTGAGATTATCATCCTTGGGAATAAATTTATGCAAAATTCTCCAAATAAAGACAGGCACAGTAGTAGGAATAGTCCTATGCCAAATCAAATAAAAAATATTATCACTATTCTTACTAGTTCTAAAAACTTGCCAAGCTTTATTTAAGTGAAAACCACCATCATCAGATAAATCAAATAAGATAACATCCTTAGCATCAGTATTGATAGGCAAGTTAAGGATTTGAGGAATAATAAACTCAGGCACAACATTAGTAAGTTTCTTATAATCCCAGTAATTATTCATAAAGAAAGACTTGACCTTAGTCGAAGCAATAGAAGATGAATTCAAGATATAATCAAGAGATTGATTACCTAACCAACAATCTTGCCAAAAGAAAGCATTACCATGACCAAGGCCCCAAAAGATGTAAGGCTCAACCTTCCATTTAACCTTGCAAGGTCTTTGCCACGCTTTAGAATTACCCTGCTAAAAGTAACAAGTCATAGGATGTTTGCCAACACAGTATTTGGAAGACATAAAATTAGCCCAAAGGCTTGCTTTAGCATGAAAATTATACCAAAGTTTAAAAGAGAAAGCCAGAGCTAAGTCATATATATTCTTACAACCTAAACCCTCTTCAGCCAGAACACCACAACATTTATCCCAGGCCGCCCAAGCAATTTTGGAATTCATAAAAGTACCATTCCAAAAAAAATTATTAATAAGTTTATGCACCCTATTACAAA
Organism: Dendrobium chrysotoxum; assembly: GCA_019925795.1. Classification (NCBI taxonomy): domain Eukaryota; kingdom Viridiplantae; phylum Streptophyta; class Magnoliopsida; order Asparagales; family Orchidaceae; genus Dendrobium; species Dendrobium chrysotoxum. The sequence continues at coordinate 56,272,931 of CM034312.1, forward strand.
CTGGAAAAATAGTTTGAAAACTATAAACTGGTAGCGAGCATAATGTTGAAATCCAGGATCCTGAGCACTTAATTTTGATGGTGACAACAAATACTTATTCAATTTATATGAACTTCCTTAAAGATTATAAATGTTTATCTTTGTCTATGAGCACTAACATTTCAGGTCAGATACACACTGCTTAAGATTGTTGGAGACTCAAACTGGGTAGAATAGGATATTCAAAAACTTGTATTTTTATTTTCTTTATTTTTATTTTCTTGAGTTTGCTACAAAAGCATGTATGTAAAAGGAGCAACCATGCACACACACAGAGTGAGAATTTTTTTATGTCAAAATTTTTTTAAACTGATCATACTGTATGATTTTTAATTGTACTATACGATGAGTCATTAATACTTAGGCTAACAGCTAATCCTAGATGATTAGTTTTGTAACCTAATCATACTATATGATGTTAATCATACTGTATAATGAGGTTTAATTCAAAAACCCTAGCCGCCAGAATAAGCTTGGTAAGTTTCTAATTTTGATATTCGGAACTATTCGTACTGTACAATTATTTGAAAACTTAACAAAATTATCTCCCGTAACCATGAAATAAAATCTTGGTTTCTTAATTACATTCGATTGTATTGTATGATAAACACCATACTGTACGATAGTCAGAGATGATTTTATTCATCCCATTGATCATACCATACAAAACTAAAGTTTTTGTTCTATTCAGCCCGGACTATATTAATATCATACTAGACGATGCCCTAAAAATGAACTAATCATACTATACTAATAGTACAGTGCTGGACGATGGTCAGAGATGAATTTACTCGTCCCAGAGATCGTCTCACATATTGTCCTATACGAACAGTTGAAAATAACATGATCTTCTTGTACGATGTCCAGATCGTACATTACAATATTTGTAAAATTCATGAATTATTTGTCTGTGCTCATACTGGATGAAGCAATCTTTGAACTGATCGTACTGTATGATTTTATATCGTACTATATGAACAGAGAAGAAATGAATAGAGAAGAAAAAGTTGAAATTTTTAGGGTTTTCTAAAGCCTGATTTAAAAGGACTTTGATTTTTTAATTGAAGGGGTTGTTGGTCTATCTTCCTGCTGTGAGAAGCATTGAGAGAGGAAGAGACTCTTGAGAGAGAAGCTTTCTTTGGAAAGATACAGGGCTTATGAGAGGAAGGTGAAGGTGAGCTTAAGCGTGAGGGAGAAGGAGTGTGAGGGGATCACACGGTGGCTCCAAGCTAGCTGTATGCTTTGGTCCTCTTGTGGCTTTGGAGAGTCTTGGGAAAGTTCTCTAGGGAAGAGAGGCTTCAAGATAATATCATCTGGGTACTCTGCCTTCTCCAGGAGGGAGAAAAAGGAGAAGGTCCGCTGCCGTCACCGGGAGGGTGACATAGCATCTGGTATTCTGCCACACAAGGGGAGGTGAAAGGGAGTCTTATAAAGGCTTCTCTACCTTGCTGTGGGAGCAAAAGGAGAGTCAACTTTTAGTAGTACAATTCTCGGAGTAGAGGACTCTGGGGAGTGGATGTATGTCAAGTGACCGAACAACTATAAAATTTTCTGGTGTGCTTTTTCCATTTTTTTCCGCATTTTATTTTTCACATACTTACTTACTGCTATATCTGCATGGTGAAAAATCTGGTTGTGTTTTCTTTGTATTGTGAGATCTGTAATTATTTTACCAATATCATCATTGTGATCGTATCATTAGCTTCTGCATTCTACTCATTGTGTTGTTATTTTAAAAATCCAAAAAATTTAGAACTCCTGTTTAGGAATAATTTTTAAAATACCAATTCACCCCCCTCTTGGCACATCTCGATCTTTCACATAAGACACTTTTGATAAGAGTAATTCTACCACCAAAGCTCAGAAAATTAGAATCCCAACTTAAAAGTTTATTTTGAATAGAGGCAATAAGATCATCAAAGAGAAAGGTTTTCCTTTTACCTTTATAAAGAGGGACACCAAGATACTTAATGGGAAAATTACCATGGGTAAAACCAGTTAAATCTTTCATAGCTAAAATACGATTATCAAGAATGCTCTTTGAAGGAATAAAATAGCTTTTATTTTTGTTGAAAGATAAACCACTGACCATCTCAAATTTATTAAAAAACTCCATAAGTTTTTTAATTCTATTGGTAGAAGCATTGGTAAAAATAATAAAATCATCTGCAAAACATAAATGAGAAATGGGAAAACCACCCAAAGTTATCCTCCATAGACTGATAGGACAGAGAGGAACCTCCAATCCTTTCAGAATGGGTAGTAATAGCATTAAAATCACCACCCATAAGCCAAGGAAAATTATAAATATTATGGAAATTAATCAGTTGGTCCCAAAGAACTTTCCTAACGTAACGGGAAGAACCAGCTTACACAAAAGAAGCACAACAATGAAAATTAAAAACTTTAATTTGATAATGCATAACTTGGGTAAAATCACCAATAACATTAATTTTAACCAGATCTTTCCAAAGAACCCAAATCTTGTTAGCCACATTCGAAATAGCATAATTAAAACCCAAAAAGAGAGAGGTATTAATTAATCTGGAAGAAGAAATAAGGGGCTCAAGTAAAACAAGAATAGAGACATTATGCACATGACATAAATTCTTCACACGAATTCTAGAGGAAGGACAACCAATCCCCCTCACATTCCAAATAATAGAGTTAAACATAAATAAACAAACTTAATGGGAAGTGTGTGAGCGAGTAGTTCTAGGAGGTTGCATTATAAATTACTTTTTTTTCCTACCTCTTTTACTTTGGGCCTTATGAAAACTAGTATCAATATCATCCTTCGGAAAACATTTAGCAACAATGCCCAAATACTCACTATCAGTAAAAGCATCGCTATTATAATAAGAAGTAGCAGGAGACTTACTAACAATAATATACTGTTGAGGACATTCATCCTCCATAAACATACAATCATCCTCCATAATACCTTTACTCCTCCCAACTAGATCTTTAAAACCTTCTCCCAGAGAGTGGGCAACCTCCACAGAACCAACAACACCTTCCTCCACCATGTTGTCATTCCTCTCACCTTGTGTATGCAGCACTAGAATGTCAGCATTAACTTCAATTTCCTTTTCCTGTTCAATAGGAATAGTATTAAGAGGATAATTACCATTCAAATTACCTAATTCTTTGTTAGTCATGCAAAGACTAGAAGAATCAACATTAGCATGATTTTGAATAATAATGTTAGTTAAAGTTTGAGTAACAGTGTTGTCACATTCAACAAGAGAATTAGAAGTAGTTTAATCACCAACTCCCTGATCATTATTTAAAGTTTCAATATTAATAATAGTAGGTTGGAAACCATCCAAAGTTGAAACCAATGGCTCCCCATCAATAGTTTGTGTCAGATTCAAGGTATTCCCCTCTAAAGGCACTGGATTATGACCGCCTCCCCACTAGATTGTTTCACAGAATCCTTTTCTTTATGAAGGTAGGGCTGCTTCCGAAAATAATCATTAATACCATGACCATGCATCTTGCAAAACAAATAAAATATAGGTAAATTTTTAAACTCAACTATTTCAAAATAACCCTTCACCTTAGACCCAATCCATATCTCGTGAGGATGTTTCTTAGAAACATCCAATTCAACCAAAACCTGAGCCACAGAAGGCCTTGACACAGAAGTTATGGCTTGATCCATTTGCAATAGATGACTAAAGATAGATGCTAAACCAAAAAGAATTTAATGATTAAAAAATGAAGTCTCAAGTTAGGAAAAGAGATCCAAACTGAAGCAATCGGAGATTCCTCCTTAACGTCAAAATCCGGAGTCCATTTAAGCAACCGCATTTGACAAGCTTGTATATAATATGATCTCCTAGCAAATATGCGGCTATAATCGAGATCATTAGAAAGTTGGATAGCAACATGACGTTGATCAAGTAAACCAATATGAAATGATCCAGAAAGCTTGAGGTTAAAGAAAAATTTTCATATAACATCTAGATTTGGGCATCATAGAATAAATTTGCCAACCAACGTCAAAGAATAAGGAGCTGCCAATTGATCAATAATAGAATCCTCAAATAGAAGAGCAGGGCAACCTTTGCAAGATGAGTGAATGAAGTTCAGTTTATGTGAAGTAGATGAAGAACTAGCAACCACATCCTTGAAAGAATGAGATTTCCCCTTCGAAAGTGATGATGATGGGATCGATGACGATGAAGTCATCATTGCCCAGCACCGAAAAGGAAAGGAAATCTCAAAACAAGCGAAGCAAAGGCAACAAAGAAACCATAGAAATTAAAATAATCGAAAATAAGGAAGAAAACTAGCCAGGAGGGCACAAATCAAGTAGCCGGAGAGGAACCCTAAATCACCCAAAAATCACCTCCAAAGCCAGAGCGTAGGTCCTTTGCTCTAGTTGAATGCACTCTAGAATATTCTACATCTAGGTCATGTTAATCTCAGGCCATATGGGCTACTGATGTGGTATGATTCCCTAGAACTGCCTCTTTATAATGTTCATTCAACCATAACTTCTTCAATAATAACCCACGTGCTTTAAAACTCTCTAGAACAATCCCTTATCTCCCATTGGTCTGTCCAAAATTGATTTGGAAGTGGGCTATAGCTTTGGTGGCAAGATCTAAGCCCTATATTTAAATTTCTCTCACCTATAAATATGCCCTCTTTCCTTAAAGAAAGAGTTTATCAATCTGATTCCCCAGCCTCATAGGAACCTCCCCAACTCATTCTCGCTCATTCTTGGCCTTCCTGAGTTCAAGAAACTCTCAAACTATCAAGAGAGAAAGAAAAGGAGAGAGAAAGGATTATTGCTATCCAACTTTTGATCTAGCCAGAATCAGCTCAATAATCTTCAAGAAGTTGAAGAGGATCTCTAAAGCTTTCCATAGAGTCCAAGATCATCAAAATCCATCTATTGGTTAGTGACTTATAAAAAATTAAAGTTTTAGATTTAAATCAAAACTTCTCTAATATCTCAATGTATAAAGCCCCGAAACTCTAGGGATTGAAAGCTTAGGGTACCTAGATCTTATATTTCAATTTCATCAAATTTGGATGGGTGGATTGAATCTTATAAGCAAATGAAGTTCTAGTTCAAATTTGAACTAAATTGAATTGGCTAATCTGAACCATCCGATAGCGCACATTTACAATCGGACAGCTCAGATGGAATCAGACGGCAAGAATCGTGTGACAGGATTTGAACTGCATTTGTGTGGTTTTTGATCAAGGGATGTTTTGTAATCCTATTTTTCTATTTAAATTATGCATGATCTGGCAACCATGGATCGACGCTAAAGTGGTTAAGTGAAACTATGTCACACGCCGTCATTTTGCCACTTGTCCTGACACACATCAGTGCTAGAAATAGCACCACCATTTTAATTTAATTAAAATTAATTAAAAAAATTAAAGAAATGCTTATAGCTTCCAAAAATCATAGAAAATTTATTTTAAATCCAAATTGGGTGTTCTTGGACTTATTGGAAAACTCTTAACATCTACTATTTTTTAAAAATATTTTTAAGAGTATTTGAATAGTGGATCTTGAAATGATTGGACATGAATGGTTTCTAATTTTCTTGAATTTCTCTAGATCAATGGTCAAATTGACCTCAAATTTGGATGGAATATATTAGGGTGCATCCTTGAGATTCCCTAGTTTTCTTGGGTCATGGTCTGACTAGATTTTTTATGAATTGAATTTTTAAGTTCATTGGTCCATTTTGGACCTATAACTTTGAAAATTCATAACTACCCATGCACATAGAATTAGATTTTATTTCTCTGTGGTGCGTATATATATATATATGTTAGGGTTAGTTTGCCCCTAATTTTATCAAAATCTATTCAGTCTATATCATAAAATAAATCACCAAAGCTATAGATGTATTTAGCTTTAGTGATTGATTTTTAACCTATGGAGGCTTTGATGAGCTCAAATTTAGTGGATTTAAAGAAAATGTATTCATGTACGTATATTTAAAAGTTCACTGCATTTAGAGCTTATTTGGTCTACCATTTAGTAAACCCAAGATTCATGAATATAATTGACCTAAGATCTTTAAAAATTTCTAATTAATCAATTTCAACACTAAAAATTATATATAATATATCCAAATATTCATAATTAAAAGCATAACTGAGAAACATTAAATCCCCCTAAAATTTATATAAAACAAAAATTAATTTAAAATTAATTAAATTTAAGGTTTAATTAAAATAAATAATTAAAAATATATTAAAATTACAAAAATAATTTTAAACACTTGAAATCATCCTTATAAGTCATTTCAAATATTTGGCAAAACTTCAATGGGTTTTGAGTTGATTTGGAACAAAAATAAGAAAATAATTCTAATTAAGCAATCAAATAAATACAAAAATATATTATAATTCAAAAATTCATAACTAATTACTAAATACTCCAAATTGAACAAACTCAAAGTATTGGACTCATCTCTAGGTCTAGTATTTATAAGAAATATAAAAAAATTTAGAATTTATTGTAAATAAAAAAGTCAACATTTGGGTCAAACATAATATATAAAATGCATCAAACTTGTAAAATTCATAACTATTATTAGAAAACTCCAAATTCAGTAAACTTAAAGGCATTGGACTCATCTCTAGGTCTAGTATTTTCAAAAAATATAAAACTTCTTGAAACTAATGTAAATAAAAAGTCAAGATATGGATCCTATATTAAATGTATTAAAATATTATTAAATATAAAAATCTAATAAATCATTAATTTAATGAAATTAGATTAGTAAATAACATTAAATAAATAACTAACATTCTTGTTATTAAAGTTTTTAGGCAGGACTACCGCAGGCTGCAGGGCTACGTGTCCTAAGATGGCCCTAGGTCTTCATTCTTATTATGACAATGCCACAAATGAATTTGGAAAAATATAAACACTAAAATATAAACTTAAATAAATCAATAAATTCTAAATTAAATTCAAATGAAAATCATTAATAAAATATGTAAATATTATAGCTTTTCATACTTTGAACTTAATTCCTTTTAGGAGTACAAATATGAATTGGATTGAGAAAGCTTTAAGGATCAAAATAGTAATTAAAATGAATGACTTCACACTATATGAAAGTTTAAGGGAGGGTGTTAAGCCTCGTTGAACTGCCCAAGGCATACCAAGAGAGGGATGAATTAGTGTTTTTTTAATTTATTTTCCAAAAAAGCTTTTGTAAAACTTGATATTTAAGGATAAAAAAATGCTTTTGTAAAACTTCAAATTTAAATAAAATTCTAACAATACAGAAACTAGTCAATATACTAATTTTTTATTTAGTAGAGAACTCAAGATATGAACTTAAAAAGATATTTTTCTTTTTGTACCAAATTATTCCAAACAATCACATCATTCATAGCATGTATTTGTAAGAAAATAAATTGTAAAAATTTAAAGGGCTGAAAATAAATGCGTATGGAAAAATAACATGAAACGAGTACACCAAAATTTTGTAGTGGTTCGATCAACCTATACCTAAGTCCACTCCTCGAAGTCCTCCTCTCTAGGTATTGCATAGCTAGGTGGAGAAGCTCTTACAAGGATCACTTCCACTAACCCGGTGTGGCGGAGTACCGGAATCCTTTTCACCCTCTTAGTGAGGCAAAGAACTTTGGACACTTTTTCACCCTCCTAGTGAAGGTAGATTACCTTACAATCATTTTTCACCCTCCTAGTGAAGGCAGAGAACCTAATGGTCTTTAGTATTGAAGTCTTTCTCCCCAAAGCAACCCCAATAAATTAATAAAGCCACTAGAGGAATCAAGGTGCAAGCCTACTTGGAGCAACCTTAGGGAATCCCCTCACACTCCTCCCTCTCACACAAACTCACCTTCTCCTTATCCAATGCTCTAAGAACTCTCATAAATCTCTCTCTTAGAATCTCTTCAACAACCAAATATTTTCTAAGAGTTTAATAAGAAAGCTTTTATACAAGGCTTCAAAAAAAACCTTAAAATTTTAATTCTATCAACTCTATTCATATAGTATGATTGATGATCATATAGTTTGAATAATTTAAAAATCTAACTTTTTCTAGTATGATGGAATAACTATTATATGAACTATTCTAATTATTTATGTTGATCATATTATATGATCTTGAGATCATACAATATGATTAGTATAATGTTCTTGAGATCATATAGGACGATCATGAGAATGATTGGAAATCATCTCTACCATTCATCCAATATGATTTACATCATACTATATGAGTAGTTCAAAAATTAAGATTTCATCTAGGATGATCTCCGGGATGATTGAACATCATCTCTACCTATCATACAGTATAATCTGCCATGTTAATTAAACATTAATTTAGTTGACTAATCATGTGGATTAAATTAAGGTTTCAAAATATAAAACAACACAAGCTATATTGTATAGTATGATCAATTATAAAATAAAATTAGAATACTAACTTAATTTTGATTGGTGGCTAGGGTTTCTTATTTAAACTGATCATCTAGTATGATCTAGATTGTAACATACGATTCAGTTAAAAATATTAATTATAGAATTAATCTTTTTTTTTTGAAGTGCAAATTGCATTGATAAATGAAAAAAACTAAATACAAGTAAAAGAGGCCTCACATTCCTTCTTTAACAAACTAGACAACTTAGAAGGATGTTGGTAAAATAAAAACTATCAAAGAAGAAACTCTCTTTCAAAGCCAAAGTAGCACAGACATGTGCTACCTTATTACAACTTCTATGAACATGATTGAAAAAAACTTTATTAAAATCATTAAGAAAGAAAAAATCTTTCTTAAAATTGTTATTGGAATGGCACTTCAACTTCTTCAAAGAATCTTGCATGAAATTTATAATATTTATGCTGTCTCCTTCAATAATCACACCTTTGCTTTCTAACATCCAAGATTGTATGAAGTCTCTAATGGACAAGACAGCCTCCAATTCTAGCTGAGAGACATCCCAATGCAGCTTTGTCCTTCCAAAAGCCAATAAAAGCCTGCCTTTATGGTCTCTAAAAACACCTCCAATACCGGCTTGATTGGACTTCGTAAGAGCAGCATCAACATTTATTTTAATCCATCCTAGCGGCGGAGGGTGCCAAGAAATCGAAAACTCCCTTAGGAGATTGGCTCCCCAGTTGTCTAGATATGGATATAACTTTGTATTTGTAAGAAACAAAATGTTAGCAGCCACCAAAGTCGTAGAGGAATTAGTTTTCCCATGAACTAAATCATTCCTATTTTTGCATGATAGAAAAACGGCAGTAAAATAAATTCTAACCATATTTGGAAATCGAGAAGATTGTCTCCTAACTTCTTCCAAACAATGTTCCAAAGATTGGAAAATTGGGATGTAAAATCCCCAAGCTCTCAATCGGAGAATAACCTCCTTAATGAATTTGCAATGTACCACAATATGCTCATAGCTTTCTATTTCTTTAAAATCTCTAGGAAATTCATCATTAAGCACCAATCTTCTATACTTTAAGAATTCAAAAGTAGGAATAGCAAACCTGCTCATTCTCCACCAAAAAAGCTCCACCCTTGGGTTTAATTTCAGATTTCGTAGCCAAATTGCAAATTCGGAATTTTCCTTCTTGGTGCAATGTTTCATCATTTCATCATATGCCATGGATGTAATAGTCTTCCCACTTAGATGGTATAAAGGTTCAACATAATCCATATCAGCCTCATAGTCAATAGGGACCTGTAAAATCAAAGCAATTAGATCTTCATTGAAAAACTACTGAAGCATTTCTTCATTCCAGCTTCGGTTTTGCATCATGAAATGATTTAAGTTTAGATTCTCCATTCCCACACAGTCTAACATCGTTGGCCAATTGCTGAAGCTTCTATCCATTAACCAGATGTCATTCAAAGCATTGATATTTCTTCCATTAGCTATACGCCACCTGACGATTGGCTTGAGGGATCTTCCACCATCTAACAAAATTCGCCAAGCAGAAGAAGCACCAGGCTTATGTTCTCCATTTAAGACATTATTACCATATTTAGAAGTAAAAATGTTATGTAATAAATTCCCATTTTGCTGAAGACATCTCCAAGCAAGCCTTGATCTTAAAGGACCAATATGTTGGATTGTTGAGTGCAACCCCAAGCCACCAGCATCTCTCGGTTTGCAAAGAACATCCCAAGCTACATAATGCAAACCCTTCTTATCACAATTCTTATGCCAAATAAAGTCCTTACAAAGTTGATCAACTTGTGACAAAACCTTCTTTGGAACAAGGGAATGTGTTGATAAAAAACTTGGCAACGTCAAGAGGGAAGATTTAACTAAAGTGAGCTTACCAGCCAATGAGAGGTGCTTAATTCCCCATGCATTGAGCCTATGATAAATGTTGTCAATCATTGTTTGAAAATCTTGCTTCTTTAATCTTCTCAGAGCTATTTTGATACCCAAATAAGATAATTCCTTTACGATATTAAAACCCAACTTCTTTCCTATCTTCTTCATTGTTGGAGGATTAACAGATTTACCAAAAATAATTTGAGATTTGGAAGCATTTATATTAAGCCCAGTCCACTTACCAAAATCAGTCACAATGTTCTTCACTTCAAGAGCCAATCTCGTAGAAGCTTTAGCAAAAATCAATACATCATCAGCATAAAGAAGATGTGAAAGTTTTTGAGATCTTTGAGAAATTTGAACACCCAAATGAATTCCTTTTTGATTAATGGCATGAGATAAAAGTTGAGAGCACATGATAAATAAGTATGGTGATAAAGGGCATCCTTGCCGAAGACCGCATCCAGCATGAATCCAATTAGAAAGTTTTCCATTGAGGAAAAAGGAGAACTTTACACCTTTAACACATCCCATAATGAGCTTTGAAAAGGATGTAGGAAAACCAATCATGTGAAGAACTTGATTCAAGGTTTCCCAATTTATGCAATCAAAAGCTTTCTCCATATCTAATTTAATTGCCATCAGCCCTTTTTTATTTTTTGAGATTCTGAATTTGTTGAAGATCTCTTGAGCAATTAAACAATGATCAGATAAAGATCTCCCTGGAATGAAGGCTGCTTGCTCTATTGAAATGATTTTCGGAATACATACCTTGATCCTGTTCACCAACATAGTTGTGATTAACTTATAGGTAGTTTGACAAAGGCTAATAGGCCTGAAATTTGATGGCAAAGTTGGGTTCTTAATCTTTGGAATTAAAACAAGTAGTGTATCCTTCCAATCTTCTTTCATTATTCCAGTTTCCAAGAACTTTCCAACGGCTTTCCAAGTGGAGTCACGCACAATATTCCAATAAATTTGGAAAAAGGAAGGAGAAATTCCATCCAAACCTGGGGACTTGTTCTTGCTTTGCTGGAAAATCGCAGTCTCCAACTCTTTCTGGGTAAACTTCCCATTCAAGAAATTCAAATCATCTAAGTTCAGCTTTTGATCATCAGGAAAATGAGGCCAATCAGTCAAGATGGAAGCTCTTTCCCGCCACTTGTTTGAAAAAAATTTGAGAAAAACTTCTGAAATCTATTCAGAATCTTCTACTAAATGATTTCCCTCATCTCTAATTTGCCTTATGAGGTTACCATTCTTCCTAGCTGAAGCATACATGTGAAAAAACTTTGAGTTGATGTCTCCTTCTTCATGCCATTTCACCTTTTCTCTTTGGTTCCACCATGTTGATAAACGACACAAAGTAGTGTTAAGTTCATGAACTTTACTTTGTAACAAATTAAGCTTATCTGCCGTCAGGCCGCCTTCAGAAGCTTCCTCCATCTGAAGCTCCAAAATGCCTTTTTTTAAATCATCTTTGAGTTGATTTAAGTTCCTACATTTGTTTTTGCTCCAGAAATATAAGGCTCTCAAAGTTCTTCTAAGTTTTCTTTGCAAAACCTCCATATCATCACCATGATCTCTTTTCCTCCAAGAGTTGGAGACAATACTCAATGCAGCAAGATAAGATTTCCAAGTCTCCTCAAATCTGATAAATCTGTATTTGTTCTGGTTCTCCAACACCTTAAAAGCAATTGGACTGTGATCAGAGGCAACCCTTGCTAAATGACGAACACAAGCCAAGGGGACCTTTTGAAGAGCAGGTGCATTCAATAAACACCTATCCAGCCTTTCCCATATCCTGCTAGAGCCAACTTTGTTATTGCACCAAGTAAATCATGGACCAATAATACCTACATCATGAAAATCATTGTTAATCATAAACATTTTCATCTCTTGGGGTCCTTTTGAGAAAAGGAACCTCTTGCCTCCTTTCTTATCTTCTTTGGATAAGATACAATTGAAATCACCACCAATGATTGATGGTTTATTCCCCACCATATGTTCCTCAAGCATCTCCCATAATTCTCTTCTAATCCGAAAATCTTTATTAGCATAAACCGTGGCAACATTCCAAGATCCAATATAGAATTAGTCATTAATAATAAATTTTTGGATGATTGATCATGTAGTCTGATCTAAATCATGTGGTATGATTAGTTAAAAAAATTTATTATTCATTTTCTCACTCCCCTATGTGTGTGTACGATCACCAAATTAGCATATACCCTTACATGGCATAGACTCAATAAATATAAAATTAAAGAAATTAAAAGTACAGACTCTTTTAATGCATCTTATTCTACCCAATCTTGAGCCTTGAATGATCTTGAACGGTATATGATATACCTAAAATATCAGTACCCACAAAAAATTTAAACCAATAAAGTTTAGGAACCATCGAAGGAATTTAAAGGCAATATAAAAGCAATATGTATAATTTAAACTAATAAATTTTAGGAACTTAAATTCAAACCACCCTATAATGGACATGAATAAATAAATTCATTTATAGACAAATTTAAACCAATAAAGTTTAGGAACCATCCAAGCCACACAACCTTTCAACACATATTTAGATGGTTTGCTAGGATAACTAACTCCAGCCTAGGTTAGGCCGGTGGTGTGATTTACATACTAGGTGCATTTCATGGAGAGTTTCTTGTGTATGTTTATTTATTTTTAGCAATCTGGATGTCATACATTTTAAATTCTTGTTGGTGCACTTAGACCCTTTAAGAACTACATTAGAAGCATCATGCTATTACACAATTGCTTGCACCTTACATGCTTTTACATATGTATTTATATTCTCTTTAAATTCCTACAAGAGTTAAAGTAGATTAATGTACGTAGGAATGATGTATATATGTATAAGTCATAATAAATTTAAAATGTATAAAGATCGAGTTGTACAATGTCTTGATTTGTAAACAATTTAAATATATCTACTTATATATATACAAATGGGGCTCCAAAAGGTGATATATTTTCCTTTGGAGGATACTCTCTTTTGAAATTCTATAGAAGACTTGGAGCTTTAAGACTATAAATAAGTATATTTGAATGTGTGTTTGTGTGTGTGTGTGTGTGTGTGTGTGTGTGTATGGTAGGATTAGAAAACTAAGTTTGTTATAGTAGAGCCTGGCTGCCTTTCTTTTTCGTAGAGTTTGATTCTATTATAAATTATCAAATCAATGAATAAATAAATAATTTTTTTATTTGCTTTTATTTATTATATTGCTTCATGCATTACATTCATATTGATGGTAGTTCGCATCAATGGTAGATGTTTTTCTAAGTTTCTTTCAGTGTATATATTTTGGACTTTGTAGGAACATGTATATTAGTTCTAGGATGAGTACTAGGTAACATATGCACCAACCCCTTTACCTATACATACACACATTTTATTTCTATAATGTACATTAATCCAAAACTCTTATACTCAATGTGGGCAAGGTAGCGGGGTCCTCATTATGCTCTTAGGATGCTATGTTTTTCTATTTGGTATATGGCTATTATCCTGTCAAAATCTTTAATAAATATTGGTGGTTAGAAAATTTAGTTAGGTAAATTAAATAATGTCAGTTGGGTTAATTTAATTAGGTAAATTAAATAATCTCAGTTGGGTAAATTTAGTTAGGTAAATTAAATAATTTGGAGTTGACCTAACTAAATTTTGTAACCATCAAAATTTTTAAATATTTTTGGTTGCATAATGACCTTATACCAAAGGAAAAGTGTAGTATCCTCCGAGCTTAATGAAGACCCTACTACCTAGCCCACATTGGGCATAAATGTTTGGCTTAATGTATGTTGTAAAAATAAAATACATGCATGTATGCATACAAAGGTAAAGGGGTTGTCTATACAATACTCAGTACCTTATCATCCTAGAACTAGTGTAGATGTTCCTAAAAAATTAAAAACATATACACCTAAAGAAACCTAGAAAAACTTCTACCCACTAATGCAAACTATCATCCCTACGAATGTATGCATGAAACAATATAATAAAAAAAAGGCTGAATATAAAAAGTAATTTATTTATTCATTGATTCGATAATTTACAACATTATCAAAATCTGTAGAAAAGAAAGGTGGTCGGGCTCCACCATAACCAACCTAGTTTTCTAATCCTACCATATATATATATATATATATATATATATACTTATTTATGGACTTCAAGCTCCATGTCTTCTATGAAATTTCAAAAGTGAGTATCCTCCAAAAAAAGGATATCATCTTTTGGAGCCCCATTTGTATATGTATAAGCAAGTATATTTAAATTATTTATAACTCATGACATTATACAACTTGATCTATATACAATTCTAAATTTATAATGACTTATACATGTATACATCATTCCTAGGTACATTCTACTTTGACTCTTAAATGAATTTAAAGGCAATATAAAAGCATATATAAAAGCATGTAAGGAACAAAGCAATTGTGTAATAACCAGATGCTTCTAATGAAGTTCTTAAAGAGCCTAAGTGAACCAACATGAATTTAAATTATATGACATTTAGATTACTATAAATAAATAAATACACACATGATACTCTCCACCTGCCTAACCTAGGCTGGAGTTGGTTGTCCTAGCAACCATCTAAATGTATGTAGAAAGGCAGTGTGGCTTGGATAGTTCCTAAGCCTTATAGGTTTAAAGTTGTTTATAAATGAATTTATTTGTTCAAGGTCCTTATTGGGTGGTTTGAATTTAAGTTTTAATGATTTATAGGTTTTAAATTTCTTTTAAGGCTGTTTTAATTATTGAAGTTATTTAACTTTATGTTTTGAAAAACATAGCATTCAATAACTTCTAAGTGCAAAAAGTTGTTGATCAGTATGTATTAGACTCAAAAGTGTAATGCTACCAATCCACCAAGATTGGGGTATATTTATAGCATAGAGTCTTTCATTTTAATTAGATGCATTGGTCCTTAAAGCTTCTCAATCTAGTACACTTTTGCCCTTTTGAAAGGAATCATGCACGAGAGTATAAAAAGTTAAAATGTCTAAATATTTTATCATTGATTTTCATTTGAATTTAATATATTATTTACTTATTTATTTAATTTTATATTTAAGTGCTTACATTCTATCAAATTTGTTCATGGCGTTATCACAACGATCACAAGGACCCAGAGCCTCCTTAGGACACACAACCCTGAAAATCGAGGGAGTCCAACTTAAGAACTTCAATAATAGGAATGTTGGTTATTTATTTAACATTTTTACTAATTTAATTTCATTGAATTGATGATTTACTGAAGTTATGAAGATTTATTAATTTTCCATGTTTTAATGAATATTTTAATATAGTAAACAAAGTGTCCATTTCTTGACTTTCTTCTACATTAGTTTCTAGCGTTTTTATAATTTTAATAAATACTAGACCCAATGGTGAGTTCAATACCTTTGAGTTTACTAAATTTGGAGTTTTCTAGAATTAGTTATGAATTTTACAAATTTAATGCATTTTATGTATTAAGTTCAACCCAAATGTTGACTTTTTGATTTACAGTAAATTTTATAGTTTTTATATTTTTCATAAATAATGGATCCAGAGATGAGTCCATTACCTTTGATTTTGCTCAACTTGAAGTTTTCTAAAATTAGTTATGAATTATTGAAGTTTGATGTATTTTTTTATTTATTTAATTATTTAATTAGAGGTATTTTCTTATTTTGTATCAAATTAACTCCAAACCTCTTAATATTTTCCCCTAATGTCAGAAATGACCTCTAGGGATGATTTCAAGTGTTTTAAATTATTTTGGTAATTTATATATATATTTTTAATATTTATTTAATATAATTAATAAACTTCTTGATTTTTAAAATTAATTTTAATTTTGGATGAATCTGATAGGGCTTTTTTGTTTCATCTGTTGTGCTTTTAATTTTGAGCATGGATAGTTATGAAAATATTATTTATAATTTTTTGATTTAAAATGAATTTATTATGAATTTTTAAAAATCTTAGGTCAATTATGTATATGAATCTTGGATTCACTAAATGACAAACTAAATGATCTCTAAATGTAATGAAATTTAAAACATAGGTACATGAGTACATGTACTTCACGACCACTAAATTTGAGCTCATCAAAGCCTCCCTAGGTTGAAAAATCAATCACTAAAGCTAAATACATTTATAGCTTTGGTGATTTGTTTTAGGATCTAGACTTACTAAAATTGGGTGAAATCAGTAGCAAACTAACCTTAAAAAACATATAAACACACCACAGAGAAATGGAAATATAATTTTAAGTGCATGGATAGTAATGAATTTTCAAAATTATGGGTCCAAAATGGACTCATGACTTTGGAAATTCAAATTACACAAATCCTAAGCTCACCATGACTCAAGAAAATTACAAGAGGTGAATAACATGCTCAAGAATCAACTACCAAAATTTGAGCTCAATTGAACCACAAGATCTTGAGACAATCAAGAAAAATAGTTTTACGCAAAGCCAATTTTCTAAAAATCCAATAAAAAAACTTGAAATTATTTTCAGACAATAGTATGTCTCAAGACCTTTCCAATGCACCCAAGATAACTCAATTTTGAGTTGATTTGGATTTTCTCAAAATTTTTAAGTTAATAATTATTTAATCAATTTTTAAACAAATTTATGGTCAGTAATTATTACAAAACACATTTCTAATCATTTCCAATCTTTAATAGTATGACAACCGCCTTCAAATCATTTATCAACATCAGCAATCACTAATAAATATCAGATTGGTCGCAGGATTGGATGAAGGGCCATAATTGCACCACATGGCCAAATCCTGTGATAAACAAATTCTGTTTGGTGCAATCTACGCCATCTGATTGTAATACACGCATGATCGGACAATCGAAATCATGCCAAAAATCTTAGTTCTAATTCAACTAAGATTTTAAATGCTTATAACTTTCAATCCAATCATCCAAATTTGATGAAATTTGGAATAGAGGATCATGGCAACCTAATCTTTCAATGCCTGGAGTTTTGGGGCTCCATGCATTGAGATCTAAAAGAAAATGCACATTGAAGTTTAAACTTAAAATTGAATTTATCTCTAACCTATGGTTAGAGTTTGATGATTTTGGGTTTGTTGGAAAGCTTGATAATCCTCTTCATCTCTCTTGAAGAACTCACGAGTTGATTTTGGCTAGATCAAAAGTTCGATGGTAATTATCCTTTTCTCACTCTCTCTCTCTCTCTCTCTCTCTCTCTCTCTCTCTCTCTCTTTATGGTTTGGGAGTTTCTTGAACTATGGAATGTAGGGAGGAGCTATAGAGAAGCTGGGGAGGTTTTTAAGAGGCTAGAGAATCATATTGATCAATCTTAAAACCTTTAAAAGCTGGGATATTTATAAGAGAGAGAAATTTGAATGGTGGGTTGAGATCTTGCCACCTAAGCCAAGGCCAGTAGCCATTTCAATTAGGGATTGACCAATGGGATCCATGGGAAGGTTTTGGATATTTCCAAAGCATATGGGTTATTATTGGGAAAGTTAGGTTTGAGCCAATCATTAGAGAGAGGTTATTTTATGGAATCTTGCCACTGCAGTGGCTTAGGAGACAAGGGTTAGACATGGATTATTGTAGGAATGATCTAGAGCCTTTTCAATGTATTAGTTGGGTTAAAGTTTGGTTGGGTTAGTCTAGGGTCTAAAAATATAAGTTTTAGAGTGCTTGGTTTAACGCATACTTTTAAACTAAGTCAAACTAGGGGTTCAAACTCTTGGGGTGAGTGCATGGGGTTAATACACACTTATTACAATAATTTTTAAAATTTATATTGATAAGGGTAGAGATTTTGATCCAGAAAACCCAAT
The DNA here is from genome assembly GCA_019925795.1 of Dendrobium chrysotoxum. Classification (NCBI taxonomy): domain Eukaryota; kingdom Viridiplantae; phylum Streptophyta; class Magnoliopsida; order Asparagales; family Orchidaceae; genus Dendrobium; species Dendrobium chrysotoxum. The sequence continues at coordinate 56,291,142 of CM034312.1, forward strand.
TTGTAATACTTGGTTCAACCATATTGATCAAATTATGTGTGTCTAAGGCTTGGAGAGCTTTTAGGAGACTCATGTTGACCTCATGAATAGCCCATGAGTTTGGTTCAACGATTTGGTCAAAATTATGATAAATGAATTTCTTAAGTGTATAGGATGATTTTAGTCAACTAGGGTTGATCTGGTCAACCAGTTTTGACCAAGTGTTAAGGATGGGTCCAACTCATTCCAAATGGTGTTTTGGACTTATTTGGGGTGGTCTTATGGCTTAGTTGGGTCATTTAGCTTAAAATGCATGATTAAGGGATAAAAGGACCCTTAGATCAACCTAGGTTGACTTGGTCAACCTTGGTTGACCAGGGGTTGGAACTTGGTTCAATGCATTCTAAATAATGTTTAGGGTTTATTGGATGTGGTCCCAAGATTTGGTTGGGTCTCCATACATGAAATGTAGTTTAAAGGGCAAAAGAGCAATTTGGTCAACCTAGGTTACTAAGGCTTAGAGTTTGGTTCAATGGATTCCAAATCATATTCTTGATATATTTGGAGAAGGTTACATGGCTTGGTTTGACTGAGCCATATTGAGGTTTAAGGAAAATTAAATTTTTAAGATTTAGGGCTTTAGGGTTTTGTAGTCAACCATGGTCAACAAAGGTTCAATATTGGTTTAATGCATCATGCTAGTGATGATGATGATGATCAATGAGTTTGGAGAAGCCTCCTAGGTCAAAATCACATGATGCCATGTTCAATGGCATAGGTTATAAATATTTGAAGGTTTTGTAACTTATGAAAATGCTTTTAGTTTTAGGAGTTAAAATTTTAAAAATGCCTTCAAATAGATGTGGTTGACCCTACGGATATGCCTAAGCAATATACAAGTAAAAGATTAGGAATCCAATGTCATTTGGTTAGGTTTCAAGGTAAGAGAAATTTCCCCAAAAATGGGTTCTGGACCAATGGTTTTAGGTTTGGTTGTGACACAGAATTTTGGAGTTTTGAGTTTATAATGGGTTTTATCAATAAGTTTGATTTAGATTTGATTTAATCAATGATTTAAGGAGTTTGCATTTTGAAATGCTTAGATCACTGATAATCAATGATGATTGTCAGTGACTAAATAAGAGATCAGGTGACAATTAATAGTGACTACATATTGATAGAATAGGGAGTTTGATTTTGGTTTGATTTGAATATGATCATTGAATGTCAATAACTGAGGGAAGATTTAATTTGGAAATGATCATATCACTAACAATCATTTAGTGATTGATCAAGTGATCAAATGGAAATCAAGGGTGATTGTCAAGTGATGATTTTATCTCTTAATGATCAAGGTACTATACTAATGTATGATACAGAGTTTAATTTTGGGTTTGAAGTGATATTTAATGATTTAAGTATGGAGATGGGATTTTGATTAAGTTAATTGACCTCATCTAATATTGATGTCAATAATTGGAGCCCCAACAGATGTGATGAACTTGAAAAGTTAATCACATGTGTTGTTGTTGACTGAAATCACATGTGTTGTTGTTGGCTGAAACAATCAATAGAATCCACAGAGATTTTGATTATTAGGGACTGAAAGGAAGTGAATCCTAAATAGGGAAATTGAATTTAAACTAGGATGGTGCCATAGAGGTTAACTCCACCACTAGTGGTTGATCATAAAGAAAGTAAGCCTATACCACGGACTTATACATAACCATAAAGGATCAGAATTTAAACTAGGGTAATGCCACGAGGGGATTACTTTACCACTAATGGGTTCAATGAAAGAGGGATGTTGTAACATTGGATTTAAACCTAAAATACTAATTTAATGAAAGAGGGATGCCAATAAAGCATACTTGAACCTGAAGTCTATAGGTTGTCGTAGGAGCAGACTTAAACCTAAAAAACTAATTTAATAAAAGAGGGATGTCGTAAGAGCAGACTTACACTTGAAGTTTATAGGACATCATAAGAGTGGTCTTAACCCTAAAAGATTAATTTAATGAAACAGGGATGCCGTAAGAGCAGACTTAAACCCAAAGTTTATTGGAAGCTATAAGTGCAGACTCAAACTTAAAAGATTGATTTACTAAAAGATGGATGTCATAAGAGAAAACTTAAACCTAAAGTCTATAGGAAGACATAAGAGTGGAATTAAAACTAAAATATTGATTTAATGAAAGAGGGATGTAATAAATGGGGACTTAAACCTAAAGTCTATAGGATGCCATAAGAGCGGACTTAAACCTGAAGTCTATAGGATATCATAAGAGCGGACTTAAACCTAAAAGACTAATTTAATGAAAGAGGGATGCCGTAAGAGCCAACTTAAATCTGATGATGATATGATTCAATAATATTTGAGGATTTTAAAAACTCATACACTTTAGCATAAAATTTGGACCAAGTCTTATCCTCCAAACCCAATTTTTTTAAATTTTTTGACACAATTAGGTAATATATAGAAACAATGATAGGAAAATCTTTTTTTCATTTATTATAACATGTTTTATTACTATCCACCATAATATCACTTAAGATATCATCAATTTATAAGTAACATTATACGATCTCCTTTATAATCCACTAACTGGTAAGAACCTCCTTGGTTAGCTTTCTCTACCACGAAGGGACCTTCCTATGTTGGTTTGAACTTACCACCTATCTTTTGATGAGCTAAGATAGATTTTTATAGAACTAAACCCAAGTCTCCTACTTGAAAAGTTCTTGGACGAACCAACTTATCATGTGCTTGAATCATCTTAGCTTTGTATAACTCGAGGTTCTATTGATCTTGCAAATGCTTCTCTTATAATCCTTCAAGTTCCTCTAGTCTAAGTTTTGAATTTTGTTCTTCTATGACTTTGTAACTGACATTTATACGTAGTGAAGGTAGTTATATCTCTAAAGGTAGAATAGGCTCTGCCCTAAAAATTAGAGCAAATAATGTAGCTTGAGTAGAAATTGTATATGTACTTTTGTATTCCCACAAAACTTCTCTTAACTTTTCATGCCATTGGTGTTTGTTATCATCCAATGTCTTCTTCAAAAGCTGGACCAGCATTTTATTGAAGGCCTCAGCCAATCCATTTACTTGAGGGTAATAGATTATCGCTAATCAATGTAATATTGTTTTATAAAGTTATTTATTTTAGTGCTTCTAAATGAAGGACCATTATCTTATATGTGTCAATGAGAAACACTGAATCTATACATGACATGATCTTTGAAAAAGTTTAGAACATGATGAGCTTTTACTTTTCTTAAGGGAATCACTTATGCCCATTTCGAGAAATAATCTATAGTTACAAATATGAACCTATGACCTTTGGAGAATGGCAGATGAATTAGACTGATAATATCCATACCCCAGCTTTTAAAAGGCTATGAAGTAACTATTGGATATAATACATTCAGTGGTTGATGTAAAATCACACCATGTATCTGGCATTGATGTCAACAACATGCAATATTCATGCATTCATCGATCAATGATGGCCAATAATATCTCACTCATTTAATTTTTATTTTTATCTTTGGACTCGATTGATGTGCACAATACAACCTGGCATGTTCTTCCTTTATAATCTTTTAAGATTATAATTTACTTAAACATCTTAACTACATCTGATCGAATCAACTTTTGTATAAAGTATTTTTTAGTAATGTATAAGATAGAAATCTTCTTTTGATCTGATCCTCGATCTTTCATGAGGGATCTTATTTTCTTATAAGTATTCGATGAAAGGTTTTCTCCAATCTACCATTTCATCATCTACTACACAAATAATTTTCACCTCAGCTGAGGATTTTTTGTTTATATATTTTAAGTCTATGAATGATAAGACCTAACAACCTTGTACTTCTATTGGAATTGAATCTCCTTTGGGACAAACTAGCCTTGGCTAATTTTATTAAAACATCAACTATAAAATTATGTTCATGGGGAATCTTATATAGTTTTGTATTTAGGATTTGTTCAAGGAGATGCATCATATAATGATGGTAAGGCATCAAATTTTCCTTTAGTACTTGATAAATACCAACTATCAGATTAATCACAAGCTATGAATCCTTAAAAATTTTTGATCTCTTGAATTTCATTCAATAAAGTCAACTTTAAATTCATTATCAATGCCTCATACTTAGCTTCATTATTTGTATAAGGTTCTAACATGTGGTAAGAGTAATACATCAAGCCTTTATCTGGCATGACAAAAACTATACTGATTATATATAGTTTTCCCTGGGAAAGTATAATCAAATATTTCCTATTGATTGAAGCAGCACCATTAAAATAAAACTCCTAGGTAGACTTTTCCTTTACATCTAGATTCATGATATATTCATCTGGTAATTCATCACTTATTGGATAATTATCCTGTAATGGATGAGCTGCTAAGACATATGAAATAACTTGCCCTTTAATAACATGTAATGGGATGAATGTTCTTTCAAACTGTGATAGAATTATCAACCATAGGGCTAATCTCCCTGATAATGTTGGATGAGTCATCAGATATTACAGAGAATTTATTTTGGATGTTAGATTTACTTTATGCAAAAGCATATAGTGCCTCAACATCTGACCAACAAAGATTGAAGTGAGATAGTATTTTTTTATTAGGGGATAATTTACTTTAATCGAAAGTAAATTTCTACTCAAATAATAAAGTGCATTATCTTTTCCTTCCTCATTAACCTAAGATAATAAGGCACCTAAAGATTCACTTAAAGATGTTGTATATAAAATCAACACCTTCCCCAGAATGGGACCAGCTAATACGGGAGGATTTATCATATACTACTTTATACTATTAAAAGCTTTTTAAAAATTTTCATTCCATTAATAGTTAACATTATTTTTACATAGATCTATAAGGGGTTGACATCTACTAACACATTTGATATGAATCCTTTAAGGTATGCTAATTATCCTTAAAAAGACCTTAATTATGAGAGACTTTTGGGTGGTAGTATTTCTATTATTGCCTTACTTTTATTTAGATCTATTTCAATTCCATGATGTTTAACAATAAAACCTACTAACTTCCTGAGTTGATGCCAAAAGCTCATTTTAAAGGGTTCATTCTTAGATTATGTTGACATAGTCTTTGAAAAATGATTATTAGATCTTATAAATGGTCATCTCTTTCAAGACTTTAAATGACAAGATCATCGACATAACATTCCACCTAGTGGTGAATAAGTTCATCAAAAAACTTCATCATTGCTCATTGGTAAGTTACTCCAACATGTTTTTTAATCTAAATAGCATTACTTTACAGCAATAGACACCTATTAGTGTTTTGAATATTATATATTTTCATCTTCATAAGCTATCTTAATATGATTATATTCGAATGAACCATTCATAAAGGAAAATATTACATGTGAAGAAGTAATATTAGTCATGAGTTCCAGCATTAGAAGTAAAAACATATCTTTAGGATATGCTTTGTTCAAATCTCTAAACTCAATACAAACTCTGATAATTAGTGAAGGTTGTTAAACCTTAAAGAACCAGCCCAAGGCTAACCAAGAGGGGGATGAATTGGTTATTTTAAAAATTTCTTAAGCAAAAAGAAAATCCTTTTTGTAGCCTTTTAATATCTAAAAAATAAACTCCTTAATCCTCTAATGTGGAAGCAGATTAATTTTACAAAAATAAAAATTCAGAGTTTGTCAACCACATAGTAAACCATAGAAATATAAAAGTGTAGAATAATAAGAACAAAATACAAAAAACTTTATAGTGATTCAATCCAACTTGACCTATGTCCACTCCGTGGAAAACTCTGTTCCAGGTATTACACTAAAAGTATTCTCTTTCCTTTTGCCCCCAAAGAAAGGTAGAGAAGCCCTTACAAAATATTTTTCACCAACCCAACGAAGGCACAGAACCTAGAATCCTTTTTTACCCTCCTGGTGAAGGCAAAGAACCTAGAATCCTTTTTCACCCTCCTAGTGAAGGTAGAGAACCTAGAATCCTTTTTCTCCCTCTTGGAGAAGAAAGAGAACCTAGGATTGTTGTTGCAGAATGTTTACCAAAAGCCTCAAAGGATTAAGGAAGAAGCTTAAAAAAGATGGGGAAGAACCTTGCTTGGAGTAACCTTATGAATCCCTCACAACTCTCCCTCATAAAAAGAACTCTCCCTTTCTTCTCTCTCTCAAAGCTCTCCTAAGCACCTCTTTGCTCCCTCACAAAAAATACTTAACAGCCAAAAGTCTTGAAATAAGACTATATGAAAGCTTAAATAAATAGCCTTTCAAAAAGCCCTAAATTTCAAACTGTCGATACTGATTATCCAATATGATCCAAGATCATCCTGTATGATTAGTGCAAAGTGCTCCTATTAGTACTGTATGAGGATACATACCCTGTAGGATCAGATCAAGGAGGTGAATTAATCGTTCCAAATTATTTAGAGCATCATTCAGTACAATTAGTACAAACAGCATAGATAATCATCCAATATGATGGGTGATTATTAATTATCATCCCATGCAAGAATCGAGATATATAGTATGATTGGTTAAATCATCCTGTATGATTAGTATAAGCAGTATGGATAATTGTTCAATATAATGGGCGATAATTAATTATCATCCCATAAAAGAATTAGGATATACAATACAATTGGTTATATCGTCCTATACAATTCAATTAAACAAATTTTTTATAATTGTTCCCCTAATCATAGGATCAATTTAGGCATGATTGTCATATATTGTATAGTATGATGCATATTATACTGTATGATTAGAATAAAATTTGAATATGAAGATATTGCCTAAATTGTGATTGGTGGCTAAAAATCATGATTATAATTGATCATCCTGTACGATAAGGATCATCCAGTATAATTAGTTTAATTAATCTTAATTAACAAAAGTTGCACTAATTATGGTTTTGTGGCTAACTTATCGACTAGTACAATATAAATCGCACTATACAATTAATTAAAAAAGTAGAACTTTTTCTTAACTCACTAACTCACCCCCTTGAGTGTGTGTGCAAGGTTACTTAGCTTTAGCATCCACCAGAATACATGATTGACTCAAGAAAGATAAAAAGTATATAAAGACTAAAAATACAGACTTTGAACCTAGTCTACCCAATCTTGAGCTGATCGAAGTTACAAGTAAATAGTAGACCTAAAATGTTAGCGAGTAGGAAAAAAATAGATATGCAATAAATTTAATTAGTATAGTGAGAAATCTAATAATATTTGTTATCATTAAAATCACAAGACTTGTGTCCAGATTTGCAATAATCTCTCCTTTTGTAACATGGTCCCTAATGAAGTGATGCCTTATGTCAATGTATTTGGTTCTTGAATGTTGGATAGGATTCTTAGAGATACAGATGGCACGAGTGTTATAACATAGAACTGAAATTATGCCAACAGGTAATCCTAGATCCAGAATTTTTTGCTTCAACCAAAGGACTTGGGCCACATAGCTTCCTAAGGTAATATACTCAGCTTCAGTAGTGGAAAGTGCTACAGGGTTTTATTTTCTACCAGACTAGGAGACTAAAGATTATCCTATGAACTGGCACATTCCTGAAGTCCTCTTTCTATCCACCCTACACCCTACAAAATCAGAATCAGAATATCCAATAATCTCAAAAGAAGTGTTATACCTAGGATACCAGATTCCTAAGGTTGGGGTCTCTAAGAGATATCTAAGGATTCTCTTAACTGCAGTCAAGTGGAATTCCTTAGGATCAACTTGAAATCTAGCACAACGATAAACACTAAACATGATATCAAGTCGGCTAGCAGTCAGGTAAAGCAATGATCTAATTATTCCTCTGAACTTCTTCTAATCAATAGATTTTTCATTTGAATCATTGTCTAACTGGACAGTAAAACTAATGGGAGTGTTTATTGGCTTGGCTTTATCCATTTCATATTTCTTCATGATGTCCTTAATATATTTTGACTGATTGATAAAAGTTTTATGATCTATTTGTCTTATGCTAAACCCCAAAAAGTAGGACAATTCTCCCATCATACTCATCTCAAACTCCTTACTCATTATTTTAGAAAAATCATCACATAACTTTTGATCAGAAGATTCAAACAGTATATCATTATCATAGATCTATACAATGAATAAATCATCTCCTATTTTCTTCAAAAAAAGGATGGTGTCTACACTCCCCTTAACAAACTCTCTTTCTAAAAAGAATGTGCTAAGCCTCTCATACCAAGCTCTAGGTGCCTATTTCAATCCATATAAGGCTTTTTTTAATTTGTAAACATGATTAGGATATTGAGAACTCTCAAAACCTAGGGGTTGCTCTAGAAAGATATCTTCTTTTACTACCCCATTTAAAAAGGCACTCTTGATATCCATTTTAAATAACTTAAATCCCATATAACAGACAAAGGCTAATAGCACCCTAATGGCTTCCAATCTAATTATAGGGGTAAAGGTCTCCTCAAAATTAATCCCTTTTATTTGGTTATACCCCTTAGCCACCAATATTACCTTATTCCAAACCACCACACCAGAATCATTCATTTTATTCTTAAAGACCCATTTGGTTCCCACTACACTTTGATTTTTAGGTCTTTCTACTAACTCCCAAACATCATTCCTCACAAATTAGTTAAGTTCTTCTTGCATAGCTAAGATCCAAAATTCATAAGAAAAGGCTTTATTGATGTTGGTCGGTTTAGTCATTAAGATAAAGGTAGAATAGTTTACTTCCTAAGTTCATACCTAGTTCTAACACCTTCAGAAGGGTCTCCTAAGATCAGTTCTTTTGGATGACTCGAAGAATATCTCCAATCTCTAGGCAAAGTATTTTCATGTTCTACCCTTTCCTCCAAATTTGCATTTACTACTCCTTAGGTAATCTCTCCTACTTCCTCTTCTTCATCAGCTCTAACCTTTTTAGGATCAGATTTATCAAACAATACATGAGTAGTCTCCTCCACCACCAATGTCCTCTTATTAAACACCCTAAAGGATTTCCCCATACTTGAATATCCTAAGAACACTCCTTCATAAGCTTTTGGGTCAAATTTTCCTAAGGATGATTTCCCATTGTTAAGAATGAATACCTTATAGCCAAAGACATGGAGGTGGGATAGGTTTGGAGTTCTACCCTTAATGATCTCATAGGGTATCTTATTCAGATTGGATCTAACATTCACCCTATTCAACACATAACAGGATGTGTTCACTGCTTCTGCCCAGAAGTATTTTGGAAGTGAATACTCAACAAGCATGGCTCTAGTAGCTTCCACTAAGGTTCTGCTCTTCCGTTCAGCTACCCCATTCTGCTGAGGGGTTCTAGAAGCTGAAAAGTTATGGCTAATCCCTTGCTCCTCATAGAAGGATCCAAATCTCACATTTTTAAACTCCCCACCATGATCACTATGGATGGTCAAGATCTCACAACCTAAATTCTTCTGAATCCAAGTGGAGAAAGATTTAAATTTATCAAATGACACAAATTTATGTGATAGAAATCTAATCCAAGTGAACCTCGAGTAATCATCAATAATCACAAATCCATAGACTTTCCCCCTAAGCTGGAAGTGCTAATGGGTCCAAAGAGATCCATGTGAAGGACTTCTAAAGGTTTAGAGGTGCTGATGTCCTTAATGGAGTGGAAAGAGGATTGGACTTACTTCCCTAGATGACAGGCATCACACAGGTGGTCCTTAGTGAACTTAAGCTTGGGGACACCTCTAACTAAGTCCTTTTGGGTGACTCTTCTAAGGGTTTTCATGCTGGCATAACATACTCTCTTGTGCCACAACCAAGACTCATCAGCAGTAGTTTTAAGTAGAATAAAGCAGCACATTTAGTATTATTTAAGTCAAGCATGTAGATATTTTTGATCCTATTGCCCTGCAAAATAGTATTATTATTTAAGCTTATAATGCATGTGTTTGCCAGGAACTTGATGCTGAACCCTTTGTCATAGAGTTGATTGATGCTAAGCAGGTTGTGTTTCAGTCCATCTATAAGTAAAATATTTTTAATCAAAAGGTTCTTGGAGTTTTTGATTATACCTATTCCCATCACCTTCCTGGTGGTGTTGTCTCCAAGAGTGGCATTGCCTCTAGTGAAATAAATTGATTTACATCTCCAGTCATATGTCTTGAGCATCCGCTATCTAGGTACTACATGCTCTTATGAGGGCTTGTGTGAGAGCACCCTACAAAATTATCAAATGTCAGATTTAGGAACCCAAACAGGTTTGGGTTCCTTCTTATGAAAAGAAGAGTGGAATGCATGTGTACTATGTTGTGAAATATGTAGTTTGAGCCTCCACACCTAATGTGAACTATGGTGAATAGTGCAGACGTGAGAGATATGTCCTAACATGCCACATAAGAAACATCTAACACCAGAAAAAGGATTAACTAATCTACGGGGGTGATAGTGCCTCTTCCTATATTTGAATGATGTAAGTTTTGATGATTTTGAATGAGATCCTTCAAGTGATGGAGGTTTGTAAAATTATGCAAATATAAGAGGTGTTTCATTATTCTCAAATACACTAATTTTTACACTTAGAAATTTATTTTCTTTTTTGAGGCTTGTAATTTTAAATTTTAAATAATGCTAATCATTATCTAAATCAGATGCATGAGATTCTAATTTCTTAAATGCAGCTTCTAATTCAACATGTAATATTTTTAGTGAATCATGCTTGATAATTAATTCAGAATGATTTTTGTTTAATTTATCAAATTCATCATGTAATGAAAGGTGATTGCTATCAAGTGTAGAATGATCCTTAATCAAAACTTCTTGCTCTTTTTCCAAGTTTAAGAATTCTAATTTTAGGCTAGCATATATTTTCCTAAGTTTTCTATATGATGAATAATTTTTTTCCAAAACTTCAAGTAATTAATCATAGGTTAGCTCACATACCTCTTCTTTGTCAGATTGACCAAGATGTTCATCGCCATCAGACACAGGTTTGTAGTCTCCTCTTTTGCTTCAGTCTCAGAGGAGTCGGATGCTGAATTTGCCTTGAAAGCCTATTTAATCCACTTCTTATCCTTTCTAAATTTGGGTTTCTCCTCACCCTTCTCCTTGCTTGGAGCCTTAAGTGTAGGACAATCAGCTTTTATATGTCCTGGCTTCCTGCATTCAAAGCACACTGTATCAGAAGAATCTTTAAAATTTTTGCTACTCTTACCTTTGTTCCATTTCTAAAAGTTTTGTGTTTCTTCCTTAGAAAGCTTTTGAATTGCCTAGTAATTATAGCAATATCATCACTTTCAGATCCAGAAGTATCAGTCTTTGTATCATCAGCCTTCAGCACCACAATTTTCTCTTTCCTCTTCTCACCTACATCAACCTGTCTTTGGTTCACTCCTTGCTCGTAAGAAATTAGTGATCCAAGTAAGTTATCAATAGAATAATTATTCAAATCTTTCGATTTAGTGATTGTAGTTATCTTGGCATCATAGGAAGAGGACAAACATCTCAAGATTTTGTTAACTTTTTCATAGTTGATGAGTTCGCTTCCTAATGCATGCATCGAGGTAACGATTTGAGTGAACCTACTGTATATTTCAGATATTGACTCACTAGGTTTCATGAGAAAGAGTTCGTAGTCATGAAGCAGGATGTTCAATCTAAACTGTTTAACATCAATTGTACCCTCATAAGTAATACACAATTTAACCCAGATTTCTTTGCTAGCTGTACAGGTTGACACACGCATGTAATCTTCAGATTTTAGTGCACAAAAAAATAGTTCAAACTTTTAGCATTTAGTTGTACTAGATCCCTATCATCAAAAGTCTATTCAGCAAAAGGAAGTTCAGTTTTAATATTATTGACAAGTCTAAAAGGTGCTTCATAACCATCTTTAACAAGCATCTACATGCAATAATCAATTGATTGTAAAAAGGTGGACATGTGAGTTTTCTAGAAATCAAATGGTATGTTATCAAATAAAGGTGAATGAGTAATAGAATAACCTTCAGCAGAATTTCTATTACCAAAGTTAGCTATGGATCAAATTCAAAAGTTTTTCAAAACTTAATTTTATGAAGCCCTCTCTGATACCACTTGAAAGTTTGTTAGGGATGTTAAGCCCTTATGAACTAGCCCAAGGCTAACCAAGAGGGGGGGAATTGGTAATTTTAAAAATTCATGAGAAAAAATAATTTAAAAATTTTTTTTGAATGTTTTAAAATGTTTGCAGTTTCACGATGATGTGCAGATGTTTAACAAAAACAAAATAATAATCACAATCACACAATCATCAATAGAAAAATAAGTGCAAAAACTAATAAGAAAGAATACACCAGATTTTATAGTGGTTTGGTCAACTTTAACTACGTCCATTTCCCAGAGCCTCCCCTCTAGGTATTGCACTAACACTAAGTGACTCTCCTTTTGCTCCCACAGTAAGGCGGAGAAGCCTATACAAAAACTCCTTTCCACCAACCCGATGAGGCAGAGAACCCATACTACTTTTGCTTCCTCCTTAAGAAGGTAGAGAACCTAGACTTCTTTCGCTTCCTCCTAAAGTATGCAGAGAACCTTGATCTTCTTGTAGACGATCCTTCCACAGAGACACCAAGGACAAGAGACGATGATCGAAGAACACGACTCAGATCCTTGCTTGGAGCAACCTCTGTTAACACCACACAAACTCCCCAGCATAAGATCTTCTCTCTCTCCCAAGCTCTCTCTCTCTCCTTCTCAAGTATCTCCCCGAAGTACTCCGATTCGAGAATTTGCACTAAAATAAAGTGACTCTCCTTTTGCTCCCATAGCAAGGTAGAGAATCCCACCAAACTTGATATGGTGGAGTGTCAGATGCTATGTCACCCTCTCGGTGATGGTAGTGGATCTTGACTCATTTTTCTCCATCCTAGAGAAGGCAGAGTAACTCAGCTCCTTTTTCTTCCTCCTAGAGAAGGTAGAGAACCTCAGTTCCTTTTTCTCTCACCTAAAGAAGCAGAGAACCTCAGCTCCTTTTTCTCCCTCTTGAAAAAGGTAGAATACCTTGAGGACTTGACCTAGAAGACTCTTTCCCTAGAGAGCTTCCAAAGACTCACCAAGGTCACAGGAGGAGAAATGGTGTAACTAGCCTGATGCAACTGTGTGATCCCCTCACACTTTAATAAATTAGTCCCTCGCCTTCTCCTTCCTTTCAAACCCTAGATTTCTCAAAAGCTTCTCTCTTAGAGACCCTTCAGCAGTCACACAATCCTCTCGACATCTCAAAGAGAATTATTTAAAACTTTCTTAAATATTGGGCTTCAAGAAACCCTAAAAATCAAGTAACCCATCACTATTTATACAGTACGATTGGAGTTCATATAATACGATAGTTCAAAATTAGTCCAATCTAGTATAATATGAATAGTCATTCAAATGAACTATTCAAATTTTATGAACACATCGTACAGTATGATCCATAGATCATATGGTATGATCTGAGTATTTTCTTCTATTCGTAAGGCATGATTCTTCAAATGACCAAAATCATCTCTGCTAATCATCCCATATAGCTCTCATCATATAGTATGGTTAGTTAATTTTAAGTAACTCATCCAGTACAATATGAATATCATACAATATGATTAATTCAAAAATTATGGTTTCGTTTGGAATGATCTTTGGGACGACCAAATTTTGTCTCTACTAATCATTTGGTACAATCAATATCATACTGTACAATTGGCTATCATTAATTAAACCATGATTTAATTGACTTATTATGGAGGTTAATTTTAGTAAGATTTTAAATATTCGTATAGTACGATGGGAATCATACAGTATAATTAGTTCAAAAATCAAATTTCAAAATCTTACTTAAATTAATTTGGTGGCTAGGGATTTTAGATTATAATGAATCATACAGTATGATTAGTTCACAGAAACTAATTTTTTAATTAGCCGTTAAGCCTGATCTTTCTATACTGATCATACAATATGATTTTAAATGGTACTATATGATTAGTACAAAAATTTTAATCTTTTAAAAATATTTTTCTCTCCCCCTACGTGTATGTGTATGGTAACCCAATTTATATACACTCTTATGTGGTCAGACTCAAGAAGTAAAAATAAATAAAATAAAATTACAGACTCTTTTACATCATATTCTTCCCAATCTTAGGTCTTTAGTAGTCTTGAGTGGTGTATATCTTACCTGAAATGTTAGTGCTCACAATCATAAGAAATATCTAAAATGTTTAATAAGAAATGTAATAATTCAATAAATAATATTTATCATTACCAAAATCACAGACTAGGGATCCTGGATTACAATAGTTGATGGCAAATGTAAATTAATTTGATCCTTAAAATCAAAAACAAATCAAGTCAATTAAAAATTATTAGTCTTTTAATTTCCAACCATTTAAATTAATTTAATCAACTAGTTACTAATGGGTAACCCAGGCCTACGAGGTTAATAACTTAGCCCCAACGAAGGTGAAAAAAACTTCACAGCCCTAGTGTAAATAAAGGTAGTAACCATTTAGCACTTAAAATACACTTTGAAATTGACTTTAACTTTAATAAATTACCAAGTTTAGGTCATATCCAAGCCATGCAGCCTTCCACACACACTTTAGATTGTTTGCTAGGACAACCAACTCTAGTCTTAGGCTAGGTTAGTGCTTACTTTTCTGCTCTTGTAGGCAGGGTTTTTTGAGATTTTCACTGCATGCTCATTAAAAATTGATTGAAAGATGTGAGTGTTTATTTAATTATGTAATCTATAAATTGATTTGATGGGCAATAAATTACCCTTAGGTCAAGAATGATCTAGATGCTCACAAGATTTTTTATAAGTCGCCATGCTCATGTTTGACTAAAATAAAAGGGGAAAAATAAAGTTTAAATTAATAAAAATTTTTACAGGTGCTAATTGCTAAAGCCCCCCTTAAAATTTGAAAGAGCATGGACAAGTGTGGCTAAGAGTTTAATTTTATGCAAATATATAACTACTTTGGATGTTTATTTATATTAATTGGTTAAGATCACCCTATAGAGAGTCTAGATTTTTATTTTGAATTCAGATGTAATTTAATTGAGTTGTAATATGAAAGTATCTTTAAGTTGGTATACTACACCCAACTTGAAATCTAAAGAGGATAGGACATCCCTTAGGGGAGAGTTCTCTTCTATTTGAAAATCTAAGTTACGATGACTTTAAGATCCAAAGAAAAAAAAATATCCTTTCGGGGAGGAGTTTCTTTTCATTTGGATATCTAGACCCGATGAATCGAAGGAGCTTGTGGAAGGAGAGAAGACGAAGAAGTGAAGACAAAGAGTATCCCACTCAAAGTTACTTACGTCGGTCCTAAGATTAAAATTTGGATAATTTTTAATGGTACCAGACAACTTTGAATTTCTATAAATTGTGAGTTGTAATTAAAAGGATATTGCCTATGAATATTTATTTATTTAATTAGATTAATTTGATTCATTTATTTATATTGTGTGTGCACTAAAAATATCTCCTTTTCAAACTTTTTTTGATTGCATGATATAATTTATTTTAGCTTAGATACGATCAAAAGCTCATGAGGGTATGAATTAAATATTTTTTACTTAAAATTAAAATTAAAAATTTTATGCTCACATAGAAATTCTAACAACTTAAAATGTAAGCTCAGGACTGCCGAGAGTCTACATAAGCATATTAATACTTTTTTTCCTTATTAGGCACCTCCCTGCCTATGGGTTCTTGCAGACCACACATCCTGTTAGGGTGTAGATCTATCAAGAGGATATTGTGCAATCTCTAAGGAAAAATTGTTTGTAAGCCTTTTTAAAACTACTTCATACATTTTATGCATTTCATCAGGTCAATTAGTATGCATTGCATTAAAAATCAATTTAAAAGTGTCTAAAATTTTAATTGCATTCTCACAAGCATTCTACCCCTCATAAGTCAAGGGGATAATTAGGATCTACTCTAGATGTCAGCCCCAACTCCTCAAAACTTAATTAATAATGTCCCTACCACTCTTTCATAAAAAGGCATGACTCATGATTTTAAATAGCCTTGGTGGTTAGCTGGCTCCCCAATCCAGGCCAAGGTAATTCTAGGTTTTACACTGTATTAATTAAGTTCGGGCCACTATTATTCAGTTCCCAAAATAGATTTAGGATCTAAGGAATACTCAAAATCTTAAGACCCCTACTTCCATGAGTATAATTCAAAATTTTTAGTAAAATAATCAACTCAAATTAAAGCTTCTCTCGATCTAAAACTTAAAGCCTAACACATAAAATAGGTTGGGGCACTTCTAAATTATTTTAGAATCTCAAGATGCTTCTTGCTCCTCCTCCTTTGTCTCCTAAAATAAAAGTTCAAACTCGATCCAGTCCCAATTGAGATTTTAAACCCACCTCCTTTGATGTCACTCCGTGAATATTCAAGATAAAATTTTTGTCATTATTCTAATCGAGAGTATTCGTAGAGAATTCAACCTCCCTATAATGTAATTAACTATGAGAGCTTGCGCTCATAAAAAAATTTAGAACCCACATCTACTTTTCAAAAAATTAATTTTCAAAATCTAATTAATCTCCTTTGGGAGAATTAAAATCAATGGCGATCATTATCGTTATATTCGAATGATCAACTGTAGGTGATATCTTCCTCCCTTGAGGAGATATATCATTTACCATAATGATTTCAAATATAAAAATAATGAAGTTTCATCCAGGCTATAAGACTTAAATACAGATAGAACATCAGTTTGACCCTTCAGGGTTAGATATAGTTTTTTTCTTGGATCAGACTATTACAATTAGGATAAAATTTTTAGTTTCATTATCTGAACCTATTAGGAAATGATATCTTTGCCTCTCGGGATAATATATTATTCATAATTATGCGTTCAACTTTGAGACTAAAATTCCAAAATTAAATTTCTAAAAGAAGATTAATTTTTCAAAACCTCTTTTCAAACTTCAATACGAACAAAAAATGGCATGCCTAGTGGGACTAAATTTCTCCCTCTATCTTTAATTACGGTGCAAATTTTATTATTTAGATAGTTTTGACTATCTTTCCTTCTATTGGTCCCTCTGCCCATTTCTTTCTTAGGTGAGCTCAACCAACATCAAAAAGATATGTCAAAAGAGAGGTGAGAAACCTCTACCTGAATCAGACTTTGACATTTTTACCCCCAAGTTAGCTGGTGGAGAGAAAGAGTCAAGTCAAATTTCTAGGACCTTCACATAAATTTTATAAACCTGCATGATTGAGTCTAACTCAATATGTTGAGTTTTAAAATTTGAAGGTCTATCGATCTTATTTTCAAGATCTAAAATCTTTTAACCTTTAAGCTTTGACATGTCACCCATGGACTGATCAATAGAGTCAAGCAAAACTCCAGTGGATTTTCTTACTAATTTAGTAGACCCTTGCGTTGAGTGTAAACTCAATATGTTGAGTTTTAAAATTTAAAGAAAATTCTTCAATCTTTAAAAACTGAAATTCTCTTCAAAATCAGACTCAAATTATCATTGCCATATGTTAACCTATAACATTACCTTGTAGTTAACATATGCCTCAAAAAAAGTAAATCTCTTTTAAAACATAAATGGCATTGATATTTTGTTATCATATGCTGGGTCATAATTCCTATAATTCAACATATGTAATAAAATATAGGGTCCATTATGATTTTCAAAATTCAATTTCAAAACATCTAATTAAAACTTTTCTCTAATTCCAAAAAATCAATTTCAATCCAATGGCTAGTAAACTGATCTTTTCAATCAACCAAGACCTGTAAATGTAAGCATTAATATGTAACAACACCATTCAGTTTGGCATGGGTTTTAAGTTGATCAAGTTCTCTGTCAATGGGGATGTCATAGTTGACCTTACTACCGAAGGGGAAAAAGATACCCCCCTGGTTGAGATTGCCATTAGGCGAGGACTGGCTCCCCCATTCCCAAAAGGGAGTTATTGTCGCCTCCGTCTCCACTATATCCTCTACCAGGGAGGAAGCGAAATTGAAGTCTCTGGTTGAGGACACTCAAGTTAAGTCCATTTCTGAGAAGGGATCAAGTTCTCGGGTCCCATTCACTAGAAAGAATCATTGCAAGAACTACTTGGAGAGGGTTAGGAAGAAAATAACCAAGGCCAGAAAGATTGCTAAATTCAAAGCCCTAGCCAAGGTCGAGCTAGAGCCTGTTGAGGAGCTCCCTATTCCTGCTTCCTCTCCACTCCTTAAGGAGATTTGCTTTCACCCCCTTACTGCTACCGCAGGGGAGGCAAGGATAGCTAGGATAGCTAGCTCCCCACCATGCCCAGTGGATTACACTACCAAATCCCTAAGGAGAAGTAACTGTAGAGGACAAAAATGCTTAGGAATATAATCCATACCTGCACTACCCAGGTAGGGGAGACTAAAGAATAGTATGTGAGACACCTGAAGGGGGTGATCTTTCACCATTTTGAAAAGGAGATTATGAGTGAGGAAAGGTCTGAAGCAAAGAACTGAAAGTCAGAGATTCGCCAAGAGGGGGGGTGAATTGGTATTTTAAAAATTTAAACCTAAATAGGAGTTCTATTTTTTTGTTTTTAAAATAACAATTTAATAAGTAGAATGCGGAAGCTAGTAGTTTGTTCACAACAACGATATTGGTGACACAATTGCAAATTTCACAATATACGATCTAAATCAAACTTTTCACTAAATAATTAAAAGCAGTAAATAAAATACGTGAAAAGAAAAGCACGGTAAAAATAGAAAAAGTACCCCAGAGATTTTTATAGTGGTTCGGTCACTTGACCTACGTCCACTCCCCGGAGTCCTCCACTCTGGGATTTGCAATACTAAAAGTTGACTCTCCTTTTGCTCCCACAGCAGGGCAGAGAAGCCTTTACAAGACTCACTTTCACCTTCTCCGATGTGGCAGAATACCAAACGCTATGTCACCCTCCTGGTGATGGCAACGACCTTCTCCTTTTTCTCCCTCCTGGAGACGGTAGAGTACCTCGACGATGTTGATCTTGAAGCCTCTCTTCCCTATAGAACTTTCCCAAGACTCCCCAAAGCCATAAGAGGAGCAAAGCATGCAGCTAGCTTGGAGCCACCGTGTGATCCCCTCACACTCCTTCTCCCTCACGCTCAAGCTCACCTTTACCTTCCTCTCACAAGCCCTGGATCTCTCCAAAGAAAACTTCTCCCTCAAGAGTCCCTTCCTCTCTCAATGCCCCTCACAGGAAGAAGACAGACCAACAACTCTCTATTGAAAAATTACAAGTTCTTTTTAAATTAGGCTTCATAAACCCTAAAAATTTTAACTTTTTCGACTCTGTTCGTACAGTACGATATAAAATCGTACAGTATAATCAGTTCAAATAAAGATTCATCCAGTACGAGCACAGACGAACAGTTCTCAAATTCTATAAATATCGTACTGTATGATATGTATGTCATACAGGATGATCATATTGTTTTCAATTATTCGTACAGGATGATCTGTGGGATGATCTCTGGGATGAGTAAATTCATCTCTGACTATCATCCAGCACTGCTCTAATCGTACAGTACGATTAGTTCATTTCAGGCTATCGTCCAGTACGATATGAATATCATCCAGGATGAATAGAACAAAAAACCTTAGTTTCATCTGCTACGATCAAAGGGATGAATGAAATCATCTATGACTATCATACGGTATGATATAGTATCGTACAGTACGATCTACTTTAATTAAGAAACAAAAGTTTATTTCCTGATTATGGGAGATATTTTTGGTAAATATTCAATTAATCGTACTGTACGATCTGGATCGTACAGTATGAATAGTTTAAAAAATCAAAATCATAAACTTACCAAACTTATTCTGGCAGCTAGGGTTTTTCATTTAAACCTCATCGTACCATACGATTACCATCATATAGTATGATTAGGTTACAAAACTAATCGTCTGGAAAATAGCTGTTAGCCTGAGTATTAATGATTCATCATATAGTAAGATTGAAAATCATACAATAGGATAATTTTAAAAAATTTTAAACATGAAAATAAATCTCTCCCTGTGTGTGTGCATGGTTGCTCCTTTCACATTCTTACTTTCGTGGCAGACTCAAGAAAATAAAAAATAAAGAAATTAAAAATTACAAGATTTTTAACATCCTATTCTACCCAGTTTGAGTCTCCAGCAACCTTAAGCAGTGTGTATCTAACCTGAAATGTTAGTGCTCATATATAAGGATAAACATTTGTAATCTTAAGGACGTCCATATAGATTCAATAAGTATTAGTTGTCACCATCAAAATTCAGTGCTCGAGATCTTGGATTTCAATAATCTCCCCCTTTTTGATGGTGTCAAATAATATTTTCTGATGGCCACAGCTGTTATGTCTTCCTTAGCTCCCCCTCAGAAGGATAACTTATTTTTAAAATAGGAGTAGAAAAAAAATTTATTTTTTATTTATAACATATAGAGTAATCATAACAAGAGAACGAACAACATATAAACAGAAGAGTAAACATAAAAAACTAATATCATTAATAGTAAGGACGGAACAACATAGAAACGTCTCCCCCTTTTGACAACACCAAAAAGCGAAGAATAATAAGTACAAATAAGAACACAAAGCAACTACAAAGACAAGTAACTAATAAAAGAAAATACAACACAAGCAAACTAAAATATTCAAAATTTGGGATCCTGATCCGAAGGTGATGGTGGAGGTCATGGAACTACTTGAAAGTACTGATGGAGGGAAATGAACTGGTGATTGATGGAAGTGAAGCGTTCCCCAAACCATTTCATGTCACTTTTATGCTATTGATGTTGTTGAGTAATGTGGGAATCCAGCCTAGTTTTCAACCAATCAAGGCGTTGAATGATGTCATCGCGAGGGTAGGCAGGATAGGCCAGTCCAGGCTGGTGTATTGGTGGTGGTGGAGGTGTGTCGACAGGAGCAGCAGCCTCTTCTTCATCAAAATCAGGATCAGCGTGAGTGTCCTCCCGATGGAATAAGATACGAAAAGAGGCATCTGAATAGAAGATAGGAAGATGATCTGGAGGTAGAGGATAATGAAGTTGATATTTAGCATCTAGGATGTAGCCTACGATATGTCCTAAAGTAAGATTTAGTTTTCTTCGGGCACTGGATATCAGAAAGCAGACAGGGTATTGATATAATCAAAAATCATCCGAGCTTCATTGAATTTGGTGCCCGATATTATTAGGTAAGTGACCACAGACAGTAGTGGAGTAATGTGTATGTGGTCTCCAGCTTTGGGTATTATAGATGTGCGAAGAACATGCTGGATAACGCGTGCATTTTGATTAAGGGTTTGGATAAGGGGCAGGTGTTGATTTGATGGGACATTTCTAAGTGTCATGTTAACTGAGGTCCAATCATAATTATTTATGAGCATGGATTGGGGATGAGGGCCTTCAGTGGATAGGCCAATGTGTTCAGCTATGTCATTTATAGTGATAACGACATGTTGTTTGCATAAATAGGAGGTAAAGGTGGTGGTCTCATGGTCGATTTTCAGATTTGCAAGAAATTCGAAAAGAAGTTCGGAGTGGAAGGGAAATGCGAGAGTCAACAGAAATTGAAGAGTGGTGGAGGCAAAAAGATTCATCACCTCAAAGTTCAGAGCCACCTGATTTAACATGCGAGACGGGGTGATTTTGGCTTCTTTGAATTTATTATACGCTTTCTCGCCGGTACCAGAGAGAAAGTAATCATCGAACCGCCGAGAGGAGGATAAGCTCCCCACAATCATTCGGCTATGCTTGCTTCCACCAGACATTGATGAGGACGTAGATAAAGAGATTGATGAATTGGAAGAGGATTGAGTGAGCAAAACCAGAGAATGCCTCCAATTTATAGAATTTGTGAAGTATCGTACAGTACAATTAAGGATCGTACAGTATGAGATGTGCAATTATTTCATCTGGATGACTTTTCAAAAAAAGCGAGTCAAATTATACAGTATAATCAGAATCATACTGGATGAATGTGAGTGAGAGGCGTTCGTCCCGAGAAGTCGTCTGAACAACTTTTGATGAAATTGATTGTACCATACGAACAGGTGTTCGTACAGTACGAACGGTAATTAATTTCATATCGGCGGAGTTTAAATTCGTCCCAATCCATATTGACATGTGTATCGTACCGTATGATGCAGGGTTCATACAGTACGATGCCCAATAATATGTATCATACAATACGAGTGGTTATTCATACAGTATAATATGTATAAGATAGGATAGATCTGAACCGTGGATGGAGTGGATGGCTAAGAATTGAGTATTTTTTGGGATAATCATACAGTACAATATTGGATCGTACAGTAGGATTTGCAGAGAAATTTTTGTTTTAGGCATCAGCAAGGTGAATGTGAGAGGATCAGGAAAGTCCCTTTTTTTAATTTTTAATTAAACAAAATGAATACACAAACACACAATTTTTTTATTATTTTATTTTTATTTATTTATTTTTTGTTTTAAGCTTGAATGTCTATGACACCTAATTTTGTTCTCAGGGTACTAAAGGTGTCATAAGCTAATGGTTTTGTAAAAATGTCAGCCAATTGATCTCCAGTCACAATGTGATGCAGTTCAATATCTCCTTTGGCTACATGATCTCTTATGAAGTGATGTCTAATATCTATATACTTTGTTCGTGAGTGCTGAATTGGATTTTTAGATATGTAAATTGCACTAGTGTTGTCACACATTATTGGATGGTTCTTACAGGTAGTCCAAGATCCAAAAGTTATTATTTTAACCAAAGGACTTGTGCAACACAGCTTCCTACCGTTATGTATTCTGCTTCAACTGTCGAGAGGGTTACCGAATTCTATTTTCTACTGGACCAAGACACTAATGATTGTCCAATGAATTGACAGGTACCAGAGGTGCTTTTTCTATCTACCCTAAATCCTGCAAAATCCAAATCTGAGTACCCTAAGATTGCAAACATAGTGTTGTGTCTAGGATACCAAATTCCTAAGTTTGGGGTGCCTAGTAGACATCTAAGAATTCTTTTGACAGCAATCATGTGAGATTCTTTTGGATCTGCTTGAAATCAAGCACAGAGATAAACACTAAATATTATATCCGATCTACTGGCAGTTAAGTAGAGAAGTGATCTAATTATTCCCCTATACTTCTTCTGATCTACTGACTTCCCATTTGAATATTTATCTAATTGAATGTTAGAGCTCATGGGAGTATTTATGGCCTTAGCATTTTATGTTTCATACTTTTTAAGAATATCTTTGATGTACTTAGTTTGGCTAAGGAATGTTCCACCTTCCATTTATCTTACACTAAATTCAATGAAGTAATTAAGTTCTCCCATCATACTCATTTCAAACTCATCACTCATTATTTTTGAAAATTCATCACATAAGATTTTCTCTGAAGATCCGAATAAGATGTCATCTACATAGATCTGAACAATGAGTATCTCATCTCCTATCTTTTTTAAGAATACGGTGGTGTCCACACTACCCTTAATAAAGCCTCTATCTAGTAGGAATGTACTAAGTCTTTCATACCAGGCTCTTGGTGCTTGCTTTAGTCCATATAGTGCATTTTTCAACTTAAACACATGATTTGGAAATTGTGAGTTTTCAAATCCTGGGGGTTATTCAACATAGACATCCTCTTTAATTACCACATTTAGAAAAGCACTCTTAATATCCATTTGATATAATTTGAAACCCTTGAAGCAAGCAAAGGCTAAGAGTAATCTAATGGCTTCTAGTTTGGCCACGGGTGCAAAGGTTTCTTCGAAATCTATTCCCTCAATTAGGTTGTAACCCTTTGCTACTAATCTAGCCTTATTTCTCACTACTATGCCAGAGTCATTCATCTTATTTTTAAAGAACCACTTAGTTCCAACCATGCTTTATTCTTTAGGTCCTTTGACTAATTCCCATACATCATTCCTAATGAATTGGTTCAACTCTTCTTGCATTTCTAGGATCTAAAATTCATCTCCTAAGGCATGATCTATATTTATGGGTTCAATCATATATATAAATGCAGAATGACTGACCTCTTTCCTAAGTCCATACCTAGTTTTTACACCTTCTAATGGGTCTCCTAAGATCAGCTCTTTAGGATGACTAGAAGAATATTTCCAATCTCTAGGCAGTTGTTCCTGAGGTTCCGCTCTAGTCTCTATGGCAATAGTTTCTACTCCCCGAATAATCTCAACTTCTTCTTCTTCATGATTAGATTCAGAGGTCTTATTGGATTCATCAAATACCACATGGGTAGACTCTTCTACTACCAGGGTCCTCTTATTAAAAATTCTATAGGCTTTACCTACAGATGAGTAGCCTAAGAAAACTCCTTCATCAGATTTAGGATCGAACTTTCCTAAGGGTGACTTGCCATTGATTAAGATGAAACATTTGCATCCAAAGACATGTAGGTGGGAAAGATTGGGTGTCCTACCCTTAAGCAATTCATAGGGTGTCTTATTAAATTTGGATCTTACATTTCCCCTATTTAGAACATAGCAAGCAGTATTCACTGCTTCTGCCCAAAAATATCTAGGAAGAGTGTATTCAGCTAACATTGCCCTAGCAGCTTCAACTAAAGTTCTATTCTTTCTTTCTACTATTCCATTTTGCTGAGGAGTTCTAGGGGCAGAGAAATTATGTTCTATTCTAATATCTTTACAAAATGATTCAAACTTATCATTCTCAAATTCTCTACCGTGATCACTATGAACTGTCTTAATTTCACATCCTAATTTTCTTTGAACCCAAGTGGAGAAAGTTCTTAACTCTTCAAATGACTCACTCTTATGTGCTAAAAATTTCACCCAAGTAAACCTAGAGAAGTCATCCACTATTACAAATCCATAAGATTTTTCTCCTAGGATAGCAGTACTAACAAGTCCAAATAGGTCCATATGTAGAATTTCTAGAGGCCTAGTGGTGCTGATATCCTTAATTGAATGAAATGATGATTTCACTTATTTTCCTAGTTGGCAGACATCACATAGATGGTCCTTGGTAAAGTCTAACTTAGGTATGCCTCTAACTAAGTCTTTCTGAGTGATGTTCCTAAGTGTTTTCATACTAGCATGGCATAGTCTCCTATGTCATAGCCAAGAGTCATCAGCTATTATTTTCAGACACAAAGAGTTTAAGTTTTTAATGCAGTTTAAATCTAACATATAGACATTATTTATGTGTTTTCCTTCTAATAAAAGTGTACCATTTAAGCTAATCATGCATTTGTTGGAAAGAAACTTAATGTCAAAGCCCTTGTCACATAGCTGACTAATACTCAAAAGGTTATGCTTTAAGCCATCAACTAACAATACATTTTCAATTATCAAATTCTTAGAGTTTCCAATGATACCTGAGCCCACCACTTTTCTGGTGGTGTTGTCTCCCAGAGTTACCTTGCCTCCTGACTTGGGCTCCAGTGTCACGAACTACTTCATGTCTCCAGTCATGTGTCTCAAGCAGTCACTGTTCAGGTACCACATGCTCTCACTAGGTCTTTTGTGAGAGCATCCCTATAATTTTAATCACAGGTTAGTTTTGGGAACCCAAGTGAGTTTGGGTTCCACCTTATGCTTGTATGGATGAAATGTATGCATGTTATGCTGTGATGAATGTAGCTTAGGTCTCCACACTAGATGTGTCCTATGGTGAATTGTGCACGTGCGGACTATGTGACCTAGCATGCCACAAGAATAACACTTAACACTGGGAAATGGGTTCACTAATCTACGAGGGTGGTAGTGCCTATTTCTGGGTTTGGATGATGCATGCTGTACTGGTTTTGAATGAGATGGTTCACGTGGTGGAGGCTGAAAAAACTTAGCAAACGTGGGAGGTGTTTTATTATTTTCAAATGCATGAAGTTTTTCATTTAAAAAATTATTCTCTAGGTTAAGGTTTGCATAATCAAATCTCAATACATGCTCACTTCTATCTAGTTCCTCTGTAAGTTCTTCTAATTCCTTAAATGCATTCTCTAGTTCAACATGTGATGATTTCAAGGTATCATGTGCAGTGGTTAACATAATATGCTTCTTGTTTAATGCATCAAATTCATCAAGCAGAGAAATATGATCTTTATCCAAGTCAGAAAAATCCTTAACCACACTAGCATGCTCCT
Organism: Dendrobium chrysotoxum; assembly: GCA_019925795.1. Taxonomy (NCBI): domain Eukaryota; kingdom Viridiplantae; phylum Streptophyta; class Magnoliopsida; order Asparagales; family Orchidaceae; genus Dendrobium; species Dendrobium chrysotoxum. Next base: position 56,317,252 of record CM034312.1, read on the forward strand.
TTTGTAAAGTACTAAACTCAGTGTTAAGACTAACATGCTTTTTCTTTAACTTTCTATACGAATCATGATATTTTACAAAAATAATCAATAGCTCATCATAAGAAAGTTGACATACCTCATCTTGATCTGATTGATCAAGATAATCATTAGCCATAAGACATAAATTTGTTACCTCCTCTTCTGCTTCTTCTTCTGATGATTCTGAGACAGAGTCGGCCCAAAATGCTTTTTGTGTCTTAGACTTACCCTTTCTGAACTTTGGCCTTTCCTCGCCCTTTTCTTTGGTTTGTTGAGTCTTAACGTTGGGGCAATTAGGTCGGAGATGATCGGGTTTCCTGCACTCAAAGCAAATTGTGTCAGATGTAACTTTAGTATTCTTTGAGCTTTTACCTTTGTTCCAATTGCTTTGATGATGGCGTTGCTTTCGTTTCAAAAAATTCTTGAACTGACAAGTCATTAAGGCTATGTCGTCATCTTCCTCTGTTGTAGAGCTGTCACTTTAAGAATTATTGTCTTTTAAGGCCACCGTTCGCTCCTTCTTCTTTTCACCTACATCACTTTGTCGTTGACTCACTCCTTACTCGTAGGCAATGAGTGACCCAAGCAAGTTGTCAATTGAATAAATATTTAGATCTTTTGACTCAGTTATTGCAGTAATTTTTGCATCATACGAACTAGGCAAACATCGTAATATTTTGTTCACTTTCTGTGAGTTAGACAACTCTCTCCCTAAAGCATGCAAAGATGTCACTATCTGGGTGAATCTAGTGTACATTTCAGAGATAGTTTCACTAAGTTTCATGTGAAATAGTTCATAATCATGTAGCAGTATGTTCAGCCTAGATTGTTTGACCTGACTAGTTCCTTCGTATGTGATACACAGTTTGTCCCAAATTTTCTTACCTAGTAGTATAGGTAGACACTCGCATATAATCTTCTGATTTTAATGCGCAAAAGAAACAATTTAAGCATTTAGCATTTAATTGTGCAAATTTTCTATCCTCATTACTCCATTCATTAAAAGCTAATTCAGTTTTAACTCCATTCAACATACAAAATGGCGCAGAATAACCTTCTTGAATCAACATCCACATGCGATAATCTAGAGACTGTAAAAATGTAGACATACGTATTTTCTAGAAATCAAACAGTATATTATCAAATAAAGGTGGATGGGTTATAGAATAACCCTCCGCAGTGTTACGGTTACCAAATTGAGCCATGGATCTTATATTTCTAGGTTTTCTAAAATACTATTTTGAACCCCCTCTCGATACCACTTGAAAGTCAGAGATTCGCCAAGAGGGGGGGTGAATTGGTATTTTAAAAATTTAAGCCTAAACAGGAGTTCTATTTTTTTTTATTTTTAAAATAATAATTTAATAAGTAGAATGCGGAAGCTAGTAGTTCGTTCACAACAACGATATTGGTGACACAATTGCAAATTTCACAATATACGATCTAAATTAAACTTTTCACCAAATAATTAAAAGCAGTAAATAAAATGCGTGAAAAGTAAAGCGCGGTAAAAATAGAAAAAGCACACTATAGATTTTTATAGTGGTTCGGTCACTTGACCTACGTCCACTGCCCGGAGTCCTCCACTCCGGGATTTGCACTACTAAAAGTTGACTCTCCTTTTGCTCCCACAGCTAGGCAGAGAAGCCTTTACAAGACTCACTTTCACCTTCCTCGGTATGGCGGAATACCAAATGCTATGTCACCCTCCTGGTGATGGTAGCGGACCTTCTCCTTTTCTCCCTCTTGGAGACGGTAGAGTACCTCGACGATGTTGATGTTGAAACATCTCTTCCCTTGAGAACTTTCCCAAGACTCCCCAAAGCCACAAGAGGAGCAAAGCATGCAGCTAGCTTGGAGCCACCGTGTGATCCCCTCACACTCCTTCTCCCTCATGCTCAAGCTCACCTTCACCTTCCTCTCACAAGCCCTAGATCTCCCCAAAGAAAACTTCTCCCTCAAGAGTCCCTTCCTCTCTCAATGTCTCTCACAGCAAGAAGACAGACCAACAACTCTCTATTGAAAAATTAAAAGTTCTTTTTAAATCAGGCTATAGAAATCCTAAAAATTTCAACTTTTTTGACTCTGTTCGTACAGTACGATATAAAATCGTACAGTACGATTAGTTCAAATAAAGCTTCGTCCAGTACATGCACAGACGAACTGTTCTCAAATTCTATAAATATCATACTGTACGATATGTATATCGTACAGGACGATCATGTTATTTTCAACTATTCGTACAGGACCATCTATGGGATGATCTCTAGGATGAGCAAATTCATCTCTGACTATCATCCAGCACTGCTCTAATCGTATAGTATGATTAGTTCATTTCAGGCTATCGTCCAGTATGATATGAATATCGTCCGGGACGAAAAGAACAAAAAATCTTGGTTTCGTCTGGTACGATCAAAGGGATGAATGAAATCGTCTCTGACTATCATACGGTACGATATAGTATCGTACAGTACGATATACTTTATTTAAGAAACCAAAGTTTATTTCCTAATTACAGGAGATAATTTTGGTAAGTATTCAATTAATCGTACAGTACGATCTAGATCGTACAGTACGAATAGTTCAAAAAATCAAAATCATAAACTTACCAAACATATTCTGGTGGCTAGGGTTTTTCAATTGAACCTCATCGTACCGTACGATTACCATCGTACAGTACGATTAGGTTACAAAACTAATCGTCTGGAAAATAGTCGTTAGCTTAGTATTAATGATTTATCGTACAGTATAATTGAAAATAATACAGTATGATAATTTTAAAAAATTTTAAATATGAAAACAAATCTCCCCCTGTATGTGTGCATGGTTGCTCCTTTCACATACTTGCTTTTGTGGCAGACTCAAGAAAATTAAAAATAAAGAAATTAAAAATTATAAGATTTTCAACATCATATTCTACCCAATTTGAGTCTCCAGCAACCTTGAGCAGTGTGTATCTGACCTGAAATGTTAGTGCTCATATACAAGGATAAACATTTGTAATCTTAAGAAAGTCCATATAGATTCAGTAAGTATTAGTTGTCACCATCAAAATTAAGTACTCGGGATCCTGGATTTCAACAAGAACCTAACTCCCAGCCCATCCGAAAGAACAAAAAATTCGCTAAATAACCAGTGACGTTTGTGTTAGTAGATGGATACCACTAGGTGCCATACCCCCATCCTATAAGATAGAGAGAATTATACTAACTAGATTCGGTAAGGGTTGCCATCCCACTGGCAAGCCACTGATCCCTTCTACTAAAATTACAAGTTTGACCTCAATAGTGGTTATGACCAGGAGGAAGATAAGAACAAGAATACTGTGGAAATCAAGGGTAATAGGCCCAAACCCCCCAAGGAATTTAATAGTCAGAAGAAATTTAGTAGGATTAATGACCCCTAGATTCTACCTAATGTCCCTGAGCTCTCTACCTAAGGATCTGAGGACTGTACCCTACCTTATGTAGAAGCTACTACCCTTCAAGCTTCTTCATCACCTTCTAATATAGATGTCCCTAAGCCCATAGAGGATGCCACCCTTCTAACTATGGACCCTGGGATAATCAGAGGGGAAGGGATAGACCATGCAGACCAGGAGATAATTGATCAAATGGCTACATAACCTCTGATAGCATATGACCGTAAGATTCAAGATGACCTCTCCAGACTGGATGAGAAAGCGTGTGATAATATAATGGAGTATAAGGGCTACTTACTAATCGACCTTGACTCAATAGGGGAAAGACCAGTCGATGAGGTGGTTCAAGAAATCAGGGACATGTTGAAGAAAAAAGAAACAATGAAAGCTTTTGATCCAAAACTCAAAAATTTTTTGATGAAAGAAGATGTGGCTACTGGTAGCATCTGTATGTTGAAACTAGGGCGTCAGTTATAGATGGTGAGCCAAGTAGACATCACTTAGTAGGGAAGAAGGTTCATCGGCTAATGATTTAGATTCTAATGTGTTAGTTAAAATAAGAGATGATGAGCAACACATTAAGGACCTAGAAGTAAAAGTTGTAGAAATGTTACTAAAGGTCAAAGAAATGTATGATCAGTTGGATAAGATGCAATAATATTTGCTTAAGCGACCATAACCTGTCGTTCAAGCCGTGATTGATCGAACTAGAAAACTAGAGTCTAACTCAAAAATCCCTAAGTCAGTGTCGATAGGCTGTCTAGTTCAGCAACTAGCTATTTCAGTTCCCCTAGTTCAACCAGTAGTCCCTTCAATTCCTTTAGTGCTTTTACAACCAGCTCAAAAGGATATTAAACAGATGATTGAGGTTCAGGTAAGGGAGCCCTTAGCCCATTCCCAAGGGACCGCATATATTCCAAAGGGTAGACCCTAACCCAAAGAATATGATTCAATCCCTTATTTCAAGGGCTTTGAGCCACCATCCTTCAAAATTTTCACCAGTGTTAAAAACCAAAGACAACACATGGCCAATTTCTGAGCGAGTTGTTGCAATACAGGAGGGTCGTATGCTCTATTATTTTGCCAAATCATTAGTAGTCTTTTTGTCATTGCTTTTGAATGGTATGTCGATCTACCCAGTGGTTCAGTGAGAACCTTTAATGAACTAAAAAATATATTCTTAAAGAGATTTTCTAGGGCATAGCAACGCACAACTATGGGTAATCAGGTCATCAAAAAATAAAAGCCAAGAGAGTCTTTCGTTGAGTACATCCTGAGATGGATAGACCTCTCGATGAAGGGTGAACCTCAGTTGTAAGAGCAACACGCAGTGGAGATTCTTCTGAAGAATATCTATAGGCCTATTACTTTTCTCCTGAATAGGTTCACAATCAAAACCTTTGAAAAGCTCCATAATAAGGCAAGCAACCTGTATGAAGAGGCTCTTAAGATGCCATTCTTAAAGGATATGTCCAGTGAAAAGAAAGTTGATAAGCCTGTGAAATCTTTTAAAAAGAGAGCAGTTATAGTGTCAGTAGTAGACAAAGAAAAATAACCAGTGGCAAGTCAACCCAATGCTTCCCTACCATAGCCATCTCAAAGACATCCATTCCAGCTAGCCCGTCAGCCTACTAGAGCCTCTTACTCGATCCCTTTTAAAGACATATTAGTGAAGCCTTATCCTTTCAAAAGAAAATCGGTAAGAAGGATTTTCAAGAGTCTTTTGAAGAAACTAGATTTTAGACTACAAGAGACCAGAAGGCTGGAAGAGGCAAATAGAAAGGTTGATCCCAGCTATTACCTCTACCACCATATGCTACGCCACATAATCAAGGATTATGTTATTTCAAGGACTGGCTTGAGAGGAACTTCAGGCAAGGTAATATCGTCATTCCTAATTAATATCTTGAAGACCCATATTAGGGGTCAGTTAAGACTATCTCAGGTAATTATTCTAACATTTCTCTATCAATTGAAGATGGTTGGGATATAACTTTATCCCGGGTATTTAAAAAGTTGATTAGTAAGACTTTTCATCTTTCTCAACAGTTGCAGATGGGAGCTAGGGGCTTGATCTAGGAGGTTAACCTAAAGGCTTCGTAGGAGGATGTTGAACCACTTTTCTCTCTAGTAGTTGTAGGAACTACGATATTAAATAAAAAAGAAAAGATATATATTTTTATAGAGAAGAAAAATACTAATGAGAGATGTATTTGAGTGATGGATGGTGGCATAAAAACCCTATCCCTACTCCTATTATCGGACTTTTACTTTGCTCCATCAAAGGTAAAGGATAGAAAATTTAATAAAAAAGATCCTTCAATGTCTATTTTGATAATTAACCATGAAAATGAAATACAAGTTGACTCTTCTTTAAAAGAAAATTAAAATCTTGTTGAGATCTTTAAAGATAATCAAAAACTCGATCTTCCTGATTCAACCCCTCAAAAGGAAGTTGAATCTAAGATCTTATCAAATAGTGGCTTCCCTGAAATCAATGTTTAAGGGAGTCCTATCGTGATAGATTTTTTTAGATTGACTCCTATTCATAAATGACAATGCACTGCCTATGGAGGGCATAAACCCTGCCCTACTTTCTCCTCCCGATTAGATCATGGAGGTAAAACTTTATGGTGGTAAGGTCTTACCCGTTATGCTTCCTCCCCAGGAAAAGGCAAGCAAGTTCTCTCCAATGATTCGATTCGAAATCCTCCTCAATAATCCAACCTTCCTTCAAATTTATCGGGTCCTGAGTTTAATGTTACTAACATTGACTATAATGTCCTAGCTCATCTTAGGAAGTTACCTACCAAGTTGAGCATCTACAATGCCCTCATCCTCTCGAAGGACATGAGGAAATCATTAATCAAAGCACTTCTCAACTTAGAGATTTTCTTAGCTCAGCTATCTTTAACCTCTCAAGATGAAGCCATCTACTTCAACGAAATCCTAGGAGTAACTTTCTCTAACAAGACTTACTTTGGGGTACTGCCGATCATAATCACCCACTTTACATTACTATAAATGTGGGAAACTTCAAGTTATCCAGAGTGTTGGTTGATTTAGGTGCATTAGTCAGTGTGATGAAAATAAAGACTCTCATATATCATAAAGTCAATATATGCAAGCTCACCACCGACAAGTTGGTGTTACGCAGGTTAAATAAAAAGGGCAAGAAGGCTTTAGGTTTGATCACCATGCTTTTAGAGATTAGTGATGTGAAAATAGAAGCAAAATTTCATATAATTGATTCGAAGACATCCTTAAACGTGCTCTTAGGTAATTCCTAGATCCACGAATATAAAATGGTTCCATCTGCCCTTCACCAATAGGTCAAGTACCAATAAGACGACATTGAGTATATGATTAAGGATGATCTGCAACCATTTTCTATTCAAGAGATTGGGATCTACAAAGATGCTACAAACTACGCATTGAAAGGGTCCCCTTCTAGACTTAAAGTTGAGATCAAAACTAATGAGGAGAAACCAAATGAGAAAAGCTCAGGAGAAATTCAAAAATCAAAAGGAGAAAAAATGAAAAATAAAAAAATATAAGAATTAGATAGTGAAGATAACCTTGAGATTATAATCCTTAGGCCTCTAAACATGTTACCTCAAAAAGGTAGGTGGATGGCCCAAAGGGCCCGTGGTCGAGGCTATACTTCATTTCAAAGAAGAATAACCCTGATCTACATTGATCTGGAATCAAATTCTGATGAAGAACCAAAAGAACAGGGTGTTGTAATTCCTTTTGATTATTAAAAAATTAATTCTCCTCCAAAGTTTTATCTCACTTTAGAATAGGATTGTGACCCTAAGGTTGATGCTCCAAAAGGTCAGAGTGACGAGCTTGAATTAACCATGTATGAAAAGCTCAGTAGGAGAATTGAAGCCTTAACCCTAACCCCACCTATCTAAAGGTAGGGTTGCAGGATTAATGATTAAGGAAGCTCCTAACTTAGATGGTTGTTGACCTCATTTTTGTATGAGGTTAGCATGACCAATCCAGACCTTAGGATCTTTCCAATCCTTAGGATTTAATCTTGACCCTAAGATCAATCTAATCTTAGTTCAATCTAGATTCAAATCAATCCTGATCTCAGATCAATCAAATCTCCAGACTATTCTAGATCTTAGGATCTTTCCTAGATTTTAGATCTTAGGATCACTCTAGACCTTAGGATCCCCCTAGAACCTAGATCTTAGGATTCTTTTAGATCCTAAGACTCTTCCTAGACCCTAGGATTCTACCTGACTCTAGATCATATGATCCTCTTAGACCTTAGGATTCTCCTAGATCTATCTAGAGCTTAGGATTCTTCTAGATCCTAAGACTATTCAAGATCCCAGGCCCTAGGACTTCCAGACCCTAAGATCTTCCTAGAAATCAAACTTTAGGATCTACTCTAGATCCTAAAATCCTTCTAGATCTTGAATCTTAGGATTCCTAGATCTTAGGATTCTTTTAGATTATAGGATTCTTCCAGACCCCAGATCCTAGGATTTCCCTAGGACTTCTAGATTCTAGGATCTTCCCAGACTCCAGTTCCTATGATCTATTCTAGACCCTAGGATTCCTTTAAGTTGATCTGGACTCCAGAACCTATTCTAAACCCTAGGATTCTTCTAGATCAACCTAAGCTTCAATTCAATCTAGACCTAATTCAAATCCAATCATTCAAACTCAAAATCCAGATCAAAACCAGAAATCCAGATCAAATCCAAGGCATAAGGTCTAAGTCCTGAAAGCCTTTTCCAGTAAATCTTTGAATATTTCAAAACACTATCAAATGACCTCTGATTCAAGATCTATCAGTTCCACACTGATTTGACATGTCTCTAGAGACAACTCTCCAAATTTGAGCTCATTCTGAGGTCTCTAACCCCAGAAACTGAATTGAAATCCAAAGGCTGTAAAACCTTCAAATATTTACAGTCCATGCCACTGGACCTACCACCCCGTGGATTTTGATCTTGGAGCTTTCTCCAAAGCTCCAAATCACTTCCAGATCCTTGATTATAACCCATTGAGCATTAAACTACATTTTTTTGGACTCAATTTGACCCCCAGTTGACCAGGGGTCAAAATGACCAAAATACCCCTATGGGATGTGAATAGTCACTTTGGTCAAATGAGCTCCAAATCAAATGCAACCACCTCCATCAAGTTTCAAATATCAAACCAAACCTGTTGGATCCAATTCCAGTCCCTGGGTCAATCTGGTTGACCAAGTCAACCAGGTTGACCAAATAGGCCCTTCTAGGTTAAAATAGGTCATTTTGACCAAATGACCTCCCCAGACCTTGGGACCACCTCCATTGGTCTCCAAATGTCATTTCAAATCTGTTGAACCCATTTCCAGACCCTGGACCCACCTGGTTGACCAAGTCAACCAAGGTTGACCTAAAAGGCCCATTAAGGGCCCAAATAGGTCATTTTGACCAAATGACCTCCCCAGACTTTGAGACCACCACCAGTAGACTCAGAATGTTATTCTGAACTGGTCAGACCCATTCCCTGACCCTGGGTCAACCTGGTTGTCCAAGTCAACCTAGTTGACCCATTAGGCCCATTAAGGGCCTAAATAGATCATTTGATCTAGATGACCCATTTAAACCCTGAAACCACCTCCACTAGACCCCATTCATCATTTCAAACCATTCCAGTTCAAACCCTGACCCTGGGTCAACTTGGTTGACCAAGTCAACCCAGTTGACCCATTAAGCCCATTAAGGGTTCAAATAGGTGATTTGACCCAAATAACCTATTCAAACCCTCAAAATATATCTACCAGACTCCATTTACCATTTGAAATTTATTCAGTCCAAACCCTGGCCCTGGGTCAACCTGGTTGACCAAGTCAACCCAGGCTGACCAATTTAAACCTTTAAGCCATTTAAACTTAATCAATCTCTACATCAATTTCAAATCCTTCGAAACTCCTATAACCACTTCAAGTAATGATTTAAACTTGACCAGACCTTTGATCTAGTCAATAGTTGACCAAGTCAACTAAGATCTAAGGTTAACTCAATTTGACCTAGTTGGATTAAATCAAACCATACAACTAAATCAATGGTATCATGCCTTTAATATTATTCCAATATACATTCCAAGTATATTTGATTAAGCTATGAGTCAAATCATGCTCTAGTTGACCAAGTCAACTAGAAGATTTGGTCAAATCTTTAATCATATGCAAGTTTTAATTAATTTAAAACACTCCAAACCCTAAACCCCTTTAGACTCCTTTAATTAACATTCAAATACCCTCCCTAGCTGCCACCTCAGCATGCCACCTGAACTTTGACTGGTCAAACAGTCAAAAAGAGGCTTTGGAGAGGTCAATTTTGGTCAAATAAGCTTAAATGACCTCCTACTCCATGCCAAATCAGCTCCAGCTGTGTGAGCTTCTTCTAGAACCTCCCTAAGCCTTTATTCAACCCTTGGATGAAGATCCAACAGCTCCTAGCCATTCCACATGCTCACAAAGTGACAAAAACCCCTTTCCACCTCATTTGTACTCTTGTCCTATGATCCACCTGCTCCCAACAACCTCCAGGCCAGGTGGCAATCATCCAAAAGCTAACTCAATCAATCCTAGCCATCCCTTTGAATCCTAGGGTTTTGAATAGGGCAAAACACCCTATAGAGCTCTCATTCTTCATCTAATATTCTCTCACCTCTCAAGCTTCTTCCAGAAAAACTCTCTGTTCTTTCAAGCTCCCAGAGAACTCCCATACACCTTCCCACTTAAATCCAGCCAGTCAAAGCCATCTCCGACGAGCTTTCCGACGAGCAAAAGGCTAAATCCATCCAAAGTATTTAGCTCTTAATCCAGGCGTCAAAAGCTCAAGGGATCTTCTACAAAATTATACGTGGACAAACCACAAATTCAGAGAATCCAAAAATACGCAAATCCAACGGTTAGTTTGTTCAAAATCTTTAACCCTAGCTTACTACACTTAGCTTTAATTAACTATTTAATTAGTATTCCTTAAGCTATAAAAAGCATCCCACAACATTTCTGTTCAATCAAGTCATTCAAGTTTAAAATTTCAAGTCAAACAAGCTATCTGATCTTTTGTTTGAGCCATTTCTTTGATTAGGGCTTTAATTTACGCTCTGTTTAAACGTTGTAGGATCTGGACCATTGATCTTACGATTAACGGTCTTGATCCTGATTTTTTGTATTTAATCCAACCGCGCGCGGGCTCTAGCCGGATGGATTTCCTGTTTGGCTCGATCCTGGCCTTTGATCCGAGACAGCCCTGAATCGGACGGTCGATGGCGGGCGCTGACGCGGATAAATTGAAACTGCGTGAGCGCCGCCATCCAATCATTTGCATTAAATGCCCGCCGCCGCCTCCGTGGTCTGCCTGGATGAATCAGCTGCTGCCACGTGGCTCCCGCCGCCGCCGGCGCCGCCAGACCTTTTAAAATGATTTAAATTATTTTTTAAATCATTTAAATAAAAAAAAGAATTTTTTTTAATTTATATATATATATATATATATATATTATATTATATTATATTATATTAATTATTTTGAATTTAATAAATCAATTTTAAAATTTAATATTAATTTTAATTAATATTAAATTATTTAATATTTTAATTAATGTTAAATACTTTATAATCTTAATTAATGATAAATAATTTTAAAATTTTAATTAATATATAATTTTTAATATTCTGATTAATATTAAATAAGTTATTAATTTTAATTAATATTAAATAAGTTTAAAACTTTAATTAATATATATATTTTTTTTTTTATATTCCAATTATTATTAATCAATTTATTACTTTAATTAATATTAAATGATTTAATATTTTAATTAATATTTATTTTAATTAGAAAGGTTTAAATATTATTTAAAATATTTAAAATTTTAAAATAGTTTAAGATATTTAAATATCATTTAATATTCTAATTAAGTATTTAAATAATTAGTTAATATTTCACTAATTTTAAATTTAATATTAATCTTGAAAATATTTGAACATTTAATTAAAATCTAATTAAATTATTTAATATTATTTAAATAATTTATAATATTTTAATAATTTAATAATTAATTAATATTCATTGATTTAATTAATTAATATCCCATAATTAATTAATTATTTTTAAGTTATTCTAATTTTAAAATTAAATCAATTTAAACTACATCTTATGTTAATTTTTAAATATTTAATTTTTAATTAATATTAATTAATGATTAATAATTTTAATATTTTTGAAAATTAATATATACATGCATATATATATATATTTAAATAATTTTAAAATTACAGAAAATTCTTAAATTTAAATTAACTGATTTTTTTAAATTATTTTTAGTCTTTAATTAATTTAAAATTATTTAAAAATTTCTTTTAATTGATTTAAACTTCAAAAATTCATAATAAATTCATTTTAAATCAGAAAATTAAGTATATTATATGAAAATTTTCAGAAAATTAAGCACTTTAATTTAAGATTAACTTCAGAGATCAAAACTTAATTAATTTTAAGTTATTTTAATTACTTAAATATTCTAATATTTAATTAATATCTAATTAAATACTAAGTCAATTATTTTGAAAATTAAAAACTTATTTTCAAATGATCTTAGTAGATCAGTAGATCTCTCAATTAGATATTAAAATCACCCTAATCATATCTTAAGTATTCTTAATTTAAAACCTATGTCTATATATAAGTCCATGTATAGATTAAGTATATTTTAAAATTATTTTGAAATATATATATAAATACTTAAATATTTTAGGTTGAGAGATCTACTATGAAATTTTAAACATAGATCAACATATTTGAATAGAAATTATGTGGGAGTGCTAATGAATGATTATAATCTAATCATTCATTAGTCTAATTAACAATTTTTAATTAACATTAATCTTTACATGCTTAGGATGCACACACCACTTAGTCTTAGGGCTCTCCTAGACTTAGGAATTGATTGTGGTTATTTGTGCATGCTATTCATATGTATGTCAAGGGTTAGTTGAACATTGATTCAAACCTATTCAAACTTAGTAACGTCATTAAGGACAATAATTAAGGACTTGATTAGATAACTTAGAATATTTTCAATAATTAGGATTGATCTCTTATCGACTTGAAACTCAAAACCATTTGAACATAGTGACACCCTCAGCCCTAGGAAAATTTCCCACTGGATTTTGAAGTCATTAAGTCACTTAATTTCCTTAATCAAATTTGAACCTTAATTAAGCCTTAAAAACTTCCAGAAAATGTAATAAATCAAGATTAATCCCAAAAATTACAAAAAATACCTCAAACTGACTAGAATTAAATCCTTAATCAGTGAAAAATAAAACCCCCTTGACTGGACTTTAAAATTAAGTTTAATTTAATTTTAATTGAAATTTAATATTTAATTAATTTAATTAATTTAATTAATTAAAAATAATTAAAAATTCCAGAAAATTTCCAAACACTTGGAAATCACTCCTTAGGTCATTCCTGACCTTTGGAGTTAATTTCAAGAAGTTTGGAGGTCATTTGGATCCAAATCACAAAAAGGGTCTCTAATTAAACAATTTAAATAATTCAATAAATACTCAAAACTTCAAAAATTCATAACTAATTCAAATAAACTCCAAATTGGGCAAACTCAAAGGCATTCAACTCATCTTAAGGTCTAATATTTATTAAAAATGTTAAGTTTCCAGAAATCAATCAATTTTGAAAAAGTCAACTTTTGGTCAAACCTAGTTCAAATTTAAGTCAAAACTTCAAACCTTCATAATAAAATCTAGAAAAATCCAATTTCAGCATACTTACTGTCTAATTGATCGTATTAAGGTCTAGTATTTTAATAAAATATTAAATTTTTAGAAAACCCTTTAAATCAAAAAGTCAAATTTTGACCCTTAAATTAAATTATTAAAATAATCCAAAAATTCCAAAATTCAATAAATCATTAAAAATTCGAGAAAACACTAATTCAAACTTAAAACCAGCAATCAATCAATTTGGGTAAAAATTTATCAACCTTCAAACATTAATCAAACTCAAATCACTTAATTATATCGGGTACCACTAGGTAACCCAGGCCTACGAGGCTATTAAATTAGCCCCAAGGAAGGTGAAATAAACTTCACAGCCTCAGTGTGTAACAAAGATGGTATCCAATAAATAATTAAATCAAATTTAAAATCAAATTAAAATTATTAAGATTTAAATTTTAATTAAAATACCCTTAAGCCTTCAACCAACCAGAACTTTAAACAACTTCAATCAAATTATCCTATTTAGGACATATCAAAACCACACAGCCTACCTCACACACTTTAGATGGTTTACTAGGACAACCAACTCTAGTCTTAGGCTAGGCTGCTGTTTACTTTTCTGCTACTTGCGTGTGCCGAGTTTTCCATAGTTTTCATTGCATGCTGGTTGCTAGATTTAAGTAATTGATATTGATGTGATTGTTTATTTATTTACCGCACTATGAGTTGATTGATTGTACGTTAGATCTACCCCTAGGTTAGGAACGATCTATACTAATTCAATCTTATGCAGGTGGCCATGCTCATATAGGGCATAAACTAAAGGGGTCAAAAATCATAATTATTAAATAACACAGGTGCTCCAGAAAACTGCTAAGTTCCCCTTTAAATCAAAAAAGAGCATGGCCAAGTGTGACTGTGTTTGAGCATTTAAATTTCAAATATATTAACTGCTTGGGATGTAAATATAACTGTTGATTATTAGGATAACCTTGCAGGTTATTGAGTCTAGATTTTAATTTTAATTAATGTAATTTGAGATGAAATTTGAGTTGTAAATTCAAAATGATTTGAGATTGAGATGCTTAAACATCTAATTTGGAATCCAAAGAGGAAGGAACATCCCTTAGGGGAGAGTTCATATCCATTTGGAGATCCAAATTAGGATGAATTTCAAATATCCAAAGAGAAAAGATAACACTCCTATTCAGGGGGAGTTTCTTTTCATTTGGATATCCAGACCCGACGATCCAAGGAGTTCCAAGAAAACGAAGAAGTGAAGAACGAGAAGAATCTCAAATCTCAAAGTCACTCGAGTCTTAGGAGTAGAATCCGGGTTGTAGTCAGTGGTACCAGGCCACTTTACTTTAATGTAGACCCTGGGTTGTATAATTAAGGGCACTTGCCTATGGACTTTCATTTTGAATATTTATTTAATTATTTAATTAATTTGATTGATGTATTGATTGCGATTAAGGACCAGCATGCTTTTAATAGTTTATTTGGCGCTCTTGCATGTCGATTTTGATTTAGCCTGGAACACGATCGGAGGCTCGTGAGGGTACGGTCATTAACTATTTCTATTTAAACAAAATTAAAAAATTTAAGCTCAGATAGAAACTCTAACGCTCTTAAGAAGTAAGCCCGGACTCACCGGGAGTTTTTCATGCATCATATTGAACCTTCTCTACCGTGTTAGGCACCTCCCCGCCTGCGGGTTCTAGCAGACCACCTGACCTATTAGGGTGCAGTTCTGTCCAAGGGGATGTTGTGTAATCTTTAGGATAAAATCTATTTTTTAAGCCTGATTTTAAAATTGCTTCATTTTGATTTAAGCATTTCATCGAGTCAACTAGCATGCATCGCATTAGTAACAAATTAAAATTGAGTCTAATTCTTAATTGCATTTTTATTTAGACATTTCACCCAACATATGTTAAGAGGTCAATTAGGATCTGCTCTAGATGTCGACCCCAACTCCTCAAACTCAATCTTAAATAACATCCCTAATCACTCTTTCATAAAGACTTTGACTCATGGTTTTGAAGCATTTAGGTGGTTTAGGTGGCTCCCCAATCCAGGCCGGGGTAAGTCCAAATTGCATTGCATTAGTTAGGTTCTGGGTCACTGATTTCAGTACCCATTTTAGACTTAGGTTATGAGACAAATGTTCAATCCTAAGACCTCAATCTTTCGGGGATCTAATTCCCACTTTTTAATAAATTGACCACTTAAACATTAAAATTTCTTTCAATCTAATTCATGCCCAACACTTAGGATAGTTTGAGGTGTTTCTGAAGTAATTCAGAATCTCAAAACACCTCCTACTTTTCTTCCTTTGACTCCAGAAATAAGTGTTCAATTTTGAACCAATCTCATTTGAAAATTCAAGTCCTTAACCTTCTTTGATATCAAGCTTTGAAATCCTTAATAAAATTTGTATCGCTATTTTAATCGAGAGTATTCGTAGGAAATTTCTGGTTTCCTATGATGTAATTAACTACGAGGGCTTATGCTCATAGGAGATTTAGAAACCCAGACCAAATTTTCAAAATCAAGCTTTTTTAAAATATTTAATTAATTATCTTTGGGAAATCAAAACAAAAAATGGCGATCGTTATTTTTATATTCAAACTATTGATAATGATTGATATCTTCTTTCTTCGGATAGATATGTCAATTACAATCATAGTTCTGATTATGAAATTAATGATCCTATTCAGATTAACATAATCAAATAATTGATTAAACATCATTTTGATCTTTCGAGATCGTGTGTTGTTTCTCCTTGAGTTTAATTGTGATAATCAGGATAAATCAAGATTTATAATTTGAACCTATTAGGGAACGATATGTTCACCTTTCGATGTGATATATCATTCATAATAAGTGTTCGATTATAAAATTTAAATTTCAGAAATTAAATATTTCCCAAAGAAAATTAAACCTCTTTTCAAAACATATATTTTTTTCAATCAAACAAAAAAATGGCGACTCCACTGGGGAAAATCTCTTTCTCCATCTTTAATAGCGATATAAATTTTATTGCATCGGTAGTTTTGACTATCTTTCTTCTGTTGGTCCCTCTACCCATTTCTTCCTTGGGTGAGTGTGGCCAACTCAATTAAGACATGTGAAAAGAGAGGTGAGTGTAGGAAACCTCCCTCCAAGTCTGGCTTTGACATTTTGCCTCCAAGTTCATTGGTAGAGCGAAAGAGTCAAGCTGAGCTTTTCAAAATCTTTCCGTACATGTTGCAAACTCACATGCAAATAAATCATAGCATGCTAAGTTTCACAATTTACAGAAGAATTCTTTAACTTCAAAATCATAGTTTTAATAGTCTTGTAAAATTTCATCTTCTTCAAATTTTAATTGATTCTTATATCTTATCATTACATATAGGATTGTAATTCTTATAATTCAATATGTGTGATAGGATATAGATTCTTTTCCAAATTTTAATCCAAAGTTTGAAATCTTCTGGTTATCTAACCTTCGACATTTCAATCCCGAATCACTAGTCGGAATGAAAGAGTCGGGTTAGTTTTTAGCGTCCACCTATTTAAAATTTTTGTAAACCGTTATGTTGAACACACGTTCAACACTTCGAGTTTCAAAAATAAGAGGAGATGCTGCTGAAATTTCAACTTTTTCAACATCTATTTCAAGTCATCATTGCAACTATATATTTCTGCAATAATGGTTGTAGTTGTGTATAGTCAACATACTTTCAATTTCTCTGATCATTTCAGTCCTTGACATTTCATTCTGAATCATTCATCGGAATGAAAGAGTCAGGTTGATTTCCTAGAATCTCCCACTTATATGTTTGTAAACCGTTATGTTGAACACATGTTCAACACTTCGAGTTTCAAAAATAAGGGGAGATGCCGCCGGATTTTCAAAATTTTCAAATATCCTTTCAAAATCAATTAAGTTTAAAAAATGCAATTTCATATATTTCTCTATAACAATTATTGTAGTTTAATATATGCAATATTTCTTCAAACTTTTTCGGTTAAGTCAATCTTTGACATTTCATTATAAATCATTTTTTTTTGTGAAATGAAAAGAGTCAAGTGATTTTTCCTAGCTCTTCCCTAACATTTGTAAACCGTCGAGTTGAATGCAAATTCAACACCTCGAGTTTCAAAAATAAGGGGAGGTGCTGCCGGAAATTAGAGTTTCCAAAAATATCCATTCAGTTTCTTCAAATCTTAATCGTTACTTGTCATATGTTCTTCTACAATACCTCTTGAAGATTAACATTGACAATTCAAATTCAACATTTATTTTCAGTATCTTTCAAATCTTTAAACTCTGACATTTTATCTTTGATAAGATATAAAGAGTCGAGTTTCCTCCTGTAAAATCTTCCCTAACATTTGTAAACTGTCGCATTGAATGCAAATTTAACACCTCGAGTTTCAAAAATAAGGGGAGATGCTGCCAGATTTTTAAGTCATTTAAATTCCTTTCAATTCAAATTCAATTTTCATTGTCACATGTACTACTACAACATTCTCTTGTAGTATAACATGTATCATTTCCAGATTCAAATTTAACCATCTAATCTTTTCACCAAATCACACCACTGACATCTTATCTCTAGCCTGATCAATGGGATAAGAGAGTTGAGTCAAAACTCTTCGATTTCCTTTGACATTTTGTTAACTATTAAGTTGAAATCAAACCCGACTTATTGGTTTCAAATATTCAAAGAAAGTCTTTCAATCTTCAAAATTTCAAAACCCCCGTCAAATTCTTTCAAATCAAATCTAGATCGTTGTTGTTATACGTTCTCTACAACATTCTCTTATAGTTGAATATATACAACAAAAATTCAAATTTTCTTCAAGTCAAATTGATATCTATAATTTATCATTATATATCGGATTATAATTCCTGTAATTCGATTTATGTGATAAAATATAGAAAATTTCTTGTCAAAATTCAAATTCAAAAGTTTGATTCAAATCTTCTCTTTCAAATTTCAGACAATCAAATCTTCTGCAATGGCTGAAAAACTTCTGTTCTCAATTGACCGAGACCTTAAGTCGAAGATTCAATCCATAGCAGTGCAATTCAATTTGGAATGGGTTTCAAGACTCAGAAACTATCTGTGAATGGTGGAACAATCATTAATCTCGCTGTTGAGGGCGAGAATGGTCCAGTAGTTGAACTAGCTATGGGGGCTACGAGTGACCTTCCCCCAATGTTGGAATTGGCAGCAGGTGCTACCCTTACACCTTCTGTACCCTCAGTCCAAAGTGAGGATAAAAAAACTGAGGTGAAATCTACAGTCGAGAAAGGATCCTCTAGTTTTGGAGCACTGTTTGGCACTAAGAGTGCTAGGAAGAACTACCTGAGACAGATAAGGAAGAAAATCACTAAGTCAAGAAAGATAGCTGAATAGAAGGCTCTGAGTCTAGTTGAGCCTGAGGCTGTTGAAGAGCTGCCTATCCCTGCCTCTTCTCCACTCCTGAAAGGGAGTCATTTTCACCCCCTCGCAGTTACTGCAGGGGAGGAGAGAGTCAAGCGGATTGCTAGCTCTCCACCTAGCCCAGTTGACTATACTGTGAAGAGAACTACAAAGGAGAAGAATACTTTAAGAACTAGGATGTTGAGGAACATTATCCACACTTGTGCTGCTGAGATGGGTCAGACAAAAAAATAATATGTGAGATATCTGAAGGGGGTGATCTCACATAAGCTTGAGAAAGAAGTTTTAAAAGAGGAAAAGTCTGAAGCCAGAAACCTAACTCCTCAGCCAATGAGGAGAAATAAAAAGTTTGTTAAGCAACCAGTTGCCTCAGTCTTAGTGGATGGATATCAATGGGTACCTTGTCTCCCAACTGCCAAAACTGAGAAGATAGTTTTAACCGGGTCTGGCAGGAGTCATCCTCTCAGTGGTAGACCTCCAGTTCCCTCTTCAAGACTCTCAAAGTTGGCCCCTGTGGTAGCCAAATCAAAAGAGATCTTTAAAGACCTGCAGCTAGCTGATGTTAAGGGCAAGAGGCCCATACCTTTGGATGAACCATATGTACCGATGAAGATAAGTAGAACTATTGGGATTCAGATTAGAGATACTTCAGTTCAGTCTTCAGTTCAGTCACCAGTTCAGTTACCTGTTAAAGTCCCCCGACTTCTCATTCAGGGATGTGAGGATTCTCCTCAGATTGATGTTGGAGTTCCCACAAGTTAAACTCCTTCGTCACCTGTTAGGTTAGATATCCATCACCCTGTTGAGGATGTCACCCTCGCGACTACCGAACCAGGGACAGTCGGAGGGGAGGGGACAGAACTTGAAGATGATCAAGAGATGTTAGATCAGTTGGTGGCAGAACCTACTGCTGATGACTTAAAAATTCAAGAGGTCCTCACCCAGTTCGGAGATGAGGAATTTGAAGAAATGATTAATTATAAGGGGTACCTACCAATCAACCTCAAATCAAATGAGGGTAGACCGGTCGATGAGGTGGTACAGGAAATAAGGGACATACTTAAAAATAAGGCAATTGAAGCCTTTGATCCAGAAGCAGATGATTTGATGGAAGAAGATTCAGCTGGGAATATTTGTATGGTTGAAACCAGAGCATCAAATAAAGATGTTGAGCCTTCAAGACACCGATCTGGTAAGGAAGAAGCCTTTATAGTGGTAGATTCAGACTCTGATGGATCAATTAAGTTAAATGAGAAAGATGAATACATCAAGAGTTTGGAAAATAAAATTAAACAGATAATGCACAGAATGGAATAAATGCAGAATCAGATGATTAAAGCACAGCAGTCTCAATCCGAGCAGTTGCAACCTACAACACACACAGTGGGTGAGCACAACAGGAAGACAGAATCAAGTCCTAAAACACCAGAGGTTGCTTCCCCAACCTCTCCAGCCGATAAAGATATCCGCCAGATGATCGAAACCTAGGTAAGGGAGGCCTTAGCCCATTCTCAAGCGACTGTATCTATTCCAAAGGGTAGACCCTACCCTGAAGAATATGATTTAGTTTCTTATCCTAAAGGCTTTGTGCCACCTTCATTCAAAGTTTTTAGTGTGTTAGAAAACCCAAGACAGCACCTGGCCCACTTTCGAGCGAGCTGTTGCAACGCAGGAGGGTCAGATGCTCTACTCTTTCGCCAGTTTATGAGTAGTCTATCCGGTATTGCTTTTGAGTGGTACGCAGATCTACCTAATGGTTCAGTGAAAACATTCACAGAGCTTGAGAGTCTATTCTTAAAGAGATTCTCAGGAGCTCAGCAGCGTGTAACCGTTGGTGATCTTGTCATTGAAAAATAAAAACCGGGAGAGTCTTTGGTTGAGTACATCTTGAGATTGCGAAATCTCTCGATGAAGTGTGAACCCCAGTTGCAAGAGCAACATGCAGTGGAGATTCTTTTAAAGAATATCCACGGGCCTATTGCTTTTCTCCTGAAGGGTTTCACTATCAAAACCTTCGAAAAACTTTTGAATAAGGCTAGTAATCTACAGGAAGAGGCTTCCAAAATGCCATTCCTGAAGGATTCTACTGAGGAAAAGAAAGCTAGCAAACCATTGAAGTCCTTTGAAAAGAGAACAGCAATGGTTTCAGCTTTTGATAAGGGGAAGAAACTAATGAATGTTCAGTCTAGCAATTCTCCAACACAACAAACTCAGAAATCTCCACCCTTTCAGGTAACTTCTCAACCTACAAGAGATTCTCACCAGATTTCTTTTAAAGAGAGATTGGCTCGTACATATCCATTTAAAAGGGAGTCGGTGAGAAAGATCTTTAAAAGTCTTCAGAAGAAGCCAGATTTTTGATTGCCAGAGGCCAAGAAGCCGGAAGAGGCAAATAAGAAGGATGATCCAACTTTTTGCCCCTACCATCGCATGTTAGGCCACACAATCGAAGTATGCATCGTCTTCAAAGATTGGCTAGAAAAGAACTTCCATCAAGGTCATATTATAATTCCAAAGGAATACCTGGTCGATCCGGATCAGGGGTCTGTCAAATCTATCTCAGGTATGAATTCTAACTTTTCTCTGTCCATTGAAGATGGTTGGGATATAGCATTATCCCGGGCCTTTAAAAAGTCGATTAATAAATCTTTTTGTCTTTCTCAATAGTTACCGACGAGAGCCCAGGACCCGATCTGGGAGGTTGACCTTGAGGCTTCGCAGGAGGACGTTGGGACAGTTTCCTCTTCAGTAGTCTTAGGAACTACTGTATTAAATAAAAATGAAAAGAGTGAACCTTCTGTAGAGAGGAAATTTATTGATGAGAGA
Organism: Dendrobium chrysotoxum; assembly: GCA_019925795.1. NCBI lineage: Eukaryota > Viridiplantae > Streptophyta > Magnoliopsida > Asparagales > Orchidaceae > Dendrobium > Dendrobium chrysotoxum. The sequence continues at coordinate 56,338,730 of CM034312.1, forward strand.
TCTGTACAAGTGGTTGATGGTGGCTCAAAACCTCTGTCACCACTGAAATTATCTGACTTTTACTTTGCCCCATCAAAGGCAAAGGGTCGAAAATTGAATAAAAAGTCTGATCCTTTTGCTCATTTTTTGATGATTAATATTGAGAATGAAAATATAAATGCTCTTCTGTTGAAAACAATCAAGAACAAGCTGAGATCAATCAAGAAATTCAAACACTCAGCTCTCCAGATTTGACTCTTTAAGAGAGAAACGAATCTGATGTTTTATCAGATAGTGAAACCTCTGAAATTAACTTTCAAGGGAGTCCTGTCGTGATAGACTTTTCAGATTCGGACTCTCGCTCAGATAACGATAATCAATCGCCTAAGGAGAGCATAGACTCCCCTGTAGTTTATTCTTCAGATGAAGTCGTGCAAGTACAACTACGTGGTGGGAAGGTCTTACCCCCTAGGCTACCTCCTAAGGATAAAGGAAAACAAGTTGTTTCCGATGATCTAATTCAAATTCTTGCTCAACAATCAACTCCAATTCTTTCAAATCCATCGGGTCCCAATGTTAATGTTCCAAGTGTTGATTATAATGTCTTAGCTCACCTTAGGAAGTTGCCTGCCAAATTGAGTATTTATGATGCCCTTTTCCTTTCAAAAGAGATGAGGGAGACTCTAATTAAAGCACTTCTCGACCCAGAGATTTGCTTAGCTCAATTAGCCTCAACTTCGAGGAAGAAGCTCTGTACTTTAAGGAAATCCCTGGGGTTACCTTCTCTAACGAAGATTTACTCCTTGGAACTGCCGACCATAATCGTCCACTTTACATCACAGTAAATATGGGCAAGTTTAAGTTATCAAGAGTTCTAGTTGACCCGGGTGCATCGGTCAACGTGATGAACATAAAGACTCTCGCATACCTTAGAATTGATACTAGCAAGCTCTCAACTGACAAGTTAGTGCCTCGTGGGTTCAATGAAAAGGGCGAGAAGGCTTTAGGTTCAGTTACCCTTCTTCTAGAGATAGGAGAATTGAAAACTGAAGAGAAATTTCATATAATTGATTCGGCAACGTCCTTTAACGCGCTCCTAGGAAGGCCCTGGATCCATGAGTATAGGATGGTTCCTTCTACCCTACATCAATGCATCAAGTACCAACGAGATGGCATTGAGTTTGAAATTAAGGGTGATCTGCAACCATTCTCTATTCACGAGATCGGGATCTACGAGGATGCGGCTTACTACGTACCTAAAGGGTCTAATACCTGTTTAAGGTAGAGATCAACGTCAAGGAGGAAAAAGTAGAAAGTCAAAGTTCAAAAGCAATTCAAAGATTGAGAAAAGAAAAAGTCAAAAATCAAAAGAAACAAAACTCAAGTAGTGAAGACGACGTCGAGCGTGTGATCTTCAGGCCTCCAAACATTATACCTCAAAGAGGTGGGAGGATGGCCCAAAGAGCACGTGGTCGAGGTCGCCCTTCAGTTGAAAAGAGAAATTCCCCGATCTATGTCGAACTTGAAACAAGTTCTGATGAAGATTCAAGGAAAAGGGGTGCCAGATTTGCTTTTGACTATACAAAAATCAATCCTCCTCTGAAATTTGATCTCACTTTAGAATCAGATAGCGACTAGGAGGGTACAAAATTAAAAGTTCAAAGTGACGAGCCTGAATTGAGTTTGTATGAAAAGCTTAATAGAACGGTTGAATCCTTAACCTTAACCCCACTGTCTGCTGACAGGGTCTCAGGGTTAGTAATTATGGATGCTCTTAACTTAGATGGAGAAGTAAGGAAAGTCAAGAAGTTCTTCCCTGGCTCTTCCTCCTCGATGAATGAAGATGATGTAATCCTTGAGGAGGCAAATTTCAATGAATTAATAGAATTACCTTTTGGCTACTTTCCTGCTAGTGTTAAATCTCTTATCTCTAAAGGTTTTGCTCCGAGTCAATGGACTAAGGGTCAGGCTAGACACCACAAAAGTCTGTGGAATTCAAGATTTAATAAATATTAGACCAGTGGTATCGACTTTAGTACCTTTAGATCATTTGACGATGACGAATTTTGTCTAATGATAACTAGTCGTCCTGAATTTAAAAATGTCACTACTGAAGTCATCGATTCATTCGACGGACTTTGTTTGGAGACTTTAGATGATTCTGACGAACTTCAGGTTCGGGATGCACCCCCCGAGTTCAAAGAAGAAATTAAATCAATAGTCGATGAACTTAAAGAAATCAACCTTGGAACAGAGGATGACCCTCGCCCCACTTTCATAAGTTCTTTGTTGAGTGAGGATGAGTCTAAGGATCTAATTCAACTTCTATTCGAGTTTAAGGATTACTTCGCTTAGACATACGATGAAATGCCGTGGTTGTCCGCTGACGTAGCAGTCCATAAACTTGGAATCTGGCATGATGCTATTCCTGTCAAGCAAGCTCCACGACGCATACGTCTGGAGATCGAACAACAAGTCATTTCTGAAGTCAAGAAGTTGGTAGAGGCTGGATTTATTCGAGAAGAACAATATCCTTCTTGGGTAGCCAGCGTCGTGCCAGTTCGAAAGAAAAATGGTCAAGTCCGAGTCTGTGTAGACTATAGAGACCTGAATAAGGCATGTCCTAAGGATGAATTTTCTTTGCCAATCCGAGAACTCATGGTGGACATTGCCTCCTCGCACGTTGTTTTCTCCTTTATGGATGGCTCGTCTGGTTATAATCAAATCAAGATGGCCCCAGAAGATGAGAGAAACACTACATTCAGAAGTCCTATAGGGATCTTTTGTTATAAAGTGATGCCCTTTGGCCTCAAAAATGCTGGTGCAACCTACCAGCGGGCCATGACTCATATCTTTGATGACTTAATACATAATCAAGTCGAATGTTACTTCGATGATTTAGTTGTCAAGAGAAGAGTAAAAGAGGCTCATCTTTATGATTTAAGAACTGTTTTCGAGCGGTTGCGCCGCTACGACCTTAAAATGAATCCCTTGAAGTATGCTTTCGGTGTCACGTCAGGGAAATTCTTAGGTTTCGTAGTTAGGCACCGTGGAATCGAAATTGATCCTGCCAAAATTGAAGCTATCTTAAATATGCCGCCTCCTAAGAGTCTCACTCAACTGAGATCTCTCCAGGGCAGGCTGGCGTGTATAAGAAGATTCATTTCTAATCTTTCTGGAAGATGTCAACCATTCTCTGTCCTAGCTAAAAGGGACGTCAAATTCATTTGGGACAAGAAATGTCAAAATGCTTTCGAAAATATCAAACAATACCTGACAAATCCGCCAGTTTTGGCAGCCCCCATTCCGGGGAGACCTTTAATCCTTTACACTGCAGCCCTTGACGAATCTCTCGGGGCTCTTCTAGCTCAAATCAATGATGATGGGAAAGAGAATGCCCTCTATTACCTGAGTCAGAGATTACTTCCAATGGAAATCCGCTATCCTGCAATTGAGAAATATTGCCTTGCCTTAGTCTTTGCAGCACAAAAACTAAGACATTATATGCTTTCTCATCAGGTCAGTCTGATTTCCAGTGTCAACCCCTTGTAATATCTTATGACCCGGCCCACCTTGTCAGGACATCTGGCTCATTGGTCTATGATATTGTTACAATTTGAAATCACTTTCATTCCCCTGTGTGCTTTGAAAGGGCAGGCCGTCGCCGACTTCCTTGCGGCACACCCGCTGCCGGTAGAATCCCCTTTAAACGATGATTTACCTGATGATCAAATCATGAGTTTTGAGGAATCCAATACTCAAACCTGTGAAATGTATTTTGATGGTGCAGCATCCTCTCAACGGGGAAAAACACCACAATCCACTATTCCTGGGAAAACCGAAGTCGGTCTGGTTTTCATAACACCGAATAAGGGAATGATGTATTTTTCCTACCATTTATCAGAACCTTATACAAACAATGAAGCTGAGTACGAAGCTTTGATAACTGGTCTGGAACTTGCAATCCTAATGGAGAAAGAGATTAAGATCTATGGTGACTCTCAACTGGTGATCAACCAAGTTGCAGGGACCTATAAGGTTTTGAATCCTAAACTCCTGAAATACCACCAATACACAATGCACCTACTCGAGAAAATTTCCATTGTAACTATGTATAGAGTTCCTCGTGGAAGCAATTCCTCGGCGGATGCCCTAGCAAAGCTTGCAAAGGAATTTGCTTGCCCAGAAGAAGACTTCATCCCTATAGAAGTTCAGGGTCGTCAAGTCCTGTCCCCTGTAGATATGGAGTACCTCAACAATCAATCCTCCCAGGTCCTTTCTACATCTTCAGCAGTTGATGAAGAAGAAGATTGGAGACAACCAATAATTAAGTATCTGCAAGAAGGCAAGCTTCCCCATGACAGGTCTCTTGCCAATCAAATTAAGAAACATGCCCTATCATATGCACTAGTCAACGATACGTTGTACCGACGATCGTTCGATCAGATGTGGCTCCGTTGTTTAGACAAACGAGAAGCCCTGACGATCGTTAACGAAGTCCATGCTGGACTGTGCGGTGCTCATCAATCGGGTCCTAAGATGAAAATGAAAATCAAAAGACTTGGTTACTACTGGCCTACGATGATTGACGATTGCATGAAAATTGCAAAATGTTGTCATCAATGCCAGGTTCATGGTGTGGTTTTACATCAGCCGCCTAATGTGTTGCATCCTACGATAGCCTCGTGGCCCTTCGAAAGTTGGGGTACGGATATCGTCGGGCCAATTGACCCTCCTTCTTCAAGGGGTCATCGCTTCATCTTAGCATCGACTGATTACTTTTCAAAGTGGGCTGAAGCAGTCCCACTAAGAAATGTAACATCACACCATGTAATGAAATTCTTTCGTGACCATATCGTATATCGATTCGGCATCCCCCGCAGAATCATATCCGATAATGGGTCCACTTTCAAGTTTACAAAAATCAATAACTTTGTAAGTCGTCACGGTATTGATTGGAGATACTCAACGATCTATTACCCACGGGCTAATGGATTGGCTGAGGCCTTCAATAAAACCCTGGTACAAATCATCAAAAAGACCCTGGGTGACAATAAACATCAGTGGGATGAGAGGTTGGTGGAAGCTTTGTGGGCCTATAGGACCACATATCGAACCCTGACCCAATCCACACCGTTTGCACTAGTGTATGGGTCCGAGGCCGTACTCCCTCTGGAAATTCAAATCCCTTCGCTCAGAACTGCAGTCCAGAATCAGATCACAACAGAATAGAGTGCACAACTCGACTTGAAGAACTTGAGGGTCTTGAAGAACGTCGTCTCCAAGCCTAGCAAAATCTAGAACTTTATAAAGCCAGAATGGTTCAAGCTCATGATAAGTTAGTGCGACCTAGAACCTTCCGAGTAGGAAAGTTGGTCTTGGTTCTTCGGAGGCCTATCTTAGCCCACCGAAAGCTCGGTGGAAAGTTTGAACCAACTTGGGAAGGACCCTTCGTAGTGGAAACAGTCTATGAAGGAGGCTCGTATTAGCTAGTGGATTGTAAAGGAGATCACCCAATGCTTCCTGTAAACGGGCGATTCCTAAAAAAATACTATGCTTGATGTAGCTCGAATTTAGAATCAATAAAATTTTCAAATTTTGAATCTATTCAGCTCAATTTTGTCCAAGTTTTTCAAAATCTGAAATCAAATTCAAGATGAATCAAAATCAAATCAACTTTCAAATTCAAATTCCTCAAATTCAAAAATAATTCAAATCAAATTCAAAACACATCTCAGATTCAAAACTCTTTAAATTCAAATTTGTCCAATCAAATTTCAAATTCAAACACTTTCAAATTTAAAACAAATTCAAATTCAAAAATCATTCAAATCTTAAGTTCCAGAATTTAAATCCGATCCTCTGTGTAGAGCAAGTTTCCTTTACACATGATCATTCTAGACCTGATCCTCTGTATAGAGCAAGTTTCCTCTATATACGATCATCCAGTTTTGATCCAGTATGTAGAGCAAGTTTCCTCTACATATGATCATTCCAGACCCGATCCTCTGTATGAAGTAAGTTTCCTTCATATATGATCATTCCAAACCTGATCCTCTATATAGAGCAAGTTTCTTTTATATACGATCATCCTGACTCGATCTTCTATGTAAAGCAAGTTTCCTTTACATACGATCATTCCAGACTTGATTCTGTGCGAAGCAATGCTTCCTTCTCACAGGATCATCTAGTTTTCTTTTCCTTAAGGTTAGATGTGAGTCATCGTGCTTTCTATCCTTAGGATTAGATCTTCTAGTGATGGAGCACGTCCTCTATGGCACCATCCTAGATTCAAAATCCAGATCCGACCTTCTGTGGGAAGCAATGCTTCCTTCCCTCAGGGTCCTCCGATTTTCATTTTCTTAAGGTTAGATGTGAGTCATCGTGCTTTCTATCCTTAGGATTAGATCTACTAGTGATGGATAACGCCCTCTGCGGCACCATTCTAGTTTCAAAATTCAAATCTTTAAGTCTGATCTCCTATAGGAAGCAATACTATCTTCCTATGAGATCATCCAGTTCTCTTTTCCTCAGAGTAAGTATTCTTCTTCTCTTAGGATTAGATTCCCTAGTGATGGAATAAGTCCCCTGTGGCACCGTCCTGGATTCAATTCCAAAATAAAAAATAAAAAATAAAAAAAAATCAAACTCTCTTCTCCTCAAGGTTAGGCTTTTCTCCTTCCTTTAGGATTAGACTCCCCAGTGATGGAATAAGTCCTCTATGGCACCGTCCTGTGTTTAATTTCAAAATCAAACTTTCTCTCTTCCTTAGGGTAGGTTCTTCTTCCTTCCCTTGGGATTAGACTTCCTAGTGATAGAGTAAGTCCTCTATGGCACTATCCTGGAATCAATCTCAATCAAGCTTTCCTTTCCTTAGGGTTAGATGTTTCTTCCCTTAGGACTAAATCTACTAGTGGTAGAGTATCCTGCCTTAGCACTACCCTAGTATCATTTCAAATTCAATTTTCTAAGGTTAGGATTTCCCTATCCCTTAGAATCAAATCTAGACTAGATCCTCTGTAGTTAGGAATTCTTCCTTTCTATACGATTATCCAAACCTTCTTTTCCTTTAGGGTTAGGACTTCCCTTCTTTTAGGATTAGATCTACTAGTGGTAGAGTACGCTGTTTCTAGAACTACCATAGTATCCTTTCAAATCTACTTTTCTGAGGTTAGGATTTCCCTTTCCCTTAGAATCAAATCTAGACTAGATCCTCTGTAGTTAGGAATTCTTCCTTTCTATACGATCATCCAGACCTTCTTTTCCTTTAGGGTTAGGACTTCCCTTCCTTTAGGATTAGATCTACTAGTGGTAGAGTACGCTGTTTCTAGCACTACCATAGTATCCTTTCAAATCTACTTTTCTGAGGTTAGGATTTCATTTCCCTTAGAATCAAATTTAGACTCGATCTTCTATAGTTAGGAGTTTTTCCTTCTTATACGATACTCCAGATTTTCCTCTCCTTTAGGGATAGATTATATCTTTCCCTTAGGACCAGACCCACTAGTGGTAGAGCACGCTGTCCCCAGCACTACCCTAGTATCTGTTCAAACCCCGATTCCTCAGGGATAAATTTATCTTTCCCTTAGGATCAAAACTCCAGACTTGACCATTCTATTCGGTCAACACCAATATGTGTAATAGAACTACATTCTATTACACATATTGTGGGTCCATTTGTTGACCTCATTTTTGTATGAGGTTAGCATGACCAATCCAGACCTTAGGATCTTTCCAATCCTTAGAATTTAATCTTGACCCTAGGATCAATCTGATCTTAGTTCAATCTAGATTCAAATCAATCCTGATCTCAGATCAATCAAATCTCTAGACTATTCTAGATCTTAGGATCTTTTCTAGATTTTAGATCTTAGGATCACTCTAGACCTTAAGATCCCCCTAGAACCTAGATCTTAGGATTCTTTTAGATCCTAAGACTCTTCCTAGACCCTAGGATTCTACCTGACTCTAGATCATATGATCCTCTTAGACCTTAGGATTCTCCTAGATCTATCTAGAGCTTAGGATTCTTCTAGATCCTAAGACTATTCTAGATCCCAGGCCCTAGGACTTCCAGACCCTAAGATCTTCCTAGAAATCAAACTTTAGGATCTACTCTAGATCCTAAAATCCTTCTAGATCTTGAATCTTAGGATTCCTAGATCTTAGGATTCTTTTAGATTATAGGATTCTTCCAGACCCCAGATCCTAGGATTTCCCTAGGACTTCTAGATTCTAGGATCTTCCCAGACTCCAGTTCCTAGGATCTATTCTAGACCCTAGGATTCCTTTAAGTTGATCTGGACTCCAGGACCTATTCTAAACTGTAGGATTCTTCTAGATCAACCTAAGCTTCAATTCAATCTAGACCTAATTCAAATCCAATCATTCAAACTCAAAATCCTGATCAAAACCAGAAATCCAGATCAAATCCAAGGCAAAAGGTCTAAGTCCTGAAAGCCTTTTCCAGTAAATCTTTAAATATTTCAAAACACTATCAAATGACCTCTGATTCAAGATCTATCAGTTCCACACTGATGTGACATGTCTCTAGAGGCAACTCTCCAAATTTGAGCTCATTCTGAGGTCTCTAACCCCAGAAACTGAATTGAAATCCAAAGGCTGTAAAACCTTCAAATATTTACAGTCCATGCCACTGGACCTACCACCCAATGGATTTTGATCTTGGAGCTTTCTCCAAAGCTCCAAATCACTTATAGATCCTTGATTATAACCCAATAAGCATTAAACTATATTTTGTTGGACTCAATTTGACCCCCAGTTGACCAGGGGTTAAAATGACCAAAATACCCCTATGGGATGTGAATAGTCACTTTGGTCAAATGAGCTCCAAATCAAATGCAACCACCCCCAGCAAGTTTCAAATATCAAACCAAATCTGTTGGACCCAATTTCAGCCCCTGGGTCAATCTGGTTGACCAAGTCAACCAGGTTGACCAAACAGGCCCTTCTAGGTCAAAATAGGTCATTTTGACCAAATGACCTCCCCAGACCTTGGGACCACCTCCATTGGTCTCCAAATGTCATTTCAAATCTGTTGAATCCATTTCCAAACCCTGGACCCACCTGGTTGACCAAGTCAACCAGGGTTGACCTAAAAGGCCCATTAAGGGCCCAAATAGGTCATTTTGACCAAATGACCTCCCCAAACTTTGAGACCACCACCAGTAGACTCAGAATGTTATTCTGAACTGGTCAGACCCATTCCCTGACCCTGGGTCAACCTGGTTGACCAAGTCAACCTAGTTGACCCATTAGGCCCATTAAGGGCATAAACAGATCATTTGATCTAGATGACCCATTTAAACCCTGAAACCACCTCCACTAGACCCCATTCATCATTTCAAACCATTCCAGTTCAAACCCTGACCCTGGGTCAACTTGGTTGACCAAGTCAACCCAGTTGACCCATTAAGCCCATTAAGGGTTCAAATAGGTAATTTGACCCAAATAACCTATTCAAACCCTCAAAACATATCTACCAGACTCCATTTACCATTTGAAATTGATTCAGTCCAGACCCTGGCCCTAGGTCAACCTGGTTAACCAAGTCAACCCAGGTTGACCAATTTAAACCTTTAAGCCATTTAAACTTAATCAATCTCTACATCAATTTCAAATCCTTCCAAACTCCTATAACCACTTCACTTAATGATTTAAACTTGACCAGACCTTTGATCTAGTCAATAGTTGACCAAGTCAACTAAGATCTAAGGTTAACTCAATTTGACCTAGTTGGATTAAATCAAACCATACGACTAAATCAATGGTATCATGCCTTTAATATTATTCCAATATACATTCCAAGTATATTTGATTAAGCTATGAGTTAAATCATGCTCTAGTTGACCAAGTCAACTAGAAGATTTGGTCAAATCTTTAATCATATGCAAGTTTTAATTAATTTAAAACACTCCAAACCCTAAACCCCTTTAGACTCATTTAATTAACATTTAAATACCCTCCCTAGCTGCCACCTCAGCATGCCACCTGAACTTTGACTGGTCAAACAGTCAAAAAGAGGCTTTGGAGAGGTCAATTTTGGTCAAATAAGCTTAAATGACCTCCTACTCCATGCCAAATCAGCTCCAGCTGTGTGAGCTTCTTCTAGAACCTCCCTAAGCCTTTATTCAACCCTTGGATGAAGATCCAACAGCTCCTAGCCATTCCACATGCTCACAAAGTGACAAAAACCCCTTTCCACCTCATTTGTACTCTTGTCCTTTGATCCACCTGCTCCCAACAACCTCCAGGCCAGGTGGCAATCATCCAAAAGCTAACTCAATCAATCCTAGCCATCCCTTTGAATCCTAGGGTTTTGAATAGGGTAAAACACCCTATAGAGCTCTCATTCTTCATCTAATATTCTCTCACCTCTCAAGCTTCTTCCAGAAAAACTCTCTGTTCTTTCAAGCTCCCAGAGAACTCCCACACACCTTCCCACTTAAATCCAGCCAGTCAAAGCCATCTCCGACGAGCTTTTCAGCGAGCAAAAGGCTAAATCCATCCAAAGTATTTAGCTCTTAATCCAGGCGTCAAAAGCTCAAGGGATCTTCTACAAAATTATACGTGGACAAACCACAAATTCAGAGAATCCAAAAATACGCAAATCCAACGGTTAGTTTGTTCAAAATCCTTAACCCTAGCTTAATACACTTAGCTTTAATTAACTATTTAATTAGTATTCCTTAAGCCATAAAAAGCATCCCACAACATTTCTATTCAATCAAGTCATTCAGGTTTAAAATTTCAAATCAAACAAGCTATCCGATCTTTTGTTTGAGCCATTTCTTTGATTAGGGCTTTAATTTACGCTCTGTTTAAACGTTGTAGGATCTGGATCGTTGATCTTATGATCAACGGTCTTGATCCTGATTTTCTGCATTTCATCCGACCGCGTGCGGGTTCTAGCCGGATGGATTTCCTATTTGGCTCGATCCTGGCCTTTGATCCGAGACAGCGCTGAATCGGACGGTGGATGGCGGGCACAAACGCAGATAAGTTGAAATCGTGTGAGCGCCGCCATCCAATGATTGGAATTAAATGCCCGCCGCCGCCTCCGTGGTCTGCCTGGACGAATCAGCTGCTGCCACGTGGCTCCCGCCACCGCCGGCGCCGCCAGACCTTTTGAAATGATTTAAATTATATTTTAAATCATTTTAAATAAAAAAAAGAATTTTTTTTAATTAATATATATATATATTTATATATATATTATATTAATTATTTTGAATTTAATTAATCAATTTTAAAATTTAATATTAATTTTAATTAATATTAAATTATTTAATATTTTAATTAATGTTAAATACTTTATAATCTTAATTAATGTTAAATAATTTTAAAATTTTAATTAATATATAATTTTTAATATTCTGATTAATATTAAATAAGTTATTAATTTTAATTAATATTAAATAAGTTTAAAACTTTAATTAATATATATATTTTTTTTTTATATTCCAATTAATATTAAACAATTTATTACTTTAATTAATATTAAATGATTTCATATTTTAATTAATATTAATTTTAATTAGAAAGGTTTAAATATTTTTTTAAATATTTTAAAATTTTAAAATAGTTTAAGATATTTAAATATCATTTAATATTCTAATTAAGTATTTAAATAATTAGGTAATATCTCATTAATTTTAAATTTAATATTAATCTTGAAAATATTTGAACATTTAATTAAAATCTAATTAAATTATTTAATATTATTTAAATGATTTATAATATTTTAACAATTTAATAATTAATTAATATTCATTGATTTAATTAATTAATATCCCATAATTAATTAATTATTTTTAAGTTATTCTAATTTTAAAATTAAATCAATTTAAACTACATCTTATGTTTCAATTAACTAAATATTTAATTTTTAATTAATATTAATTAATGATTAATAATTTTAATATTTTTGAAAATTAATATATACATGCATATATATATATATTTAAATAATTTTAAAATTACAGAAAATTCTTAAATTTAAATTAACTTATTTTTTTAAATTATTTTTAGTCTTTAATTAATTTAAAATTTTTTAAAAATTTCTTTTAATTGATTTAAACTTCAAAAATTCATAATAAATTCATTTTAAATCAGAAAATTAAGTATAATATATCAAAATTATCAGAAAATTAAGCACTTTAATTTAAGATTAACTTCAGAGATCAAAACTTGATTAATTTTAAGTTATTTTAATTACTTAAATATTCTAATATTTAATTAATATCTAATTAAATACTAAGTCAATTATTTTGAAAATTAAAAACTTATTTTCAAATGATCTTAGTAGATCAGTAGATCTCTCAATTAGATATTAAAATCACCCTAATTATATCTTAAGTATTCTTAATTTAAAACCCATGTCTATATATAATTCCATGTATAGATTAAGTATATTTTAAAATTATTTTGAAATATATATATATATATATATACACTTAAATATTTTAGGTTGAGAAATCTACTATGAAATTTTAAACATAGATCAACATATTTGAATAGAAATTATGTGGGAGTGCTAATGAATGATTATAATCTAATCATTCATTAGTCTAATTAAGAATTTTTAGTTAACATTAATCTTTGCATGCTTAGGATGCACACACCACTTAGTCTTAGGGCTCTCCTAGACTTAGGAATTGATTGTGGTTATTTGTGCATGCTATTCATATGTATGTCAAGGGTTAGTTGAACATTGATTCAAACCTATTCAGACTTAGTAACGTCATTAAGGATAATAATTAAGGACTTGATTAGATAACTTAAAATATTTTCAATAATTAGGATTGATCTCTTATCGACTTGAAACTCAAACCATTTGAACACAGTCACACCCTCAGCCCTAGGAAAATTTCCCACTGGATTTTGAAGTCATTAAGCCACTTAATTACCTTAATCAAATTTGAACCTTAATTAAGCCTTAAAAACTTCAGAAAATTACAAACAATACCTCAAACTGACCAGAATTAAACCCTTAATCAGTGAAAAATAAAAGCCCCTTGACTGGACTTTAAAATTGAGTTTAATTTAATTTTAATTGAAATTCAATATTTAATTAATTTAATTAATTAAAAATAATTAAAAATTCCATAAAATTTTCAAACACTTGGAAATCACTCCTTAGGTCATTCCTGACCTTTGGAGTTGATTTCAAGAAGTTTGGAGGTCATTTGGATCCAAATCACAAAAAGGGTCTCTAATTAAACAATTTAAATAATTCAATAAATACTCAAAACTTCAAAAATTCATAACTAATTCAAATAAACTCCAAATTGAGCAAACTCAAAGGCCTTCAACTCATCTTAAGGTCTAATATTTATTAAAAATGTTAAGTTTCCAGAAATCAATCAATTTTGAAAAAGTCAACTTTTGGTCAAACCTCGTTCAAATTTAAGTCAAAACTTCAAACCTTCATAATAAAATCTAGAAAAATCCAATTTCAGCATACTTACTGTCTAATTGATCGTATTAAAGTCTAGTATTTTAATAAAATATTAAATTTCTAGAAAACCCTTTAAATCAAAAAGTCAAATTTTGACCCTTAAATTAAATCATTAAAATAATCCAACAATTCCAAAATTCAATAAATCATTAAAAATTTCAGAAAACACTAATTCAAACTTAAAACCAGCAATCAATCAATTTGGGTAAAAATTTATCAACCTTCAAATATTAATCAAACTCAAATCACTTAATTATATCGGGTACCACTAGGTAACCCAGGCCTACGAGGCTATTAAATTAGCCCCAAGGAAGGTGAAATAAACTTCATGGCCTCGGTGTGCAACAAAGGTGGTATCCAACAAATAATTAAATCAAATTTAAAATCAAATTCAAATCATTAAGATTTAAATTTTAATTAAAATACCCTTAAGCCTTCAACCAACCAGAACTTTAAACAACTTCAATCAAATTATCCTATTTAGGACATATCAAAACCACACAGCCTACCTCACACACTTTAGATGGTTTGCTAGGACAACCAACTCTAGTCTTAGGCTAGGCCGGTGTTTACTTTTATGCTACTTGCGTGTGCCGAGTTTTCCGTAGTTTTCATTACATGCTGGTTGCTAGATTTAATTAATTGATGTTGATGTGATTGTTTATTTATTTACCGCACTCTGAGTTGATTGATTGTACATTAGATCTACCCCTAGGTTAGGAACGATCTATACTAATTCAATCTTATGCAGGTGGTCATGCTCATACAGGGCATAAACTAAAGGGGGAAAAAATCATAATTATTAAATTGCACAGGTACTCCAGAAAACTACTAAGTTCCCCTTTAAATCAGAAAAGAGCATGGCCAAGTGTGACTGTGTTTGAGCATTTAAATTTCAAATATATTAACAGCTTGGGATGTAAATATAACTGCTGATTATTAGGATAACCCTGCAGGTTATTGAGTCTAGATTTTAATTTTAATTAATGTAATTTGAGATGAAATTTGAGTTGTAAATTCAAAATGATTTGAGATTGAGATGCTTAAACATCCAATTTGGAATCCAAAGAGGAAGGAACATCCCTTAGGGGAGAGTTCCTATCCATTTGGAGATCCAAATTAGGATGAATTTCAAATATCCAAAGAGAAAAGATAACACTCCTATTCAGGGGGGGTTTCTTTTCATTTGGATATCCAGACCCGACGATCCAAGGTGTTCCAAGAAGACGAAGAAGTGAAGAATGAGAAGAATCTCAAATCTCAAAGTCACTCGAGTCTTAGGAGTAGAATCCGAGTTGTAGTCAGTGCTACCCGACCACTTTACTTTACTGCAGACCCTGAGTTGTATAATTTAGGGCATTTGCCTATGGACTTTCATTTTGAATATTTATTTAATTATTTAAATAATTTAATTGATGTGTTGATTGCGATTAAGGACCAGCATGCTTTTAATAGTTTATTTGGTGCTCTTGCATGTCGATTTTGATTTAGCCTGGAACCCGATCGGAGGCTCGTGAGGGTACGGTCATTAACTATTTCTATTTAAACAAAATTAAAAAATTTAAGCTCAGATAGAAACTCTAACACTCTTAAGAAGTAAGCCCGGACTCACCAGGAGTTTTTCATGCATCATATTGAACCTTCTCTACCGTGTTAGGCACCTCCCCACCTGCGGGTTCTGGCAGACCACCTGACCTATTAGGGTGCAGTTCTGTCCAAGGGGATGTTGTGCAATCTTTAGGATAAAATCTATTTTTTAAGCCTGATTTTAAAATTGCTTCATTTTGATTTAAGTATTTCATCGAGTCAACTAGCATGCATCGCATTAGTAACAAATTAAAATTGAGTCTAATTCTTAATTGCATTTTTATTTAGACATTTCACCCAATATATGTTAAGGGGTCAATTAGGATCTACTCTAGATGTCGACCCCAACTCCTCAAACTCAATCTTAAATAACATCCCTAACCACTCTTTCATAAAGACTTTGACTCATGGTTTTGAAGCGTTTAGGTGGTTTAGCTGGCTCCCCAATCCAGGCCGGGGTAAGTCCAGATTGCATTGCATTAGTTAGGTACTGGGTCACTGATTTCAGTACCCATTTTAGACTTAGGTTCTGAGGCAAATGTTCAATCCTAAGACCTCAATCTTCCGGGGATCTAATTCCCACTTTCTAATAAAATTGACCACTTAAACATTAAAATCTCTTTCAATCTAATTCAAGCCCAACACTTAGGATAGTTTGAGGTGTTTCTGAAGTAATTCAGAATCTCAAAACACCTCCTACTTTTCTTCCTTTGACTCCAGAAATAAGTGTTCAATTTTGAACCAATCCCATTTGAAAATTTAAGTCCTTAACCTTCTTTGATATCAAGCTTTGAAATCCTTAATAAAATTCGTATCGTTATTTTAATCGAGAGTATTCGTAGGAAATTTCTGGTTTCCTATGATGTAATTAACTATGAGGGCTTGCGCTCGTAGGAGATTTAGAAACCCAGTCCAGATTTTCAAAACCTTTAATTAATTATCTTTGGGAAATCAAAACAAAAAATGGCGATCGTTATTTTTATATTCAAACTATTGATAATGATGGATATCTTCTTTCTTCGGATAGATATGTCAATTACAATCATAGTTCTGATTATGAAATTAATGATCCTATTCAGATTAACATAATCAAACAATTGATTAAACATCATTTTGATCTTTCGAGATCGTGTGTTGTTTCTCCTTGAGTTTGATTGTGATAATCAGGATAAATCAAGATTTATAATTTGAACCTATTAGGGAATGATATGTTCACCTTTCGAGGTGATATATCATTCATAATAAGTGTTCGATTATAAAATTTAAATTCCAGAAATTAAATATTTCCCAAAGAAAATTAAACCTCTTTTCAAAACATATATTTTTTTCAATCAAACAATGGTGAAGTAAGAAAAGTCCAGAAGTTATATCCTAGCCCCTCCACCATAAGGAATGGAGATCATGTAACCCTTGAGGAGATAGATTTAAATGAATTAATTGAATTACCTTTTGAATACTTTTTTATTAATGTTTGAAGACTTATCTCTAAGGGCCTCATGCTTAGCCGATGGACTAAGGGTTAAGCTCAATACCACAAAAGTCTTCGATATATGAAAAATAAGAGAAATTCAATGAGTGGCATCGACTTTGGTACCATAGTTTATTTGACGATGATGAATATTATCTTGTGATAACTGATTATCTTGAATTTAAGAATGTCCTTATAGAAGTTATTGATTCCCTCGACAGACTTTATTTCGAGACTTCAGATGACTCCGATGAACTTCAAGTTTGGGATGCACCCTCTGAATTCGAAGAAGAGATTGAATTGACAATTAATAAATTAAAAGAGGTTAACCTTGGAATAGAAGATGACCCTTAACCCACCTTCATAAGTTCATTAATGAGTGAGGATGAGTCTAGAGATCTGATTCAACTTCTTTTTGAGTCTAGAGACTACTTCGCCTAGACGTACGATGAAATGTCGGGTTAATCTGGTAACGTAGCAGGCTATAAACTTGGAATTCAACTCTATGTCATTCCTGTCAATCAAGCTCCTTGACGCATGTATTTAGAGATAGAGCAATAAGTTATTTTTGAAATTTAGAAATTGGTTGAGGCTAAATTTATTTGAGAGGAATAATATCCCTCTTGTGTAGCCAATGTTGTACCAATTCAAAAGAAGAATGGTCAAATTTGGATTTATGTTGATTATAGGGACCTGAATAAGGCATGTCCCAAGGATAAATTTCCTTTACCCATATCCGAGCTTATGATAGATATTACCTCTTTAAATGTCATTTTCTCCTTTATGGATGGCTCATCTGGAAATAATCAAATCAAGATGGCCCTAGACGATAAGATAAACACTCCATTTAGAACTTCCATATGAATCTTCTATTATAAGGTGATGACATTTGGCCTTAAGATTGCTAGTACAACCTACCAGTAGACCATGGCTCACATCTTTGATGGCTTAATCCATAATCAAGTTAAGAGTTATATTGATGATTTAGTTGTCAAGAGCAAAGTTAAAGGCTCACCTATGTGACTTAAGAGTCATTTTCGAGTGGTTGCACCACTACGACCTCAAAATGAATCCTTTGAAGTGTGCTTTTGGTGTCACTTCAGCGAAATTTTTGGGCTTTGTAGTGAGGCACCACGGAATTGAAATTGATCCTATCAAAGTTGAGGCCATCTTAAATGTGTTACCTCCTAAGAGCCTTACTCAATTAACGTCTATTCAAGTTATGATGGCATATAAAAGAAGGTTTATTTCAAATCTTTCTAGAAGATGTCAACCCTTCTTTGTCTTAGCCAAGAAGGATATCAAATTTATATGAGATGACAAAAGTCAAATTGCTTTTGACAACATCAAAGAATATCTTACTAATTTGCTAGTCTTGGCAGCCCCTATTTCAGGAAAACCTGTTATTTATTACACTGCCTCCATCGATGAGTCGCTTGGTGCCATTCTGGCTCAAGTCAATGATGAGAGGAATGAGAATGCTCTCTATTACCTAAGCTGAAGACTTCTCCTTAAAAAAATTTGGTACCTCTTAATCGAGAAGCATTATCTTTCTTTAGTTTTTACAGCCCAAAAACTAAGACATTAAATGCTCTCTCATCAAGTAAACTTGATTTTTAGAGTCAATCCCTTACAATATGTTATGACCTGGCCTATGTTGTCAGGATGTTTGGCACAATGGTCAATGATATTACTTCAATTTGAGATCACTTTCATTCTCTTGTGTGCTGTGAAAGGATAGGTAGTGGCTGACTTCCTTACAGCACACCCACTACCGCTGGATTCTCCTTTAAATAATAATTTACCAGATGAATAAATCATGAGCTTAGAAGAATATGACAATCACATCTGAAAACTATATTTTGATGGTGTGGTGTCCTCTCAATGAGATAAAACTCAAAAATCTTCAATCTCCAAAAAAGCAGAATTGGCCAGATTTTTATAATACCAGAAAAGGGAATGATGTATTTTTCCTACCATCTATTAGAGCCTTGCACGAATAATAAGGTTCAATATGAAGCTCTAATAATTGGCTTAGAACTTGCAATTTTGATGGAGATTAAAGAGATAAAAATCTTTGTTGATTCTCAACTTGTGATCAACCAGATTATAGGAACCTATAAGGTTTTTAATTCTAAACTCCTCAATATCACTAGTTCATCAATCACCTGCTCGAACAAATTCTTGTTGTAACTTTATAAAGAATTCCCCATGGAAATAATTCTGTAGCGGATGCCTTAGTGAAGCTTGCAAAGGAATTTGCCTGCCCAAGTGAAGACTCCATTCCTATAAAGATTCAAGGTCATTAGGTCCTATCTCCTATAGATTTGGAGCATATTAACAAACAGTCCTCCTAGGTCCTATTTTCCTCCTCTGTAATCGATGAAGAGGACAACTGGAGATAACCTTTATTCTACTACCTTTAGCAAGGCAAACTTTCCCAAGATAAATCTCATGCCAATAAAATCAAGAAGCGTACCTTATCATATGCACTTGTGAATAATACACTTGTGAATAATACATTATATCACTGATTATTTGATCAGATGTGGCTACATTGTTTAGACAAATGAGAGGCCCTGAAGATTATGAATGAGATCCACAATAGATTATATGGTGCTCATCAATCGAGTCCTAAGATAAAGTTGAAAATTAAGAGACTTAGATCTACTAGCATATGATGATTGATGATTGCGATATTATAAAATATTATCATCAATGCCAAGTACATAGTGTGATCTTACATCAGCCACCTAACATGTTACATCCTATGATAGCTTCATGGCCCTTAGAGAGTTAGGACACTGATGTTATCGGGCCTATTGACCCTCATTCTTCATGGGGTCATCACTTCATTTTAGTAGCGACTGAATACTTTTTTAAGTGGGCAGAAGAAATTCCCCTACGAAATATAACATCACACCATGTCATGAAATTTTTTCATGATCATATTGTATATCAATTCGGTGTGCCCCACCAAATCATATTTGATAATGGGTCTGCTTTCAAGTCTATGAATATCAATAATTTTATAATGCACCACAATATTGAGTGAAGATACTCGATAATATATTACCCATGGGCTAATGGCTTAGTTGAGGCCTTTAATATAACTCTGGTACAGATCATTAAGAAGACCCTCGATGATAATAAAAACTAATGGGAAGAGAGGTTGGTGGAAGCCTTTGGGCCTATCGGACCACTTATAGGGCCTCGACCCTATCCACTCTGTTTACACTAATGTATGGAACCGAGGTCGTACTCCCTTTGGAAGTGCATATTCCTTCACTCAGAGTAATGGTCCAAAACCAAATTATAACTGAATAGAATGCATGATTTCGGCTAAAAAATCTTAAAGGCCTTGAAGAGCATCATCTCTAAGCCAAGTAGAGTCTAAAGTTATAGAAAGCCCAAATGATTCAAGCTCATGATAAGTTAGTGCGACGTAGACCCTTCCAAGTAGGAGACTTGGTCTTGGTTCTTTGGAGGCTGAACTTAGCTCACCGAAAGATTGGTGGAAAGTTTGAACCGACATGGGAAGGACCCTTCTTCATAGAGATAGACTACAAATGGGGCTCATATCAGCTAGTGGATTATAAAGGAAATCACCCAATATTGTCTATCAATGGGTGTTTCCTTAAGAAATATTATGCTTGATGTAGCTTGAATTTTAATTAATAAAATGTCTTTGAATTCATAATTGAGTTGACATATTTTTGTTCGAATTAAAAAGAAAAGAAATTATCATCAAAAGCGCTCCATCTAGTGTTTTTTTAGGTTAGGATTCTTCCTTTCCTTAGGATTAGATGTGCTAGTGGTGGATTACGCCCTTTCTAGCACCATCCTATTTTTGATCCGAGATTTTCTTTTCTTTTATGATAGTTTCTTTCTTTACTTAGGATTAGATGTACTAGTGGTGGAGTATGCCCTTTATGACACCATCCTAGTTTAATCCAGTTTTCTTTTCCTTTAGGTTAGGATTCTTCCTTTCGTTAGGATTAGACATGCTAGCGGTGGATAATGCCCTTCATGGCACCATCCTAGTTTTGATTCCCGGTTTTCTTTTCCTTTAGGATAGTTTCTTCCTTTACTTAGGATTAGATAGTTTAGTAGTGGAGTGCACCCTTCGTGGCACCATCATAGTTTAATCTAGTTTTATTTTCCTTTATATTAGGATTCTTCCTTTCCTTAGGATTAGATGTGCTAGTGGTGGATAACGCCCTTCATGGCACCATCCTGCTTTTGATCCCTGATTTTTTTCCATTAGGATAGGTTCTTCCTTTCATTAGGATTAGATGCACTAGTGCTGGAGTACGCCCTTCGTGGCACCATCCTAGTCTAATCCAATTTTCTTTTCCTTTAGGTTAGGTTCTTCATTTCCTTAGGATTAGACATGCTAGTGGTGAAGTATGCCCTTTGTGGCACCATCCTAGTTTAATCCAATTTTCTTTTTCTTTAGGTTATGATTCTTCCTTTCCTTAGGATTAGATGTGATAGTGGTGGAAAATGCTCTACATGGCTCCATCCTAGTTTTAACCCAGTTTGCCTTTCCTTTAGATCAGGATTCTTCCTTTCCTTAGGATTAGATGTGCTAGTTGTGGATAATACCCTTCATGGCATAACCCTATTGTAAATTAATTTTCTTCTCCTTAAGGTTAGGTGTCTCCTCTCCTTAGGATTAGAGATCCCAGACTTGAAATTTCCATTCAGTCAACTCCAATATGTGCAGTATAACTTCGTTCTACTATATATATTGGGGGTCCATTTGTTAACCTCATTTCTATAATTAGGTTATCAAGACCTATCTACATTCCTCTTTAGTGACCAGATGATAAAAAAGTGTCCACTTGTCAATCATATAGGTCCCAATCAAATTTTAATTCAGACCTCGATTCAAACCTCAACCCTAGCCTTTAATTCTAGACTTCAAACCAGCTTTTAGTCAAACTTTAAATCCCATCCAATCAATTTCAATTATTCATTTGATTGGGATTGAGATGTAAAATTCAAACTCAATCATTCAAATCCAAAATCAAATCCAAACCTATAATCTTAGGTCAAAATCCCAGGGTTAAGGACCTATGTCTTGAAACCCTTTCTAGGTGATTTTTCAGTCCCCTTGAAATCTAGTCAAATGACATGTGATTCATAATCTACTAATTGAATATTGACTAGGCATGTCCCTAGGGTCAACCCTCCAAATTTGAGCTCAATTTGAAACCTTTAACCCAAAAAACCAAATTGATTTCAAAAGGGCGTAAAATCTTTAAATATTTATAGCCTATGCCACTAGACTTGGCATTTAGTGGAAATTGACCTTGGGGCCCTTCCCAAAACCCTTGAGCCAGCTCATAACCTCCATTATGACATGTTGACTAGTAAACTACACTTTATGGGACCTTTGAGGATGAATTGACCAGGGGTCAAAATGACCAAAATGCCCTTTAAAGAGATTTTTGGACTTTTCCCCAAAATTCAACATGACTCAACCATATCAAACCTTGAAACCTCTTATAATGCATCCCAAACATCATTAGGAATGCATTAGACTCAAATTCACCTTTTGGATTGACTTGGTTGACCAAATTAACCATGATTTACTAAAATACCCCTTAAGGGTTTAAATTTCAATTTCAATCCAAATGACCATTCTAATGCATGGGACTACCTCCATTGGTCTACATTAATTAATTTGAATTTGTTGTGCCCAAACTCAACTTTTAGTTTGACCTAGTTGACCAAATTGCCCTTTAAGGATTTAAACACCCATTTCAAACCAAATGAACTCCTATCAACTTGGGACCACTCGTATTAGATTCAAATCTTCAATCCAAACTTAATGAACCTAGCTCTTAACCCTTGGTCAACTTGGTTGACCAAGTTAATCAAGCTTGACTCAGTTCATATACAGTTCAACCCTTATTAAACCCTTTGACAAAAGCATTCTCAACCCCATTTAAACCCATAGGAAACCCATTGAGTCGCTAGAGAGGTCCCCTTGGAAGGCTTAAGCCTTGGGCCGACTTGGCTTAGCCATTTGGATTAACCCAAGTGTCCAAAGAGGGTCGCCCATGAGCAAAATTCTACCTTAAGCTAAATTGGATTAAACCAATGGTTGCATTTGATCCCCCATGACGCAATGCACCTACCCTAATTGACCCAGCCCTTGGGTCAACTCAGGTTGGGAATTGGTCTAGCCCAAATTGGTTAAAACTACTATAGGTTGAGCCATTTCCCAACCTAGACTTCCCCAATTTCAACCAATGCTTGTATTGGGTGACTTGAGGTCCAACACATCTATCTTAGTCAACCCAACCCTTGGGTTGACTTGGGTAAAGACCAATGCTAGCACAAACTGGTCAAAACCACTTTGAATTGAGCCAACATTCACCTCAGATCAAATTAGACTCAACTACCTATTGCATTATATAGGCCTTGATTCAACACATCTCCTACATCAAATCTAGCCCTTGACTTAACCCAGGCTACACCTAGGTCAAACCAAACTGTATAAGTTAGGGTCAACTCGAGCCACTTGGTTGAATCGGGCTACCTCCAGCCCAATTAGCTCTTCCAATGAGCTCACTAGACTCCCAGTGACCTTTCCACCTCATCTTGACCCAGCTAGTGGCTGTTGGTGGGAACAGCAAGAATATTGGAGCTCCGATGGCATCCTCCATCTCGGGCCTCACCCAAAGCCTTCTAGAGCCTAGGTTCATCTACCTTAGTCTCATGAGGCTCAAACACGATGTCTCCTCATACATGGCTGTCATCCAATGGTTTACCCAAGCCATCCCGACTGTCCATGGCCCAATAATAGCTTGAATAGGTCACCCCATTCAAGTTGAATTCATTGACCTCTAGCTTTTTAAAACCATTCCCCAGAGCTTCCTCAATATTCCTATCCTCTCCCTCAGCCTTTAGCCCTCTCTAGACATCTATTTGAGTGAGCTCCAATGAACCTTCTCTGCACTCAGCTCGATGTCCTACCTCTAGCCACCCTCTGATCTTGACTTCTAAAGGAGAACTATTCGCCTTCGCCCCCTGAACCTTCCTGATATAAAAACCCATTCATCTATAAGGTGAAAACTCAATAATCTGGTCATGTGTGAAAGAAACTTTCAATCCAATGGATTTTCACCATTTGATTAAAAGCTTTTGTTGTCTTGATCCTCACTGTGAATTTTGGTGGTGTTTTACCGGTGGGATCTCTCGGATTATGCTGTAGAAGCCTTACAGTTATGGTAAACTACAAGAGGTTGAATAAATAATCAAAGCCAATGATTTTAATTAATGGCTTTGATTAGATATAGTGGTTTGGAGTGCTTTTAACCATAGCCATTCGATCTTATATCAAACAGCCATGGTTTACTCCACATTATCTAGCTAGCCTACAATCATTACATTGTCAATTAGACGGGCCGCATGGAACATATGCGGCTGATTGGGTAATTCTAAGGTTTAAATTCATAAAAAAATCAATGAACTTTGAAAATTAATATCTCCTCATCCACTTGGCTGATTTAGATGTTCTTAGGCTCATTAGAAAGGTCTTAAGCAGACCTTCAAAATCCATATGGTCTTAGTCCCTAAGCATAGATGAAATTTAAATAATAAGACCTCAAGCTCTAGCGACTCGCTGGTAATTTCTAGGGTTTGCGCTGGGAGCTTGATTTTTATTAGATCGTGACAGGTTTCTTTTGTAGTTTATTTAGGTTTTTCTTTTCTGATATTCCATCGTATGCTCTTTTAATTTTCCAAGTTTTTCTACTTTTACCTCTGTTGTTGTCGCTATTCGATGATGACTTCATCATCATCGAACCCTTGGATAACTTGTAAGCTGATGGTTTTGAGTAAATTTTCTAGCTTATCTGGAACATCTGATAACGGTAACTCTCGGCTGTTTAAGGATGCTGTTGTGGGTTCTTCCTATGCTTTGACTCCTAAGTTTGATGTTTTGCATACCTCTTTTAAAGGTATCCCTACTTTGATGTTTGACAAAAAAAGTGATTGATTAGTTAGTTTCTCCCTTCAAATTCACTTTGATAGGGAAGTTTGTTGTGCGTCGACCTAACCTTGACTTTATTCATGCTTTCTTCACTAATCTTAAACTCTCTGAAACATTTTCAATTGGTTTGATGGTTCAACGTCATATTGTAATTCAACTGAATAATGATTTAGAATACAGTCGCATATTTGCTCGTAGAGTTTACTATCTCAATTATTATCAAATGCAGTTGTTGAAGTGGGCACCTTTCTTTGACATAAAAGAAGAATCTCAGATTGCTCCCATTTTGGTGACGTTTCCTAATTTGAGATTGCACATGTTCCATACGCACATTTTATTTGCTCTAGCATCGATCTTTGGCATGCCTCTCCAAATAGACCAAGCCACAACATCAATTACTCGACCATCTGTGGCTAGGATCTTAGTTGAAATGGATGTGTCCAAGTAGCATCCTAAGGAGATATGGCTTGGTCCTAAAAATGGTGGTTACCTTCAAAAAGTTGAATTTTAGAATTTACCAATTTTTGTAATCATTATCATATGCATGGGCATAGTATTTCAGAATGTTTTATATTACACCCAATTTTGCACATGAAAAAAGAATCTCCTAAAGAAGTGAAAGAAAGTGATTTAATTATTTTTCCTTTACGTTGTAATGATAATGAGATTTTGTAGGAAAATAATTCAAACAAGGATTTCCTGGAAACTAAAGGCAAGGCACAAGTTCATCAATCTATTTTGATAAATGAAAATGAATGTGGGGGACCTATTAAATTGGTTCAAGAGGGATCAATGGAAAAGGAATCTATTAATTCCTTGGAGGAAGGTAATGCACCTGATGTTGAGAGTAGTGGGTGAAGCAATTGGCCATAATTTATTCTAAGCATAATAATAATTTACATTCTTATCAATTACCTTGCTGTACTAATAAGAATTTAGTGGACTTTGACTCTATTGCTACTAATCCATAGGAATGAACCAAGTTAATATTAACATCTCTTCAAATGAACAGGTTGATGTGGAATAGGATGAACTTCATCATATGGTGGAGGGGGAGCTCCTACAGGATAAGCAGAGGAAAGAGAACATGAGTTGCTGAATAATGTCAATGGAAATGGTTGTAAGAATGCCTCAACTTTAACTAATAATGTTGATTGTGGTAATGATTATGCTAATGATTCTAGTAAGGAGTATGATCAGTATACTCATGTGAAAAATAATAAAAATAAGAAGCAAAAAGATGTGAATTGCATTCACCTAGATCTACCCGATCTCAAGCTTTTAACAAATAACTTTTTTATGATTAAGTTCATAATTTGGAATGTTAGGGGCATTGATTTTTCTTCTTCTAGAACTAGGATTAAAAATTTATGTCGTATTCATAATGTAGTGCTTTTAGTTTTACTTGAGCCTCTTATTTTTGCTACTAAATTGGATGATACCTCCCGTTATTTAGGATTTAACCATAGTTTGGCAAATATTTCTAACAAAATTTGGGCTTTTTGGAAAGATCCTATTGTTATTGATATTATTGCTGATTTTTCCCAAGTTCTACATTGTAATATTTAATTTATGTAGTTTAATTGTTGTTCTTCTTTTGTCTATGCTTCTTTTTCTTGTGGTATTAGAAAAGAATTATAGAATCAACTTACTATCTTTGACGAAATTGTTAACATGCCCTGGTTTGTGGGGGGTGATTTAAAGATAATCACTAACCCTTCTAAATGAATTGGTGGTTCTAATCCTATTTATCAGTCTATGGAGGATTTCAATAATATGATTTTGGACTGTAATCTTGCTGATATTGGTTTTTCTGGAAATACTTTTACTTGGAATCATGGTAATATGTGGCAATGTTTAGATCGTGTGATATTTAATGATCTGTGGATTAATTCTAATAATAACACCTTTGTGGAGCATCTTTGTAAAACTTTCTCGGACCATTCTCCTCTGCTTATTGGTATTACATCAATGCAGAATGGTAATTCTTTCCCTTTTAGATTTCAAAATATGTGGCTTTTAGATGACTATTTTTTAACTATGGTCAAGGAAAATTAGCAGGCCCCTTTGCATCCTAATAATTTGATTAGGGGTATGAGTAGACTTTAGTTTAAACTTAAAAGGCTTAAGTATAAAAATAATTGGCAGAACAGAAATGTCTTTAAAAATTTAGTTTCCATTATCTTAGATACTGAAGATAAAGTTATTTCTATTGAACTTAAGTGCCAACTTGACCCTTGCATTGATAATTTGAGGAGTCTTCGAGAGGTGAAGAACCCTCTTTTTAGGCTTCAAGAATAAGAGGTGTTGCAAATCTGGATTCAAGGATTATAATTTTAATGTTAACAAACATTCTTGTTTCTATTTTTATTAACTAACCTTTTAGGTCCACAAGATTAATTGCAATTCAAGTCAGCTCAAGATCGGGTTTGTGTGTGTCCAAATGTAATTTTTTCCTTTTCTTGAGTCAAATGTAATGTAATGGATCCCCAAGCTAAGTAACCTTGCACACACACACTCAGGTGGAGAATTTTAGCTTGGTTGATTTTCCTGTTTATTTTTCTGTGATATTTTTGTACTGTCTTTCTATGTTCTTCTGGGTGTTTTTCTATTTTCTCTTTTTTGAGATGTCAAAAGGGGGAGTAGTTTATGTTGTTAGTACTTTTGGTTATTATACTATTTTGGGTTATTAGTGTTCAGTGTTGTTGTACTATTTGCCTGTCATAATAGAATTTACAATACTTAGTTTTCCTTGATCTGTGTCTTACTTGTTGAGTTGGAAATTATCTAACAAATGTTTTCCATCATCAAAAAGGGGGAGATTATTCTAAATCTGGATTCAAGGATTATAATTTTGATGATAACAAACATTCCTTTTTTTTGCTTTTATTGACTAACCTTTTAGGTCCACAAGATTAATTACAATTCAAGCTAGCGCAAGATCGGGTCTGTGTGTGTTCAAATGTAAGTTTTTTCGTTTCTTTAGTCAAATATAATGTAATGGATCCCTAAGCTAAGTAACCTTGCACACACACACTCAAGGAGAGAATTTTAGTGAGTTAGAGTTTCTATTATATTTTGATCAAATCATCCTGGATGATCTAAATATCATCCTGGACAATCCAGTGAAAATAGGAACCCTAATTAAAGCAACCATATTAAGTCTGTCTGATTAAGCAGATAGTCCAAGATAATCCCTTATCGTCTGGGATGATATGCTCAAATCAAAACTTCTCAGTCGCCAGACTTATTTAGGCAGGTTTTTATTTTAGAAATTATATCTAATCGTACATGATGATATATACATCATCCTGGATAATCCATTACAATCATGCCTAAATTAGTCAGATGATTAAGGAAAGTAATTAAGGATGATTGATCGATCATATCATCCTAGACGATCGAAAGATCATCCTAGACGATCAGTTATAATTTCTCATCATCCATTATACTTCTCCTGGATAACCCATCCAATGTGCTGAACGATATGGCCATATTTATACTAATCATATAGGACGATAGACTTATCATCCTGGATGAACAGTTATATTAAAATCATCCCAAATAGTTATCCTGGACGACCTGACCGATGTGCTGGACGATATTGGTCATTTTTGAACTAATCGTACAGGACGATAGACATATCGTCCTGGACAATCAAGTCATTTTCTAGGGTTTAGAATTTGAGTCATCTTCTCCATTCATCATCCCTTATCCTTTGGTGGCTCTGTGGGAAGGATCGTCAATAAGAAGATTGAGGTTCTCTGGCTGCTTCAAAAGGAAGCGAAAGGAGTTTGGGTTCTCTACCTCACCAGGGATGGTGAAAAGGAGTTTTGTAAAGGCTTCTCTGTCTTGCTGTGGGAGCAAAAGGAGAGTTACTGAGTTTTAGTGCAATACCTAGAGGGGAGGCTCTGGGGAGTATATGTAGGTCAAGTTGACCGAACCACTATAAAATATGGTATGTTCTTTCTTTTACTATTCTACTTTTTAATTTTTGCACTCTATTTTTTGTGGATGATCGTGTGGTTAAAGTTATTATTTTGTTTGATTAAACATCTCCACATTAATGTGAAATTATAATTATTTTAAAACATTTAAAAAGGTTTCAAAATCATTTTTGCTTAAGAATTTTTAGAACTACCAATTCACCCCTCCCCCCGTCTTGGTTAGCCTCATGCTAGTTTATAAGGGCTTAACAACCCTAACAAACTTTCATGAGGAAATTTATTAGAAACAAAGGGCTGTCTCTAAGTATATTATTGATGGTGACAAAAATATAAAGTATTTTCATGCTTTGGTCAAAAAGAATAGAGCCAAAAACTTCATCCATAAAATCTATCTTTTCAATGGTAGTTATACTAAGGATAAAGAGGAAATTACCAACTTTGTTGTGGACCATTTCAATAATAATTTTAATAAAAGCTTTGAGCCTACCCCTATGGATTACTCTAATTTCATCCCTTCTATCATTAATGAGGTTGATAACAATACTTTAACCACCACTCCTTCTTTGGATGAAGTTAAGCAGACAGTTTTTGTATGAATGTGGATTTTGTTCCTGGTCTTGATGGTTATATTACCAATTTTTTCCAAAAATCTTGGAACATCATTAGTGTGGATTTATATGCTGCTGTTTTGGATTTTTTTTCCTATAACATTATTCCTAATTTTTTTTTAGTATCTCGATTGTGCTTATTCCTAAAAAGGTTGTTATTAATACTTGGGTTGATTTTCATCCTATTAGTCTTTGCTCCTTTTTTAGTAAACTTATATCAAAAATTTTAATGAACTCATCTTACTCCCTTGCTTGCTAGAATAATTTCACCTAATTAAACTGACTTTGTTAAAGGTAAAGCTATTACTAAGAATATCTTACTTGCTCAAGAGCTCACGCATGATCTGGATCTTAATGTGAGAGGTGTGAATATTATTTTTAAACTTGACATTGCTAAAGCCTATGATAACATCAATTAGACTTTTTTGTATTCCATTTTATAATTATTTGGTTTTAATTCTGATTTTATTAAGTTGATCAAGAATTGTATTGAAGGCCCTTTCTTTTATGTCATTGTTAATGGTAAAAGTAATGGTTTCTTTAAGTCTTCCCATGGCTTCAAACAAGGTGACCCTAGTTCCCCTGCTCTTTTCATTATTACTGCTAAATACCTTTCTAGGGGTCTAACTCATTTGTTTGAAAGATACCCTAATCTTAATTATAGAACTTTAGGTGGTTTTCCTATCTATCATCTTTTTTTTGCCAATGATGTTATTATTTTCTCTAATGGCTCTTTGAATATGTTAATGTTCTTACTAGATTTCTGCATGATTTTGAGATTAGAAGTGGTCTTAATCTGAATAAAAATAAGTGTTGCGTTATTGCTACTAAAAACATGCCTGCTACCCATATTAATGCTGCTAGACATATCACTAGTTTTATTCAAGGTTCTTTGCCTTTAAAGTATCTTGGAGTTCCTATTTTTAAGGGTTGAAAAAAATCTTTCCTTTTAATGATTTAATTGCCTCTGTGAATAGCAGACTTATCTGTTGGGAGTTCAACTTCTTAAGTTTTGGTGGGAGATTGATTTTGATCAAGAGTGTTTTATGCTCTCTTCCTATCTATATTTTCCAAACTATTCAACCTACTTTGGCTGTTTGTAATAGACATGAAAAATTATTCAATTAAATTCTTTTGGAAAGGAAATAGATCTAATTCTAAAATTCTCTGGACTACGTGGAGTAACTATTATGAGGTGCTTGAAGAAGGTGCTTTAGGGTGTAAAAATATGGCCGACTTAGCTTCTACCTTTTCCATCAAATTATGGTTTAATTTTAGTGCTAAGTCTACTCTTTGGGCTAAATACATGACTGTGAAATACTATGTGGGCAAACACCCTACCTTGTGTACTTATAAGTAGGGTGATTCCAGAGTTTGGAGAAGACTTTGCAACATAAAATGGGTTGCAGAACCTCATATTAAATGGGGTGTTAGTCAGGCTAACCTCTTTTTTTGGTAGGATCATTGGCTGGGTAAGACTTCTATTGATCAAATAATCAATTCTTTCTCTACTATGGATACCAAGGTTAATTATTTTATTACTAATAATTATTGGGATTATTCTAAATTCATTGAAGTAGTTCCTACTACTTTAATTACTCTCATTTTGTAAATTCCATTAAATATTGAAGGTGATGATATTTTATTATGCAACATGACTAGTAATGGCATCTTTAGACTTAAGGATGCTTGGAATGTTTTTAGAACTAAGAATGCTACTTCAAAAATTATTTCTATGTTATGTCATAAAAGTATCATGACTACCATTGTTACTTTTACTTGGAGAGTGTTACATAAATATGTTCCTACTAGTGATAATTTAATTAAAAGAGGTTTTATTTTACCTTCTAAATGTCAATGTTGCTATCACGTGGAGAACATGCATCATGTTTTTATCTCTAGTCCTATTGCCTTTAAAATTTGGATTTATTTTGAAGACATTTTCAAGTTTAATCATTTTTATGGTAATATTAGCATCAAGGAATTCTTAAATATTTGGTTTACAAGTTCTCGTGGCCATATTAGGAATATCATTCCTTCCCTCACTTTGTGGTATCTTTGGTTTGCTCGGAATAATTCCATTTTCAATAATGTTGTTATGGATCACCACCATATTATTAGGAATATTAAAAATAAGATTCTTAATCTTTTTAATGCTCATCTTTTGTCTAACAAAAACTTTAGTGGGTTTACTTTTATTGCTAAAGAATTTGGGATTGTCTTTAATGATATCCATGTCACTGATGGCCCAAAACTTATTCATTGTTACAAACCATCCTACAATACTTTTAAACTCAATTGTGATGGTTCTATTAAAGATAATGCTTATGATTGTGGTGGCATCATTAAAGTTTTTTAGGGTAATTTCATTATGGCTTATGCTGGTCCTCTTTCTGGATGTTCTATTATTTTTGCTAAACTTTCTGGTATACTAAATGGTTTAAAATAATGTCTTTCTCTTGGTATTAGTAACATTTTGATTAAAGTTGATGCCATGCAATGTCTCCATTATTTGAAAAAAAATGATGAAAAAATTTGCAATCCTGAGTTGTTTTATCTTATTAAGGAAATCAAGCAATTGTTGATCTTTTTCAATGCTGATATTTCTCACATATATAGAGATGGTAATGCATGTACTGACTGGTTAGCTAATTACGGCTGTAGTCTACAGTATCTTATTGACTTATCCTACTTGACTTTACCAACCATTTTAAAAGGCCTTATCATATTAGATAAACTTGGTTTCCCTTAAGTTAGACATTTATCCTTACTTATGGTTTTCAGCCATGTTGTGGTTTTGGTTCTCTTCTTTGAATGATTCTCTACTCTTGGAAGCTTATGTTTCGTCTGTGAATACCAGTTGCAATTTTTATAATGTTTGTGGTGTTTGGGAGGTGGTTTTGTCTAGCAGTGATTGGACTAGTTTTCATTATAGCCATTTTATTAACTGCTACTCATCTTATCCTTTTCCTTGCTAGAGTGGGAGGGGTGGATATCTGTTATTATGGAGTTTGGTCTGGTTGTATCTTTATGGATATCAATTATTATGGATTTTGTTCTGGTCAAATAGAGTTTGGATTTTTTATCCTTATGTGTATCTCTAGTGCCACATTTTTAATCTTGTTAGCTCGGTGTGGGGTATGGTGGGTTATGTGGGAAATGTTTTCAATTTTTCATAGGGTGTTGCAACAATTATATGAATCTTTATCTCAGTATTTAATCTAGTTTTTTTCCCATTCTGGATTTGGAATTGGATCAGATTTGAGTGGAAGTTGGTATTTTGGTTTCATGATTTATATGATACTATACACCAAAGCTAGATGTTGTCTCCCTAATTTCTTAATTATCCTGTAATTTGGTTATGCTTTGCATTATCTGGCGTTTGCAATTACATCCTCTATAATCTTCTTATTGATATGGCTGGGCTGTTTGATACCTCTGGGTGGACTTCGATTTGGTTTCTTTTTTCTGGAGTCTGTAGTTCTATTTGCCTGGGATTTCCTATATTTAATTGTTGTCTGTAGCATCTGATGGACATGCATTTTTTTTCTTTTTTATCTTGGTTTGTGTGGATCTTCTCTCCTAATTATTACTGGATTGGGTGGGATTTGCGTTACTGGACGTGCCTCTGGCCGAGCATCTAAAGGTTGTTTAAATTGATTAACTTGATGGATGTGATGTTTGATAGCTTTATTAGTTATTGGTGGTTAGTTTTGCCTGTCTATAGCCTCTTCTTGACTGTTATTTCCCTAATGTTGCATTATCTTGTGCTTTGGCTGGGGGTGTTTGATAATGCCAGTCACGGGTTTATTATTTGGTACTTTACCACCTCTTATAATGATGGCATTTGGTTTGTTTTGGATTGCTTGATCCGGCAGAATTTTTCCAATTCTTAAACACTAAAGAAGTATTATAAAGCCCCTTCTGATTATTTTGATAAGTCCAGTCATGTTGATGGTTGGTTGTTGGGTTATATCATTACTTGTTTATGGGAAGGTTGCTTTTACTCTTTATGCTGATTTTGTTCTTTCGACTGACTGTGGATGAATTCAATCATTTTAAGGTTAATTTTGGATAACTTTATAAAGGAGAATATTGTTCTTATTATTTTTGTGAATATTTTCTTGTAGGTTGCTTATAGTGCAGGTTTTTTGGCTTTAGAATGTTTGGATGAGAAGATGGGAGCTAATGACAATCTTTTGATCTTTTCAAAATTTTGGGTGCTGGTTACTTACCTCCTTAGAATGTACCTAGGAAATTTTCTACTTGCACTTAGTAGGGAACTTGAGCTCTTGGTTTTATTTTAAATTTTTTTGTAGCTCCTTGGAGTAGCAGGAAGCTCGAGGTCCCTTTAAGGACGTTGTAATCTTTCTTTTAATCAACGTGTAGGCCCTCTGTGGGTATCCCCCAAAAAAAATGAAACTTAAGTTATAACAGTTAGAACCTTAGGGGTATTTTTACAAATTTGGCATTAGGTTAACTCTTTAAAGATTAAAACTTTGGTAAATTACTTTGGGCAAGTCTCTAACATGTCCAAAATTTTTCTCCCTGTTTGATTTAATTAAGGGCTAGTTTTGGTTAATTTAAATTGAAGGGTCATGATTTTACCCTTAAATTTAAACTAACTCAATCATCTTTCCAATGATATTTAGGTTGTGTGCTTTTGTGTGTTAATTGTGCATAGTATAAGGGTTAGTTAGCCCTCAATTTCACCTTAATCCCATACCAAGATTGTTTTATTCAAATTTTTGAAGGTGACCCTAGGGTTACCTTAGGTGGTTTGGTTAACCACCTTAGAGGATTCATCATGGGCCAAAATTCAGTAGGCTTGGGCATTGAGATTAGGTGAACTTATGGCCCAAGTTTTATTGGAATTGGTGCCCATTTGGTCCACCATTTAGGAGACCCAAAATCAACCCTTAAAATTGACTTAGGATTTTAATTAATTCATAAAAAATTTAAATTAAATACTACAAATTCACATAATATATTAAATTGATCATAATTCAACTCTCTACCAATAAAAATTTAAAGCTCTATTAGTTGACATCAATTTTAAATTTAATTTAATTTTTAATAAAAATTACCTTTTAATTAATTAAAAATATTTAAAAATTCCAAAAAAATTCTTGAACGCTTGGAATTATGCCCTTAGGTCATTTTTGACCTTTGGGGGGTGATTTCAAGTAGTTTGGGATTGATTTAGATCAAAATCTTCAAAATATTTCTAATTAAGCAATTTTAAAATTTCATTTAATTAACCAAACTTTAAAAAATCATAAGTAGTTTTATAAAATTCTAAATTGATCAAACTTCAAGCCATTAACCTCCATTTAAGGTCTAATATTTTCTAAATATGTCAAACCTTCAAAATTCAGTCAAAGTCAAAAAGTAAACAATTTGGTCAATTATAGGTCAAAACTAGCTCAAACTTTCAAAAATAACTTAATGTAGAAAATTTCAAATCCAATAAACTAATAGTCTAATTACTTATCTTAAGGTCTATTATTTAGAAAAAATATTAAAAAACCAGAAATCACTCTAATTTAAATAGCCAATTTTGGACCCCTTTCTAATTAATGTAATTAAATAATTACAAAAATTCCTAAAATTCGATAAATAACTAAAATTCTAAAAATCATTAATTTGATTAATAAAATTGATTAACAAACCATTAACACACAACAAGCACTCCAAAAAGGAAGTTTTTAGAATGGACTACCTTTTGTTGTGGAGCTAAGTGTCCTAAGGAGGCGTGGTTTCTCGAGCTGACTGTGACAATGCCACGAATGGATTCAGAGGAGTATAAAATCTTAAAATTAAGTGACTCTTAATTACTTAAGTAAACTAAAATCCTTAATTTAACAACATCAACCTAGTTTATAGGCTGGACTACCTTGAGCTGTGGAGCTAAGTATCCTAAGGAGGCCTGATTTCTCGAGCCCACTATGACAATGCCATGAACCGGTTGTTGAAAAACTTAAATTAATTTGATCCTTAAAATTAGTAACTAATCAAGTTAATTAAAAATTGTTAGTATTTTAATTTCTAACCATTTAAATTAATTTAATCAACTGGTTATAATTGGGTAACCCAGGCCTATGAGGCTATTAACTTAACCCCAAGGAAGGTGAAATAAACTTTATAGCTCCTGTGTAAACAAAGGTAGTAACCATTTAACACTTAAAATATACTTTGAAATTGACTTTAAAACACTAATATTTAAACTCAAATCTAAAATCCCTATAAGCCTTTCAACCGATCAAAATAGTAGACAACTATAATAAATTACCAAGTCTAGGACATATCTAAGTCACACAACCTTCCGCATACACTTTAGATGGTTTGCTAAGACAACCAACTCTAGTCTTAGGCTAGGCTGGTGTTTACTTTTTTACTGTTGTGTGTCGAGTTTTTTGAAGTTTTCACTACATGCTAATTAAAAAGTGATTGATTGATGTGAGTGTTTATTTAATTATGTAATCTATGAATTGATGTGATTTATAATAGATTACGCTTAGGTCAGAAATGATCTGGATGCTTATAGGATTTTCTGCAGGTGTCCATGCTCATGGAGGGCTAAAATAAAATTTAAATTTATAAAATTTTTTACAGGTACTAATTGTTAAAGCCCCCCCCCCCCCTCCCCCCCTTTAAATTTGAGAGAGCATGGCCAAGTGTGGTTGAGAATTTAATTTTATGTAAATATATAATTGTTTGGGATTTTTATTTATATTAATTGCTTATGATAACCCTACAGAGATATTAGATTTTTATTTTGAATTATAATGTAATTTAATTAAGTTGTAATGTGAAAGTGTCTTTAGTTAGGATACTACATCCAACTTGAAATCCAAAGTGGAGATGACATCCCTTAGGGGAGAGTTCTCTTCCATTTGAAAATCCAAGTTAAGATGACTTTAAGATCTAAAGAGAAAAAGTAATACCCTTTCGGGGAGGAGTTTCTTCTTATTTAGATATCCAGACCCGATGAATCCAAGGAGCTCGTGGAAGGAAAGAAGACAAAGAAGTGAGACAAAGAGTATCCCACTCAAAGTTACTTGTGTCAATCTTAGGATTAGAATCCGAGTTGTTGTCAGTGGTACCTGGCCATTATTTTTCTATAAATTTTGGGTTATAAGTAAAGTCAAATGCTTATGAGCATTTATTTATATAATTAATTTGATTTGATTGATTTATTTTTATTGTGTGCGCACTAGAAATACCTATTTTTCTAACCTTTTTCGATTGCATGCCATATTTTATTTTAGCTCGAATACAATTAGAGGCTCATGAGGGTATGAATAAAATATTTTCTACTTAAAATTAATATAAAAATTTTTAGGCTCACATAGAAATTCTAACGACTTAAGAAGTAAGCTCAGGATCGCCAAGAGCCTACATAAGCATATTAATACTTGCTCTTCCTTGTTAGGCACCTCCCTGCCTGCGGGTTACCACCTGGCCTATTAAGGTGCAGATCAGTTAAGGGGATGTTGTATAATCTCTAGAAAAAAATTATTTTTAAGCCTTTTTAAAACTGCTTCATATATTTTATGCATTTTATCGAGTTGATCAGCATACATTGCATTAGAAATCAATTTATATGTGTCTAAAATTTTAATTGCATTCTCTCAAGCATACTACCCCAAATAAGTCAAGGGGCTACTTAGGATCTAATCTAGATGTTAGCCCTAACTCCTCAAAATTTAATTAACAATGTCCCTAGAACTCTTTTATAAAAGATCTGACTCATGATTTGAAATTGCCTAGGTAGTTAGCTGGCTCCCCAATCCAGGCTATGGTAAGTCCAGGTTTTGCATTACATTAGTTAGGTTCGGGCCACTGTTGTTTAGTGCCCAAAATAGATTTAGGATTCGGGGTAGACTCAAAATCTTAAGATCCCAAATTCGGGGAATACAATCTCAAATTTCTAATAAAATGATCAATTCAAATTAAAGCTTCTCTTGATCTAAAACTTAAAGCCTAACACTTCATAATTATTCAAGATAAATTTTTTGCCGCTATTCTAATTGAGAGTATTCATAGGGAATTCAAACTCCCTATGATGTAATTAACTATGAGAGTTTGTACTAGTAGGAAATTTAAAACCCACATCTACTTTTTAAAAAATTAATTTTCAAAACATAATTAATCTCCTTTGGAAAAATTAAAATCAACAACGATCATTATCATTATGTTCAGATGATCGAGAATAGGTGATATCTTCTTCCCTCGGGGAGATATATCATTTACTGTAGTGATTTCAAATATGAAAATAATGATGTTTCATCCAGGTTATAATAGTTAAATATAGATAAATTATCATTTTAACCCTTTGGGGTTATATATAATTCTTCCTTGGATCTGACTATTACAATCAGGATAAAATGTTTAGTTTCATTATCTGAACCCATTAGGGGATATATTTGCCTCCCAGGGTAATATATCATTCATAATGATGAGTTTATTTTTTAGACTAAAATTCTAAAATTAAATTTTCCAAAGATGATTCATTTTTCAAAATCTCTTTTCAAACTTCAACATAAATAAGATGTTAAAAAGTATGTGAAAAATATCATCCTTACTCCACTCTCCCAAAGTTATGTAAAAAGGTTAGAGATGAAAACCTCTCTTCCATTAAACCCAGATACCAAAGCTAACATTTTTATACCCTCTACAAGCAAAACTATTAAAACTAATGTAACCTTTAATGATCTATTTATAGATGAAATAGTAAAACTCTCTTTTGACTAGTACTTTAATTGTGTAATGCTAGTTTGTTAAGGAAGATTTAAAGCCATCAACTTGGACTAGAGGTAAAGCTCAGTAACTCAAACATTTATGGGATAAAAGAAACCACAAAGATATGTCAATATCTGACATTGGCTTCGCTACTCTATGATCATTTGATGACGATGAATATTGCTTAGTTATATCAAATAATCTAAAGTATTATAATCTCTTTTCAGCAAATGTTAAAACCCTTAATAAACTCCGTTTAGAAACTTCAAATGATTTGTATGACTCTCAAGTTAGGGATGTACCTCTAGAACTTGAAGAGAAAATTAAATCTATGATTAATGATCTAAAGGAAATAAATCTGAGAACTAAAGTAAACCCTCATCCAATTTTCCTAAGCTCATTATTGAATGAGGATGAGGCAAAGAAAATGATAGAATTATTAAAGGAATTCAAAGATTGTTTCACTTGTAGTTATGAAGAAATGCTTGAATTATCTCCAGACATAGTAGTCTATAAATTAGAAATTTAACAAGAAATAACTCTAGTTAAACATACACCTCAATGAATACAACTTAATATAGTGCAACAAGTGATTTCTAAAGTTAAAAAGTTAATCGATGCAAGGCTTTATCAGGGAGGAGTAATATCCAACCTGGTTAGCTAGCATTATTCCAACTAAGAAGAAGAATGATCACATTTGTGTATGTATTAATTTTAGAGATCTGAATAAAGTTTATCCTAAAGACTAGTTTTCACTTCCTATACTGGAACTTATGGTTGATATTGCTTCCTCTGATGCAATATTTTCCTTTATGGATGGCTCATCAGGATATAAAAAAATTAAAATGTCTCTTGAGGATGAAACGTATATAGCTTTTAGAACACCGATAGGAGTCTACTACTACAAAGTAATGTCATTTGAATTAAAGAATACTGGGGCAACATACCAACAAGCAATTATGAGAATTTTTGATGAACTAATCCACCATCAAGTGGAATGTTATGTCAATGATTTAGTCATTAAAACTTTTG
Organism: Dendrobium chrysotoxum; assembly: GCA_019925795.1. Classification (NCBI taxonomy): domain Eukaryota; kingdom Viridiplantae; phylum Streptophyta; class Magnoliopsida; order Asparagales; family Orchidaceae; genus Dendrobium; species Dendrobium chrysotoxum. The sequence goes on from CM034312.1 coordinate 56,377,584, forward strand.
AAAGAGATGAACATTTATATGATCAAAGAATTATTTTTAAAGATTAGGCCAACATAACATGAAAATAAATTTGTTGAAGTGTGCTATTGGTGTCACTTCAGGAATGTTTTATGTTTTGTTGTCCGACATTGAGGGATAAAGATAGATCTAAGTAAAATTAAGGCAATAATGGAAATGTCATCACCTAAAAGCCTCACACAATTAAGATCATTTCAAGATCAATTATCATGCCTTAAAAGATTTATATCAAATTTGTCAAGCAGATGCCAACCATTTACATCCCTATGCAAGAAACATGTTTGCTTTCATTAGAATGAAAATTTCCATAAAGCTTTTGATAGTATAAAGCAGTATCTAACAAGTCCCCCTATATTGACTGTTCCCATTTCGAGGAAGCTGCTAATTTTATATACAATAGCTTTAACTACATTTCTTGGCCATTTATTAGCTTAGGTTAATGTGGAAGGAAAAGAGAACACACTTTACTATTTCAATAGATGTTTACTTCTAACCGAAGTAAATTATCCTCCGATAGAAAAAAAACTATCTCGTGTAATCTTCACTGCTTAGAAGTTAAAGTAATATATGCTATCTCATAAAAAAAATCTGATATCTAAAATAAATCATTTATAATATTTAATGACTCGTTTAACATTATCCAGGAATTTAGCTCGATGGTTAATAATTCTATCATTGTTTGAAATAATATTCATCCCTTCACGTGTTGTTAAAGGGCAAGCTGTTTCAAATTTCTTAGCAGCTCATCTAGTATAGGATGATTGTCTAATAAATGAATTACTACCCAATGAATAAATCATTAATCTAGAGCTAATGAAAATTCCACATAGGAATTTTATTTTAATGGTGCTATTTCTAGTCAATAAAAAACGTCTGATCATATTTCTATAGGAAAAGCTAAAATCGATATAGTATTCGTTACCCCATAAAAGGATGTAATGTATTACTCTTATCATTTATCAAAACCTTGTATGAACAATAAAGCTGTATGAACAATGAAGATGAGTACAAGGAAATGATAATTGGGTTAGAATTGATGATCCTAAATGAAATTCAAAAAATCAAAATTTTCAGGGATTCACAACTTGTGATTAATCAAATAGCTAGTTTTTATCAAATACTAAAGAAAACTTGATCCTTTACCATCAGTATACAATGCATCTCCTAGAATAAATCTTAAATGGAACATTATATAAGATTTCCCATGAACAAAACTTTATAGCAGAAGCTTTAGCAAAATTAGCCAAAGCTCTACTTTATCTTAAAGTTGATTAAATTCCAATAGAAGTATAAGGTTGCCAGGTCTTATCATCCATAGACTTTGAATATATAAATAGAAAATCCCCAACTGAGATGTAAATTATTTGTGTAGTTGATGATGAAATGGTAGATTGGAGAAAACCTTTTATTGAATACTTGTAAGAAAATAAGCCCCTTCATGAAAGATCGGCAGTTGATCAGATAAAAAGAAGATCTCCATCTTATGCATTGATTAATAACACTTTATATGAAAGATCATTTCATCAAATGTGGTTAAGATGTTTAAGTAAATCAAAAGCACAAAAGATTATAGAGTAAGTATATGCTGGATTGTATGGTGTGCATCAATCGGATTCAAAGTTGAAATGAAAATTAAACGAATGGGATATTATTGGCCATCCATAATTGATGATTGCATGAAAATTGCACATTGTTGTTACCAATGCCAAGTGTATGGCATGGTTTTACATCAACCACCAAATATATTACACCCAACAGTTGCTTAGTGGCCTTTTGAAAGATGGGGTATGGATATTGTTGGTCCAATTGATCTGCCATCCTCCAGGGATATAGGTTCATCTTAGTAGGTATAGATTACTTCTCAAAATGGGTAGAAATAGCTCCCTTGAGAGAAGTGAAAGCTCATCACATATAGAACTCCAACTCAGTCTACGCCATCTGCTTTGGCATTCTAAGCGAAAGCTTTTCTCAAACTAGAGGCATAGTTGCATTCACTATGTATAGATGTCAGTTATAAGATCACTAAAGAGCATAATACAAAACTTAGGATAAACGAACTTGAAGGATTAAAAGAGAAGCATTTGTAAGCTCAATAAAATATTGAGTTATATAAAGCTAAGATAATTCAAGCATACGAAATTTGGTTCATCTAAGAACTTTCCAAGTAGAAGATGTGGTTTTAGTTCTACAAAGACCTATCTTATCCCATCGAAAGATAGGTGATAAATTTAAACAAACTTGGGAAGGTCCCTTTATGGTAGAGAAAGCATACAAAGGAGGATCTTACCAGTTAATGGATTATAAAGGAGATCGTCCAATATTACCTATAAATGAATGATATGAAGCGATACTATGGTGGATAGTATCAAAAATATGTCATAATAAATGTAAATATTTTTGTACCATTGTTTCTATATATTGCATGAATGTGTGGAAATTTTTGAAAGAAATTGGGTCCAGAGGACAAGACTGGATACAAAACTTTATACTAAAGGTTACAATTTTTAAAATCTTTGAATATTATCAAACTATTTCCTTCTATATATGACCATTATGTATAAGCTATATTATAAATCCATTTGTTTTGGAGATGCAATCCCATAAAGATTTTTTTCCACTTGTCTAGGAGATGATATCCTAGTCAAGTATAATCTATCTATTTAGGAGAAGCCATCTCATCCAGATTCCCTTCCACTTTTCTAGGAAATGCTATTATAGTCAAGTATAAATCCATCTATTTTGGTGATGCTATCCCATCAAGATTTATTTCCACTTATCTAGGAGACGCTATCCCAGTCAAGTATAAATCCATCTATTCGGGAGACACTATCTCATCCAGATTTCTTTCCACTTGCCTAGGTGACACTATCCTAATCAAGTATAAATCCATATATTTGGAAGATGCTATCACATCCAGATTTCTTTCCACTTATCTTGGAGATGTTATCCTAGTCAAGTATAAATAAATATTTTTGGGAGACGCTATCTCATCTAGATTTCTTTCCACTTGTCTAGGAGATGCTATCTTAATCAAGTATAAATCAATCTTTTTGGGAGACGCTATCTCATCTAGATTTATTTCCACTTATCTAGGAGACGTTATCCTACTCAAGTATAAATTTATCTATTTGGGTGATGTTATCCCATCAAGATTTCCTTCCACTTTTCTAGGAGATGTTATCCTAGTCAAGTATAAATCCATCTCTTTGGGAGATATTATCCCATTTAGATTTTCTTCCACTTATTTAGAAGATACTATCCTAGTAAATCATAAATTCATCTATTTGGGAGATGTTATCCCATCCAGATTTTCTTCCACTTGTCTCAGAGATGCTATCCTAGTCAAGTATGAATCCATCTATTTAGGAGATTCTGTCTCATCTAGATTTCTTTCCACTTGTATATAAGATGATATCCTAGTCAAGCATAAATCCATCTATTTAGGAGATTTTGTCTCATCAAGATTTCTTTTGGTCCAACTTGAAGGCCTCTCCAAATTCATTGATCAAAATCATCATCACTAGCATGATGCATTAAACCACCATTGAACCTTAGTTGGCCATGGTTGACCATGGTTGAGTATAAAACCCTAAAACCCTAACCATTGAAAACTAAATTTTTCTTAAACCTCAACATGGCTCAGTCAAACTAAACCTTGCAACCTTCTCCAAATAAATCCAGAAATATAATTTGAAATGCATTAAACTAAATCCCATGCCCTAGTAAACTTAGGTTGACCAAATTACCCTTTTACCCCTTCAAACTATATTACATGCATGGAGACCCAACCAAACCTTAGAACCACCTCCAACAAACCCTAAATATTATTTAGAATGTATTGACCAAGTTCTAACCCTTGGTTGACCAAGTTAACCTAGGTTAATAAAGGGCCTTTTAGCCCTAAATATGCATTTTGAACTAAATAACCCCACCAAGCATTGGGACCACTTTCAACATGTCCAAAATATCATTTAGAATGAGTTGGACCCACCCTTGACCCTTAGTCAAACTTAGTTAACCAAGTTAGCCATGGTTGACCAAGTCAACCATGGCTGACCAAAATAAGCCATACATACTTTAAAATTTTAAAACTTTAGATTTTTTAAAACATCATTTAACCAAACTCATGAGGACTATTCATGAGATCAACATGAGTATCCTAAAAACTTTTTATCCCTTGGGCCCACATAGTTTGGCTAATGGGGTTGAACCAAGTGCTAAAAATGGAGTTTTCTTGATCTAAATCGATACTCTTATCAAAATAAATTCTAAAAATTTCTATAGATTGTGTGTATTAATCCCATGCACACACCCCAAGAGTTTAACCCATGGTTTAACCAAGTTTAAAAATATGGGTTGAAGCATGATATATTGAACCCACATTTTTTCACAATAGACAAACCTAGCCTAATTAAAACCTAACTAATGGCTTGTATGTACTCTAGAATGTTCTACTTATTGGTCTTGTCAAGCTCAGGCCACATGGGCTGCTGAGGTGGCAAGATTCCCTAAAAATATCTCTCTCTAATGATTGATTCAATTATAGCTTCCCTAATAACAACCCATGTGCTTTCAAACTCTCCAGAACATTTCCTTAGCTCTCATTGGTCAATCCAAAACTGATTTGGAGGTGGGTCATGACTTAGGTGGCAAGATCCAAGACCTCCATTCAAATTTCCATCACCTCTAACTACCCCCTCTTTCCTTGAAGAAAGGGCTGATCAATATGATTCCCCAACTCCCTATGAACCTCCCTAATGCACTCCCACATATTCTTGGCCTTCCTTTTTTGAAGAAACTCCCAAACTATCAAGAGAGAGAGAAATTGAGAGAGGAAGGATAATTGCTATCCAACTTTTAATACAGCCATAATCAGCTCAAGAGGTCTTTAAGGAAGTTAAAGAGGAGCTCTCAATCTTTTCAAAGAGTTTAAGATCATCAAAATCCATCCATTGGTTAGTGAATTATAACCATTTAAAGTTTTAGATTCAAATCCAAAATTCTCTAAGATCATTATGCATGGAGCCCCCAAACTCCAGAGATTGAAAGCTTAGGGCACCTAGATGCTATGTTTCAAAATTCTTTAAATTTGGGCAGGTGGATTGAAAGTTATAAGCAAATGAAGTTCTAGTTCAAAATTGAACTAAATTAAATTGACTGATCTGAACAATCCGATTGCGTACATTTTGTAATCATATGGCTCAGATGGTGTTGGACGAGAAGAATCATGTGATAGGATTTGAACTATATTCGTGCAGTTTCATATCAAACGATGTTGCATAATATCATGTGTCTATTTAAATTGTGCGTGATCTGATGGTCGTGGATTGATGCTAAAGTGGTTAAGTGAAATTATGTCGCACACTATCGTCTCATCACGTGGGACACACGTTAGAGCAAGAAATAGCATAACCATTTTAATTTAATTAAAATTAATTTAAAAGATTAAAGAAAAGCTTATAACTTCCAAAATTCATAAAAAATTCATTTTAAATCAAAATTAGGTGTTCTTGGACTTGTTGGAAAGCTCATGACCTCTACTATTTATTAAAAATATTTTCAAGAGTATTTGACATATGGATATTGAAATGATTGGATATGAATGGTTTCTACTTTTCTTGAATTTTCAAGATCAGTGGTAAAATTGACCACAAATTTGGATGAAATATATTAGGGTGCATCCATGAGCTACCCTAATTTTCTTGGATCTTGATATGACCAAATTTTCTATGAATTGAATTTTCAAGTTCATGGGTCTATTTTGGACCCATAACTTTGAATATTAATAACTACCCATGCACTTAGAATTAGATTTTATTTCTATGTGGTGTGTATATATGCATGTCAGGGTTAGTTTGCCCCTGAATCCTAAAATAAATCACCAAAGCTATAGATGTAATTAGATTTGGCGATTGATTTATCAATTTGTGGAGGCTTTGATGAGCTCAAATTTAGTGGGTTTAAAGCACATGTATTCATGTACTTATCTTTAAAATTTTACTGCATTTAGAGATCATTTGGTCTGTCATTTAGTAAAGTAAATATTTATGTATATTATTGACCTAAGATTTTTGGAAATTCATAATAAATCTATTTTAACTCTAAAAATTACATATAATATAACAAAATGTTCAGAATTAAAGCTTAATGAAAGAAAATTAAAACCCCTTAAAATTATTTTTAAATAAAAATTAATTTAAAAATCAAGTAAATTTAATATTTAATCAAAATAAATAATTAAAATATATTAAAATTACCAAAATAAATTTAAACACTTAAAATTATCCCTAGGTGTCATTTCTAATATCTGGGGAAAATTTTAAGAGGTTTGGAGTTGATTTAGAACAAAAATAAGAAAATATCTCTGATTAAGAAATTAAATAAATACAAAAATATATTAAACTTAAAAAAATCATAACTAAGTAAAGAAAATATAAATTGTACAAACTCAAATGCATTAAACTCATCTCTAGGCCTTGTATTTATGAAAAATATAAAAACTCTAGAATTCACTATAATAAAAAAGTCAATATTTGGGTCAAACTTAATATATAAAATACATTAAACTTGTTAAATTCATAACTACTTACAAAAAAAATTCAAAATCAGTAAACTCAAAGGCATTGAACTCATCTCTAGGTATAGTATTTATGAAAAATATAACAATTTTATAAAATAATGTAATAAAAAGTCAAGAAATGGACGCTATGTTAAATACATTAAAATATTCATTAAATATAAAAAAATCAATAAATCATTAAAACTTTAATAAATCATCAATTCAATAAAATTAAATGAGTAAACAATATTTAATAAATAATCAACATTATTTTTAATGAAATTTCTCGGCTGGACTATCTCAGGCTACGAGGCTATATATCAAAAGGAGGCCCAGGTCCTTGTGCTTGTTGTGACAACGCCATGAGCAAATTTGACAGAATATAAACTTTAAAATATAAACTTAAATAAATTCATAAATAATAAATTAAATTCAAATAAAAATCATTAATAAAACATGTAGACATTACAGCTTTTGACACTCTTGTGTTTGATTCCTTTTAGGAGGGTAAAGGGGTATTGGATTGAGAAAGCTTTAAGGATTAAAATATTTAATTAAAATGATAGACTCCATACTATTAATCTACCCTAGTCTTAGAGAATTGGCAGCATTATATTTTTGAGGACATACTGATCTACTGCTTCTTACACTTAAAAGTTGTTAAATGCTATGTTCTTTAAAGCCTAAAGGTAAATAACTACAACAATCAAAACAACCTTTAAAAAAATTTAAAACCTCTAAATCATTAAAACTTGAAGTCAAACAATCTTTTAAAAACCTTGAATAAATAAATTCATTTATAGATAACTTTGAACCAAAAAAGCCTAGGAACTATCCAAGCCATACAACCTTTCTAGACATGCTTAAATGGTTTGTTAGGACAACCAACTCTAGGCTAGGCTAGGCTAGTAGTGTGATTTGCTTGTCAGGTGCTTTTCTTAGAGAGTACCTTATGTATGTTTATTTACTTTCAACAATCTTAATGCCATACATTTTAAATTCCTGTTGGTGCACTTAGGCTATTTAAGGATTGCATTAGAAGCATTAGGTTATTACACAATTGCTTCACACATTATATATTTTTATATGATTTTATATTGCCTTTAAATTCTTATAAGAGTTAAAATAGAATGTACTAAGAAATGATGTATACATGTATAAGTCATTGTAAAAGTAATATATATATATATATATATATATAGTTGTACCGCATCATGAGTTATAGAAGATTTAAATATACCTCTTTTTACATATACAAATAAGGCTCCAAATGATTATATCATTTTATTTGGAGGATACTCTCTTTTGAAACTCTAAAAAAGACATGGAGCTTGAAGACCATAAGCAAGTATATTTGAATCTATATATATGGTAGGATTAGAAATCTAGGTTTATTATGATGGTGCCTAGCCACCTTTCTTTTCTACAGAGTTTGTGTCTATTATAAATTATCAAATTAATGAATAAATAAATTGCTTTTATATTCAATCTTTCATTTATTATATTGCTTCATGCATTTCATTAACATGCTGGTAGTTTGCATTAGTGGGTAGAATTTTTTTAGGTTCCTTTTGGTGTATATATTTTGGCCTTTGTAAGAACATGCATACTAGATCTAGGATGATACGGTATTGGGTACCATATACACCAACCCCTTTACCTATACACATATACATAGACGCATTTTATTTCTGCCAAAACACTAATGCCTAATGTGGGCAAGGTAGCGGGGTCCTCATTATGCTCGTAGGATACTGTGCTTTTCCTTTTTGTATAGGGCCATTATGTTACCAAAATTTCAAAGAAATTTAAGTGGTTAGAAAATTTAGTTAGGTAAATTAAATAACATGAAATTTAGAGTTCTTAGTGTGTCTTTTCACTATTGTTATTTGAAGTTGAAGTTAAAATTACTTATATTGAGTCATAAATTTTAGAGTCTGATTCATCCTTTAATCTCTTAGGATATTTGAACATTAAGTTAAAATTATTCATCATGAATTTTAGAGTCATAAATTTTACAAATTTTTGGGTATTTCCTATACAAAAATAACTAAATAATGCATCTTCAGTGAAATTCAAATATAATAAACAATATATCATTTATACTAAACAAATAGATCTCTCAGAAAAATTGGCCAAAGATTCTCTTAAACAAATTAAAAGAAATATTTACATAAGGATTCAAAAAATCCTAAATTTTTTATTTGAGTTACTATATTTATACAGTATGATCTGGGGATTATATAGTATGATTAGTTCAAAATCCCTATTAGTCCAATACGATGAACAAACCCTAGTACGATCAGTTCAAGAATCATAAACTGATCATACCGTTCAAATCATTGATCGTACACTATGAATAGTTCAAACCAATCAAGGCTTATCTAAGACGATACTTGGGATGATCAAACATCATCTCTGTCGATCGTCTAGTATGATTAAGACCACACTGTTTGATTGGATTCATTATTTAAACTTTGATTTGATTGTCAAATTATAAGGATTAATTTAGGCATGATTTTAAATATCGTACTGTATGAATAGCTTTGTATAGTATGATTGTTCAAAATTTAAAATTCAAAATACTTGCCTAAATTTGATTGGCAGCTGGAGGCTCAATATTAAATTGATCATCATGTATGATCGAGTTCATACATACAATTAGTTCAACTCCCTTAATCTATCATTTACCTGTTAAAATTTATTTTTTGATCAGTAGATCATACTGTATGATCGAGATCGTAAAGTATGATTTTTTTTAAAAAATAAAGTCTAAGTTTCACTTTCCTATATATGTGTGTATGATTGCTAAGCTAACATACATCTTTTACAAGATAATTAACTCAAGAAAAGTAAAAGTAAATAAGAAAAAATATAGACTCTTTCCAAATATCAAACCTATTCTACCCAGTCTTGAGTCTTGATCCTTTATTGATGCATGGTGTATAATGTAACTGAAATGTTAGTACACATAAGAGAAATATGTAATAGTAATACTATGAGAAAAAATAAAGAAAAATTCAATAATATTTGTTATCATCTAAATCATAAGCTCGGGATCCCATATTGCAACAATTCCTAATGGTGCTTTAAATGATTTTTTTTACTCTTCTTCTAGTCTTCCTCAAAGTTGTCCTCTTTCTCCTTATTTGTTTTGCATTATTAATGATACCTTATCTAATTTGTTAGAAGATAAGTCTAAAGATGTAAATTTTGAGGGCATCAATGTTGGTGAGAATTCCATTTTTCATCTTCTATATATATATGATGTTTTGGTTTTTGGGAAAGCCTCTATTTGTAATGCTAGAAAACTAAAGGAGATTCTGGATTATTTCTCTTGTTGCACAGGTCTTTATGTTAACCATAGTAAAAGCATGGCTAATTTTCTAATCATTGTTCTAATGCTGATAATATTGGTCAGATCTTAAATGTGAGTATTTCTAGTAATTCTCTGAAATATCTTGGGTTGCCTATTTCTTGTAAAAGACTTTCTTGCTCTGATTATCAACCTCTTATTAGTAAAGTTATTGATTTGCTTGCTTGTTGGAAAGTTAAAGTTCTTTCTTTTAATGGGAGAAGATAATTTCTTAAATTTAGCATTAGTAATATTGTTTCATACTGAATTAGGGGCTTAAATCTTCCTAAGTTATGCTAAAAATTTACTAAGAAGGTTTGTTCTAATTTTTTTTTTTAGAGAGGCCTCTACTAGAAAAATTCATATTATAACTTGGAAAGATATTTGTAGAACTAAGAATGTTGGAGGTCTTGGTATTTGAGATCCTATAACTTTAGGTTTTGCTTACAGTTGTTTGATTACTAGGTTGGTCATTTCTAGCAACTAGGGTTTTGCCATTTTAAGTCCCTGTTGATCGCTTGAGCTCTTTTGGTGGCTTGGAGGCATTGTTAGTGGAGCTCTTTTCTGTGGCTCAAAGTCATTTTTGTGGATTGATGTCTTAAGGAAGTTCTTGGTTCTAGTTGTTAGCCTTTTTTGATGCAAGAATAGATTAGTGATTGGTTGAAATTGGGGGAGTGGATTTCTTTGTATAGATCTTGTGATACTTCTGTAAGTGCCTGGTTCTCTGGTTTGAAGATTCAGCTAGTCTTTTTTGACTGTAGATTCTTATATCTTGTTGATTTTACTAATGGCTTTTGGAGTTTTTTTAGCTATTTAATCATTCTTGTTTAGGTGATTAGATGGTGTTTATTCTATTTTGAAGATGGTCCTTTGGCTATCTTGATTACTAGTTTTTGTTAGTTTACAGAGCTTGAATGTTTTTTTTCTTGTTTTTCTTACATTTCTCTAGTTTTATATTTTGTAATGTTTTCATTACAATAATGAAAATTGGGCATTATTGGCCCTAATGCCCCCCCTCCCCCTTCCCCCCCGCCCAACCAAAAAAATAAAAAAGATTCATAGATAAAACAAGAGTATTGCTTATTCCAATAGGATTGACCAATCAAAAGATTAGTGACGATTGATTCCTAATCTAACTAGTTGTAATTGATACTTGATTATGCTAGACCTTTTTTAAAAATGTTAGTGCATCACTAAATTAACTAGGTGTATTTGATAACTACGTGAGAACAAACTAAATAAATTTAATGTGGTGCAGGTTAGATCAGGAATGATGCTAGTGCTGTAATATCATTTCTTGACGTCTCTAGAACTTTGTTTAGATGGGCTCTAAATAATGATGAGCGCCCATCATATAACTATGTCCATAGCCATTTTGCATATACAACCACCAAATACAGCACTTTGGTTGCCTAATTGTGAGTGGCATAATTAAATCTATTTATACTTTATATTATTAAAATAAATATGTAAAAGAGAAAATTTAAAATGAGGTATAGTGGCTGTTGAAGCTAGGAGTGTCAAAACTTAACCCGACCTGAAAAATTTTGGGTTCGAGTCAACCTGTTTGTCATACGAGTGGTTCGGGTTCAAGTTTCCGACCCATTTTTAAAACTGAGTTGGTTCAGGTTGACCCGGGAACTCGAAATCAATCCGGATTGACCCGCCAGCGAGTCCGAACTCATTCGCCTCGTGTATGGAGTCCGTAGTCTGCTAGAGTGCTAGGTCGGCACAGGCGCAACACACTATGTCCGTAGGTCGACAGTCGGCACGACGGCACAGGCGTACGATGTACCGCGTTAGGTTCGTAGGTGGTATGTCGGTAGTCGGCACGATGGCACAAGCACACAGCGCGTCAGCATACTAGGTTCACGGGTCGGGTCCAGTGCCTGCTCGGCCACCACACTCACTGCTCGGCATAGCCGCACAGGCACACTGCCCACTCAACTCTCGTCCACAATTTGATCCCGCACCGTACTACCGCAATGAGTCAGCGACTCAACAGTGTTCGGGTTCATGGGTCGGGCCGGGTCAACCCGGTAATCCGACGGGTCAGGTCTAGGTTGACATTCTTGACCCCACCCGTTTACAAAATCGGTTCGAATTAGGGTATACCTTTTATATCTAGGTCAACTCTTGTTGGATTGGAACCTAGTATGCTCTTATGAAGCAACTCGTTTTAATAAATGTTTTTTAAATATTAAGCTCTTATCCCCGGCGTTATCCGAAACGGCAACTCCCTAAATTCTAACCTCCTGGTTTGCCTGAAGCCCTAGCTTCCCTTCTTCCACGCCGGTGAACTTCTATCTTGTCGGCTACGGCTATCGCGCTCCTCTCCATCCGAACTGCTACATCGGTGGCGACGAGTAATAGCTGCGAGGAATCGAAGCGGCATCGCTTTCTTTATTAAAAAGCGTCATCTTATCCGGGATCTGAAGGCCGTGGCTCATTGAAGACCGGGCTAGAGATGGTGGGCGGTGGGATCAGGAGGGACGATGCGGCCCCCGGGATAAGCAGCAAGAATGTGTTCGCGGCGCTCGAGACTCTGAAGAAGAAGAAGAAGTCTTCGGTTAAGGATCGTAAGGTACCCTCGAAGAGCAAGGGATTGCTTAAGACCCAGGAGAAGGAGCCGGAACCGTCGCAGGTCTTCTGGATACCTACGCCGCTAAACAAGTCATGGGCCGATGTTGACGACGATGATGACGACTATTATAAGAGCGCGCCGGTTCTGCCTGGATGGGGAGCGGCAGGGCAGCAGCAGGAGAAGGACGTTGAAGTTCCGGCTGAAGAGGTTATTTTCGTGGTTTTGTTTCTTTTTTTTCTCATAATCTTGATTTTGCTTCGCATATAGCTTATTATTGGTATGTGCGATCGCCGATTTCGCAAGGGGGAATGCGAGTTTAGGCTTTATTTATGGTCTCTTGAAGTGGGCTATTCTGTTCATTTGGTGCTTTTGCCTACGTATACGTGTTCTTCACCCATGTTGTTATTGATTATGAACATGTGCAGCACATAGTTTGAATTTTACATTTCCTTTCTCATAGGATTGTATTGCCCAACATAAGGGACTAATTACCACTTTATGACCATAGTTTACTCAAAAAGAGTTGATGCTACATCATACGCTGGCACATTCCTAGTTCCTTCCTGGTTCAAAATAGGATTTATTAAATCCGAGTTTGATAGAACCCATTCAATTAGGATTTAGTAAATCTTGATAGTCTATATAAATCTTAAATCCAGTAAAATCTCTGTGTTGTTTGGTTTTAGTTTGTAGGATTTAGGTATTAATGTGATTTTGATGGTTTTGTGGCTCATAGTCATTCAAAGTAATTAAATCTCCAATAATCACGCTAGTTTCCTAGATCATCAACAATAACAACAACATCAAGCTTTTATCCAGTTACGTGGGATCAGCTGCATGAATCTTTTTTCTCCATTCTGTCCTATTAAGAGTCAAATTTTCATTTAAATCTAATAAGGAAAGATCATTTCTAATATTTCTAACCAAGTCTTTTTAGGTTTATCTCTCTTTCTAAACATAAGCCAAATCTAATACATCTGTTCTCCTAACTGTGTCATCAGAAGGCCGTTATTTTATGTGACCAAACCATCTAAAATGACTCTCTCTAATCTTAACTTCTATTGAAGCTACTCCAACCTTTTCACATATATGCTCATTTCGTATCTTATCTCTAAGAGTAAAGCTACTCATCCACCTAAGCATTCTCATCTCTGCAACACTTAACTTAATGTTATGCTTCTCTTTTAATGGTCAACATTTTGCGCCATAAAACATTGCAGGTCTCACCACCATCTTATAGAATTTTCCCTTAAGTTTGAGGGAGGCTTTTCTATCACACAACAAGCTCGATGCATTCCTCCACTTTAACCATCTAATTTGAATTCTACTAATAATATCCCCATCTATTTCACAATCAGTCTAAACAATAGACCCAAGATATCTAAAACATGTACTCTTATTAATAACTTGATTGCTCAAAATCATAATCCCCCCATTAGATCTATTTCTACTAACACTCTATATATTCAATTTTAGATCTACTCAAACAAAAACCTTTAGACTCTTAAGTTTGACCTCCATAATTCAAGTTTACCTTAAACAGCCTCTCTAGTCTTATCAATAAGAAGAATATCATCAGCAAAAAATCATACACTAGGGTATAACCTCTTGCAAATGTGTAGTATGAACATTAATGACTAAAAGCCAAAAGATATGGGCTTAAGGCTGATCCTTGATGTAATTCAATTGAAATAGGAAAATAATTGTTCAAACCATCTTGTGTTTTAACCCCTTTCTTTTCTTGAACTCTCCATAACACTTCTCTTGAAACTTTACCATATGCTTTCTCTAAATCAGTAAATATCATATGTAGATCCTCCTTATTTTCTCTATACTTCTCCATCAAACCTCTCAATAAATGTATAGCTTCCTTAGTAGACCTACCGGCATGAATCTAAATTGATTTTGAGAAATATTAGTATCACGTCGTAACCAATGCTCCATAACTCGCTCCAATAGTTTTAAAGTAGGACATTAACTTAATTCTTTTATAATTCGCACAATCTTGTACATCACCTTTATTCTTAAAGATAGGAATGAACACACTCATTCTCTACTCATCTGACATCTTTTTAGTCATCAAAATAATATTAAAAAATTTAGTAAGCCAAGAAATTCCTTCATCGTCTAAGCATTTTTACACCTCTATTGGAATATCATTAGGTCAAATAGCTTTTTCACACTTCATTTTTTTTAAATCCTCTTTAACTTCGATTTTAAAAATACACCTATAAAAACAAAAATTTCTATTTTCATTTAGGGTGCTAACGTCACTAAAATCAATTGTATTCTCATAATCTTCATTGAAAAGCTTAGCAAAATATCTCATCCACCTTTGTTGAATATCCTATTCTAATAAAAATACTTTTTGATCTTCATCCTTAATGCATTTCACTTGAACAAAATTCCTACTGTTCTTATATCTTTGTTTGGCTAACTTATGCGTATATTTTTCGCCCTCGTTAGTATATAATCTATTATGTAAATCATTAAAAGCTAAAATTTTTTGCATTATATATTATTTTCTTAGGTTCCTTACGGGCCTTTTTATATCCTTCCTAATTTTCAAATTTTTTACATCTAAATTAATTTTTATTACAAATATTCCTATTTTTAATATTTTCCTGCACATTTTGAATACACCCAAACTATTTTTACTATTAGGAGTATTTTCTTTTGATTCTCAAAGCATATCTTTTGCAACATTCTTAATATCACAAACTATTTTTTTCACATAACATAAGCTTCCTTATGCACTGACAAAATCATTAGATCTAAAATTTTACTCTTGAAAATATTTTTATTAGTATTCTTTAAATGTCCCGATCTAATACTAGAAAAATGTTTCACTTTATTTTTTATATTTTCCCCTTCTTAAAATACAAAATTAATAAGCAATGTTTAGTACATCAAGTTTTACTTGGAATAACTTTACAATCTTTGCAATTTAAATGATATATTTTTCTTATAAGAAAATAATTAATCTGAATTTTACTATATCCATTCTTATAAGTGATAAGATGCTCATTTTTTTCTTAAATAAAGTATTAACAATTATAAAATCATAAGCTATAACAAAATCTAATATAGTCTTATCATATCACATTCATTAGTCGCTCCAAACTCATACCCATCATGAATGCTTTTAAAATCATCTATCTCTTTACTAACATATCTATTTAAATCTTCTCCAATAAAAAATCTTTCTTTAAGAGGTATCTTTTATATTAATTATTCAAGTCATTCCAAATTTTATTTTTTAACATATGTCCAAACCTACTGAAGAAGTATAAGCACTTATAATATTAATAATCTTAGTATCAACAATAATCTTTATAGCTATAATTTCTATTTGCAATTCTATTAATTTTTATATTATTATCCTTCAAACTCTTATTTATAATCACACCTATACCATTTTTAGTATGACTCCTACTAGAATATTATATTTTAAATCCTAAACTATCAATCACCTTAGTTTTCTCTCCAACCATTTAGTTTTCTAAATGCATATAATATTTATCTTCCTATGAATCATAATATCTATTAATTTCATTAATTTGCCTATAAGGGAATTTATATTCCAAGTTCTTATTCTAATTCTAGTTTTACGGACTAGCTTCTTTGCCTATATCTGTCTATGATGTGGGAACCCTTGCCTATTTAACTTTGCACCAGGGTGTCGGTGCAATGACCTTTATACACTTCTCGTTGTATTCTGGTTATACAGTGCGTCACTTTCAGGAAACACCCTTGTATTAACACAATGTATTAAAGGATTCATGTCATGATTATTCGACAAGTTTTATGCTTGCTATCGACTATCTAATGCAACCATCCATTTTTCTAATTTAGGACTCGGGACCTGACAACAACAGTGTTATTCTAGTTTCCTAGATCAATGAATTTAATTCAAAGCTTCAACACATTGTCTTTTCATGGATTTTTTTGTTAGAATGTCCTCTTAAATTTGAAGTTGTATTGTTCGTTCTGAATGTCATAATCAATAAAACCTTATAACTATGTGCTTGCCAATGATTTAAAACATAACAAGGAAAAATAAGTAATGATTTTGTGTTTTCTAATATTAAAATAAGTAATATCAATACACTAAGCTTAGCACAAAAGTTGTCATCATAGTAGCATCAAAAGTTTTTTCATCTAAACAAGCATAGACAACCACATTACCACAGTTAACACCAGATTGGTACAAGAATCTCTGAAAGCCATTTACATTTTAGTGACATTCTTTTATGGTATGATAAACTCCTAGCTTCCACTCCACAAAAATAATGTCTTATGTTGTACTTTCAAGAAGATATGTTCTTAAAATATTATAAATGTTAGAGTGAATGCAGGGATGTAATGATAAAACAATAATAAATACTAGTAAAATTGCATGTGCACAAAGTGCACGTGAATAAAATTTTAAAAATAAAAATAGATATTATAAAATATAAAATTATATTTATTTACTTATATGAATTAATGAGTTTATCAATAAAAATAATTATAATAATCATTTACATCAAGATAATAATGATCATTTATGTCAATATCGGTTTAAATCATTTATGTTAATTGAGTTTGAAAATTTAAATTAATATGTTGTGCGCATGCTGATATATTTTTTAAAATTAATTAAAAATATTTAGAAGATAAAAAAATTTAATTTTAATAATAAATATCACACTTTGTTGATAAATGCACACTATGGCCATATACTCAATTAATTCAATTAATAAAGGCAACCACAAACATATTTAACAATATATTTATTCTCAAGAATTAGACCATTTCAAGATAAAGTGTAAATCATATCAAAACCTCTTGTACACATTAACTTAAGCGAGAGTCTTGGAGTTACATGAGATATTTAACAATGTTAACCCATATAGCAAAATAAATATATTTGGAAGGAAAATTTGGACTCACTACTTAAAGTATAGATAAAAGTTTAATAAGCCTGCTGCTATATATGAAGTTCTCCATTGATCTGCAGAGTTAGCTTTAAATTTGAAAATTTTCTTTTTTGCTTCTCAATGTCATCTATAAGTCTAAAATGACAACTATAAATAATTGTTAGAGCTCTTAATTTTCCAAAAACACATATAAAGGGAAGAGAGTTATTTCTATCATGAGAAAAATGAATGATTTCAGCTCAGCTCTTTGAGGGTTGTCATCTTTGCACTCCAAAGTAACAATATATGAGCAAACAACTAACAAAAACATATATCAAATTGAATCATCTTAATGATATCTACGACAAGAATTTGTTACTTGTAATGAAAAGTAGATTGAAAATAAGCAAGAGATCTATCTATGTTATTATATAGATGTAAAAATCAGCATACTCATCATTGGAGTCGCTTGAATCGCTGGAAATAGATAGGAGGGAAACAAATTACTGCAAAGTGTAAGGCTAAAGTGGTACAAAGTTGTAAGCTAAAATCTAATTACAATATAAAAAATGTAAGGAATGATATTCGAAAGTTTTCATATACAAAAAAGATATTCATAGCTGTTCATGTTAAAATTAGTACGAAGCACTATAATTTTTTAGTAAAAAAATGAAAATTAATCTACACCAAAAAATTTCTGAAATCTATTCAAATTTCTATTAATGATCTAATGATCTAATTATTGAGATTAAATCCCATAATTCAATTCTAAGAGGCTAATCTAACATAACTAAACACATGATATTTACATTAAATATCTCCCAGCAAAAATTGCATTAATGGAAACTCTATAATGAAAATATTTGGATATTATCTATGGTTATTGATATTATCTAAATTACATATCAACATATCAAAGGCACAAGTTTAACGAAGATCATACATGCATTAAGCTGTCTGTAATGAAAGCTGTATTAAATCACTCATAAAAAAGTGACTATCAATCAACTTTTCATAGAAAACAAATCTCAAATCTCTAGAGAACGAAATATGAATTTCACACTATTAAAAATCATTAGATAGAAATAAAATGATTTTCATACTATATAAATTACTAATGCTAAAATGTGATCTATTCAATGATTTGCAGGTGATATCTAAAACATGATCGATATTAATAATTTTGAAAATAAAATTTTTTTAGCTTAAAATAGTACCAAATTCTAATCATATAGTACTGAATATATTATTGCTAATAGCTGCACGTATTTTTACCTTACTTTCATATCATGATCAAGATGGATGCACAACCTAATATTCAATATTGAAGAAAGAAGAATATTGATTTGATTTGTAGAATGAATTTAGTGCTATAAATATATGACATGAATATGCTTAAATTAAAATTGGGAGGTTAAAATATTTCTTAGTCAGTTGAAAGACAAAAAGAATAAAAAATTAAGGAATCACAATATAGGAAAAAATGATATAAAAATTCTCATAGGAAAAACAAATTAAAGACAAAAAGGCTCATCTTATTAGAGGATCTCAATAACCATTGTAATTATTGTGGATTTGCGCATGTAAAAGAAATACAGAACTATTGTATCAGTAAGCTAAAAATCAAGCAATTAATGATGACATAATTCAATAGATTTTTAGAATATTTGTCCAAAAACATACCTATAGTGTACAGTCAAGCGTAAGAATGACAACGATAATGAAAGTAGAAGTTGTATAGATGCGGATTGTATCAAGAATCATTCTTGTTTGATGAGCAAAACCTATAAGGAAGGCTGTACTGCAAAAACATTCCAAGTTTATAATACTGATATGAAGACGTTACAAAAATCAATAATAATAATTAAGGCAATAGAAGATTATTTTCCTTTTAAAAAAAGAAAAATAAAAGCATAACTTATATGAGTGACAAATTTAACGTCTAAAAACCCCATTGATTAAGAAAGGGATTCAAAAATTTCAACTTCACAAAATAGCTTTTCTTTTCAATTCCATGGACCCAGTGAAATTCTTGCTACCCCATAAGAATAACATGTCACATTAGAAATAGTAAAATTTATTTAAACATTTTTAATGATATCTCTTTTCATCTTATATTTTTTGATACTATCTCTTTTGCTCCTATATATTTTTTGGCCCTAATTTTTATCCGTCGTGATCGAAAATAATTTTAAATTGTGATTATTGATTCCAAAATTAATCCTATATGAAAAAAATATTGGATAATTGTTAATTATTAATAAGAAGAGATACAACAACAACATCAAGCCTTTGTCCCACTACGTGGGGTCGGCTACGTGAATCCTTTTTCTCCATTATATCCTGTTAAAAGTCAAATTCTCGTTTAACTCTAATGAAGAAAGATAATTTCTAATATTTTCTAACAAAGTCTTTTTAGGTCTACCTCTACCTTTCTTAACATAAGTCAAATCTAATACTTCTACTTTCCTAACCGGGTCATCGGAAGGCCGTCATTTTATGTGACCAAACCATCTAAGGCGACTCTTTGTAATCTTATTTTCCACTGGAGCTACTCGAACCTTTTCACGTGTATGCTCATTTTGTATCCTATCTTTAAGGGTAAAGCCACTCATCCACCTGAGCATTCTCATCTCTGCAACACTTAACTTAGTATTATGCTTCTCTTTTAATGGCTAACATTCGGCACCATAAAGCATTGCAGGTCTCACCACCATCTTATAGAATTTCCCTTAAGTTTGAGGGGGACTTTTCTATCACACAACAAGCCCGATGCATTCCTCCACTTCAACCATCCAACTTGAATTCTGCTGATAATATCCCCATCTCTGCAACACTCAACTTAGTATTATGCTTCTCTTTTAATGGCCAACATTCGGCACCATAAAGCATTGCAGGTCTCACCACCATCTTATAGAATTTCCCTTAAGTTTGAGGGGGACTTTTCTATCACAAAACAAGCCCGATGCATTCCTCCACTTCAACCATCCAACTTGAATTTTGCTGATAATATCCCCATCTATTTCATCATCACTCTGAACAATAGATTCAAGATATCTAAAATGTGTATTCTTATTAATGATTTGATCGCGCAAAGTCAAAATCCTCTCACTAGGTCTGTTACTACTAAAATTACACTTCATATATTCTGTTTTAGATTTACTCAAGCGAAAACCTTTATACTTTAAGGTTGACCTCCATAATTTAAGTTTACCTTCAACTCCCTCTCTAGTCTTATCAACAAGAAGAATATCATTAGCAAAAAGCATACACCATGGTACATCCTCTTGCAAATGTCTAGTGAGAACATCCATGACTAAATAAAAAAAGATATGGGCTTAAGGCTGATCCTTGATGTAATCCAACAGAAATAAGAAAATACTTGGTCAAACCCCCTTGTGTTTGAACACAAGTAATAGCTGCTCCTGCATACTTATCTTTAATGATTTGAATATAAACATTATTAACTCCTTTCTTTTCAAGAACTCTCCATAGCACTTCTCTTGGAACTTTATCATATGCTTTTTCTAAATCAATAAATATCATATGTAGGTCCTCCTTATTCTCTCTATATTTCTCCATCAAATCTCTCAATAAATGTATGGCTTCCATAGTAGACCTACCCGACATGAATCCAAATTGATTTTAAGAAATATTAGTATCACGCCGCAACCTATACTCCATAACTCGCTCCTATAGTTTTAAAGTATGACACATTAACTTAATTCCTCTATAATTCGCACAATCTTGTGCATCATCTTTATTCTTAAAAATATGAATTAACACACTCATTCTCCACTCATCTGGTATCTTTTTAGTCATCGAAATATTATTAAAAATTTTAGTAAGCCAAGAAATTCCTTCATCTCCTAAGCATTTTCACACCTTTATTGGAATATCATCAGATCCAATAGCTTTTCCACCCTTCATATTCTTTAAAGCCTCTCTAACTTCGGTTTTACTAATATGCCGATAAAAACAAAAATCTTTATTTTCATTTAGGGTGTTAAGGTCACTAAAGTCAATCGTATTTTTACATTCTTCATTAAAAAAGTTTAGCAAAATATCTCATCCACTTTTGTTGAATATCATCTTCTAAGAAAAGTACTTTTTAATTTTCATCCTTAATACATTTCATTTGAACTAAATCCTTAAAAATGATAGAAAAAAATATAAGTGGTTGAGTAAATATTCCCATCATATATATATATATATATATATATGATTTTAATATGAATAACACCTACTATAAATTATTAAATTTTCATATATAATATTAATCAGTTGTTTCAATATGTAGCCTCTAATTAGACATGAAAATGTTTTAGCTTAGTATTACATCATTTATTTATTAAAAGTTTTAGGTCAATTTCCAAATAAATTGATATTTAGTCCAAGCCATTTCTTTTTTGCAAATGATTAAAAAAAATTTAATGTTTTTATGTTATTACATCTAAATTAGCTCTTATTTGTTACTCTGTGAATTGTTATTTGTAAATTCAATTGCACTACTTTATTTATTATGCTCGTTACTTTATGTTATGACATAGTGCAATCAACCACAATGGAGTTAAGAAAATCAAATTAGGAAATGATTGAAATTTCTTTATTGATAAGGACTTGCTATTTAAAGACATGATATAATATTTTTATAATTCTAGGAATTTTCACATTTAAATTATTTTCATATCTTTTATATACCAATATAGATTTTTTATTTTATGATTGAAGACGTTTACAATGGATTTAAATTTGTACATTCTTTTCAAACTAAATTGATATTTAATTTGTAAAATTATGTTATAGATAAATTAATAATTTGTAAATTTGATTGCTTTAACAAAATGCATATCTTACCATTTTCATTATTTTGTGTTATTTAATTTCTATTTAGTGTCATAAAAAACGGAGAATAAGATATTGTACATATAAAACTATTAATGATAGTTAATGTCAAAGTGCTACAAACTAATTTGCAATCCATTAGACTATTGAAAATGGGTTAGACAAACTATAAATGAAAAAATAATGAGTCAAACATCAATCTAAATTATTGATGAACCAAAAAGAAAGAAATATAAGAAATTATTATTTTACCATTATATAGGTCTTCAAAAATTTTGAAAATTTGTTTGTTTTTGTAAGAAATGTGAGAAGAACTATTAAGGGGACCATCTAATGCTAACAAACCACATTTTATAAATGATATGCTTAAAGATTTCTTTGAAGACATGATAATCTTAAGCTTTTTGTTCTTAAGAAAAGTAAAATAGTTTTGCAATAAATGTAAGAAAAAAATCTACTGGATAATCTTCAATCAGCCAAAACATTTAGAGAATTATATAGAGGCCTGTTGGATAATGTTGACTACTAAGTTAAAAGTTATGCATGAAGAAATCAAGCTCTCCTGTTATAGTTCTTATTTTTCAGCTGAAATTTATCATCATTTGGCCGAAACATGTAAAAGGAAATACAAATGGTATAATTTCCTTCATAAAATTTATTTCTTATGAATTATTGTTAAACCAAATGATCAAATGTAACAAGTTCAACCATAATATTTAAATTACATATGTTCATAATGTAAGTTACATCTTGAAATTTAAACTCATAACCACTTGTTTTACTTTAAGAAATATAAAACATATTTCATTATCCCAAGTAAATGTGCCTAAAAATAGAAAGAAAGAAATGAGCAAATGAAATGAATTCAACTCCTAGTCTGAAAGAATTATCATTTAATTGTGATGTAAAAAAATACTTCATATCTAATTTCTCAAAAGAAAATACAACTTATGTAAAAGAAAAAAGAAAGAAATATGTAAATCAAACAAATGATCACAAAATATTATTGAGTATAATTAAACTCAATAAATCAAACAAATAAAAACAACTGAGCAAAGAGATTGAAAGAAAAAAAATCAGTAAATGAAATTTAATTGAATATAACGAAACTCAATAGAGATGTGGAAATGCTTAGGAGATGAAGGAATTTCTTGGCTAACTAAACTTTTTAATAATATTTTGAAGACTAAAAAGGTGCCAGATGCGTGGAGAATGAGTGTAGTGATTCCTATTTATAAGAATAAAGGTGATGCACAAGATTGTGCGAATTATAGAGGAATTAAGTTAATGTGTCACACTTTAAAACTATGGGAGCGAGTTATGGAGCGTAGGCTGCGGCGTGATACTAATGTTTCTCAAAATCAATTTGGATTCATGCCTGGTAGGTCTACTATGGAAGCCATACATTTATTGAGAGGTTTGATGGAGAAATATAGGGAGAATAAGGAGGATCTACATATGATATTTATTGATTTAGAGAAAGCATATGATAAAGTTCCAAGAGAAGTGCTATGGAGAGTTCTTGAAAAGAAAGGAGTTAATAATGCTTATATTCAAATCATTAAAGATATGTATGAAGGAGCTACTACTTGTGTTCAAACACAAGGTGGTTTGACCAAGTATTTCCCTATTTCGGTTGGATTACATCAAGGATCAGCTTTAAGCCCATATCTTTTCGCGTTAGTCATGGATGTTCTCACTAGACATTTACAAGAGGATGTACCCTGGTGTATGCTTTTTGCTGATGATATTCTTCTTGTTGACAAGACTAAAGAGGGAGTTGAAGGTAAACTTGAAGTCTGGAGATCAACCTTAGAGTCTAAAGGTTTTCGCTTGAGTAGATCTAAAACTGAATATATGGAGTGTAATTTTAGCAGTAATAGACCTAGTGAGGGGATTGTGACTTTGAGCGATCAAGTCATTAATAAGAGTACACGTTTTAGATATCTTGGATCTATTGTTCAGAGTGATGGTGAAATAGATGGGGATGTTATCAGTAGAATTCAAGTTGGATGGTTGAAGTGGAGGAATGCATCGGGCTTGTTGTGTGATAGAAAAGTCCCCCTTAAACTTAAGGGAAAATTCTATAAGATGGTGGTGAGACCTGCAATGCTTTATGGTGCAGAATGTTGGCCATTAAAAGAGAAGCACAATACTAAGTTATGTGTTGCGGAGATGAGGATGCTTAGGTGGATGAGTGGATTTACTCTTAGAGACAGGATACGAAATGAGCATATACGTGAAAAGGTTGGAGTAGCTCCAGTGGAGGTTAAGATTAGAGAGAGTCGCCTTAGATGGTTTGGTCACATAAAACGGCGGCCTTTCGATGACCCAGTTAGGAAAGTAGAGGTATTAGATTTGACTTATGTTAAGAAAGGTAGAGGTAGACCTAAAAAGACTTGGTTAGAAAATATTAGAAATGATCTTTCTCTATTAGATTTAAACGAGAATTTGACTTTGAACCGGACACAATGGAGTAAAAGGATTCATGTTGCCGACCCCACGTAGTGGGACAAAGGCTTGTTATTGTTGTTGTATAACGAAACTCAATAAATAAAAAAAATGGAAATAACTATGTAAAGAGATTTCATTTCATATATGAAGTAAAATATAATTGCAATTAAACAGATTTTTTAACAAAAACAACCGAAGACATCTTTGGCATCCAAAACATTCCCTAATAAATCAAATAAATGAAAAAACTAAGAGATTTCATTTCGTAGATAAAGTAAAATATAATTGCAATTAGAGAGATTTCTCAATGCAAATGACCAAGGCATCTTTTGCATTTAAAGCTTAATTTCCCACTATCGTAGAGTAGCTGCAAGAAGTTGTTGTTGGTAGGCTCGTCGTTGCAATTTTGCTACCACAAAGGAATTGCAAGGAGCACTGCACCAATATCATCTTCTCAATACTAAAAAATAGAGATCATGAAGGATTGTGCAGAGTTTCAAATAGGATGAGAGTTTGATGAGTTGAAGGAGTTGTAATATATAATATGATAGTGAATTAAAAGAGCTATGAAGAAGGGTATATGAAGAGGAATAAAAAATGTAGGGAATACGAAGAGGGAAATATGAAGAGGAATAAGAAGTGTAGGGGATACAGAGAGGGGAATATGAATAGATATTTAATGAATAATAATTAAGATGATGAGAAAAAAGAATAAGAAGAGTATGGGATATGAAGAGGAGAATACAAAGGGGTATTCAGTTAAGAAGCATTAGTGAATTCAAATTAAGAAGCATTAGTGAATTCAAATTATATATTTTTATTTATTTGCTAAAATAAAAAGTAATTATATTTAATTGTTTTTAAAATGATTAATTAATCATAATAAGATAATAAAATCAATGGTCAGTATTCTATTTGAATAATTAAAATGAAAGGCCAAGATTTTATTTGGGATGAAATTCAAATAGCTTTTCTAATATTAGTATTTATAATATTAGATATAGATTTGTTCAAGCTGAATTTTGGGAGATGAAGAATAAGTTATTTTTTCTTAATAAATTTAATAGTAAAATGTACAAATATAATATATGAATTAACATAGTAATTTTAAATAATTTAATATTGCAGTTAGTTTTTTATTAAATGTAAATTATGCAGTTAAATGATAGCATACAAAATTAGGAAACAATAATATTAATTAAGATAGATTTAAAAGTGAGAGAATTGAAAAGATATAATTTATTTTAAATTTTGATATAATAATCATACATTTAAATGTCAGAATTCAATATAAAGATTATCATAAATTTAAGGGCTTGAATTCAATATGAGAAAATTTACAAATTAGTTTATAATTGTATATATATATATATATATATATATATATATATATGAATATTAATTAATGAATTATATTATTGATTTCTAGGGCAGGTATTAATTAAAAAATAATGAAAATTAATTAATTAATTAATCCTACTTGAATATAAAAATAAATGCAATTAAATACAACAATTGGCTCTTAAATGCAATTAGTATAAACAAAATGAAAAAATGTCATGCAGTTAAATGAATAAATAAAGTTAATAAATAAATAAATTAAATGTATAAATAAAATGAAAGGTTGAGATTCATCTTTGATAAATTAAATGGAAGGCTAGGATTATTTTTTGGAAGAAACTCAAGTGCCTTTTCTAGTAGGATAGATATGCATTAGGTAGAAAATGTTATGTAATGGTGGAATAACACTAATTAATAAATTAATAGTAGAACACTCTAACAATCAATAATCATGTAACTTCAGCAATGTTAAAGTTACTAGTTTTATTGTCCGTGCATTAAATGCACGTGAATAAAATTTTAAAAATAAAAATTTATATTATAAAAATTTTAATTATATTTTTTATAAAAAATATAATATTATTAATTTTATCACTATATGCAATACTAATTCTTAATTATATTAATGAAAATTTATATGCTTTTCTTAAAATATGCTTCAAACAAAAATTAATTTTTTTTTATTTTTTCATTTACCCAAATATTAAGTAATACTTGATACCATAATATATAAGCTCTAATACAAAATCTAATATAAAATGTTTTAAGGCTAAACATTTTCTTATGCAGATCAAATATTCAATATAAATTTTGATGCAATGAGAAATGATATATTAATATTAAGATAATTATTTTTTATAGAGCAAAATAAAATTAAATGCTAATAAATAATTATGTCATGCTACACATTTGAGTGAAGATCAATAACTCTTAAGTAAACAAAAATGAAAATAAAAATAAGAGGAAAAATAGTTATAAAACTATATCAAAAGCTCATACAAAATAGCCTACCAAAAAATTTTCAAACATTAAGATTCATCAAAATTATAAAAAGAAAATGATTTATCCATCTAAAATATTAATTTTAATTACATGTTCAAATATCATGTATAATCAATACATTATCAAAGTCCAACTACAGTAAAATAGAGCCCCAATAGTACACAAATTGCTATAGATAAGCTCTCCGGAGCTACATGTATTACAATCATTGGAACGATAAAATAGAAACCTCATAATCACAATTTAAAAAATACACGACTCTAAAGCTTAAATTTTAAATATAATTTAATTGAAGAATTCAATTGAAATATCTAACTATATTCTAATTATTATATTAAGAAATAAAAATAACATGATCAAATAATATTCGAATTCTAATTATTGAAAAAAATCTCATCAAAAATTTCAATGACGAAATAAAATTAACATTGAGATAAATTGTTGAATAAAATCTCATATGTCGAGCAAAATTCTCAGCAAAGAAATAAAAATATCATAACAAGTAACCTTGATTAAGTAACAACTGGAGAATTTCATAACAAATAAAAAAAAATTAAATTTCCTCATATAATTTTATTGATCTTTCTAGCCTTATTTTTTTCTATTTGGAAGATCATGAAGGTTTAGCTTACCTTAACAAGATGACGTAGTTGTCTCATTGCTTGTAGACTCATTCATGAAAGATGGATACAACATCCCACCTTATCAATCATAACTTATAAAAATCTCGGTTGTAAGTGAAAATCATATATAAACAACTTCGCAAAGTTTGTGTCTCACTGCCTGTAGAATTATTCATGAAAGATAGATACAATGTCCCACTCTGTCAGTTATAACCTATAAAAATCTCAATTGTAAGTGAAAATCATATATAAATTAACATTGAAAATTTTAATTTGTATAAAATGTCACAAGAGAGTAAAATTATGCTTAATTTACCGAAACAATTATGAAAGTTGAACCACGGGTAAGAGCAAGTTGAGGGTTGGATTTGAATCATAACGTAGTTGTCATTCATGTTGAGTGTAAGAGAAAAAGATCATTACCTTCATTGCGAGCTCCCATTGTTACCTTTGTGGCAAGCTCCTGTCGTGACTTCCAATCTAACCAGAAGAACGTCGTAGAAGAAGGCGAAGTAGTTTCTTTTCTTCTAATATTTGTATCACCCCTCTTACGATTATTAGTATAATGGTCTAAGATAAATATTGTAGAACTTGTTGCTGCAATTTCTTCCATCAGCAGATCAAAAAAAACTAAAAACACATGCAATATGTCTTTTTAGTTTATAAGTTCTATGCAACAAATCAAGATCACCGTTAAAAAAAAAAGCTCTAGCTTGTAATTTTTTTTTTCTTACATGACTTCTTTTGCAGAAAAATATAGGTTATTTCTTAACTATGATTATCTCTTAAGGTCAGTTTAAAAATTATATATCATTTAAAATTTGCTTAATTCATCTTGATTTTGTAGTTTCTTCTCAGGGCAAACAAGTAGAAATTAGTTTCAGGAGAGATGAAGAGAGAGAGAGAGACTTCTTCAATTGCCAATTTGTCGACTGCACTTTTCTTTTTGAAATGTTGAGTTTCAAAATATAAACTTGATTTAGTCTAAAAATCGTAAAAATAATTTTCAAAACTTTAAGTCCTAAATTAACCGAGATATCATCTTTTCCTTTCACAAACTTGAACATATATAAGCAATACAACATATATATCAGATTAGATCATACAATACAACGATAAAATGAACTAAATTGAAAATTAAAACAGAGCACCAACAAACAAAAAACAAAGAGAATAGAGAGAAACAAGAGAAAAAAGACTTACCTGATAGCCTCAGGTGCGAAAGCGGCACTAATCCTATCAAAAGACTTGATATTAGCTATCAGTAATAGAAGAATGATAAGAGAGGAAGAAAAGGGGAGATGAACTGGCGATTACCTTGAAGAGCTCCACAAGGATGAAATCGGGAACAACACAACCGAATTAATTTAATTGGAGAAAGGAACTTGAGTGATTTTAATTATTAATACCAAAAAAGTTCAACACTGTGTTTATCAGAAGGATCTTATGGTAATTTATAAGTGTATACGGATGATTGATCTTCCCCATTTGCTTCTTCATCTTTCTCCGGGAGTGGTAGAGCTCAATAAATGTTTAGAGAATATGAATGATAGAAAATGGGTAACCAGAAGGACATAAATCTAAATGCTTAATGTCCAACGAGCAGCGAGCAATAGAGGAAGATTTATGAAATTAGGAATCCAAAAGTTCCAAAGTTATTGTTAATGATGACTTAATATAAAAATGATTGTAAATGTAAGGCTGTACTAAAAAGCCTGTACAAATTCCTAACCATTTGCGATGGCCTATTCAACTAATGCTAATAAATATATGACTGATGCGACTACCTATTCAACGAATGCTAATAAATATATGGTTGATACCACTTCATATTAAAAAAAATCATCATACAGCACGGTGAATTGGAATCAGGGAATCTCGACCAGGCCTAAATTGTAAAGCCATCTTCATAACTGTATATGAACTCTAATAAAATAACTTAAGCTGCATAAAAGTCTAAGATTCAAACCTGAGAAGCCCCAAAAACATTAGCGAAGCTTCTCGGAGTGAGATTCCCAACTTATCGCTCCAAGACATCGACAACGCCACCACCGATGATACTTCCTCTCTTCAAAACCCTCATTGCTTAACTCTACCTGTGCAATGATCAACAAATTTCCAAGCAGAAAATGGGAGATCCTACCACTAACCACAATGGAGTCTCAAGCTGATCGAAGCCTCGCATCTGGATGCTTTTATGGAGACAAAGCATGAGGGAAGATCCATCGACGACAATTGCTAGGACGTGGATGAAGGGCAGTAAATAAGAAAGCTTTGAAGTAGCTAGAAACGATTCCAAGCTGCCACTTCGTACTTTATAATATGAATTTAGTAAACTCTCATTGAAGCCCGAAACTGGCGAGGCATTAAATTCCTAAACAGAAACGGTATTATTTGCTAGAAAATATAATTATGATCATTAGTAGCTTTAATTCAGTTAAATGGAAACATAGTTTAAATGAAACGGATGGAAACCAAAACTGGCGAGGCATTAAATTCCCAAACAGAAACGGTATTATTTGCTAGAAAATATAATAATGATCATTAGTAGCTTTTATTTTGTTAAATAAATTCTGAAAACTAACGGAAACTTAGCTTAAATGAAATGGACGGAAACTCAGGCGTTTAGAAGAACTAAAATAATTTAGTATGAGGTGTATTTAAGGAGCATTAAATTACATAAGTATTATTTTTTTAATTTAATAATGATTTATAATAAAATGAAGGGACAAGATAATTTAAAAAAAATAAAATGAATGGCCAAGATTTGTTATGGGTGGATTCCCAAACCACTTTTATATAGTAGTATAGATATGCCAAATTAATACCCATAATATGAGATCAGCTTGTACTATGCACTAGTCACCTTGAACAATGAGGGGATTATTGTCCCTTAAATTGGTTTTAATAATTATTCTAAATAAGGTAACAAATATATTGCTATTAGTTTTAACTAAATATGAAAATAAATTTCTTACAAATGTTGTCCAAATAATTGTTGCATTTCTATGACACAGTATCTTTCTTTTGAGTCAAGGTCGTCATTTTCTACTCTACTTCCATGTTTTGGTCGTGCCTCATCTTTGATCATGCATATTGGAATATATATCATCGCCTGATATTTTGCTATGAAGTAATGTAAGGTCACATAAGCAATTAAAATGTGCCCCCGCACTTGCAATGGGAATTGTTGCACAAGTTTTGGGACCTAAAATCTTGCAGATTTCAAATATTTTCTTGAAAAAAAATTAAAGTTGTATATAATGATTATACTTCCCTTGTGCATTATTGTATCTAACCCACTACAATAGTTACTAAGTTGATAATGGTAGCATCCAAAAGCTGAAGATTTGTGCCTGTTTCCATATCCTAAGTTTATTGAATGG
Source organism: Dendrobium chrysotoxum (assembly GCA_019925795.1). Lineage (NCBI taxonomy): Eukaryota > Viridiplantae > Streptophyta > Magnoliopsida > Asparagales > Orchidaceae > Dendrobium > Dendrobium chrysotoxum. The sequence continues at coordinate 56,408,652 of CM034312.1, forward strand.
TATCGGCTGGGTTGAACTCAAAAACCTCCCTATTCTAAGGTCCATCTCATTACACTCATATTTGAAGTGGCGCCTTTGAACAATGATGCCACATTTTTTTTTTTACTTCTGAATTATTTTTTAGTACACTTAAAAATTGCTTATCAAAATATGATTGCAGTTATGGCATTTTGAGACATGAACCCTTTTTTATTATGGTAACAATTTTGATGTTCCTGGGGAGGAACAACAAGGACATGGGTATCATCAATAGCTCCAGCAACATCCTTGATGTTTTTGTAGAAACTTTTATTGCTTTGGATGATGACATGGAATATCAGCTTGGGGCATTTACATGTGCTAATCAACTATTGAAACAATACCTTTGTGAACACGCTTAAGGTGATAGGCTGATGGCTAATAGTTTTCAACGAATGCTAAAAAATCACAAATTTAGGGGTCACCACCTTCAAGAAAATTGTCAATAGTTAAACAATTGACATATTTCTTGTGCCTCATATAAAGCCCAGTGTACAATGATTTCTCTAAGTTGAATAACAGTTGTGAATGGTAGATGAAAACAATTATATAATCTTGTTGGATCGGCCTACAAATATCATTTAGGAGATCTAGAAGCCACACTTTTAGAACTACCATTTATACTTGCTCAAGTTTTAATTCCAACTTAATCTAACTTATTAAAAAATAGGAATGAATATAATCGAATATAATTTTGATTATCCAAAAACAACATAATTGGTACAAATTAAATTTACAATTAAAATATTTATGAATCACAATACGTTGAATCACTAATCAATTTTATTTTTGCATCACTAAAAAATAGTAAAAAATAAAGAGGACAAGACTGCCTAAACCATAAAATATAAATATTGAGTTTTGAAGTCTCACACTATTATAACATGGAAATAGATGGGCATCTATTTCCATATCTTTTTCTTTAGTGATTTATATATATATATATATTTTCATTTTTTATTCAACCTAAACAACTCAGAGGATTGGAACTGGTCCCATTTGTTTTTTCTTTCCAAAAGTCAACTGACGATTCAAATCATCAGGTACATTCATATTCACTAGAATGATACAAAAAAAATCCAATAGAGCTTATCATTGTACTAATGAAAGGCTACGATTTTTTTTAGTGTAGATTCGTTGAGAAGAATTCCTCAGAATTTAAAATGGAATCAAAAGCAATCTTGTTGTTGGATTTATCCAAACAACCATTAATTATGCAAAACATCTTTTGTATGTACAATCACAATTACCAATGTGATTTACCAATTTATTTGAACCCATCAACTAGATGTCATGAAAATATTAACTAGCTAAATGGAGCTGACAATTTTTTTGAAGAAATATCAACAAATCTTGTTGATAATATTGTGATCCCCTACAAGAAAATAAAAAATGAGCAATATTCACCACATAAAAACACTATGATTCACAATATTCAATCAAAGCACTTTAAGTAACTTATTGACATCATATATCAAACACTATGAATGTAAACAATTTCAAGATCAAGCCATTGTCTCAAAAGAAAAAAAAGTGGAGGCATGATGGACAGGTGATTGAGTTGGTGGGCCTCATTAGGGTGGGCGGTGGGCAAGATGAGAGAGGGGGAATTGTTTAGAATAGTTTAAATTACAATTTCAAGGGAAATAATTAGGGAAAGAGATCTAATTTGAATTCAAATTTGAGAGAAAATTATTTAGGAAAAATGGGTTGATTTGGGAGGGAATTAGGGGAGCTTGTTTAAGGCTAACTATGGGGTGATTTCAGATTATGCTTTATTTTGTTGGAATTAGTTTTGCTTAGGTTGAGTGGGCTTTAGCCGACGGCTAGGGATTTGGGAGACCCAGATGTTCCTCTTCAATTGAAGATTCAACTGTATCTTGTGTTTTTCTTCTTAGTTCTTTCAATAAAAAAGGGTTCTTGTGTGTTCTTCTTCTTAAATTTCTTGTGTTGTTCTCTAGTTTTGCTGAAATTGCATCCACTTCTTATCAAATTGGTATCAAAGCCTAGATCTAGCTACCTATGGTAGGAAGAAAGGTAGAATTGCTGGAAGAGGAGATTAGACAATTGAAATCTAAAATTTCAGATTTTCAAAGTCAAATTTCAGCCGTTCATAAGAAGATTGATGGGAAGTTTTCCATCATGAAGGAGATGATTAGGAAGATGCTCGAGGTCCAAACCAAAATGGCGTTGCCGGAGGCGAGGGGAGTTGCTGGCGGCCAAGGGAGTAGAGGAAACCTTAATCCCATAAGGAGAGGAGAAGATCATGAGGTGGAAATGTTGGGGGAAGAAGATGAGATGCCACCTTTTGAGCCACTTCTAAGGAGGGGAAAGGGTGAAGGAGTGGATTTTTTGTGGAGCTATAAAGTTTGGATGGACAAAAGATGGGGAGAAGATAAAAGCACTAGACATGGTTCAGCCACCCCTACAACAGAATCGAGGGGCATTCCATCCAGTTCAGGGTTTGCCTCATCCGTGGGAACGCGAGCATGCTATCATCTTAAAGAAAGGAGGCTCACCTATTAGTGTTCGTCTGTACAGTCATCCCCAAATCCAAATCGAAAAGATTGAGAGATTGATCAAGAAGATGCTCGAGGCAGAGATCGTTCGACCTAGTGTTAGTCCATTTTCTAGTCCACTGCTATTAATCTAGTGCTTCAGCAATAGTTTCCTTTGTTCCACCTAGAGGATAAGGTGGCTCTTTGGGAGAGGAGTATTGATAGAAAATAGATATAATTTGAATTCAAATTTGAGATGGAATTATTCAAGGAAAGGGGGTTGATTTGGGAGAGAATTAGGGAAGCCTATTTAAGGCTAATTATGAGGTGATTTCAGATTATGCTTGATTTTGTTGGAATTAGTTTTGCTTAGATTGAGTGGGCTCTAGCCGATGGCTAGGGATTATCCGGATCTTCCTCTCCAATTGAAGATCCAATTTTACCTTATTTTTTTTCTTCTTATTTCTTTCAATAAAAAAGAGTTCTTCTGTGTTCTTCCTAAATTTCTTGTGTTGTTCTATAATTTTGTTGTAATTGCATCCACTTTCTCTTAAGGCACTTGTAGGTTATGTTGTATGTAGTGGCCATTTCAAAGGGAATGAGGCTTGACGATGGAAGGTTAGATGGATGCAAAAAGTTTTTTAAATAACTAGGGCCTTATCCAAACTCTTTTTCTGTAATAGTTTTGGTTTTGATCAGTGGCAAAGCCATAATATATTTTTGGTGTGGTCACAAAGTAATTCTTTTATTAGTTCTATAATAAAATTTAATAAAACTAAAATTTAGTCAATTAGTTATTCAATTTGTAAAAATCATAGACATTAAATTTATTTAATTCAAATAATTGGCTCCTTAAAATATATTGCATGTAATATCTATAATAACGTAAATAAATCAATAAATATAGAAATATGGTGAGAGAGAACAATAAATTAATTTAACATTTTATAAAAATGCAATTGATTATTATGAACACATTATAAAACCTGTCTTAATGAGAATGATAATGTCTACTCAATTATTTAAAACACTACATGTAAATCATAAAATCAATTTAAAATGTTAATGAAGGGGATAGAGAGAGAGAAGAGGGGAGAAATTTTAAGTGTTATGGGAAGAGAGAGAAAGATAGATGATAGGGAAGGAATAGAAGTTGGCAGGTGAGGGATGTCAAAAAAATATAAGGAACATTAGTTTGAGGAGAGAATGTGAGGTTTATTCTTAGTTCGAGGCATGAAACAATGGGGATTTTGATATAGGTGCTACTATGTGTGGTAATAAAAGAGGATGGTCAAAGAATTAATTAGAGGAGAGATTCTAGGAAAATGGAGAGAGAATAAAGGTGATGATGATTTGGGAGGAGGCATGCAGCTAGGGGAAAATAAGGGGAAATTAATTATAAGAATTGATTGGAGGAGATTTTCTAGGAGATTTGCATGAGAGAGAGAGAGAGAGAGAGAGAGAGGCAGAAGGTTTAGGAATTACTTACAAAATTAAAAAGAAAAAAAAAAAAAACATTACGGAGGGCAATTTATATTACTTTCTTATTTGGGAAGAGTGCCTCCACAAGTGCCCATCTGAATTATTTTGAAGGATTAGATTGCATAATTGAAGCATGTGCTCTTATCAATTTGATAGGAGTTGGGCGCTTGCTTTTATTTTAACTACTGTTTTTGGGTAAGTAAAGCACGGCTTTCAGGATTTGATTCACTTCAGTCTGCTTTTAATGGTCATGCTTCCATGCTCTTTTAAAATAAGCTTGTATTAGAAGAAAGGGTCCTTTTCTGATGGTGGATGTAGTAATGGAGGATGGTTAACATTAGGAGACTGATGATATCCTTATTTATGATTAGTCCTAGACCCAGAGTTGGCAATATGTGTTTATTTAAGGTAATTTATTAACCATTGGGTGTATGGTATTGTTGTTTTTTCCTTGTTTCCAATGGGGAGGTTCGGTGTTGAATTTTCACGCTCCCCAACAAACTTGTGCACCACAAAAAGATTGCATTTTTATTTTTATTGGTTTCTTTAAAATTCGTAGAAGCATAATTCTTATTTTTGGGATGATACCAGAGTTCCCACCTTTGAATTTTGTTTTTTTATCAGGTGAGTCATATAGGATAATGGGGCTATATGAACTTCTTGAGAAATAAGTTTTATTTTGACAGTGCTAATGATGGCATTGGTCTGCAAATCAGGACCATATCAATGAGTCGTCTCTCTTTGTGATGTAATGGCAGGGTTATGCCAGTGTTTTGCATTTAGCTTAGTGTAAGTTAAAGTTGCCACTTTCATGAACTTGAAATACTGATTACTTTAAATTAGTTTATTCAGACATAGATTAATGATGTTTTCCTTATTTATTTAAACATGACTTCGTTGATTGCTATGGGGTTAGTGAACATGTGGTTAATGCAATGTTGCATTTGTGCAAATGTTTAATATTCTTGAATGCTTCATTTAAATTAATATTGATCATGTTTTTTACCTACTTATGTTAGGAACTCTGTTGATTTTGATTAACATCTTTTTGGATATAGACGCTTGAATTAAACATCAAAGGAGTTCTTGTTTTCATTTAGAAAACCAGCAAAAAAAAAAGTTTACTGTTTTTTGAAATTTCTTGGTCTATGATTGCATCAGAAAGAAAATATTACTTGGACTTTAGGAAGAAATAAATTATGGAAAAACATTATTGAAGTGAGTGATGGTGAGGTCATTAAAGCAAATGGATTTTTGGGGTCGCACCCCATTGCTCCCTTATGTTGAATCTTTTATCTTTTGCTCTTATCCCTATTACGAATCTCTATCATGTTCAATGTGATTGTCTGCAATTGATTGTCATGTCACCGCTATAGTATAGTGAGATGAGATTAATGTTATGATATATTTAATATTTTGATGGTTAAAAGTTGAAATGGTGGCAATTACTAACAACACCTTAAGGATACAATCATGGAAGTGAAAACAAGAGAAGTTGATTTCAAGGACTACCAAGGTATGTGATCTACCAGATTCGAGTGTCTCATTTGGATCTAGTAAATGACCACAAAGTTTGCTTGACATCTTTAGTTTCTAAACTTGCGAAACAAGGATATAGATTTTTGGAAGGACCCCTTCTTAACCAGTCTTTAAAATTTATAGCCTTTAATCCTTTTTGTTTCTTTAATGATTGCCTTGAAGTAAGGCTTCAATTTGTTTGAAATACTTTGATTTTTAAATAATTCTTTCCTCAGTTAAGATAACAGCACTAAACTTTTCCAATCATACCAATGCCAAGTCTTAATCAAATTGATTCAAAATTTCACTAGTTTGGTTTATGTTGGAATTAAACCTTACAACCTTAAAGAGACTGGAAGTTGGCATTATTCTAACCCATCAAAAGAAAAGGTGGTCGTCATTCATTCCTTCAAATGTGAAAGCTTTTTCTGACAAAACCATGCTGGTCATAGAAGTTCAACAACCAGTCCAATTCTTTTGAAAATGGAGGGAAGGACTAAAAGGTTTATATGAAGCAGAGGATTTAGAAGAAGATGATGGAAAAAAATATAAAAATTACAATTTTAATGGATGGTAAGTGAGGGAGGGTGTTACTCAACAACATGTTCAATTGGACACAAAGATAGTACAAGAACATTGCAACAATTCGGTTAAATACTTGGAAGAACAATCAAAAGATAACAAAAAGATTTTAAAGGTTTATCAGTGAAGAGAAAGAAAACAGAATGACACAATCATATCCCCGCAAAGATAGATAGCAAGCTGCCAAGCAATATATGTATTCCTAAATAAAGTTTTAATTCTTTTTTTTTTATTTACAGTTTAGCCCAGCCGGTCCAATAAATGATCCAATGGGTTTGGTTCACTGAATTGTCTATAAATAGTACTCAAAGGGCTATAAACATTTCTATGGAATAAGAATTTCTGCTTTTCTCTTCTTTACCTCTTGTGTCTTGGAGTTTGCACCTACTCGAAAGGTGTCCTCACTTCTTGCTCCATCAGCAAGCACATAAACTTGGTGCTCTTGTTGATTTAACCTCTTGACATAGCTAGAGCTTTCTTCTTCAAGCATCTCTTCTTCTTTCCACAGTCCAGCCAGCCCTCTTGTTTTTTTTTCTTACATCTCAGATTTCTGTTTTTTCCTCCTACCAACCTCCCTGTTCAGCCATCAGCCATACAGCGCACCTCTGCCATAAGAAGCAGTCCCACCTGCTGCAAGAATCTTTCAGTCCATCCGCCTCCCCTTCTTCCAATCAGCCGCAGTCCCAAATTCTCAATCTTCTAGCCCTCTGTTCGCATTTTTCCAGCCTAGCAGAACAACCCCTTCTTCTAGTCCACCGTCGCCCCAGTCAGCTCACCTTCCTGTCCGCAAGCACCTTCTATCCAACAAAGGTTGTCCTTCTGCCATCCAAACTGCTGCCCCGTTTTTCCCAACTTCTGCAATCCCCAAACTTCATACAGCTCATAGTTTACCAATTTCTGGACTCCCTGCCACCTCATCTCATCTTGGTACCATTTCTTGTTCCCTTCTTGGCTCTCCGATCTGCAGTCATCATGAAGAATTCTGATCTTGTCGATGCAATATGTTCCATGCAAATGCATCAAGAATCCCAATTTCAGAAATCCAGAAATTATTTCAGCAGGCCAACCTCCTATTTGCATCCATTGGAACCAATCTACAACAATTTCAAGTCTTTTTGGACTTCATGGACAAGCGCCTCGACAGCCTCTGCATGGACCGCCACACAATCCCTCCTTAAGAACCACCGTCATTTGCCAAAATCTTGGGTTCAATCGCCCGTTCGCCTTCCCAACAGCAGCCTTTGGTTTTATCAGATTTTTCGTTCCTTAAAAACATGAAAATTGAACTTCATCGCTTTAATGGATCTGATGTGGAAATATGGATCTTTAATGCTCATGAGTATTTCGATTTTCATTCTACTCTAGATTGCCATCATGTTCTTATTGCTTCGTTTTATCTTGAAGGCCCTATGACTACATGGTATCCATGGATTCATATGAAAGGCCAAAATCCTTATTGTCCCAAATTCATGATGTCTTTACAACAAAGTTTTGCATTGCAATTTATTGAAATTAACATAAATTTGTTCTGTTCTTTAATATCAAACTTCTTTTGAAAATTTTGCTTTTAAAATTCCTAATTTATCAGAATCGATCCTAATTAGCTATTTTATTTCTGGTCTTAAGAATTACATAGGAATTTTTACTTGCCAAACCTTACAATGTCTTAGATGCCATGAACTTGATGTGTCAAAACCCTAAAGGCTAAACTTTAATGCATACATTCTTTCGACTTTTTGTGGATTGTATTTGGTTGATTATTAGAGTGACACCCTACTGCTGAAATAGTAAATTGACATAAATTTGAGTTTTTAAGACAACAAGTTAATAGTCAAATCATAATTAGAATTCAAATAGGGAACTACTATGTTATATTTTGAGTTGTGTCCATCTGTCTTTGTTGCTTCCAAATAGGTAAAATGAGTGATGGCAATAGGCTTTATGCTTGAATCATTATTATTATCATTAGTCTTATCCTTAGTTTTTAGTATTGGCTTTATGATTCCTCCTCGATTTTCTTTTTAGTATTGGTATGATTTCTTTTGATAGAATAAATAGAGTGTGTCATCAACTTGCTTGGCTTTTGCGTTAGCAGTGGAAGGTACAAGTAATTTGTGAAAATGTTCTGCATTTTTCTTTTTGAAACTTGCAGATTGCATTAATTGAAAGAAAAATATTCAAAAAGTAGAACTAAGTGTGTATGAATCTATCCCTATCTTCCTTCAGTAAAATAAAAAAAGAAGGAAGTTTGCTATCTTGCATAGATTTTCATACAAAATTACAATTGAGAGCAAAAGTAGCACGAAATTTTGCTGGTTTATTACCCTGTCTGGAGTTGTGGTGGAACAAGACTTGATGAAAATGAGAGAGAAACTCGAAAAGAGGTTCAACCTAGTTGATAAGCACGGAGCTTGGTAGCCTTAAAAGAAGTTTGGAGTAAGGCTATGACATTAATGTTGTCTCTCATTAATCACCCCATCCACCTCAATCATATTTGGTTCAATGAATTCTTGGAGGGCAAGAGCGGCCTCAAGCTCAGCTGTCATGTTGTCCTAGTGAAGAAGTTGTTTACCTATGACAAGAAGGAGATCACCATTCTTGTTCCTTATAACAGCAACAAGATTGGCATTTCGAGTGGGGAGGAGAGCGCTGTTGATGTTGATTTTGAGCCATCTAGGAGGCGGAGGACACCAAAAAAAGGGAGAATGCAGCAGATGGTGCTGGATGGTGGCCCATTGCTTTTTGATGGATAGAATTGAGGTTTCTGGAGAGCACCTAGGACAAATGCAGCAATAACTATCTAGGAGGTGTAGGTCCGGCCATGGGTCGCATTGCGTGCTTGCAAAATTTGGTAGAACATTTGGTAGATAACCGCATAGTAGAGATGTGCAGTGGTCCACTTAGGAGGTTAGGTATGCTCAAAGCCTGGGCAAGGTGCTGAAGGTTTGCAAGGAGGGGGAGGCAAAAGCACCAATTTGCAAGGATTGCATGGGTGATTGACAAAATGCTATAGTGGATGGCGATGTGCTAGACGTATTCTTCATAGTTGCACCCTCATGGGCATTTAGTTGAATTGGACAAGCCACTATAGTGTAGCCAAGTGAGAGTTGGGAGAGTAATATGGTATATACGTTATCAGAAGATTCTGTCTCTTGTATGGAGTTGTAGTTGGCAAAAGCCACCTGAGTCAATCAGAACCTTGTGGAAATTGGAAGGGCAAATGCAGTAGTTGTGACCGTTCTGCTAAGGGTGTTGTATGTAATGATGTAACTGAGGTTAATAGAATGTCGTTGACGTAGAGAAGATGTTAGATGGGGTACCATCTAGAGCAATTTTGTCGCCAATTTGATGGGCTCTCTCTTATAAGGCAAGTGAGAGAAGCTCAAAGCAAATAATAAAGAGATACGACCAAAGGGGTCATCCCTGCTCGAAGCCTCACTCCTCAATCCAATCGGTTATACTGTTGTTTACTAGAATTGCAAATCTAGGATGCAACATCCAAGACATAATCTACTTGATGAATGTGTGAGGGAAGGCCATGGAGGTCATGACATGGTGGAGAATATCCTAGGAGATGTTATCATAGGCGTGCTCCATATCAATTTTGAGAGAGGTTTTGAGGTTAGCTAGAACCCTCAATTTATTTTTGCTCCAATGGAAAAAGGGCCTTGAGGGTGCGGTTGCATTTATGTCAGAGGATATCTGAATTGGATCCGAAGTTTTCCTTGTTCCAGTTGGCAGGGACAATGCGAGTTGCAGTTGGATAGGAGATCCATGTTTCTTCAAAATGCAGTAGCCGATGACAGGTAAACGAGTAGGTATTGGTCAGGTGGAGCATGATGGGGCTATGATTCGGTGCAATTTTGATGTGGTGCTGTACAATTATGAAGGGAAGGAGCTAGAGACCCGTGGAAGCAATCATGGAGAACTCAAAATTTTCTATTGTTGGCTTTGTGGCTTGTCCAAGTGAAGCTCTATCCAATGAAGCCAATGTCATGTTGATCACAGGCCGCCATGAACTCTTCAAACTCTTGGACCACAATAGAGAAACGGAACAACCAACCACCATTCTTATCCATTGTGGCCAAAATACATTTGAAGTCCCCGCCAATAATTATTGACATAGAGGGCATCAAATGGGATTGCAAGGCCCCTCAAAAGGGATTTGTGGGTAAGATAGTCTTTGCTAGCATAAATTGTAGCAATTTGCTAACAGGTGTTATTGGGCAAGGTGAGGTGGACAAGGATGCATTGTTTAGTGGAAGCAATGAGTTGGCATGAAGTAATATCCCACCTCCATAGCAATAATGCCTATTGATTTTCCAACTTCTGTCTTATGGATAAAGTCCCATTGGTGTCATGTTAGATAATCAATGTTTCGAGGAGTTCAACAAAGCAACCTCCTTATCAAGGATAATTTGCTTCAAGAGATGGCCCATGGGCTGCTTGCAAGCCCCCCTATAGTAGCTCCTTGTCAGAATGTTGTTTAGAGACTTGGACTATTCCAACACGACACATAGATGGTTTAATATTCCTCTTAGGAGGGCAATCAAAGAGAGGTGAGGGGCCTATAGTAAAATTGAGCTGCAGTTCTTTAATCGAATCATCTTGATGACGGGGTTGCTGCTCTGTAAGTGAAGCAATGCAGGGAGTTAGTTGGAGAACAACAATAGCTTGTCAGTTTAACTCATCCAATGTTCTTGATTTACGGATTGCCTTCATTTGGTGGGTTTGTGGTGGGGATGGATAAATGGTCCCCGAACTTCTCCCCAAGCATAATGCTTGGCCTCATATCATCGGTGTGTATCGGCCTCGCACAGATGTTGCGCATCTACTAGGATGTGAGGAATATTTGTCAAATTGCCTCTATGGTGGGCCAATCGCTATGGGTCGATGGACATACTAGAGATTGGGTCCGCTATGAGTTTGCAAACAACCGGTGGGCATTCCTGATTATTTGATGAGTCATTAAAGGGTTTTGCATTTGGATTATTAATGGGGGCGGTGCAGTAACCTAAATAATTATGAAAATGGTTTAGGGCTCTATCAATCCTTAAATAATGCTTAGATTTTCTTTGATATAAACATTATAAAAACCCCCACTTAATATACGCAATTATACGTGCCGAATCAAGTAATATAATGATAGAATAGAGTATCGATACCACGAGGATGAATGTTTACTTGCAAATACTAGTACTGTCTACTTCAACTATAATATTTATCCTACTCAATAAAAAAAGTTTTTGCGGAGATTCATTCACTTAATTTAAAATAAAAAATAATTAAATGATACATTATTTTGATAATTATTTTGGATTGATGGAATGTAAATATAACATATTTTCTAATAATTTTTTTTTATATTGATGTTATTCAGAGCATATATTTTACCGATCACTCAGTTAAGCGTGAAGTGATAAAGAACAGATTAAACCTTCCAACCTCAATACCACTCTGAACTCCTATAGTCTGTCAACCTATGAGAATCTTAAAAGAGTAAGTAAAACATGTACTATTTAAAATCACTTATGACAATTTATCTCTATAAATTTGATACATTACAAGCACTATGCCTATGCTTACATCATACCAATCCAACATATCTGGTTGTACTTGCTTTCCTATTCCTATGCTCCATAGTATAACCGATATTAACTACACATATGACCACTATATGTATTAAATGAAGGCCTGATATATTAAAAGCATCATGAAGTTATTGATGAAGAGAATTCATTAGTACTGCACATTCAATTTACACCATCAATCAAAAAACATGAGTTCATGCTCTCCTTAATTTTTGGTGTCATCAAAATGCAGGTGGATGTTGCAACTTTGGACAATAACTTGTGGACTGGCGAGGATGATGTCGTTGATATACTCCCTTGAAGCATCATCAGCATGCAACCACCAAATTGATTTGTTCGGCACCTCGAGTTGGATTACGTAGGTATTTCTGATGAGGCGAGTTTTGCAACAAAATCTACCAGCACTTTGGCCTTAATTGCGATGCAAGGCAATGGTTCATTGTTATAGTCATTAAGTTTGACCCCTTCCAATTGGTTAGATGGCTAAACAACTCTAATTTTGGAATAACATATCTATGTAGGTTATTGGTGATGACCTTCATCAAATAGGCATGAATGTGCAATCAGATTGACTTAGTAGATCGACTGTTGCCCCTTGTCTTCCTCATAGACCACCTTAGAACTCACACCTTCATATTTTCCACACTGACACTAAACCCATGATATCTTAACTGCCTACAATTGGACACACGTCAACCTCACCATTAGGAACAACTTTATGAACCATCACCGTCCACTTATTAGCACATTAGTGTTGAATGCATGTGTTATCCAATACATCCTTTGACACTCAATTATCCCTAAAGCTAGTGATCGGATAAACATTACCCCACTTATCTCGATTGTGGCCTATTTTGATATGATTGGCACTAAATTTAATATTGCTGACGCGCTAATCCGATACATAAAAAATCTAACTTCCATTAGAAATCCTAGGGCCCATCGTACGTAGAACTTGGCATTAGGACACATCATGGTCTTTCTACTAGATGCCAAGTATGACCTCATTTTCTCTACACTTGCCCATCACTTCCCTACTTCACAAATAGTTCATTCTATCTTCTCTATAGTGACTAACATTGAGGACCAAAGGATGAGAGGGAACATGATTCAGAGAAAGAAGGGGGAGAACTAGCCCCTGTCGTCAAGTGACCTCTTTCAAACTCATGGACTGAGCAGTTCCTCAATTTGAGCTAAAATTGGATACATACATTCAGGAGTCCACCACATGCTGGGCGTAGCTGTAGAAATGAGACAGGAACACCAGGAGGATAGGGTTTGGTTTCGGGAGCAATTTTTAGCCCTTCATCACTTCTTTTAATAACCACCACCGCCTGATCAGGGACCGTCAGAGTGTTGACTATTTTTTGTATCATTTTTTTTAAAGTTTGTATTTTCTACAGTATTGTATTCCTTTTTTACCTCCTTTATAGTTGCTCTTCCTTTTTTGTTATGTCAAAAGGGTTAGTTGTTGTAGACGTATTTATTTTTGTGGTTCTAATTTAAAATCAGCATCCCTGTTTTGGTTTTATATATGTGGTTGTGTTTATTTGTTTGTTGTTGTTTACAAAACAAAAAAAAAATTAATGGGGAGATTGTTGCAATCTATAAGCTCGACCCAGTATTTTGATGATTATAAATATTATTGGTTAGATCATTTTTTGCTCTCTAATTTATATATATTACTTATTTCTTTTATGTGTTAGTAATATTTCAGTTACAACATATACAGTGTTGAATGAAAGAAGCAAACTTAAGAAATTGTAGTATTAATTTTAGCTAAACTTGTAACAAGAGTCTTTATTTTCTTTTTTTTTGAGTCATTTATATTATTAGTTGTATGTTGGCAAGACAACCAGTCACATACTCACAAGGGGGACGAAAATTAAATACTTGAATTCTCTATTAAATCAAATATTACGATTTCATTCATACTGTGCAATCTATTAATTCATAAAATAAATCAAATGTTTAATTAAATTAACATCTGACATAACTAATTGTACTGTATGACCTAAGATCATATAAAGGGATTAGTTATTTTGATAAAAACCCGTTGTAGAATTCGTGTTTCCAAATTTAGGAAAATTTGAAATTTGAATTTTGACCCATTTATACTATACAAAGATTTTCATGCTATATGATTATTAATGAATCTTGCCTAATTTGAAGCGTTGATCATGCAATTAAATTAGGATCAAATTTTGATGAGCAATCGTATTGTGCAATTCATATCGTTAAGTACAATTTAACAGAATATATTATGGACAAACATTGATACGTCCTGGATGATTCTTGATTTGATATAGTTGATCGTACTATATGATTAATTATCGTACAATGTGATCTTACAAAACCCAAAAATAGATGTTTAACTAATCAGATAGTATGAGACACTTTGTACTGTACGATCATAATAATAGATTTGAAAATTAAGATTTAACTTAAATAACCTAAGTCTTTTCATAGAATGAGATGATGCAAGTGAGTAGCAAGAGACGTTTCTTTCTGTGAGGGAGAGCTTTGGAGAGAGAGGTGTCTCCTTGCTTGCGAGTGTTCAATCCACTTAGGAGTGAGAGAATGTGAGGTTGAGAGGTCCTTGATGAAGTCAAGGGGCGTGTGAGGGAGTCACACGGTTTTACTCATCGGCCTGCACCTTGAGTCCTCCCGTTTGTGATTTTAAAGCTCTTGGAGAGGAGCTCTAGGGAAGAAGTTTTTGGGCAAAATACTTGTGATTAGCCGAGGGGCTAGGGTAGCGGCATCTCCGCCGTTGCGAGGATTAGAAGGAGGGTTTAGGCTTTTCAGGAGAAAGAATATTGTGAAGGTCATTGTTTACTTAGGAACAGAGAAGGGCTTCTTCGCCTTGCTAAGTGCTGATGGAGAGTTTCCTTGTGGAATTCCTAAAGATGATCTTCGGGGAGTGGACGTAAGTTGAATTTGATTGAACCACTATAAAATTGTGGTTTGCTTTCTTTTACTTTTCTGCATTTTATTTTCTACAAGCCTTTCTTTTGAGATTTGTGGTTTGATCATATTGTGATTGCAATCTTTTGAATATTTTCTTCTATTAGTAAGAGCATTTGCTTTGAATCAATCTTTAGTAATTTTGTTACTAAAAAATTTAAAAACAAAAAAAAATATTTATAACCTAAAACAAAATAAAATCTCTTAGTACCTTTTCTCTATTGTTGTCCAAAGCTGTAACTGTTATTGAAAGTTTATTTTCGCTACATATTGATTTTGAAATAACTAATTCACCTTCCTTTTTAGTATGCCATAGCACTGTCATGATTTTGTGCATCTCATTATAGATCTTCATTAACAAAATTCAAACCCAAGTATCCTCGATCAAATTTATTTTTAGAGCTTAAGGTTGCATTATAATATTATAAAATTTGAATGTAGGATATAATAAATGGGTTAATCAACAAAGCAATAAAGTGATTTAGTTAAAACAAAATATATTAAACTAGATGAATTCAAAATAATTTTCATGAGGTTTTAAATTCTATAGATGGAGTAACTTTTTGGTGAAAAAGAAATCATAAAATTGACTTCAGTTGTTAGGATTATATCTAAGGGGAGGTTAGGGAAGGTTTAAGTTAGTGAGGGGGGATCAGGGGTGGTCTAGATAGATTAAATAAGCTATACCTTATGTAATTTATATTCTCTTGGTCACTACATTCTCTAATGATAATATCTCAAAATTAAGTAGCTATTTGGTTGGTTTAAACATAACAAAAACTTAAGTATTTGCATGTAGAGAATTTTTTTGTATTTGGTTTGATGTTAATGAAGGTTTCAAATTGCACAATTGGTATTGATGCATTTTTTTTCTTGTGAGGCAAGGCATAAGTTTTAATGTGTTTTGAGGCATAGGCCTCAAAAATCCAAAAATTGCGTGAAGTAAAAATAAAGGTTATAAGTGGCTTTTATATATTATCCAAATAATATGTTAAAGAATATCACATTAACTTTCTATTAAATTTTGAAGTAACAAATTGATATACATATGAAATAAAAAACTACATAACATGTAAAGTGGCAAATGATAAATTGTTTGAAATATAATTGAAATCTAAATATTATAGATGCAAAATAACATAAAATATATGAATTATATAAAAATATCATATAACATTAAGTTCAACTATAAATATCTTCTTTTTCAATTTCATATACATTCACATTTAATTCTTAAAGAAAGTGAAAATAGTTGACAATACCTCAGAAATCATCTACACTGTCATCATTGAAGGAGCGGCCTTTATTTGAGTCATTATAAAAAATTGATCTCTCCTCTGCCTCACAATTTACTTATTTATTTATTTCAATCATCTTCCTTTTTCATAAATGTGCCATCAAAACAAAAATAAGAATAATACTCCAAAATTTTTAGAGGAGGTGTTGGTGGTGTGCGGCTTCTAAGTGATGCCTGATGACAACTACGACTGTGGTGGCTGCAGCGGAGGCGACGGGTTGTAGGTTGAGGTAGTTGAAAGGAAGCTACTGCGGCTCGGGGGTGCATGAAGACGTGATTTGTTTTGGCCTTTAGTTTAGGATTTAGTTAAGTTTTAAGAATATATATATATATATATATATATATATATATATATATATATATAGGCGCATTCCTCGTGACAATGAGGTAAGACGCATCTCAGCCAAACTGAAATGCACGCCTTATAAAAAAAGCTTGAGACTTAAGCCTTCAGGCATTTTTCACCGGAATTGCGATGAGATGGGCCTTATATTGTGCAATTTTAAAAATTTATGTTAATGAAGTAAAATTTTAGGATATTTCCTTGACAAAGTTGTCATAAAGCAAGTGTAGCCATGTTATCTACATCTATTTTGTATGGATGTACTTAATTGGCATTAAAAAATGACTAAGGAGCTTTTTGGTTAGATGTTTTTAAATATACACATTATAAAAATGTAGAGTAATTAAAAAGCATGAGTTGTTTGGTTGGACGTAAATCAAATATTTTGAGTTGTTTTGTTTGTTATGATACATTTTAAATATATTAAAATGTAGCAAGGGCAGACTCAAGTGATAACGGTGAGCGGTAGTGATGAGGGTGATGATGGGCTATAAATGGGGGATGACAATAGTGGCGAGGGATGAGATTGTAGGTTATGAATTTTACTTGCAAATAGATCACCTAAGTTGGGCAAAATCCAAATTCATAAAAAATGGGAATTAAGTATTCTTAATCCCTTGTTCAAATGCTTTGCATTTGGTTTATTTTAAGGGGTTTGTTTAAAAGGAATGCATATTAAAAGGAATATAATATAAAGTAAATGAAGTATATTGAAATTGTTTTTAAATACACATTATAAAAATGTTGAGTAATTAAAATGCATGAGTTGTTTGGTTGGTCATAAATCAAATGCTTTGAGTTGTTTTGTTTGTTATGATACATTTTAAATATATTAAAATGTAGCAAGGGCATACTCAAGTGATAACGGTGGGCGACAGTGATGAGGGTGATGATGGGCTATGAATGGGGGACGACAATAGTGGCGGGGGATGAGATCGTAGGTTACGAATTTTTCTGGCAAATAGATCACCTAAATTGGGCAAAATCCAAATTCATAAAAAATGGGCATTAAGTATTCTTAATCCCTTGTTCAAATGCTTTTCATTTGGTTTATTTTAGGGATTTGTTTAAAAGGAATGAATATTAAAAGGAATACAATATAAAGTAAATGTAGTATATTGAAATTGTTTTAATATTGCTTGGGTGAGTACACTACAAATGTAAGAGATTTTTTTGGGTGTTTGGTTTGAAGTAAAATTAATTTAGCATCA
Organism: Dendrobium chrysotoxum; assembly: GCA_019925795.1. Taxonomy (NCBI): domain Eukaryota; kingdom Viridiplantae; phylum Streptophyta; class Magnoliopsida; order Asparagales; family Orchidaceae; genus Dendrobium; species Dendrobium chrysotoxum. Next base: position 56,426,156 of record CM034312.1, read on the forward strand.
AACCTTAAGGAAAAAGTAGTGGGGTAGACGTTGGCTGGCAGTGGGTAGTCATTAGCAGTGGTGGTTGGCTGCCAATTGTGGCTAACAATAGTAGTGATCCAGCTAGCGGTTGTGAGCAACCTGTGATGGGATGGTAGCGGGCAGGGCGGCCGCAACAACGAGCACCGGGCATTGGTCGACAAAGCTTCATAAAAGTGGTGTATATGGAATTCTCCCAAATCGGTCGATTCAAATGCATTGAACATGAATTGGATTAGGAATTTCAAATACTTTGAAATTTTGCTCTGCATTAACTTTTCTTCCAATCATTGGACCGTGAATTTTAGAAGTCATATATTTATTACTTTCAACCAAATAGTCCCCAAACCAAACACTGAAGAATATCAGAACTCTTGGATTTCCTTTATTTTGCACTCCTAATATTTGTAGCCAAACAACCCTCGAGTTTATTTCATCATTAGATTAATTATTAGCAGATCTTAACAACTCCTTTTTTCTCGTTCAGAAGTTGTGATTACCAAGCTTGCTTCATAAGTCTTGAGCAGTTTGGAAAGCCACTACACATTTCTACGGTTCCTTGGGAGTGTTTTCCTGCCTAGGTGCTCCTATGTTTGCATGTGCTTCTGCATTCACGTACGTAAATAAACAGAATATAGATGATTTTGAAGTACTGTAAAAACGGCTGACCCCATCTTGTTTAGTTCGTTAAACTTGATAGATTAAGAGAGGGATGATGCTTAGTCTTCCTAGTGAGGATTATTTTGTGAGTAATGAGCATGTTAGGGGATCAAATACATTGAAGGGTAATTATTTCTTGGTAGAAATATTTATATGGTTGACCAGAGCTGGGTGGGTTTCATTTGATGAGGATAACACGGGGACTTGGGTGAAGAAGTTTGACCTCGGTTTTAAAAGTGCCTAATCCTATGCTAATGCAGTTAAATTGCCATCAGTAACATTTAGAACAGTGCAACTATTTGGGTGGCTAGCTTTGTAAACTTTAGCTGTTTGTACTGTTTGCGTATTTGCTTTTTTGGTGGTAGATTTACTAGGGGTTTAAAGTGTAAGTCTGAGACGGAACTTTATTTGATCTATTGTCATTTAACCTTATGGATCCTAACATTTGAGCAATTTCATTCTGACTACTAAAAAATAAAGATAAGGCATCTGGAGATCCACATGCCTAACTCTGTGTGGATACATGCGAGTTATTTATTCTCCTAGGCTCCTAGCACATTTCATCGTACAATGAAACGTGGTTATAAACCTGCGCCTTTCATTGCACGGAATGAACCAATTTTTTAAAATTATCACTGTTGACATGCATTAGTTCTTGTATGAGAATATATAACTTCTTATGGGCCAGAACTTCCGATGAATATTAATTGGTTAACCATTCTCTGTGTTTTAGGAAAGTGAAAGTGAGGATGATGGCCTTGATGATGGTGACGATGACATTGAAGATGAAGGTGAACAGGTGCCTGAGGCTCCTCCCTCAGCTGAGCTAATTGTGAATACACATCCCCCTGCTCCAGTTGCACCTAAAGATTCTGAAAAGCAACTTTCCAAAAAGGAACAGAAGAAAAAAGAGCTCGAAGAACTTGATGCTCTTTTAGCTGAATTTGCAGTTTCCAGCAAGGATGACAAAGGTGCTTGTCAATATGAAAGTAATGGTTAGTCCATTTTCTTACTTTGATGCCTTTAGGCTTATTAGTTATCTTTCTGCTCTACTAAATCTTGTTTTAATATAAATAGCATGTAGTCATCAATTTGCCTTCATTTTTCCTATTGATATTTGTTCTTCTGTAGTTGCCACTGGAGAGAAGAATCCAGATGAGCAAATAAAGGACGGTGATAACGAAAATAATATAGCCACAGCAGAGAGCAAGACTTCAAAGAAGAAAAAAGGAAAGAAAGAAAAATCTTCTAGAGAGGTTAAGGATGCACCTGAATTAGCAGATGATGCTGATGGCTCTGATGGAGTGATAATTGCTGAAGCCGTTGAAGAGACCGCAGCTGGAGTAGATATGAAAGAGAGGTTGAAGAAGGTGGCTTCCATGAAGAGGAAAAAGTCAGGCAAGGAAATGGATATTGCATCCAAAATTGCCTCAACTGAGGCTGCTGCAAGGAGTGCGAAACTTGCTGCTGCAAAGAAGAAAGAGAAGAACCATTACAACCAGCAGCCAGTCCGATGAGCCGCAGCCTTCGTCAAGAGTCTTGTAACAGTCAGTTTTTTGTTGGAACCAAAATAAACTCCAGGTTATTCTGCATTGTTCCTTGTTCTACTTCTGTGGTTTAATTTGGATAGTTCTTGAGGCTCTTCAGTCATCAATAGAACCTAAATTTCTTTAAGTGATGTTTCTTGAAGTTAGGGTCTCCTCACTTTGTGGATATTTATTTGGTTACAAATCCGTTGAAATGAAATTAGCTTTCAGATTGTAATCTATAACATGTTTAATGTTTCGTTTGCCTTTTCAATACTTGCATGTTTATTTCTGCTACCGCAATCTTGCAACTTAACAAGTACTTGCAGTACTAAGCATAAGGCTGTGAACTGTGAAGTTGGTTCTTAGGCTGTTCATCATATTTTTGCTCAAGTCTCGAATGACTCCATCCAATTAAAGGTTGGATCCACGAAAATCATGGCTGATAAACGACGTGATATGTTACTGATTTGAGCTTGATTTTCAAGTAATCAAAGTTCCAAGCACAAAATAATTTTTTTTAATTGATTTAGATTTTATTTGGGACAGCTTCTTTGCCATTTTGTAAAATTATTTTTTAGTATAAAAATTTTTTGAATTAAAAATTTTTGTAAAAAAAAATAATTTTATAAAGTAATAAAACAAACGAAGCTTTAATCTCTTCCAGGAGTACTTGTGTATTTCTCCTTTATTCTTAACTGGATGAAGATCCATGGCTTGCCACTCCCTGATAGAACCACGAAGGAATACCAAACATAATAAGTGTTATCGGTTGTCCTCTTATTGTTGACCCGTTAATAGGAGGGAAAACTAACCTAATTTTTGACAAGGTATGTGCTCAAGTGAACAAAAAGTCCTTAAAAAAAAAGTAAACAAAAAGTCCTTCCTGCCAGATGAGATTACGTTTTCTGTCTTCGGGAAGAATATTGCTTTTAGAGTCCATTATGATTGGAAACTCATTTCTAGTGATAGTTGTGGCTCTCTTCATCGTTTCAACCTATACCTTAGCAAACCCTCTACCAACCCGCCCAGTACAGCCTTCTCAAGGCGAAAAAGCACTAGCCGCAACCTAGGGATTCAATTAACCTAGGAGATCTCCACGCCTAGAAATATAAGACAATCTTCCACCATTACTGTTATACCCCACGTCACCCCTCACTAAATCATATAGGGTGCAACAGAGAAAAACATACAATTCTTATGACCAAAACTCATAACCATTTAATTTAATATTCAGATCACATTTCACTACATTAGTCTATAAAATGAAAGCATTCAAAAATTTTCATTTACATCATATGTATATAATTATAGAGTAACTAACCACAAAAAATCTTTTCATAACAATAGTTCACATACCTCTATTTATGACTATCTCATACCACTATAAAATAAAATATAGTTTTAAATTGACTCGAGTCTAATCAGCTTCCATCTATCCTTGTCACTTTTTGTAATAGCGGCCACAATAAAAACCTGATGTGATATAAGGCGTAGAAATATATTCAATTCTAATAAAGTATTGAAGTATATTAAACTCAATACATACTTGTCTATCAACAAGTGCATGTAAGAAAAGAAAACTATTTATAAGTTTTTTATAGTAATGATACACAGTAGGTTATAACGTAACAAATGAGAGTTATGCGAAATATTATTTTAATATCATTATATTATGGTAGTGGTATTTTAACACGAACAACTACACTATTGATAAATCCTATATTGTCAATTATTTTTCAAACTATACCTCATACATTACTATAGGTAATCAGAAATAGATTTCAATTCATCTCATAATTTTTTTTTCAGCTTTTGAAAGTTCATATTTCACTTATCACCTAACATGAAAAATTCTTAGACATATCAAATCATTACTTTTTCTCTTCCAAGTTGTGTAACACTTGCATAAATATAGAAACATGCCTAAGCAAATAAATTAATATAATTCTGATGTGTATCAACCTATAAGTAGGTATGACTGTATAAATCATATAATATAAATCCTCATATGATAAAATTGTAGATAGTAGCATCATATAACAAAAATACTTATTATAGGAAGTTACATGTGGAATGATTTATTCACTCATAATTTTGGATTAATCCCAACAGACAAGAGTATAAAACATATATCAACTACAACTAATTCAAATGCATGTATACCGATAAAACTCAATCAACTTGCATATAAAATACCTATCTTACCATCGTGACGAGTTATTTCTTCACTTCCAACACCCTGCAATTTCTTTTACTTATAAATCATCTCAATATTTCCTCTCCTTACATACAAGAAAATCCTCTTTTCCTTCTCCGCCTAACTCTCCCATCTTCTTAAAAGTCTACAATGCCTAAATTGCCACCTAGTCCTCCTCTTAGGCTTCTTGGATTATTCATAGATCCATATCTAAGTGGCTATCTCATGATGAAGATAACCTCAAGTTTTTATATGTTAAAATAAAAATCAAACAAAATTATGATAGATTAATGAAATCTCCACTTTGATTGGGAACTTCACCTCTACACAAGACATTGCTAATGACATCATAAATCATTTTAAAAATTTTATCAATTCTCCATCACCTCCTCTCACTGGCTTATCATTCATTCCCTTGGGCCAAGTTGTTTCCCCGTATCTTGCCACTTCCCTTACTGATTTGATTTTTTATGATGAGATTAAAAATATTATCTTCTCTTCTTCCAGGTCTCTTTGGCTCCTGATTAGGATGGATATACTTTTTAATTTTACAAGAGAACTTGGCATATTATTGGGCAACAAGTTTGTATGGTTTCTAAATTCTTATTTCATAGTTGCCACCTTCTTAGAAAGGTCAAAGCCATTACGCTTGCATTAATCCTAAAATCAAATCATGTTAGCAATATTGCATACTTTAGGCCTATTTCTCTATGTAACTCTTTTTATAAAGTGTCTGCAAAGATCCTAGTAAACTGACTCAAACCTCTTATGCCATAGATTATTCATTCTAGTCAGGTTGTCTTTAGTTAAAAGTGAATTTCTGATAACATTATACTATCATCTAAGCTTTTGGGGGATTTTAAACAATGTTGTACTAATAGGTTATTTTGTTTAAAGTTAGATATCATTAAAACATTTAACACACTCTCCACATTCTTTTTATTCTAGACGTTAGAATAAAATGTATTTTTTTAGTTTTTGTATCATTGGTCAAATCTTGTATTGAAGATGTTTATTATTCTATTTATTTTAATGGAGGTCTTAAGTGCTTATTTAGCTCCTCCACAAGCATGAGATAAGTGTGTCCTCTTTCACCCTATTTAGTTTGTTTTGCTATGGATGCACTCTTCAACTCTTTGACTTTTCTGTTGATGGAGATACCTTTGATGGCATCAAGGTTGGGGGTCATCACTTTAACCATCTTTTATATGTAGATGACTTGCTTGTGTTCAATAAAGCTAATGCTCAAAATTCCATTACACTTAACAATATTTTAAGCTGATTTGCTTCTAGCTTTGGTCTCCATGTCAATTTATGAAAAGCTCCATTATTATATCTCTAAACACACAAAATGCATAAGATATTGGTAATATGCTCAACCTCACCTTAGCAATCAATTCCATGGCATACCTTTGCTTGCCTATTTCTTCAAACGAATTTACATCTCCCACTTTCAACCCCTCATGTAGAAAATTACCTCTCTATTTAATGGCTAGAAAGACAAGCTTTTGTCATTTACTAGAAGACTTCATTATATGAGATTAACTATATGAAATAATATTGCCTATTGGATTTGAGGCTCAATCATGCCAAAAATTTGCTGTAAATCTATTGATAAATTGTGTTCTTCGTTCTTGAATCACGAAGACATAAACACCAGCAAACTTCATCTCATTTCATGGAAAAAAATGTTTGCCAAAAAAAAAAAAAAAAAGCTTGGTGGCCTTGATATTCCTACCATCCAATCCTTATAGCACGCTTATACTTGGTCTCTTATATGGCATTTGTTTAATGTAGACGCTTCCCTTGCATGTTGATGTAGAAATAAATATCTCTCACCATGAAAGGTCCCCTCTTTTAAGCCCTCTCTTTACTGGAATCACTTGAGAAATATTGTTGTTAATACCAAGAACAAATTTTCCCATTAAGATTTCACTTTATTGCTTTGTTTCCTTACCTTAGCAACATTGGTGTAATGGTGATTCTTTTGTAGCACTGTTTGACCTTGCTTATGTAGCTCATTTATTATCTGATGACTCTACTATAAATGTTATCATGATGTTTAATTTATGGATTCTGCCTACTGATCTTCCTACACATGTTGAGGAAGCAATTTCTTTGACTCCCATCCACTTAAACACAACTTGTTGCATCATCTGGCATGCACTGATAATATCACTTTTAAATCTTCCCTATATATCTTTTATGATGAATTGCAACAAGTTTCTTGGCATAAATTTATCTGGAATTGAATTATGCTTTATGATTTTCCACCAACACATGGATGGCTCTTGTAGGGGGATTAAAAATTGCTGATATAATTATTAAAAGGATTATTCAAGTTATGTTGAGGTGTAGCTTTTGTAATGGTTTACCTAAAAATGTTTCTCACCTCTTCTTTTGGTGCGACTTCTCTTTCAACATTATTTCTACCCTCATCCTTTGGATGAATAGCTTCCTCATGGGACCAAATTTGCTATAACAATTTGAATATATTTCTAAATGCTATAGATACATTCTGTTCAAAAGAGTTTTTAGTTCTTTGGTATATGTTACTCTCTTTACAATATTTGCAGAGAAAGGATTTCAAGGATATTTGGCTTTAACTTTGATAGCTCTACTACTGTTTGCTGAAAAATTAAAAATGCCATTCATATAAAAATTGCTAGCTAGAAGACATTAGATGAAGTTAAAAACTTATTTCCTAATGTTGGAGCACCTATCTTATACCTCTATTTTTTTTTCATCTGATGCTACGATGCTTCTTTGCTTCTTTTATATTTTATTGGGTTTAATACTATAGACTCCTATTATGGTTTAGCTCATCTTGTGGATGGAATTATTTTCTTAGCTATTGAGAAAATATACATTCTACTTCCTTTTCATTGATGGGTTTTCCTAAAGCTTTTGGCCTTGTGGACACATTTTATTGGCCTTCTTGGACAATGATGAATGATTCACTTCTCCAATCTTTCCACTTGGATGGTCATCTTGGCAGCCAGACCCTCCCCATTGGATGTTTACCTCAACAACTAGGGGTACTGTTCTCCCAATAAATGAATTATGATTATTAGAAGTATTTTTTTCCATTCTAACTCCAACTTTTGATTTTTGTTTTTACATCATTTTGCACTTTTCCATGAGCATTGCTCCTTTTGTTGCAACTCAATGGTGATGGAAAATTGCAAATGGAGAAAAGGTGAGTATAATAGAATACACTTGGATTCTAGAGATGAATCTGGGAAAGTCACCAGTAGTTTGTGATTTCAATAGATTACAAGGTATGAAATTGGTTCATATTATGATTGAATAATGTAAGTGGGATGTCTCTAAGATTCTGAACCTATTTGGTGATAATCTTGTGCAGATTATTCTTCAAACTCTAATTTATGACAGTCTAATAGAGGATCAACCAAAACTCATCCACGGGATGTCTGGAAGATTAGTAGCAACAATGGATTTTGTGAACTCTGTTAATGTTGTAGCGGGGGCTTCTTTAAGCATGAAATGGATGAAGTGTTTAAAGATGAGACCGAGGCAAGTACCTTTATTGGTGGAGGATTATGAGAAATGCTCTTCCTATAAATGATTGGTTAGAATATAGAAGGCTAGAAGAGGGTAGCCTAAACTCTGGATGATGTCAGTAAGTTGAAAGCATTGAACATACTATAGTCCACTATAGAATTCTGCATGAAGCCATTACAAAACTAGGTGAATGAGGAGTTATTTTTCCAAAATAATTCTCTATCAGAATGTCTTGAAGATTTGAAGCAGAATTCTAAGAAGAATACAACCATTGTAAGAATTTATCGTAGCTTGGGATCTCAAACTTGGAAAACCAAAAATGATGTAAAAATCTAGTTGAATATTAGGAACATTACTCAAGTCAAGCTAATGGTTGTTTTTGCTATAAGGGAAGTTACTCAAAATTGGATGTATGAAATGAAAGGAGTTATAATTGAAGGAGATAATGTGAATGTTATCAAAATGATGCAGTGAACCATGAAGAATCTCAAGTTACAACAACTAGTGTTATTGAAGGATGATATTTTTTTCTTATCTGATTTGAATCAAGTTTTATTTCTTTATGCTCCTAGAGATTGCAACAACGTGGTGGACATCGTATGCCATCTTTGGTGATTTCCTTTGGGATGATGTAATTGATAGATCCCTTCCTACAACTCTTATCAAGTTGTTGAGGAAGGATTATGATAGATTGTTGATCTCCTAGGATTTTGTAACCTTTGTTTAGTTTTATCCAAAAAAAAAAAAAAAGGAAATTGAAGACTTGGGTGTTTGTTTTCAAAAGCTCAATACCTCAAACGAAATAGCTCACATATAAATAAAAATTGCTATACTTATATGCATGGTTCTTTCAAAATTAATTCATGATTATTTAAATTTATACATTATTCATTTTAGCACTGATTTTGGAAACCTTATCATTCTTTCATTTCTCACTTTTGAACTTACATCTAGCTTGATCTAATATTCAATTATCATTCATGAACACATATTTTGTCATGGAACAATATTTTACACTATTTAATATAGCCATATAAATTAAACTAAAATTGAATTTCCAAAATTATTTAATTATTATTTTTAGAAATTTAAAATGATAATTTGACCATAAATCTTTATCAAAACAAATATTTTCAAGTTTTTTTATTTAAATTGAATAATATATTTATAAAATTAAGTGAAATTCATTTCATAAAAAATGTATACATAATTTTAATGTTTTAATCATTTCATCCAATAAATTATGAATATTATTAAATTATCATAGATAACTAATAAAATTAATTAATTAAATTATTTTTTGTTGCAAATCTAGTTTTGATGATGACAAACATGTTTCCAGTGTGTTTTACTTGGCTAATCTGTTTCAGGCATAAAAGACCGCGAGCCACTCAAGCCAACTCAAGATCGGGTCCAAGTGTGTCAAATGTATGATTTTTCTTTTTATTGAGTCAATTGTAATGTAACTGATTCCCTAGCTAAGTAACCTTGCACACACACACTCAGGGAGAGAGATTGAGTGAATTAGAGTTTCTATTAAAAATTTGTTCAGATCGTCCTGGACGATATCCACATCGTCCTGGACGATCCAGTTAAAACAGAAACCCTAATTAGGGCGACTAAGTTAAGAGGGTCTGATTGAGCCGATCGTCCTGGACGATCTACGGATCGTACGGGACGATATTCCCAAATCAGAAATTCTCAGCCGCCAGATCAAGTTAGGCAAGTTCTTATTTTTAGATACTTGGTCTGATCGTCCCGGACGATACGTGTATCATCCCGGACGATCCAGTACAATCATGCCTAATTTAATCTGGTAATTAAGGAAAGCAATTAATTTTTGGTTGATACAATCATATTATCCTGGACGATCGCAGGATCGTCCCGGACGATCTTGATCGTCTAGTGCATTTAAGCTGTACGTCCAGAACTATGTACAGGACGATTTGGGGCCTTTTTGAACTAATCGTACCGGACGATGACACTATCATCCGGGACGATCAAGTCATTTTTTGGTCGTCTAGCACAGATTTCTCTGGACGACCCGAACTGTCTTCTGGACGATTTCCCTAAATTTGAACTAATCGTCCCGGACGATCGCAGGATCGTACGGGACGATATGAACAACTTTTTCTACTGATCGTCCAGAAGAGCCAGATCATCCAGGCTAAAACAGCTGAATTTGAACTGATCGTACAGGACGATCTACCGATCATCCTGGACGATCTTAGCCGACCAGTTGAGATTTAGGGCAAATTTTAAGCCCTCCTTTAAAAGAACTTTTTCAAGATTTTGGAAAAATCTTTTACTGCCTTCCTTCCCTGAGAAACCCTAGAGAGAAGAGAGAGTTGGGAGAGAGAGAAGAGATCTTGTGAGGGGGAGTTAGTGAGGGATTCACTAAGGTTGCTCCAAGCACGGATCAGAGTCGTCTTCTCCGCTCGTCGTCTGTCGTCTAGTCGGTGTTCTTCGTGGGAGGATCGTTCGCAAGAAGATCTGGGGTTCTCTGCCCGCTTCAGGTGGAAGCAAAAGGAGTTCGAAGGTTCTCTGCCTGCTTCAGGAGGAAGCGAAAGGAGGTCAGGTTCTCTGCCTCACCGTGTGGTGAAAAGGAGGTGTTTTGTACAAGCTTCTCCGCCTTGCTGTGGGAGCAAAAGGAGAGTCACTTTCGTTTAGTGCAATACCCGGAGGGGAGGCTCCGGGGAGTGGACGTAGGTCAAGTTGACCGAACCACTATAAAATCTGGTTTGCTTTTCTGATTCAGTTTTGCACTTTACTTTTCAATATAAACTGCTTGGGTGAATATCGTTGGTTGATCTTTTCGTTATTGTTTACTTGTTTCCGCTGCTAAGTATCGAAAAGATTTTTGTAGTTATCGTGAAATTTTTAAATAACCAATTCACCCCCCCTCTTGGTTAGCCTCGGGACTAGTTCACTAGGGCTTAACATCCCTTTCGAACTTTCAAGTGGTATCAGTGAGGGATTCAAAATTTCTGTTTAAAAACTTTTAAATTTGATCCAATGGCTAACTGTAACAATCGTAATACTGCTGAAGGTTATTCTATTACCAGACCACCGTTGTTTGATAATATTCCTTTTGATTTTTGGAAAACACGCATGTCTACTTTTCTGCAATCTATTGATTATCGCATGTGGATGTTAGTTAAGGACGGATACGAACCTCCTTTTCGAATGATTAACAATGTGAAAACTGAATTGCCGTTTGCTGATTGGACGTTTGATGATCGTGATTTAGCACAGTTGAATGCAAAATGTTTGAACTGTTTCTTTTGTGCTTTGAAATCTGAAGACTATATGCGTGTTTCTACTTGTACAACGGGAAAGGAAATCTGGGATAGGTTATGTATAACATATGAAGGTACAACTGAAGTTAAACAATCTAGGTTAAACATCTTGTTACATGATTACGAACTTTTTTGCATGAAACCTAGTGAGACTATTTCAGAAATGTACACAAGGTTCACTCAGATTGTTACCTCTTTGCATGCTTTAGGTAGAGAACTTACCAACTACGAAAGAGTGAATAAGATTCTTAGATGTTTGCCTGCTTCTTATGATGCTAAGATTACTGCTATTACTGAATCTAAAGATTTAAATACTTACTCTATTGACAGCTTACTTGGATCACTCATTGCTTACGAGCAAGGGGTGAACCAAAGGCAACTTGATGCAGGTGAACGCAAGAAAGAGAAGACCGTGGCACTAAAGGCCAAAGATTCAGATGCTAGCACTTCCGGGTCTGATAGCGATGAAGTTGCCTTAATCACAAGGCAATTCAAAAGCTTTCTAAGGAAGAAACATAAGAACTATCAGAAGTGGAACAAGGGTAAGTTCAATAAAAACTTTAAGGGTTCATCTGAATCGGTTTGTTTTGAATGCAGGAAGCCTGGACACATTAAGGCTGATTGTCCAACACTTAAAGCTCACCCAAGCAAGGAGAAGGGTGAGGAGAAACCAAAGTTCAGAAAGGACAAGAAGCGGATTCAGAAGGCGTTCTGGGCAGACTCTGCATCCGACTCTTCTGAGACTGAAGCTGAAGAGGAGGAAACAAACTTGTGTCTGATGGCGGATGATCACCCTGGTCAGTCAGACCAGGAAGAGGTATGTGAGCTTACTTACGATCAGTTATTTGAAGTTTCTGAAAAGATTCATACATCGTATAGGAAGCTTAAGAAAACCCATGCTAGTTTGAAATTAGATTATTTGACTTTACAAAAAAGAGCATGATTCTGTAGTTAAAGATTATTCCACACTTGATTCCAATCACATGTCTCTGCTTGATGAGTTTGATGAATTGAACAAAAAATATTCTGATTTAGTTTCTGAGCATGATTCTTTGAAAACCACGCATGTTGATTTAGAAAAAGCTTTTAAAGAGTTAGATACAATGGCATGTGAAGTAGAAAGTAACAACGGCGCTTTAAAATTTGAAATTGCAAGTTTAAAGAAAGAGAATGAGTTTTTGGAAGTAAAAATCAGTGCTTTTGAAAAGAACAAAACACCGCCTACCTTTGAACAGTTTTATGCACCGCCACCTTTTAAAAATTCAGTTGCAAGTTCATCAAAGCATGTTTCATACACTACTAGGAAGAGGCACTATCACTCACGACGTTTAGTTAATCCTTTTCCTGGTGTTAGATATTTTTCATGTGGCATGTTAGGACACATATCACACACTTGTACTGTTCACCGTAGTACACATTGGGTGTGGAGACCCAAACTGCCTGTTTCACAGCACAGCACGCATGCATCGCATTCTTCTTTTCATAAGAAGGAACCCAAACCTGTTTGGGTTCCTAAGACTGACATTTGATGATTTTGTAGGAGTGCTCTCACACAAGACCTCGTGAGAGCATGTGGTACCTGGACAGCGGATGTTCTAGACATATGACTGGAGATGCAAATCAGTTCATTTCGCTGGAGGCCAGAGCTGGAGGCAAGGTTACACTTGGAGATAACACCACCAGGAAGGTGGTAGGCACAGGTATGATTGGTGATTCAAAGAATTTTGTGATTGATAATGTTTTGCTTGTAGATGGACTGAAACACAACTTGCTGAGCATTAGTCAACTCTGCGACAAGGGATATAGCATCAAATTCCTGCCCACTGGCTGTATTTTAAGCTTAAATGATGAAGTTGTTTTACAGGGGCAAAGGATCAACAACGTCTACAAGCTGGATGTAAGTAGCATTAAATCTGATAATTCAATTTGCTTAAAAACTGCTGCTGATGAGTCTTGGTTATGGCATAGGAGATTGTGTCATGCCAGTATGAAAACCCTTAGGAGAGTCACCCAAAAGGACTTAGTTAGAGGTGTGCCCAAGCTTAAGTTCACTAAGGATCACCTGTGTGATGCCTGTCTGTTGGGGAAGCAAGTCCAGTTCTCTTTTCACTCAGTTAAGGACATTAGCACCTCTAGACCTTTAAAAGTTCTTCACATGGACCTCTTTGGACCCATTAGCACTGCCAGCTTAGGGGGGAGAGTCTATGGTTTTGTGATTATTGATGATTATTCAAGGTTCACTTGGGTTAAGTTTTTGTCACACAAATCTGAGTCATTTGATGAGTTTAGATCTTTCTCTACTTGGATTCAGAAGAAGTTAGGATGTGAGATTATTACCATCCATAGTGATCACGGAGGGGAGTTTGAAAATGAAAGATTTGGAAGTTTTGTGAGAATCATGGGATTAGTCACAATTTTTTAGCTCCTAGGACCCCTCAGCAGAACGGGGTAGCTGAAAGGAAGAACAAGACCTTAGTGGAAGCCGCTAGAGCCATGCTTGCCGAGTATTCACTTCCAAAATACTTTTGGGCTGAAGCGGTGAACATTGCATGTTATGTGCTGAATAGGGTGAATGTGAGAGTCAAACTGAGCAAGACACCTTATGAGATCATTAAGGGTAGAACTCCAAATCTGTCCCACCTCCATGTCTTTGGCTGTAAGGTTTTCATTCTGAACAACGGGAAGTCACCCTTAGGAAAATTTGACCCCAAATCTGATGAAGGAGTGTTCTTAGGATATTCAAGTGTGGGGAAATCCTTTAGGGTGTTCAATAGGAGGACTTTGGTGGTGGAAGAAACAACCCATGTAGTGTTTGATGAATCTGATCCTAAGGAGTCTAGATCTGAAGTAGAAGATGAAGAGATTGTTGAGGTTACCCAAGGAGTTGGAAATACAAATTTGGAGGAAAGGGTAGAACCTCAAACCCCATTGCCTAGAGATTGGAGATATTCTTCGAGTCATCCTAAAGAACTGATCTTAGGAGACCCTTCTGAAGGTGTTAGGACTAGGCATGGACTTAGGAAGGAAGTAAACCATTCTGCCTTTATCTCAATGACTGAACCCACCAACATCAATCAAGCCCTGTCGGATGAATTTTGGATTTTAGCTATGCAGGAAGAATTGAATCAATTTGTAAGAAATGATGTTTGGGAGTTAGTAGAAAGACGTAAAAATCAAAGTATTGTGGGAACCAAGTGGGTCTTTAAGAATAAGATGAATGATTCTGGTGTGGTGGTGAGAAATAAGGCAAGATTGGTGGCTAAGGGGTATAATCAGATAGAAGGGATAGATTTTGAGGAGACTTTTGCCCCTGTAGCTAGATTGGAAGCCATTAGAGTGCTACTAGCCTTTGCCTGTTATAAGGGATTTAAGCTGTTTCAAATGGATGTTAAGAGTGCCTTTTTAAATGGGGTAATTAAAGAAGATGTTTTCGTAGAACAACCCCCAGGTTTTGAGAGTTCCCAATATCCAAATCATGTCTATAAATTAAAAAAGACCTTATATGGATTGAAACAAGCACCCAGAGCTTGGTATGAGAGGCTTAGCACATTCCTGTTAGAAAGAGAGTTTGTTAAGGGGAGCGTAGACACCACCCTTTTTCTGAGGAGATTAGGAGATGACTTACTCATTATCCAGATCTATGTTGATGGTATAATTTTTGGATCTTCTGATAAATACTTATGTGAAGAGTTTTCTAAAACAATGAGTAAAGAGTTTGAGATGAGTATGATGGGAGAATTGTCCTACTTTTTGGGGTTTAGCATAAGGCAAACGGATGATGGAACCTTTCTCAATCAATCAAAATACACTAAGGACATTTTGAAGAAATATGAAATGGACAAAGCCAAGCCAATCAATACTCCCATGCCCTCATCAGTTCAGTTAGATAAGGATTCAAATGGAAAATCTGTTGATCAGAAGAAGTATAGAGGGATAATAGGTTCACTGCTTTACCTGACTGCTAGCCGACCTGATATCATGTTTAGTGTCTGTCTTTGTGATAGGTTTCAGGCTGATCCTAAAGAGTCCCACCTGACTGCTGTTAAGAGAATTCTTAGATATCTTTTAGGAACCCCAAACCTAGGAATTTGGTACCCTAGGCACAACACCTCTTTTGAGATTATTGGATATTCTGATTCTGACTTTGCGGGGTGTAGGGTGGATAGGAAGAGTACTTCTGGGACTTGTCAATTTATAGGACAGTCATTAGTCTCCTGGTCCAGTAGAAAATAGAACTCAGTTGCACTTTCCACTGCTGAAGCTGAGTACATTGCCTTAGGGAGTTGTGTGGCCCAAGTTCTTTGGTTGAAGCAGCAAGTCTTGGATTTAGGAGTACCTGTTGGCACAATTTCTATTCTGTGTGATAATACTAGTGCCATCTGTATCTCTAAGAATCCAATTCAACATTCTAGGACCAAACACATTGACATTAGACATCACTTCATTAGGGACCATGTTACAAAAGGGGACATTGAGCTACACCACGTAGTAACTGAAAATCAGCTGGCTGACATATTCACTAAACCACTGGCCTTTGACTCATTCAGCATTTTGAGAACCAGATTAGGAGTGATTGATATAAATGCTTGATTCCGATGACTGCTGATTTATGATTGTTATGATTGGTATTCTGATTTCTGTTAGTTAGTTTTTTGTATTCTGTTTTCTGATTTCTGTTAGTTAGTTTTTGTATCCTGATTTCTGATTTCTGTGTTACCCTTTTTTGTTAGTTTGATTTGAGTATTTACTTTGCTATGATTTTTTACCTATTTTTATTTATTTACGGGTTCATATCTTGCACTTACTGTTTTATACTTTTCAAGATCTGATCACCGCTCACTACTTCTGGTGATCTGAATTTTTGACTGGGAGTTTTTACCTTATTTTGGTTTGGAAGCTGATAAGCAGTGATTGACTTCGCTGAATCTGTTAAAGGGAAGAAACATTAATAATTGTTTCTCTTCCTCTAACTCCTTTACTGGTGTGTAGTTTCTTTTGAATAAAAATCCTTTTCAAAATTAAAATGTTAGCTTTTGAAATAGAGATTATTTTATCTTCCTACAGTAATCTGCCTCATATCAATAGTGTTTTTCAAAGTCTTGAGTCATTAGTTTGATTTTCTAAACCAAGTGATTGCATTTATCATATGTTGTATGGATTTTGTTTTGTGAATCGTTCTTCCTTACTGCGGAGAGTCATCTCCTATGTCTGGAAGATAATCTCACAGTTGAGACTCTTTAATGATTATGAAAAGGAGAAAGCTTATAAAAGATGTGCAGTGCACCAGATAATTTGAAAAAGAGGCATCAAATGAGCCCAAAATTGAAAAGATGCGAAATTGCCAAATTGGATACACAAAGTGTATCAAAAATCAAAAGATGCGCAAAGCGCCAACCAATTTGAAAAAGAGGCACAAAATGAGCCCAAAACAAGCTTTCTTACCTTTCAGATTGTTAAATGTCTTAGAAAAATCTGTGCGCCACTTAATATTTTCAAAAGCTTGAGTTTTGAAAATCCCGATTTCTGATTTTTTTCTTTGTAACACTATTATATCAGATATTTTTTCTGGAACGAGGCTTGAAAGGATCTCTTTTCAAATCTAATGTCTCTTCTTTTGAATCGAATTTTTGTGTTGAAAGAGGTTTGCATCGATAAGGTGCCCGGGGTCGGAGTTACGAAAGTTGATTATTTCCAACCTTTTCTAGATTTCAGCGCTGTCAATCGTCCTGTCATTTTTTCTTAATCTAAAATCAAGGAAAACTTCTGATTTTCCTGTTTTGTAGTTGTTCTATTTATGTTTTATTTCCGTGTTCTATTTTTCCTCCTCCTTTTTGTGATGTCAAAAGGGGGAGTCAGTTGTAGTCGTGTCTGTTTCTGTTTTCTGAGTCATGCTTCATGTATTATTTTAGCTGTTAAATAAAAATTTAAAAAATGTTTGTTTGTTGGATCTCCTAGTTTACTTTTATTTTCAGACTACTTTACAAATATTTGCCATCATAAAAAAGGGGGAGATTGTTGCAAATCTGGTTTTGATGATGACAAACATATTTCCAGTATGTTTTGCTTTGCTAATTTGTTTCAGGCACAAAAGACCGCGAGCCACTCAAGCCAACTCAAGATCGGGTCCAAGTGTGTCAAATGTATGATTTTTCTTTTTATTGAGTCAATTGTAATGTAACTGATTCCCTAGCTAAGTAACCTTGCACACACTCACTCAGGGAGAGAGATTGAGTGAATTAGAGTTTCTGTTAAAAATTTGTTCAGATCGTCCTGGACGATATCCACATCGTCCTGGACGATCCAGTTAAAACAGAAACCCTAATTAGGGCGACTAAGTTAAGAGGGTCTGATTGAGCCGATCGTCCTGGACGATCTACGGATCGTACGGGACGATATTCCCAAATCAGAAATTCTCACCCGCCAGATCAAGTTAGGCAAGTTCTTATTTTTAGATACTTGGTCTGATCGTCCCGGACGATACGTGTATCGTCCTGGACGATCCAGTACAATCATGCCTAATTTAATCTGGTAATTAAGGAAAGCAATTAATTTTTGGTTGATACGATCATATTGTCCTGGACGATCGCAGGATCGTCCCGGACGATCTTGATCGTCTAGTGCATTTAAGCTGTACGTCCAGAACTATGTACAGGACGATTTGGGGCCTTTTTGAACTAATCGTACCGGACGATGACACTATTATCCGGGACGATCAAGTCATTTTTTGGTCGTCCAGCACAGATTTCTCTGGACGACCCGAACTGTCTTCTGGACGATTTCCCTAAATTTGAACTAATCATCCCGGACGATCGCAGGATCGTACGGGACGATATGAACAACTTTTTCTACTGATCGTCCAGAAGAGCCAGATCGTCCAGGCTAAAACAGCTGAATTTGAACTGATCGTACAGGACGATCTACCGATCGTCCTGGACGATCTTAGCCGACCAGTTGAGATTTAGGGCAAATTTTAAGCCCTCCTTTAAAAGAACTTTTTCAAGATTTTGGAAAAATCTTTTGCTGCCTTCCTTCCCTGAGAAACCCTAGAGAGAAGAGAGAGTTGGGAGAGAGAGAAGAGATCTTGTGAGGGGGAGTTAGTGAGGGATTCAATAAGGTTGCTCCAAGCACGGATCAGAGTCGTCTTCTCCGCTCGTCGTCTGTCGTCTAGTCAGTGTTCTTCGTGGGAGGATCGTTCGCAAGAAGATCCGGGGTTCTCTGCCCGCTTCAGGTGGAAGCAAAAGGAGTTCGAAGGTTCTCTGCCTGCTTCAGGAGGAAGCGAAAGGAGGTCAGGTTCTCTGCCTCACCGTGTGGTGAAAAGGAGGTGTTTTGTACAGGCTTCTCCGCCTTGCTGTGGGAGCAAAAGGAGAGTCACTTTCGTTTAGTGCAATACCCGGAGGGGAGGCTCCGGGGAGTGGATGTAGGTCAAGTTGACCGAACCACTATAAAATCTGGTTTGCTTTTCTGATTCAGTTTTGCACTTTACTTTTCAATATAAACTGCTTGGGTGAATATCGTTGGTTGATCTTTTCGTTATTGTTTACTTGTTTCTGCTGCTAAGTATCGAAAAGATTTTTGTAGTTATCGTGAAATTTTTAAATAACCAATTCACCCCCCCTCTTGGTTAGCCTCGGGACTAGTTCACTAGGGCTTAACATCCCTTTCGAACTTTCATTTTTAATTATATACCATCATAGTAATTTGAGCACATCACAATCAAATCAATTAAGATAAATCTAATATAGGTTTAACTTAAATGAAGTAAGATATGGGATAAATTTAATTAATACAATAAATTTTCTTAAATTGTGTAATCCATGAGACTTGATCCTATTGGCTAATTTATTAAGAAAATGGATTAATAAATTAGAACATATTCTAATGGCTCATAATTAAATCCTTTCCAAATTTCCCAATGCATTATATCCTTCAATTAACATAGTCCTTATTTGGAAACCATGTACTCGAAGTTTTTTTATACATGAAATTGTTTCAATACTGAAAAGTTTTTGTCAGCTATTGACCATTTCCTTGGAATGCATGCTAATCTAATAAAAAAAAGTAAAATCAAATATTTTGCATCATACCTTTCCCTCCCTCGACCAAATTTTTCAACATTCAAATTCAAATTCAAATTATTCTGGCCAAAAATTGCATGGCTCTCCGGCCATATGCTTTTTTTGGAGGCCGATTTACTTTATTCCAAATATCTTTTAAAGTTCATATTATTTCCTAAAATGTTTCTCCCTAATTTTCCTATTCCTTGTCTAAAATTCTCTTTATAAAAGAGAGAGGTAGGGTTAGTGTTTTTCTTACCTCTTGCCTCACAATAATGAAACCACCAAAATGTTTTCTTAAAGTGCTAGATCATTTTGCTGTGGGTTTCAACATCTCTCATGCTTGCTAAATTTTCTAGTCCTTTCTCTCTCACTCTTCTCCATACTTCAAGAATATAATTTGGTTAGTTCTTTTCAATTGTGGTATTTTAATTCTTTCAATCTTGAGTAAGATTCAATCTTTTTTTCTTGGATTCAAATTGTGATTCTCCTCATGTTAGTTTGAAATTTTATCATAATCATATCCTTCATGTGGTAAATCGTGGTTTAGTTGAACCTTACTTGTGATCCCTTACTATTAACATCATTATGGTGTTGATTCAAAAGTTTCTTTGAAATTGTTTATGTATCTCCTTTTTCAAAATATCTTGTTATTGTTCATGTGTTGCGAGCATGTGTTTAAATTTTTTATATACTTTTGTGAAACACATCTATTATATTAGATTGCTTGCCAGTTTAACTTGGGGTTTCATTTGCATTGATATTTAGAGTATATAATCAAAAGAAATAATATTGTGAGCTATCAAATTTGTTAGATATTATTGTTTATTATTTGTGAGTTACATTCCTTATTAATCCTTACTATAGTGAGATTTGTATTAGCTTTTTATTTTGTTCCGTATTCCATTGTAACCTTATTTTGAGGTTCTTATGTCGTGTGAAGTTGTCTCTTCCTGATGTCAGGAAGATACTATCGTTGTAACCATTGTGGTTTTAGTGGAATTCAATAGGTTTTCTACAAACCAAAATCTATCTTTCTTTAACCTAAGTTTAATTGCCATATTTTTTTTAACATCCAATTCCACCCCCCCCCCCCCCCCCCCCCCCCGGCCAAAAAAAATGTAAACCTAAATTATTGTTTCTAGTTTAAACAAGAGTTATCTTCCTTATATATATTAGACCTAAAATAATGTTTGTTTAAAGTGACTAGCGATAAGTGTAAATAATGTGTTATTTTATGTGTTATGTTTTTAGTAAAAATATATTATTTTAGTTATATTATGCAGAAAAATACATAAATGCATAAAATTCTAAGTTTCATATAGCGCCTCGGCGTCGCAACAAACAACACCACAGCGCCATCAAAGACACTGCCAGAGTGCCTTAATATCAACATTGCAATGCCAACTTCTCTGTTGGATATCACCACAATGTTAAAAGTTCTTCTTTGCAATGCCATGTTCTATGTCGAACAGTGCCGTAGTGGTACACTCTATAACGCCTAGATGCCAAAATGTCTCTTTTGGTGCCGCATCGTTTAAAAGTTTGCAGTACTACGATGTAATAGTTGTAACTTCCCAAGAACATAATCTATCAATAAACTGACGAGACTGTTCACTAAGTAACTGATCCACATCAGCAAGTACCATGACAGAACCAGAAAAGAAGCACAACATCATTAATTCATTTATTGGGCATAGTGGCACCGATCTTTTTAGCGCCGCAGCACTAGATGCCTACTTTGTGTTTCCTATAAATAATCATTATATTATTTTTGTAGGAGAGTTGAGTCACTTAGATAATTTTAATACATTTTAGAGTGCTTCTCTAAAATTTCCTTAGAGTGATAACTACAAAAATTTAGAGAAGTACTGGATAACATTATTATAGTGTTTGGCTTATGTTTATGGAAGCAAATCTATAAGTAAAGAGAAGGAGTGTATAGGAGATCCGTTGAACCATTCTGGTGATATATATCTCTTGTATCTTTTTTTCTTTCATGCTATTAATGAAAATGAGTTTGCTTCAATACTCCATGTATGGCTAAATTCTCTAGTTTTAAATTGATGATGTAAATATCATATATAGTACTAATGAGGTCTCTTATTCCTTAAATGATTAAAAAGATATTTTCAATATTACCAGATCTTAATTTAATGCACATAGTGGCTATATATATATAGTTAAAATTAGGTGTAATATGGGGCCTCAATGGAGGAAAGCTGGCTTAACTACGAATATTGAATTAGTATGAATCATACCTAGGCATAGGGTATAAAATGTATTAAATTCTTAAGGAGATTATATAACTTTAAGAAATCACTGGATATCCTTTGATCCTATAAGTTCGATGAATATCTAGGAATGTATATCCTCCAAATAGCATCATAATTAAAAGAGAATCATTAGAAAATATATGTTATTTATACTCATCAATCCAAAACCTTATATCCACATAGTGTATTCATTATCTTTATCAAATTTTATTTAAGTGATTGAATCTCAACAACATCTATTTTTATCGAGTAAGATAATTATTATAATTTTAGTAGACAATATTAGTGTTTACAAGTGCGCGTATCTTCCTTGTGGGATTGATACCATACTATCACTATATTACTTAATTCAGCACATATGCTTGCGTATATTAAGTGAGATTTTTATAATTTTTATATCAAAGAAAATCTAAGCATTGTTGGGGATTGATAGAGTCCTAAATTATTTCAAAATTCTATAGATTACTTTACAGCCCTAATCAAGTTTTTGGCCCCATTGTCGGTGAATTATTTTTTTTTGCAAAAATTTCACTATATTGTTAAATAATTACATAGTTAGACCTACTTCTATTTTTTTCTTTTTATTATTTTATTTTACTTTATTTATTTGTATATTTTTAGTGGCATGCTTTAAGCCATATGAAGGAACTTTTGACATTTTATCCTAAAATTGAGAGAATCCTTTTTAAAATTAAGAAAACTAAAAAGATATTGAAAATGGCTGAATGGCTGAACCTGAGTTAGAGCAAAATCATTCTAGACCTCTTAAGGATTATGTAAACCCTATAGTAGAAAGAATTAATCGGAGTATAAATATACCTATAATCTTAGCTAATAATTTTTAATTAAAATCAACTATCATTCAAATGGTTCAAAATTCTTAGTTTAGGGGAACTCCTATAAAATCCAAATTTATATTTAGCCAGTTTCTTAGAAATTTATGTAATGTTTAAGTATAATTGTGTTAGTAATGATGCTATTAGTGTTGGATTCTTTATCCCTAGGTTTAATAACTACTTAGAATGAGTTAGCTCATAAGTTCCTTGCTAAGTATTTTCCACCTTCAAAACTTGCCAAACTTAGAAATGACATAATTTCTTTTACTCAGTTTGAAGGAGAATCCATTTATGAGAGTTGGGAAAGATTTAAGTAAATGCTTCAAAAAATTCCCACATCATGTATTGTCTGATTGGTTGATTATTCAAATATTTTATAATAGATTAGTAGGATCACTTAGAGCCATAATTGATGCTGCAGTTAAAGGATCATTAATGTCTAAGACATTTGAGGAAGCCTATGAATTAATAGAAAAAATGACTACTAATAATTTTTAGTGGCCTACTAAGAGAGTAAATCCTAAAAAAGTAGCTGAAATTTATAAATCTGATATTTTATCAATCTTAACTTCACAAGTTGAAGCAATTTCAAAGAAGTTGAATATAATAGGAATAAATTTGGGGTTTAAAATTGAATTTATTAAAAAGCAAAATTCAATTAAAGATAGTACTACACAAGAGATAAAAAATGTTAACTGAAATGGAAGACAAAATAATCCCTATTCGAATACGTATAATCCAGGTTGCAAGAATCATCCTAATTTTAATTGGTCAAATAATTTACATAATAATAATCAATGGAATAATGGGCAGAAGAATTAAGGAGTAAGTTGGAGCACTTCTTAATAACCTACTGTTAATCCTTGGTCTACATATCCTCCAAGATTTAATCAAAGAAATCAATTTGGAAATAAAAAATAGTAATAGAGGATGTAGTTCTATAATTAGGGAATCAATTGCAAAATCAAGCTGCTTTTATTAAAAACTTAGAGACCCAATTAAGTCAGCTTATAATTTCAATTAGTAGTAGACCTCTTAGATCTTTATCAAGTAATGCTGAAGTTAACCCAAAAGAAAATGGAAAAGATTATAATGGAAATAATCTACCCCGGCCAAATTGAAAAATCTAGGCAAGTTTAGCTGAAGATTATAAACATAGCACTATATGGGAGGCAACCAAAAAATAAGTTTGATAAGTGATTAAGTATGGCTAAAGACTATAAATTTAGTGCTTCAAGGGAGGTGGCCCAGTTCATAGTTTAAATGTGTAAGTAGGGCAGCTTAATTTATTTTTATAAAAAAAACATTAGAAATGTGAAGCATCGCAATGCTGAGACATGACTAAGTTGTTTGGAGATTCAAAATTTAAAACTTTGTCTCACTTAAAAATTAGAAAAAAGCATTTTGGAAGTTTAACTTTCAATCCTTATTAGTTTTTGAATATAATAATATCTTTCTATTCTTGGAATTTTAACTTTAGTAATGGGTAGAACAAAGCGAAGACATTCCTCTTCTAGGAATAAGAGGCCAGGGGAGAACAATTGAAAAATGAAGACTCCTTTTCTCTTCTCCACATACAAAGTTATACTATTATTAACAAACTCCATGTATTTCTTGATGAAGTTCTTGAAGATTTAAGAAGATACAAAACATATATAAAGATAATGCATAAATGTGAAGTTCTAGATTATGAATTTTATCCTCGTCAAGATGTTCTACTATTTGATTATAAGAAGAAGTTTTGTCATGAAACATTTATATCTCGATGGATTTGCCCATATACTATTATCAAAATATATCTTAATGGTGCCATCAACATTCAAAATAAGAAAAATTTTCACATTTTTAAGGTCAAAGGTCATAGATTAAAACCATGTGTAATAGATGAGTAAGGAAATTGTGTTTTTAAAGAAAAGAAAGGATGTGAATGTATATCTTTGTTTTATTTCTTATCTTTAGAAGAGAAAGTAGTTAGGTGAGTAATTAGAATATATAGGTGTCCATGATTTGTTGCTTATTAGTGGTAACCTACTTGATATGCTATGCATCGTGCTTAGGACATTTGTTATCTTATAACATGTGTTTTGTTATAAATGTTATCACAAGTTTTATACGCCTTTTATCATTCATGTGAAAGCATATGTAGTATTAACTATTATTTGTGTTTCTTTATTTACATTTCATTAAAATTTCTCTCATGTTTATTATAATTATTTTTATATTCTAATTATTTAATTAACCTTAGTAAAAATAATAATTAAATAATTATGTAAAATTAAGATAATAATAAAACCCAAGATCATTATTTAATGAATAATATTTATAATTCATACAGTGGAAAGTAAACTAATAATTATCTAACTTAGATCATTTAAGCTGTTACTTAAATTTAAAATTATAATTATACCTCTATTTATTAAATTTTGAAATAAAGATGAATAATTAGATTTAAAAACTGGATATGAGTAGATTAATTTTAGAAATCATAAGCAATCTAAATTTGGAATTGATAATCTGATTAAATCCTTACATAAAACTCATTAAGATTATAAAAAGGATTTGAAGCAAAAATTGATATTAAAAATTATTAACTATGAACACCATAAATTAAAAAGAAAAAGAACTGTGAAAATAATTCTAAAAAAAAAAGAAATAGAAGAAAAAAAGGATGAGTACATTCAAAAATTAGTATCAATTAAAAGCTCATAATCTAATTTTAATCTTATACTTAAATTTATAAATGATAAAATAAGAAAATCAGTACAAATGATGGTGAACTAATGAAATTTCAATTTTAACAACAAACATGTCTAATTATTATGCTACATGATTTACTTTAAAATTCAATAAATTAATAATTAAATATATAATTTGTAAATTAAAATTAAGCAATAATAAGGATGACTGATTAGTGTAATTATTAGTATTTTTTCTAAACTAAAATTATAATTTTATTCAGTTTTACTATTTCTAGACTGTGATGTATTATCATATATTTTAATAATTTTTAAAATATCAAATTTTTTTACTTTGGTTAATTATTTAATTAGAATTATAATATATTTATTTACTTGAGGACAAGCAAAAGCTTAAGCTGGGAAAAATATGATAAGTGTAAATAATGTGTTATTTTATGTGTTATATTTTGAGTGAAAATTTTTTTATTTTAGTTATATTGTGCAGGAAAATACAGAAAGGCATAATATTCTAAGTTTTATATACCGCCATAGCATTAGAAAAAATAACGCCCTAGCACCATCAAAAACACTATCAAAGAGACTAAATAACAACATGGATAGAGCCATAGCATTAAAAGTTTAGCTTTATAGTGCCATGTTCTCTATTAGACAACACTGCAGTGGCACACTCTATAACGCCTCAGTGCCAAAATTGCTCTTCTAATGCCACATCATTTGAAAGTCAATAGCGCCATGATATAGCAGTTGTAACTTCCTAAGGATATGATCTATTAATGAAACAACATGACTATTCACTAAGACACAAATCCATGTCATTAAGTTATGTTTGTTAGAGAGTTCAATCAATTAAAGTATAATTTAGAGTGCTTTTTTAAATTTTCCTTAGGGTGATAACTAAGGGAATTTAGAGAAGTACTGGATATCATCATTAGAGTGTTTGGCTTGTATTTATCGAAACTAATCTGTAAGTAAAGAGAAGGAGTGTAGAGGAGATCCATTGAACCATTATGGTGATATCTATCTCTTGTATCTTGTTTCTATCATGCTATTAATAAAAATGAGTTTACTTCAATTCTACTCCATGTCTAGCTAAAATCTCTAGGTTTAGATTGATGATGTAAGTATCCTATGTATTACTAATGAGTTCTCTTATTTTTTAAATGATTAAAAAGATATTTTTAATATTATCAAATCTTAATTTAATGCACATAACATTTATATATGTAGTTAAAACTAAGTGTAATGTGGGTCCTCAATGGAGGATAGCAAGCATAACCAAAAATATTAAATTAGTATGCATCATAACTAGGCATTGGGTATGAAATGTACTAAATTCTTAAGGAGATGATATAATAGTAGGAAGTTGGTAGACATCCTTTGTTCCTACAAGCTAGATAGAGATTTAAGGATGTATATACTCTCAATAGCATGACAATTATAAGTGAATCATTAAAAAAATATGTTATTTATACTCATCAATCAAAAATATTATATCCACATGTTGTATTTATTATCTTTATCTAATTTTATTTAAGTGATTAAATCTCCACAACATCTATTTTTATCGAGTAGGATAATTATTATAATTTTAGTTGACAGTACTAGTATTTTTAAGTGAGCATATCTTCCTCGTGGGATCGATACTCTACTTTTTCAGTATATTATTTAATTTGGCATGTATACTTGTGTATGTTAAGTGAGATTTTTATAATATTTATATAGAAGAAAACCTAAGCACTATTAAGGATTGATAGAGCCCGAAATCATTTCATAATTCTATAGGTTACTTTACAGCCACCATCAACTTGGTGGCTAGCTTGTTGTCTACTCTAGGAAGACTTAGGTTAAAATTACACTTGTGTACAATTCATGCATCTCCCTTGGGTTACATAATCTTCTAATAAATTATCAACTAAAAACTAAATTCAATCATGGTCAAAATTAATAAATTATAACCTTATAATCTATTAGTGTGCTTTTAGGGTTTTTCCTAGAGTCTCAAGCACTCTTTACCTTTCATCCTTTAACTCAATAAAGATGTATTCAATATTTAAGCTTTTATCAGATAGTAGGATGAGTTTCAAAACCTTGAGCAAAACCTTTGTATCTCTAAAAAATTTAGTCACCACTTTAATCAAGAGATTTCTCAAGATTCACTTGGGGATGTAATTAAGTATAGAGGCTTGCCTCTATAAGGAACCTAGAACCTAGTAAAGAAAACCCTATTTTAGTTTGCTAGAGTAGGAAAAAATTTTATTAAAAGAAATAAAGTTTTATCCTTGGTTAATTTATTTTCAAAATGAAATTGAATATCATTTTATCTTTTGGGATGAATAGTATATTCTTTATACAGAGTTTGATGATGAAAATAAGTTCTATTTCTTTTTTTAAAATGATATTGAAACTCTGATCTATCTTTTGAGATGGTATGTTGTTAGATATGTATATTTGATTAGATAAATATAAAGCAAATCTATTGGTACAATATATTTGTCCGTAGATGCAATTTATTATATCAAATTAAGTACAATCTAAGATGAACCAATGTTTGTTCAACATGAGTTCTATTAAAACATACTAAACTATTTAGATTGTACAATCCGATTGCAAATCAAGATTTGATTACTTATTCAATAAAAAAATATGAAATATTCATTAATAATCATACATTATGAATAGTTCAAAATTCAAAATTGCCAAATTTTGGTAACTTGATTCAACAATGGGGTTCTATCAAAATACTTGATAACCCTATATAATCATAGGTTATAGTACAATTAGTTATGTTTAAAATTAATTCAATAATTTAATTAAACACTTAATTTGATTTTTGAAATAGTTGATCATGCAATATGATTTAGATTATATAGTATGATATAACAGAGAAAATTAAGTGTTCAATTTATTATTATATTTTTCATCTCCTCTCATGTGCATGTGCTTAATCACCTTACTAAGATACTCCCAATATAAACTAACTAGGAAAAGAGAAATAATATAAATTCTTTAATTACAAATTATGACTTGACTTGCTACTGCACTATTTAATTCTTATGATGTATGTGAAATATTAGTAACACACATAAGAAAACTATATTTATAATCCATAGAATCATAAATGATTAATCCAATAATGATTGCAATAATCAAAACACTAGTTTGGGCTCACGGGTTTCGACACACTCAATATTGATTCTCAGAT
This sequence comes from Dendrobium chrysotoxum, assembly GCA_019925795.1. Classification (NCBI taxonomy): domain Eukaryota; kingdom Viridiplantae; phylum Streptophyta; class Magnoliopsida; order Asparagales; family Orchidaceae; genus Dendrobium; species Dendrobium chrysotoxum. The sequence goes on from CM034312.1 coordinate 56,454,451, forward strand.
TTATGAAAAACTAAAACATTAATTCAGTATTGTAGGAAAATGCTAAGGTAAGAATACATTATAGAGTTATCTCTACAAAGAGATCTAATACCTGATAATTGAGGGTTTCCTGGTTGATTATTATTTTTTGTCTAAAATTGTAGCTGCCCGATATCTATGGTAGGTGGTAGTATCCTCTTTAGACTAGAATTTATCATCTAAGTGCGACCTAGAGGGATCTCCAAGAAATAATCCTCCTTGCTATTTTTTTTTATAGGAAACACTAGAGACTTGATGTAGAAGGCAAGAATTTAGATAAAAGTTGTGTGGAATGTTATTCTCCCTTACATTTATAATCTCTATTCGACTATGAAATATAATTAAGATCATACATTCTAATTAGTAGAATAAAAATTAACCCATCTGGAATAGTAAAATAGATCATTCAAATACACCACTACGATTGGGATAATATAATATGATCTTCATATTTTTGTTCATTTTAAGGGGCCTCTATATTATTATTGAATAAACTAATAATACAGTATATGATGGTATTTGGATAGCACGATGGGAAATAATGATCATATCGGCTATAATAATTTTTTACTAACTATTTTTCATGCCATATTATCATATAGTATGATATGTGTTTGTAAAGAAGGAACTATAATAATTTGTGCAATTTCAATCATTAATTTCATATGTAAGGTTGATTCATGCCTGGTGGATTTTAGTTTTTTTTGTGTGATGATCATGAAAACTAACATAGTACATAAAACACACATTACTAGGCACAAATCATAAAAATAATGATAAAGAGAACAAACCAAAATAATATAGGACACATATAAAAAAATAAAAATAAATAAATAAAGTAGAGATCACATAAAATAGGGATAACATTAGTACAAAAATTCACAAATTAAAGAATTAATACAACACTTAAACTTATAAACTTATGATAAATATTACTAAACGAGATAGACACAACCACATAAATAGATAAAGTAAACCATAAGCACATGCGTAAAACATTAACACCCAAAAACCTAACAGACATGTACAAAAATTTCCTATGCACTCATATTGATGACTTTTAATATTGTTCTAAGTGCACTGAATCGTTCATAACTTAGGGGTTTTGTGATAATATCAACTAATTTGTTTAATGTGTCTATAAATTATATGCTCACTTCTCCCATTGACACATGATCTCTAACAAAGTGATGTCTAATGTCAAAGTACTTAGTGCGAGAATGTGGAAGTGGATTTTAAGTGATATAGATCACACTTGTGTGGTCAAACATGATGGGTAGAGTGTCCATATGGAGTTTAAAATTAGGAAGATATTTCATTTATTATAGGACTTGGGCCATACAACTCCCTGCAATAATATAATAAACCTTATTGGTGGATAGGTCTACTAAATTCTACTTTCTAGTTGACTAGTAAATAAAGATTTAACTATAAACTAACAATCCCTTTATATGTTTTTCCTGTCTATGCAACTTGCATAATCTGAATTTGAATATCCAATTAATGCAAAGGTCACACAACCCCTGGGGTACCATATTCATAAGTTTGGTGTCCATATAAGATAACTAAGGATTCTCTTAATTATAGTAAGGCGTGACTCCTTATGTTTAGCCTGAAATCTGACATATAAAGACATGCTAAACATTATATTAGGTCTACAAGCTATTAGGTTAGTGGATATCTTATCATATGCCTCCATAATTCATTTGATCCACTAGTCCTCCATTTTGGTCCTGTTGACCTTCTTTTTAACATCAATCACTTTCTTGGTCTTCCTATATATCTTTTAGGTTAGTCACAAGCTTGTCTTTTTTTTTCACACGATAGTTCATGATGACAAGTCAAGCCACAGACTGTCTCCTTAGTTCTTTATTGACCTTAAAAAATTATTCTCTTGGTAACACTTTATTCATCATTATGTTTAAAGACACATTTGATGAAATTAAAGCTAATTTTTTTTAAAATTTTATGTCAATTTATGTGTTTGAAGATTTCATGTACATAACCTTCTTACTCATAAAATTTCTTGATCAAGGCCGTGTATTGCAAAAACATTTTCATCATTGCATCCAGTTAATCGAGATAGGTCAATTTTGCCCATTCGAGCTCAAATCGGACACCATTTGACATGCATTCAGAGGAGAGAATTTTTTTGAAATAATTTAATAATTCTAAGAATTAAAAAATTTAAAATAATATATTATTTAAAAATCTTAACAATAAAAAAAATCAATCCAAAAATAGTTTATAGTACTTTTGAGAATTTTAGAATGGGTTATAGTACTTTTGACTATTTTAGAATCATAGTGCTCAGAACATTTCATCCTAAAATTCTAAAAAGAAATGGACATCTTGGATCTAGCATTTGTTGATAAATCATTAATTTTAACCCTTGTTTAAATTATTATAAATCCAAAAATAGTTTGGCACCTTAATTAATAATTTTTTCAAGATTTGTCTTGAGATGTAATTATCCATAGAGGCTTGTCTTTATGGGGAACTTTGAACCCTAAAAAAAACCCTATTTAGTTTCTCTAAAATATTAGAAAAATCTCTAAGAACATAGATAGTTTTATTAAAACCCATTTCATCTTCAATATAATAGTTGAATATTATTTCTATCATTTGAGATAGTTTGATATTATCAATGCTGTATTTGACCATGAAAATGAAAAAACCCAATTTTATTTTCAAATCGATAGTATAATGTCATTTAAGTATTTTGAGATTATACGTTGTTCTTCATGCAGTATATGATTATAGAAAACTAAATTTCATAGTCACATAGTAGTTTTTTTCCTATAGGTAGTTGTCTAACTGTATAATGGGGCTCATAGGTGCATTGGTGCTCTTATAGCCTTCCATGTCAAAATTTTAAGTACTTCATTTATATATTTAGTTTGGTTGAGGAAAGTCCTATTATGGATAATATTTTTGTATGCCACAGGATTTGCTTTAAATGTTTTAGGTTTCTTTAGCCAAATCTGCATAGAATAACATTATGACATCCCAAAAGAGAGACAATATTTCACTATCAATTTGAAAAGAGAAACTTCCAATTTAATTTTATGATCAAACACAACATAGGGAATATTCAATTCATCAGTAAAGATTGAAGGATATTTTCTTATTATTCTAATCATGAAATTAAATCAATGAAATTTTTTTAGAATCAAACAATATAAGAAATATTCAATTCATCCATCCAGATAAATTGAATATTTAATTATCATTTAATCTTGAAAATATATTCATATATTTATTTTCATAATCAAAGAAATATGGAATATTCAATTTACTCTAAAAGATAAAAGGAATATTCACTTATCTTTTGATTACAAAATTAAACCAATATTTAAAGTGTTGCAAATCTGGGCCCAAGTACTATAATTTTGATGATAACAAACATTATTGTTTCTTTACTATGACTATTATTGCATATCTATTTTATTTGCCTTGCTCAATAACCTTTTAGTTCCGTAAGTTCACTTGCAACGCCAATCAACTCAAGATTAGGTAGACTAGAGTTGAGTCTATCTATAAGTTCAATTTCAATATACTTTTTATATTTCTCGAGTCAGGTCATATATCTGGTGGACCCCAAGCTAAGTAACCTTGCACACACACACTCAAGGGAGGTGAGTTAGTGAGTTAAATTTTTTTCTATTTTGAACTAATCGTGCAGTACGATGTATATCATACTAGACGATCAGTTATACAAAAAACCCTAATTAGGGCACCCATTATTAAGTGAGATTAATTAACTAATCATACTGGATTATTCAGCTTATACAGGATGATCAGTTATAGACATGAAAAATAGCCGTCAATCATAATTTAGGCAATTTCTTAATATATAACTTATACTCTAATCATATAGTACAATCTTTATCGTGCTGAAAGATTTATGATAATCATGCCTAAATTGATCATATGATTAGGGGACTAATTATAGTTAAATTGATCAATCATATCATACAGGATGATTGAAGATGATCATCTATATGACCAGATCCCAATAAGGTATAATATTTAATCATCACCCATCATATAGGATAAAAATCATAATATGTCAACTAATCATCTTGGATGATACCCCTCCTTCATAGTGGACGAATTGATTGCTGCATGAGATGATATTTAATTGTGGCTATCATACTGGATGATTAATATAGAATTGTGAACTAATCATCTAGGATGATTGAAATATCATATGAGATGATCCATATAAATACTTGAATTGATCATACAAACCAATGCAGTTCGTACTAACTGAATATGCTATTTTGTACTGATTGTATAGGAAAATCTCACGATCATACTGGATGATCTTTGATTGCAAATTAAAAATTAGGGCTTCTTTTGGAGGCTCTCTATTTAAGCTCTCATATGGTCTTGAGAGAAATCTTTTGCTATTGAGTGGTCTTAAGAGAGAGCTTAGAGAAGGAAGAGGAGAGCTTAGGAGAGAGAGAGAGAGAGAGAGAGAGAGAGAGAGAGAGAGAGAGAGATCCTTATAATGGGGAGTTGTGAGGGATTCATAAAGGTTGCTCCAAGTAAAGTTTCCACCGTCTTCTTCAAGCCGCTTTTCTGGTTCTTTGGTGGCTCTAGGAGAGACTTTCATTAGCATCAGATCCAGGTTCTCTGCCTACTCCAAGAGGGATTAAAAGGATTGCAAGGTTCTCTGCCTACTCCAGTTGGGAGTAAAAGGATTTTTGGGTTCTCTACCTACTCCAGGAGGGAGTAAAAGGATTCAAGATACTCTACCTCACTAGGTCAGTGGAAAGATTTTGTAAGGACTTCTTTGCCTTTCTCTATGGACAAAAGGAGAGATACTACTTTTAGTGTAATACCTAGAAAGGAGGTTTTTGGGCAGTGGACGTAGGTTAGGTTGATCGAACCACTATAAATTTTGGTGTGTTCATTATGATTATTTTTTTTACCTTTTATTTTTATTATGATTAACTACTTGGGTAAAGATTGTAATCTCTTTATTGTGAATTTTATTTGCTTCCGCATCAAGTTATAAAAAGATTTTTCATTTTATTAAAAAAATTTTTAGAATTACCAATTCACCCCATTCTTGGTTAGCCTCGGGACTAGTTTTTTAGTGTTTAACATCCCTCACAAACTTTTAAGTGGTATCAGAGTGGGATTCATAAATTAGCTTTTAGAAAACTTTTAAAAAATGATCAATGGCTAACTTTGGAAATCATAACACTGTAAAGGATATTCCATCACACGATCACCTTTATTTGATAATATACCTTTTAATTTTTAAAAAATTTGTATGTCCACTTTCTTACAATCAATTGATGTATATGGATGTTAGTTCAAGAAGGATATTCTGCACCCTTTAAATTAGTGAATGGAATTAAAATTGAACTTCCTTTTTCTGAATGGAGCATAGAAGATAGAGATTTAGCCCAACTTAATATTAAATATTTGAACTAATTTTTTTGTGCTTTAAAACTAGAAGATTATATGTGTGACTCTACTTATTCAGCTGGAAAAGAAATTTGGGACAAATTATACATAATATATGAGAGAACTAATGAAGTAAAATAATCTAGGTTGAACATTCTGCTTCATGATTATGAACTATTTTGCATGAAACCTAGTGAATCTATTTCTAAAATGTATACTAGGTTTACTCAGATTATTACTTCCCTGCATGCCTTAGGAAGAGAGCTTATGCATTATGAAAATGTTAACAAAATTTATCGCTCTTTACCTTCTTCTTATGATACAAAAATCACTACCATTATTGAATCTAAAAATCTAAATGTTTATTCCATTGATAACTTACTCGGGTCACTCATTGCCTACGAGCAAGGGGTGAGTCAAAGGCAGCTTGATGCATGTGAAAAGAGAAAGGAGAAAACTATAGCCTTAGAGGCTAATGATTTAGATAGCGATACTTCTAGATCAGAAAATGATGATATTGTATTGATAACTAGATAATTCAAAAGCTTCTTAAAGAAAAAGCAAAAATGTCATCAGAAATGGAATAAAGATATGAATAATAAAAATTCTAAAAATTTCTCTAATGTTACATGCTTTGAATGTAGGAAGCTAGGGCACCTAAAGTATGATTGCCCAACTCTTAAAGCTCACCCAAGTAAGGAGAAGGGTAACAAAAAGTCTAAAGTCAAAAAGGGCAAGCAAAGGACTCAAAATGCTTTCTAGGTAGACTAAGCATTAGACTCTTCTGAAACTAAAGTAGAAGAGGAGGTAACACACCTATGCTTAATGGCAGATGATCATCTTGATCATTCTGATTAAGAGGACGTATGTGAGCTTACCTATGATTAATTATTTGAAGTTTATGAAAAAATTCATGCTGCATATAGGAAGCTTAAAAAATTATATGCCTACCTTAATCTAACTTTTCAATTCTACAAAAAGAGCATGAATGCTTAAGGAAAGATCACTCCACTCTGGATAGCAATCACATAGCTTTGTTAAATAAATTTAATATTTTAAATAAAAAGCATTCTGAATTAACTGGTGAGCATGATTCCTTAAAAGTATCCCATATTAATTTACAAAATTCATTTAAGAAATCAAAGGCATATTTAGATGAAGCTGATAATAGGGAGCATGCATTAACAATTGAAATTTTAATTCTTGAAAGTACAAACTATTGCTACTCGAGCTCACGAGCTTATACTTTTGATGATAACAAATATTATGGCTCACATATTTATATCTCATTGTATTTTCATTATATACTTATTTGCGTATATACTAACATTTCAGGATCACCATGCACCGTCAAATAAAGAATTAGAGCTCAAGATTGGTAGAATAGGTTATGTTGTAAGGAGTCTATAATATTTATTAATGTAATCTTTGATTCTTGAGTCAAGTCATGTAAAGGTGTTTGCTAGCTTGGTGAGCATGCATACACACACTTAGGGGAGTAAGATTGAGCCAAAATTAGAAGTTTAATTTTTGAACTAATAGTCTTGGATGATTTATATCATCCTGGACAATTTATATCATCCTGGATGATTCAATACGATCTCAAAACCCTAGCCGCCATAATAATTCAGGCAAGATTTTAAGTTTTTATTTTTGTTCTAATCATCCAGGATGATCCATATCTTATTGGATGATCTATGACAATGTTGCCTAAATTAATCCTATAATTAGTCAATCAAATCTGCTTAATTTGATATTCTAATCATACTAGACAAACTGTATATCATACTAAATGATTTATTCAAAATTTGTACTGATCGTCCTGGACTATCCTGAGATTATTCAGGACTATCAAGTCAAATTTTGCACATCATCCTAGATGATCTTGAGATCATACTGGATGATTCTTGGTGGCAGAATTGAGTTTTTAGGGTTTTATGAAGCCCCTCTATTTAAGCACATCATCTTGGATGATCCTACGATCGTCCTGGATGATCTTTGCCATTAGAATTAATTTTTAGGGTTTTTCAATGCCCTCTATTTAAGCTTTCTCCAAAGATATTATAAGCGTCTTTGGTAGCCATTGAGGCTTCATTTTTCTGGAGAAAACTTGTAGAGAGAGCCTTGAAAGGGAGAGAGAAAAGGTGCAGTTTGAGAGAGGGAGAAGATCCATGGAGGGGGTTTCAAGGAAGTATGGAGAGGGTTTCACACGGTTGCTCCAGCGAGCATGCACCTTAGTACCATCAGATTAAAGGTTTATCTTGAGGGAAGTTTTGGGATGAAGAAGATCTCTTTGGTGTCGAAGGACCAGGTTCTCTGCCTTCACTAGGAGGGTGAAAAAGGATTCCAAGTTCTCTTCCTCACCAGTAGGATGAAAAGGATTTTAGGTTCTTTACACATAGGAGGATGTGGAAAAGATTTTGAAAGGGCTTCTTTGCCTAGTTGTGGGAGTTAAAGGAGAGTCACTAAAGGTTTAGTACAATACCTGGAACAGGAGGTTCTGGGGAGTGGACGTATGTCAGTTTGAACCAAACCACTATAAATTCTGATGTATTCTTTTTGATTATTTTCTACACTTTTATTTTTACTGTGATTAACTACTTGGGTGAAATCTCTGATTTATCTTTATTATTGATTTAATTCATTTTTGCTACTAGATATAAATTTTTTTTCTTTTTTGTTTAAAGAAGTTTTTAAATCACCAATTCACCCCCCCTCTTGGTTAGCCTCGGACTAGTTCTTTAGGGTTTAACACCACTCATGAACTTTCACAAACTAGTTTTTACAAATCAAGTTAAATGCTTTCAAAGAAAATAAAACATAACCTATACTTGCACAGTTACATAATTCATCTCTATAGCATGCATCATTTAAACCTTGGAAGAGGCATCATCACCCATATAGTTTAGTTAACCCTTTTTGTTAGATGTTTTTCTTGTGGCATGCTAGGATACATCTCCCACACTTGTACTATCCACCATAGAACATATTTTATGTGGAGACCAAAATTACATAATTCACAGCATAGCATGCAAGCATTTTATCCCACATTCAATAAGGTGGAACCTAAACTTATTTGGATTCCTAAATCTGACCATTGATAATTTTGTAGGAGTGCTATCACAAAAGGCCTCATGAGAGCATGTGTTACCTGGACAATGAATGTTCAAGGCACATGATTGGAGATGCAAGTCAATTCATTTCGCTGGAGGCTAGGGCAGGAGGTAAGGTAACACTTGGAGATAATACCACTAGGATAGTGGTGGGTTCAGGTATAATTATCAACTCAAAAAATTTTATTATTGAAAATATTTTACTTGTAGATGGCTTGAAACATAATCTTCTCAACATCAAGCAGCTCTGTGATAAAGGCTTCAACATTAAATTTCTTTCTACCAATTGCATAATAAGCTTAAAAGACAAAACCATTTTGCAGGGAAGGAGAATCAACAATATCTATATGCTTGATCTTAATTGCAATAAATCTAATACTGCTCTTTACTTAAAAATAATTACTGATGAATCCTGGTTATGACATAAAAGATTGTGTCATGTAAGCATGAAAAACCTTAGAAAAATCACCCAAAAAGACTCAGTGACAGGAATTCCCAAACTAGAGTTCACTAAGGATCACCTGTGTGATGCCTATAAATTAGAGAAATAAGTTAAATCCTTCTTCCACTCAATTAAAGACATTAACACTAGAAAACCCTTAGAAGTTCTTCACATGGATCTCTTTGGACCTCTCAGCACTATAAGCCTAGGAGGAAAAATCTTTGGGTATGTGATTGTAGATGATTATTTATGATTTACTTAGGTTAGATTCATATCTCATAAAAGTAAATCGTTTGAGGAGTTTAGGTCTTTTTCCACTTGGATTCAAAAGAAACTAGGTTGTAAAATTTTAACCATTCATAGTGACCATGGTGGAGAATTTGAGAATGAAAAATATGAATCTTACTATAAGGAGTAAGGGATATATCATATTTTTTTAGCTCCTAGGACCCCTCAGTAGAACGAGGTAACTAAAAGAAAGAATAAGACCCTAGCAGAAGCCGCTAGAGCCATATTAGCTAAATACTCACTTCCTAAATACTTTTGGGTAGAAGCAATAAATACAACCTGTTATATTCTGAATAGGATTAATGTTAGATCTAAGCTGAACAAGACACCCTATAAAATTCTTAAGGGTAGGACACCCAACCTCTCTCAACTTGATATATTTAGATGTAAAGTGTTCATTCTAAATAATGGGAAGTCTCAACTAGGAACGTTTGACCTAAAATATGATAAAGGAGTATTCCTAGGTTACTCAAATGTTGGAAAATATTATAGAGTCTTCAATAAAAAGATAGTGGTAGTAGAGGAGACCGCTCATGTTATATTTGATTAATCTAATAATTCTGGAGGGTCTAGGGTAGAAGTGGAAGAAAAAGTAGGAGAAATCACCCAAGGAGTAGAATCTATAAATCTGGAGGAAAGGATGGAGCCTGAAAATATACTGTATAGAGAATGGAGATATTCTTCAAGTCGTCATAAAGAACTGATCTTAGGAAACCCATTTAAAGATATTAGAGTAAGGCATGGACTTAGAAAGAAGTAAACCACTCTGACTTCATCTTAATGACTAAATCCACTAATATAAATTAAGCCCTATCTAATGAATTCTTGATCCTAGCCATACAAGAAGAGTTAAATCAATTTATAAGGAATGATGTTTAGGAGCTAGTTTAAAAACCTAAGGACCAAAGTGTGGTTGGAACTAAATGGGTTTTCAAAAAAAAAAAGAATGATTCTGGAATAGTGGTGAGAAATAAAGTAAGATTAGTGACTAAGGAGTATAACCAGATAGAAGGAATTGACTTTAAAGAGACCTACAAGGTGCTACAAACTATTGCTTGTTTTAAGGGATTCAAACTATACCAAACAGATGTCAAGAATGCCTATCTAAATGGGGTAATAAAATAAGATGTGTATATTAAACAACCCCTAGGTTTTGAAAATTAATAATTTTCTAATCATGTGTTCAAATTAAAAAATGTATTATATGGATTGAAATAAGCACCTAGGGCATGGTATGAAAGACTAAGCATATTCTTACTAGAAAGAACCTTTGTTAAGGGAAGCATAGACACCACCCTATTTCTAAAAAAAGGTAAGAGATAAACTACTGATTGTACAAATTTATGTTGATGATATTCTATTTGGATCTTCTAATAAAATTTATGTGATGATTTTTTAAAAATGATGAGTAATGAGTTTAAAATGAGTATGATGGGAGAACTGACATATTTTCTTAGATTTGGCATAAGGCAAAAGGATGATGGAACTTTCCTTAATCAATTAAAATATATTAAGGATATCCTTAAGAAATATGAAATGGATAAAGACAAGTCAATCAACCTCCCATGAGTTCCACTGTTCAGTTAGATAAGGATTCAAATGAAAAATCTATTGATCAAAAGAAATACAAAGGAATAAATAGATCACTTCTTTACTTGACTACTAGTAAACCTGATATTATGTTTATCTCTGTTATATTTCAGGCTAATCCAAAAGAGTCCCACTTGACTACTATTAAGAGAATTCTTAGATATCTCTTAGGAACCCAAGACTTAGGAATCTGGAATCCTAGGCATAACACTTCCTTTGAAATCATAGGAGATTTTGATTTAGATTTTACAGGATGTCGAGTTGATAGGAAAAGCACTTCTGGAATATATCAATTCACAGGATAGTCCTTAGTCTCCTGGTCTAGTAGAAAATAGAACTCAGTTGCCCTGTCTATTGCTGAAGCTAAGTATATAGCCTTAGGGAGTTATGTGGCCTAGGTCCTCTAGTTAAAGCAACAAATTCTTAATTTAGGATTACTTGTAGGCACCATTTTAATCCTATGTGATAACACTAATACCATCTACATTTTAAAGAATCTAATCCAATGCTCCAGGACCAAACATATAGACCTAAGACACCATTTTATTAGGGACCATATTACCAAAGGAGACATAATACACCATGTAGCTACTGAAAATAAACTTGATGATATCTTTACTAAACCACTAGCCTTTGAAACCTTCAGTATCTTAAGAATCAGATTAGGTGTGATAGATATTCATGCTTGAAATTGATGCCTTCTATTTCTGATTTTTCCTATTTTATGTGTATGTTTATTCTACTTATGAGTTTTTTCTTTATGCTTTTTGACGTCATATTATTTCCTTTTAATATTTTAAAGAATCAGATCACTACTCACTTTTGCTTTTAAGTTTGTTTTTCAAATGACAATTTTTTCTTATTTTTATTTAGAAGCATGTAAGCAGTGATTGACTCTTCTAAAAATAGTTAAAGGAAGAAACATTGATGATTGTTTCTCTTCCTCTAACTCCTTTAGCAATCTATTTCTTTTTGAATCAAAATCTATTTCAAATTAAAAATTAGAATTTGAAATAGAGATCTATTTTTTTCTTACTATAGTAATCTATCTCATATAAATGATGTTCCAAGTCAATGAATCTCTTTCAAATTTTTCTTAATCATGTTGTTTGCATTTATCATATGAATTGGATTCTGTTTTGTGGCTTACTCTTTCTTATATAAGGGATTGAATTTTTTCTCTTAAATTTAGAAGATAATGTTATAACTGAGAAGCCTTAAAGGTTTTAAAAGAAGGCAAGCTTGCAAAAATGATAAGAGACACAAAATAAGCCTAAAACGGGAAATTCTTTTTTTTTTTTGCGTAATGACTACTAAATATTTGCAAGATACACAAAGTATGTCAAAATAAAAAGATGCACAAAGTGTGTCAAATAACTGAAAAGAGGCATAAAATAAGCCCATTATAAATTAAGCTTCCCTTCCTTTCTAATCTTTAAACTCTTGGAAGACTTCATATGCATATTGATATCTCCAACACTTGAATTTGAAAATCATGATTATTGAATCATTACATTATAATATTATTTCTATCAGATATTTTTTTTCTAAAATGTAGTTTAAAAAGATCACTTTTCCTATTTAATTTTTTTATGATTTAAATTTTTATTTAAAAAGGATTTTGACCTGTACGGAGTCCGAGCTAGGGTTAACAAGATTGATTTTTTAACCTTACTGGATTTCAGCATTATAAATTCATTTCTTATGGGTTTTTAATTCTAATAATAAGGTAAATTTATTATTTACTGGAGTTGATCGATTAAAATAAAGGTATTTTTACTTTGATTTATGACTATTTTTTCTCTTTCTTATTTTTGTTTTGTTTTATATTTTTTATATTTTTATTTTTGTGTTGAAACTCTCCTGATAATCACATTCCATCTCCTAAATTTTTCATGTTTTGCTCTTATCATCCAGGATGATCCACATCATCCTGTACCATCTGAATAAAAATACACCTCTCTGATCACATCACATCCAATGGCTGATATCAGTCAATTATTGGTGGTCATCCCGTACGATTCATACTTCATACTAGATGATCGATATGGTAGTAGTTATTGGATGATTTGAATGCTGTTGGGCTGATCCATTAAGATAAATCATCCAGGATGATCCATGTGTTTGTCCTGTATGATCCTCTTAGTCAACGATTGTACAGTCTGACTCCTCGGGATGATCATCGTGTATCTAATCTTCTCGTATGATATCTGATTATACTGGATGATCGACAAACTTTTTTGACCAATTGAATGGCCAAATTGATTACACCATATCATCCTATATGATCTCATGATCGTCTAGTATGATATGGCCAATTGTATTTAAACAAGCCAAAATCTTTGAATTCTCCACACCATTCTAATTCTCTAAATCTTCTACTTTCATCTTGAGCTTTTCCTTCTTAAAATGGCTGGTGGTAAACAATCTAGGGCACTGGTGGATAGTTCTTCTCGATGAACTATCGACCTTCACTTCACTGAGGCTGTTGATGAAGAAGCCTATCAGTGGTACAAAGCTGTTGAGATTACACCATGCAAAATTGTCAACCAGGAAGTTTTGAACTTCCGAGTACTCAATCTGTTTTCCCACACCACTCTTAGCTTCATCCTCACACTTAACTATCCCTATAATTTAGAATATCTCTTTGAATTTTTTGCCAACCATCGCATTAATAGTGAGGGTACTACCCTCCAATCTTATGTTAATATAAGGCATGTAGAAATCACTTATTAGGACTTCCACGAGTTTCTCCTCCTTTCCATAACTGGTGAGAAAGTTCACCATATAGCTTCTTATACTGAGTATAATTAGACACAAGCAAATACTATCCTTAGGAAATCTAATGTTAACTGCCACATACCCCATGTCAACACCTTAGTTCCGGATGCCCGAATCATCAAGCACATACTTAGAAACTCCATCATTCCTAAAGCTGGTGAAATGATAAACATTACTCCTGCTCTTTCTCTTGCAACCTACTTTATTATGGCTCACATTGATTTTAATGTTGTTGACCTTATTATTCTCTATCTTGAAAATCTAACCATCATTAGAGATCCCTGCCATAAGAGACAGACCAAAGCCTTAGGACATCTCATTGCCTTTGTCCTAAAATTTAAGTATAATTTTTAATACCGTGCACTATGAGATCATCTTCCAGTTTTCTATTTTAATAGCTCTTTCCATGTTCTTCAAAGTGCCACTCATCGCCATGCTCACTATCATGACTATGAGCCAGAAGAACAAGAGGGAGGTCTAGCACCAATACCAGCACCCACACCGATAAACCAATAGACTCAGTATGATGCACTGGTTCAAAGATTTGATGAATGGGAGGCTAGATTTGATAGCTATATAGAATAGCGATAGCAATAGAATTACCAAGATATGACCTACTTTTGGGAGCACTTTGCTTCCATTCAACATTTCTTTCAACCACCACACCCACCACCTCCACCTAATTAGGATTCTTCTTTTTTCTTGTTTGCTTAGTGTTTTTGTTTCTGTGTTTGTACTGGTTGTTACTTCTATACTGTATGATATACTTACTTTGTTCCATTTAGTATTTTTCTTATTCATCCTTTTTTGTGATGTTAAAAGGGGGAGTAGTGTGTTGTTTGCTTCTTATGTTTTAGTAAAATTAGTTTGTTTTCTGCTTGCTTATTTATTTTTATGTTTACTTATGTCTTGCACTTTTCATAATATATATATATATATATATATATATATATATATATATATATATATATATATATATATATATATATATATATATATATAAATAATTTTTTTAACTCCCCTTACTTTTAGAATTTCATCCTCTAAGGGGGAGTTTCAGAGAATATCAAAGAGCTTTGAAAAATTTTAACAATAATATTTGCCATCATTAAAAAGGGGGAGATTGTTGCTAATCTCAGGCTAAGTACTGTGATTTTGATGATAACAAATATTATTATTTCTTTACTATGACTATTATTACATATCTATTTGTTTGCCATACTTACTAACCTTTCATGTCCACAAGTTCACTTGTAATGCCATTCCGTATAAGATTGGGTAGACTAGGGTTGAGTCTGTTGGCAATTTTAATTTTAATATACTTTTACCTTTCTTGAGTCAAGTCATGTATCTGGTGGACCCCAAGCTAAGTAACCTTGTACACGCACACTCAAGGGGGTGAGTTAGTGAGTTAGAAATTTTCTTTTATTTTTGAACTAATCATACAGTACGATATATATCATACTGGATGATTAGTTATACAGAAAACCCTAATTAGGGAACCCATTATTAAGTAAGATTAATTAACTAATCATATTGGATGAATTAGATCGTATATGATGATTTTTTATAGACATAAAAATAGTTACCAATCATAATTTAGGCAATTTGTTAATGTATAAACTATACTCTAATTATATACTATGATCTATATTGTACTGGATGATTTATGATAATCATGCCTAAATTGATCCTGTGATTAGAGGACTAATTATGATTAAATTAATCAAACATATCATACTGGATGATCAGAGATGATTGTACTGTATGACCAGATCCCAGCATGGTATGATATTTATTCATCACCCATCATACATGACAAAACCATAATATGTCAACTAATTATCTTGGATGTTACCCCTCCTTCGTACTGGATGAACTGATTGCTATATGGGATGATATTTAATCATCGACTATCATACTTGATAATCAGTACAGACTTGTGAACTAATCATCCAGGATGATCAAAATATCATATGGGATGATCCATACAAATATTTGTATTGATTGTATAGACCAATGAAGTTCATACTAGCTAAATATGTTTTTTTGTACTGATCATATAGGATGATCTCATGATTATACTAGATGATCTTTGACAGCAAATTAAAAAATAGGGCTTCTTTAGAGGCTCTCTATTTAAGCTCTCAAATAGTCTTGAGAGAAATCTTTTGTTGTTGAGTGGTCTTGAGAGAGAGCTTAGAGAAGAAAGAGGAGAGCTTGAGAGAGAGAGAGAGAGAGAGAGAGAGACATCCTTATGTGGGGGGGTTGTGAGGGATTCACAAAGGTTGCTCCAAGTAAGGTTTTGACCATCTTCTTTAAGTTGCTTTTTTTATTCCTTGGTGGCTCTGGGGAAGACTTTCATCAGCATCAGATCTAGGTTCTTTGCCTACTCTAGGAGGGAGTAAAAGGATTCTAAGGTTCTTTGCCTACTCTAGGAGGGAGTAAAAGTATTTCAAGGATTTTTTGGTTCTCTACTTATTCCAGGAGGGAGTAAAAGGCTTTAAGGTACTCTGCCTCACTGGATCAATGGAAAGATTTTGTAAGGCTTCTCTACCTTGCTATGGGGGTAAAAAGAGAGACACTACTTTTAGTGCAATACCTAGAAAGGAGGTTTCTGAGGAGAGGACGTAGGTCAAGTTGTTGGAACCACTATAAATTTTGGTGTATTCATTTTGATTATTTTTCTACATTTTATTTTTATTATGATTAACTACTTGGGTGAAAACTCTAATCTCTTTATTATGAATTTAATTTGCTTCTGCATCAAGTTAAAGATTTTTCATTTTGTTAAAGAATTTTTTAAAATTACCAATTCAGCCTCCTCTTGGTTAGCCTTAGGACTAGTTTTTAGGGTTTAACAACCCTCATAAACTTTCATAGAGATTAGTTTTGAGTCCACAAATTCTCTCCCTATCTTATAAAGGAAGTAAGGTAGCATTTATTTGAATTCTGGATTCTAGACTTCTTATAAGGGAAAACCCCTATAGTTAATTATATCTCCTAATAGAATACTCTTAATTAAAGTGAAAACTAAAGTTTTTAAAGTCATATAGATTTAAAGAAAAGTTTGGGCTATTAAGATTTCAATGCACAGGCTTTAGATTACAAATTTTGATTTAGATTTAGTATTTTGAGAGGACAAAACATGAGAGGAATATGTAGGGAATGAAGGGTGTACAGTATCTAGACTTAAACTTACCTAGAGTGAGCTGCTGGTTAACAATCCTGAGCACAATCAATCATCATATGAATGCAAGATTAGACAGGCTCTATCATAGGAATAAAAGAATTATAATTTAAAAAACTTTATAATTAGGACTCTATAATATGTATATGATTGCATAATGAAATGATGCATGAAATGTAATGTATAAATGAAATTTTATTCATTGATAATTTTTAGAGTTCATCCCAGGGTCTATTCTAAAGTAAAGCGGGCCAGGCTTCACAAACAATAATCTTGGATTTTTACCTTTATACAAATGTAGATTTGAATATGATTGTTTACTTTAAATTTTCAATCTTTTGGCTTCTTGGTATCAAAGGAAGAAGAATCATTTCCTTTTTGGAACCTTTAAATTTAGATAAACATTCATTTTTTAATCTTTTATAACTCTTTACACTATATAACTCAAACTAACCAAAGAAGAATCTAAAATATTTACATTTATATTTATCTTTACATTTATATCATTACCTAGATACATTCTAATTTGCATGAATATAAAAGAGAAGTTTATAAAAAAATATATATACATAAGTATGATGTTGAGTGTGAGAGTATATAGAAAAGTAAAGTGGCATAAGAGCTTACTCCAAACATGCACCAACATAAATGTAAATATGACATCTAGAGTACAGAAAGTAAACACACCAAATATGAGTACCCTCGAAGAAAGGAAATCCAAGCAAACCAAACCAAATCTTCATCCTAGCCCATGCTAAAGTTTGTTATCCTAGAAAACCATCTAAGTGTGTGCATAAGGCTATATAGCTAGGTTAAGTCCTAGGTTTTATTAGTTTAAATTTATCTAAAAATTAAATTTATTTTTTAATTCCATTAACGGGTGATTTTAATTTAAGTATTTAATGATTTAGTGGATTTAAATTTAATTTTAAGGGGTGTTTTAATTATTCAAGTTGTTAAACTTTAGGTTTTATAAAATATAGTGCTCAATAACTTTTAAGTGTAGAAGCCATTAATTAGCAAGTCCCAGGTGCATATTTGTAAATAAATCAATACTCTAAAAATGTTATAGGTAGGTATGTATAGAGTCCTTCATTTTTAATTAAGTATTTTAATATGCAAAACATTCCAATATAATACACCTTTGCCCTCCTATAAAGAATCAAACATAAGAGTATGAAAGTTGTAATGTATAAGTATTTTTTTAATGATTATTAAGTAATTTGGTTCATTGATTACTTATTTATTAAGCTTATAATTTAATATTTATATTATATTAATTCATTCGTAAGGATATCATAATAGGCATGAGAAACAAAGTCTCCTTAGGACATGCAGCCCTATAGCCTGAGATAATCCAGCATAAAAGTTTCATTGATAGTATTAATTTAATTTATTACTATTGTGCATCTTACTTAAAACACTGAGTTGAAGGTCTACTTAATTTTTGGTTATTTATTGAACTTTTGTATTTTTGAATTATTTAATTAATTAGTTTCGACTAATTATTGTGTTTTTAATTTATATTAATTTCTAGAAATTTTATATTTTTAATAAATAATAGGCCTAATGATGAGTCTAATGCCTTTGAGTTTGTTTAAGTTGAAGTTTTTAATAATTACTTATGATTTTCTTAAGTTAAGCTTATCTAATGAATTATTTGATTTTGACCAATTGTTGACATTTTAATTTTAATAAGTTCTAGAATTTTTATATTTTTTATAAATAATAGACTAAAAAATGAGTCTAATACCTTTGAGTTTATTTAATTTAGACTTTTCAATAATTACATATGATTTTTTATAAGTTAAGCTTATTTAATGAATTATTAAATTGGTTAATTAGAAAAGATTTATATTTTTTTGTACCAAATAAACTTTAACCTTTTTCAAATCTTCCACAAATGTCAAAAATGACTCTTAGAGATGTTTATAAGTGTTTAAAATTTATTTGGAATTTGAAATATTTTTTTATGATTTAGTTTAATTAGTTCTTGAATTTTCTTAATTTTTAAATTATTTTTTATTTTGATTGAATTTCGAGGGGCTTTTATTTCTTCTTTTTTAGACTTTTAATTGTTTATCATTCTGACACTTATCATTTATTTTTTGATTTAATTTTAATTTATTATAAATTTTGAAAGCTCCTTGGCCAATATACATTAAACTTCGGTTCACTAATTTTTTGACCAAATGACCTCAAAATGTAATTAAATTTAAAGCATATGTTCATATAAACTTTTGCTTTTAACTTGCTGAATTTGGGCTCATCAATGTCCTCCTAGGTTCAAAAGGAATCCCCTATGGTAAATGCCATTGTAGCACATGGATTTAATTTAAGAAATCTATTCAAAAAATTAGGTGATAATCAATGGTGTTCTAACCCTTGGGCAAAACATAATAAACACACCAAAGTATATAACCTAATTCCTTATGCATTCATGTCAATTGAATTTTCAAATCATAGGTTAAGAATTGATCCATGATCTTGAAATTATAGATTGAAGCCTTAGGGGTATTAAATTGAACTAAAATTTTGTGATTTGTAAAACACATGCCCAATAATCACTTGTATTAATTTCACCCCATGGTGAGCTATTTTTGAAGAGTAATTTTAAAAATACCCTTAAGAATATTTTTGAAATTACTTTTCATGCATAAGAAATAAAGGCATAAAATCATAGGTTTTTTATTCTACTCCTCAAATTAAATTTACAGAACCTAAGATCACATTATTAGGATAATTGTGTGAGGTGTTGTGTATTTTTTGAAGTTAGAAGATATTTTTTTTAAAATAATTTAGAGAATTATCCAATTATCAGAGACTTTATGCCCGACGCCATCCATTTGGCTAAACAATGATTTCCTCACTAGTAGTTTCATGCATTTTCTTTCAAGTTGTCCAATCTGAGATCACATGGATGCTATTTAAGGTAGATCAAAATAGTAGTATTAGCTCGAAGCTATTAATCAGAATGTGAAAGTTCAATGGAGGGTGTTAAACATTGTTGAACAGTCCCTAGGCACACCAAGAGAGGGGGGGAAGGGTTAATTGATATTTTAAAAATTTTCCCCTTAAAGGTTACTCTCTACAAATAATGTCACACAAAAATACTATCATAAGCAAATATCAGAGATCAAAATAAAATTTTTATTTTTATTTGAGGAAAAAGAAATATTTTTGTTACTTTTGATTTTTAGATTTTGTTTATGCTAATTCTTGCTCATAGAAAACATTTCATAGATATCACAAAATTTTATACCATAGATTTCACAAGAATAATATGCACAAAATAAAATGCAAGTAAAAGAACGAGCTCACTAGAAATTTTATAGTGGTTTGGTCAAAACTTGACCTATGTCCACTATCGGAGTCCTCCCCTCTAGTTATTTCACAAACTACTTTAGTGTCTCTCCTTTATCCCCCACGGTAAGGTGGAGAAGGCCTTAGAAATCACTTCCATCAAACTCGATGTAGTAGAAAATCAAAATCTTTTTTCACCCTCCTGGTGAAGGCAGAGAACCTCAAAGCTATGTCACTCTCTTGGTGATGGCAGCGTACCTTAGAATCCTTTCTTACCCTCCTAGTGAGGGTAGAGAACCTCGAACTTTGACCTTAAAGCTTCTTTCTCTTGAGTAGCACAAAACTCACCAAGTCCTTGGAGGAAATAAGGTGCAAATCAGCTTGGAGCAATCGTATGGAAATCCCTCACACTTCTTCTCCCTCACACTCAATCCCACCATCTTCTTCTCCAAAGCACTAGAGTTCTCTCAAGGGTTATCCCTCAGAGTTCCTTCAACATCCAAATGATCTTTCCTTTGGCTTTGAAATAAGTATTTAAATCAGGCTAAATAAAACCTAAATTTTAAAATCCTATCGATTATAATTATGCAATACAATATGGAATTATACATTACAATTAGTTTTAGAGCACGATATGATAGACAGAAGCCCATACGATTAGTTCAAATGTTCTTAAACTGATCATCTAGTATGATTTAAGTATCGTATAGTACGATTAGTTCAATCAAATCATTATTTCATCCAAGATGATTGGTGATGATTAATTATCATCCCTATCTGGAATCAATTCATGCTATACGAATAAGATAATCATATAGTACAATGTTCAATATCAATTAATTCAGATTCAATTGCCTAATCAAAGGATTAGATTAGGCAAGATTTAAATTCATCGTACAATATAATATAGATCGTAGAGTATAATTAGTATAAATTTTATATTTCAAAATATTGCCTAATTTATGATTGATAGTAGGTTTCTTGATTTATACTAATCATCTCGTATGATCAGTATCATAAAGTATGATTAGTTCAAAATTAGAAAACTTAATTTATTAATATAATTAAACTCAGTTTAACTCAGATCATACAGTACAATAGAGATCATATAGTATGATTGAATCAAAAATTAATATTTTAAAATTTCCTCCCCTATGTGTGTGCGTACTGTCACTTAGATACTTTACCCCTTTTATAAGACTTTTGACTCAAGAAATATAAAATAAATAAATTAAATTATAGACTCTTATCATATGACAACACTTCTTGTTTACCCAGTCTTGAGTCGATCCTTTTGTATGGTGTACAACATATCTGAATTGTTAGTGTGGACAAAAAAATAATATCCACAAATACTAACCAAAGAAATGTAGCAAGATGCCAATAATATTTGTTATCATCAACATAATGGGCTAAAGATCCTGAATTGCAACTGAATGGATGGCTGTGATTTTATCTTCAACCTTGCTAAATTTCTAACCCATAGGCGTATTCTGGCAAGATTTGAGAGATTATTTAGATGAATTGCGTCAAATTTCTCAAAGAGCATCATCTAACTCTAAACCTTCAATTGAATTGTCAGATCCTATTTGATTAAAGGTTTATTTCCCAATTTCTTGGACCTACCTAACAAGGAGCTCAGGATTAGAAGATTACCTTATAGAATGCTCTAATTTCCTATGCCTTAAATCAGGCTAATTTATTAAGGTCCAAGGAGATTTTCTCCTTAAAAGGGCATGCCAGAGGCATAGTGGATCAAAACTTGGTTTTCAAATGGAAGAGGATTGCTAGAGCTCACTCAAAGTCTCTAGAAACTACCCATGAAATAGATGTAGACTAAAGAATGGATGCTTAAACTCATAGGAAGCTATATAAAATGAGAAAGGCAACCATTATTCAGGGAAAATAGGCTTTATATAGGCATTAGAGGATGCTCCTAGCTAACAATTTAATTTAATTCAGATCACCTCAGGCCATTGGGTTAGGTCAGGATGTTCATATGGAGCTCAGGGAAGAGATCTTTAGGGTTTTAGGGCATGGAGTCATATGGCAAGCAAGATTCAGTTAAACCCATGGGTGTGGTTAGTTTCTTGGATTATAGAGGTTTTCGACCACCACATGGGTTGAGGTGAGATGACAAGATGTTTAGAAAGTTCTTGAGTGCAATGCAGGGTTCTATTTGCCTAGGTAGGGTATGATTATTCCATATGGTTCAAGATGGCTTACTTTGGAAGGTTTGGGTCAGCTCAATTAGCTGACCCAAGCTATCCTAAGGGTTGGGCTATTCAGTGTGAATGTAAAGGGACCATTATGCACCCAATGTATGTATTGGATTAGGCCAATTTAATTTTGGTTGAGAAATAGTTCAATGTTAAGTGTTTTTGAACACTTGGGTCAAGCAATGTGGCTTGCCCAAGTGGACCCATGGGTTGGGTCACTTAGGTTTGGCTCCTAGGGAAATCAAGGACAGTCCCATTAATTTAATTTTGATTTAGTATACTTAGGTCAATGTAATTGAAGAGGAGTTGGGTGTATGTGTGTTTAGCAAATAAGGTTGATTTTGTTAACTAGGTTAGACCATGGCCTAAGGTATAGTCCAAATAATTTTAAATGATGTTTTTCATTCAATGGAAGTGGTCCCACGGTATGGATAGGTATTCTTATTTGAAAAGCTTGTTTGAATGGCTTATGGGACACTTTAGTCAACCTAGGTTGATTGGGTCAACCAGGATTGACCAAAGGTTGGACCTGGGTTCAATGCATTCCAAATGTAGTTTTGATTTTATTGGAGGTGATCTCAAGGTTTAATGGAGTCTCCATGCTTGAAATCTAGGTTTAAAGGCTAAAGAGGTGATTTGGTTAACCTGAGTTGACTTGGCCAACCAGGGTTAATCATGGCTTATGTTTTGGTTTAATGTGCTCCAAATCATATTTGAGATATATTAGAAGTAGTTTTAGGGTTGGGATTAGCTGAGTCATATTGAGGTTTAAGGGAAAACCAATTTTAAAGTTTTAGGGTTTAGATGGCACCTTAGTTAACCATAGTCAACTAAGGACCACTAAGGGCTCACTATTGGGTCAAGGCATTATGCTAATGATAATGGTCATGATCAATGGGTTTGGGGATGCTTCCAAGGTCAAATTCCATAATTAGTTATGTTATGTGGCATAGGCTATAAATATTTAAAGGCTTTATAGCCTATGAAAAAGCTTTAATTTTAAGGGTTAGGGGTCTT
The DNA here is from genome assembly GCA_019925795.1 of Dendrobium chrysotoxum. NCBI lineage: Eukaryota > Viridiplantae > Streptophyta > Magnoliopsida > Asparagales > Orchidaceae > Dendrobium > Dendrobium chrysotoxum. The sequence continues at coordinate 56,477,836 of CM034312.1, forward strand.
AAAATACTTCCAAACTAATGTGATTGACTCTAGAGATATGCCTAATATGAAGCTAACAAATCATGAATACAAGGTCATTTGGTTATTTTTTTATGGTTGAATTTTTTCCAAAAATAGGTTGGACCTAAAGGTTTTCAATTTGGTTTTAACACTCGACTTTGAGGTTTGAAGTTTATATCGGTTTGGTCAACATATTTGATGTAGATTTGATTTGGTTAATAATTTTAATGGGTTTTGAATTTGACATGCTCAGATCATTAAAAATTAATGATAATTATCAATGCTTGAATAGATGATCAGGTGATAGTCAGTTGGGACTATCAACTAGAGGATTTTAAGGGTTAATTTGGGTTTGAGTTTTGAATTGGTCAATGGAGGTTTGTGATTGAGGGAATTTTTCTATTAAAATGATCATATCACTAATAATAATTTCATGTTTATCCAAAAATTGATCAGATAATCAAATAAAATCAAAGGTGATTATCAAATGATAGATTTTAAGGGTCAATGATTAGGGCATTCTACCAAAGCATTGTAATGAGTTTGATATGAGATTTGAAGTGTAGTTCAATGATTAATATATGAAGGTTAGATGTTTGATCTAGGAAATTAACCTCACTCAAAAATTAGGTCAACAAATAGACCCCCATTAGGTGTGATGAACTTGAAATGTAAATATCACGTGTTGGTATTGACTAAAGCAATCAATAGAATTTGAAGAGATTTTGATGATCAAAACCTGAAAGGAAATGAATCCTTAATAAAGAAATTTGAGTTTCAATTAGGATATTGATACAGAAGCTTACTCCACCACCAGAGTATGATTTTAAGAAAATTAAGTTCGTATGTGTGGACTTACACCTAATCTTAGAGGATCAGAATAATTATATAGAAAAGAAGCATATTTGTGTGGACTTTTACCTAACCATAGAGGATTGAGGTTTAGATTTTGATGAAGATGGTGCCATGAGGGGCTTGCTCCACCTTTGACAAATCATTATAAGAAAAGGAAGCTTGTATGTGGGGACTTACAACTAATCTTTGAGGATATAAATTTTAATTTAGACTAGGTTGGTGATAAGAAGGGCTTGCACCAACAAAGGATCATAAGAAAATGAAGCCTTTATGTGTGGACTTACACATAATCTTAAAGTATCAAAATTTTGATCTATACTAGGATGGTGCCACAAGGGGCTTGGTCCACCACTAGTGGTTAATCATAAAAAAAAAAAGCTTATATGTATCAACTTACGCCTAATCTTAGAGTATTAGAATTATTATATGGAAATGAAGCCTATATATGAGTACTTATGCCTAACCATAAAGGACCAAGATTTAGATTGAGATGATGGTGCCACATGGGCTTGCTCCACCGCTAGTGGAAGATCTTAATAAAAGGAAGCCTATATGTGAGGTCTTACACCTAATCTTAGATTATTATACTGTTCATATAGAAAGGAAGCATATATGTGGGGATTTACTGCAAACCTTAGAGGATTGAGATTTAGATTTAAACTAGGATGGTGCCATAAGGGGCTTGCTCCACCACTAGCAGGTTCAATAACACTAGGATGGTGACACGAGGGGCTTGCTTCACCACTAGGGGTAATCATAAGAAAAGAAAGCTTATATATGGTGACTTATACCTAATCTTACGATTGTGCCATGAGTGTTACAATCCAGGATCCCTAACACTTGATTTTGATGATGACAAATAATATTGACTGAATTACTATGTTATTCCTTAAAAAATATAAATGTTTATTTTTGTATATGAGCACTAATATTTCAGGTAAGATACACACCGCTCAAGACTGCTGGAGACTCAAGACTAGGTAGAATAGGATGTAAAAGAATTTATATGTCATACTTTCTTTAATTTTTCATTTTTTTTAGTTTGCCACAAAAGAGTGTATGCAAGTGGGGTGACCATGCATGCACACACAGGGGGAGAGCTTCCTATTTTTTTGAAGTAAAATTTTTTTAAAGAGAATCGTACTGTATGATTTTTAATCATACAGTATAATTTTTAATCATTCTGTATGATTTATCATTAAAACTCAGGCTTAACGGCTAATTCTGAATGATTAATTTGTGAACTAATTGTACTATACAATCGTGATCGTACTATATGATTTATTTTCATCTGAAAACCCTATCCTCCAGCATAGTTTAGGTAAAATTTTAAATTTGATTTTTTGAACTAATTGTACTGTACGATCATTTGAAATCTTGGCAAAATTATCCCCCATAATAAGGCAATTAAATCTTTATTTCTTACTTATGGTCAATCATACTGTACGATATGAATCATACTGTATGAACAACAGAGATAATTTATGGTCATCCCATTTATTGCACCAGATGAAACTATGGATTTCTTAACTATTCATCCTGGATGATATTTATATAATACAGGATGATAGCCTGAACTAAACTAATCATACTGTACGAATGGTACAGTACAGGATAATTTATAGAGATGAATTTTGATCATCCCATAAATCATCCCGTACGAATAATTAAAATTAAAATGATCATCCAGTATGATCTCTCAATGGTACTGTACGATGTTCGTAAAACTTGTGAACTATTTGTCTTCCTTTATACTGGATTGAACTGATTTTGAACTGATCGTACTATATAAACATCATCATCTAAATTGAATCATTAGGGTTTTCTGAAGCCTAATTTAAAAAGGAGTTTTCTTATTCAGGGAAAAAAGTTGTTGAAGTTCTTGTGATTGTGTGTGAAGAAGAGCAGTGTGAGAATTGAAGGAACTCTTGAGAGGGAACTTTTGGAGAGATCCATGGTAGGGTTTATGAGAGGAAGGAGAAGGTGAGCTTGAGCATGAGGTAGAAGGAGTGTGAGGGGATCACACAGTTGCTCCGAGCTAGCTGCACGCTTTCTCTTCTTATGGCCTTGGTGAGTCTTGTGGAAGCTCTCTAGGGAGAGAGGCTTCAAGGTCAACATCCTTGAGGATCTATACCTTCTCCAGGAGGGAGAAAAAGGATAAGGTCCACTTTCATCACTAAGAGGGTGATATAGTGTCTGGTATTATGCCACACCTGGGAAGGAGAAAGTGAGTTTTGTAAAGGCTTCTCTGCCTTACTATGGGAGCAGAAGGAGAGTCAACTTTCAGTAGTGCAACTTTTAGAGTGGAGGACTCTAGGGAGTGGATGTAGGTCAAGTGATCGAACCACTATAAAAATTTTTGGTGTGCTTTTTTCATTTTTCACATTTTACTTTTCTTGCATTTATTTTCTATGTTAACTGCTTGGTGAAAATCTGATTCTAGATTTTCATTTTAAGATTTGAAATTGTATCACCACTATTGTAATTATGTATGAATCATTAGCTTCCATATTTAACTTGTTAAGTTTTTATTTTAAAAACAAAAAAAATTGAAAAATCCTTAAAAATTAGAAATTGTGTTTAGGATTTATTTTTTAAAATACCAATTTACTCCCCTCCTCTTGGCGCATCTCATACTTTCAATTGGTATCCGAGCGGGGTTTCAAAATACTATTTTAGAAAATTTAGAAACACACGATCCATGGTGCAGTTTGGTAACCATAACACTGCGGAGGTTAATTCAATGAACCATCCACCCTAAATTGATAATATACCATTTGACTTTTGGAGAATTTGCATATCTACATTTTTACAATCTATAGACTATCGCATGTGGATGTTGGTTCAAGAAGGTTACTCTGCACCTTTTTATCTCACGAATGGCGTTAAAACTATTTTATCATTTAATGAATGGAGTAATAAGGATAGGAAACTCACCCAATTAAATGCAAAATGCATGAATTATTTCTTTTGCACATTGAAATAAGAAGATTATATGCGAGTGTCTACTTGTAGTACTGGTAAGGAGATCTGGGATAGATTGTGTATCATGTATGAAGGAACCAGTGAAGTTAAACTGTATAGGATAAACATACTACTACATGATTACGAACTCTTTTGCATGAAACTTAGCGAGACTGTATCTGAAATATACACTAGATTCACCCAGATAGTGACATCCTTGCATGCTCCAGGAAGAGAGTTATCTAATTCTAAAAAAGTTCATAAAATTTTGAGATGCTTACCTAGTTTTATGATACAAAAATAACTGTAATAACTGAGTCCAAAGATTTAAATATTTATTCAATTGATAATTTGCTTGGGTCACTCATTGCCTACGAGCAAGGAGTGAGTCAAAGGCAAAGTGATATAGGAGAAAAGAAGAAAAAGTGATCTGTGGCTCTAGAAGTGTACAATTCAAAAAGTGATAGCTCTGCAGCGAAGGAAGATGACGACATAGCCTTGATGACTCGTCAGTTCAAGAATTTTCTTGAAGGAAAGCAACAGTATCCTCAAAATAACTAGAATAAAGGTTAAATGTCATAGAATACTAAGGTTACATCTGACATAATTTGCTTTAAGTGTAGGAAACCAGGTCATCTCCGAGCTGATTGCCCCAATGTAAAGACTCACCCAACCAAGGAGAAGGGCGAGGAGAGGTCAAAGTACAAGAAGTGCAAATTAAAAATATAAAATTTTTTTTGGGCTAACTCTACTTCAGAATCATTAGAAGAAGAAGTAGTGGAGGAGGTAATAAATTTGTGTCTTATGACTAACAATAATGTTGAACAATTAGATTAAGATGAGGTATGTCAACTCTCTTATGATAAACTAATAGTTATTTCTGAAAAAATTCATAACTCGTTTAGAAAGCTAAAAAAAATACATGCTAGTCTTAACACTGATTTTAATTCTTTACAAAAAGAGCATGCTAATTTAGTTAAAGAACATTCTGATTTGGATAAAGATCACATGTCCCTACTTGATGAATTTGATACATTAAATAAGAAGAATGTTAAATTAACTGTTGCACATGATTCCTTGAAATTATCACATGTTGAACCAGAAAATGCATTTAAGGAATTAAAATAACTTGCATTTCAACTAGATAGCAATAATCATACATTGAAATGAGAAATATTAAGTTATAAAAGTGTAAATGAATACTTAAGAGCAAAGGTTATTGCATTGGAAAATAATAAACCATTACCCTCACGTGTCTAATGAGATAATCCCTTTATGTTGCATGCATCACAAAAACATAGGAAGAGGAACCATCACCCACGTAGGTTAGTGAACCCATTTCATGGCATTAGGTGTTACTCTTGTGGCATACTAGGTCACATAGCGCACACTTGCATAATTCACTATATAACACATATAGTATGGAGACCTAAGCTGTATTCATCACAGCAAAACATGTATACATCTTATTCATTGAAGCATAAGGAGGAACCCAAACTCACTTGGGTTCCTAAAACTAATCTTTTGTTGATATTATAGGGGTGCTCTCACAAAAGACCTAGTGAGAGCATGTGGTACCTGAACAATGGCTGCTCAATATATATGACTGGAGACGTGAAGCAGTTCATGACACTGGAGGCCAGGTCAGGAGACAAGGTGACTCTAGGGGACAACACCACCAGGAAAGTGGTGGGCTTAGGTTGTTGCGAATCTGGTTTCAAGGACTATGATTTTGATGATAGCAAACATTTCTATTTCTAGTTGATTGTCTAATCTTTTAGGTCCGTAGGATCAATTACAAATTCAAGCCAGTCTAAGATCGAGTGGGTCTGTTTTGTAATTCAGGTCCAATGTACTCTTTTCATCTTTTATTGAGTCAAATATAATGTAAAGGATCCCCTAGCTAAGTAACCTTGCACACACACACTCAGGGGGAGTTTTTGAGTGATTTAGTATTTCTCTTAGAGAAAATTATAAAGTATGATGTATATATCGTACTATATGATTTGTGATTAATTGTCAGGCTTACGACTAATTCTGAAAGTTTATTTTTTGAGAACTAATCGTACTATACGATTCAGATCATACTGTATGATTGGAAAAGCCCTAGCCACTAGGCCTATTTTTGGTAAGATTTAAATTTAGAATTTTTGAACTAATTATTCGGTATGATGTCAATCATACTGTACGATCATTTCAAGTCTTGCCAAAATTATCCCCCGTAATTAGGAAATTAAATCTTGGTTTCTTAAATACATTCGATCGTACTGTATGATGTTAATCATCCAGTACGATGGATAGAGATGATTTTGGATCGTCCTATAGATCGTACCAGATGAAACCATAATTTTTGTACTGATCATCCTAGATGATTTTTATATTATACCGGATGATGTACTAAAATGAACTAATCAGACTGTATGAATGGTACAGTGTGGGATGATGGATAGAGATGAATTTCATTCATCCCATATATCATCCCGTATAAATAGTTAAGAATAAGTTGATTGTATTGTACGATCAATGGATCGTACAGTACGATGCTTGTAAAATTTGTGAACATTTCATTTGCATTTGTACTGGATGACACTATTTTTGAACTGATCGTACTGTATGATATTGGATAGTACTATACGATCGGCATCATTAATTTGAATTCTGGGGTAATTTTTGAGCCCTCCTTTAAAAGATCTTTTTGTCTTAACAAGAAAAATCTTTTGCCACTTTCCTTTCCAGAGAAAACCTTGAGAGAGAGATGGAGAGAGAGAGAGCTTGGGAGAGAGAGAGAGAGGATCTTATGAGGGGAAGTTTATGAGGGATTCACATAGGTTACTCAAAGCTAGGATCTGAGTCATCTTCTCCAGTCGTCGTCTCTTATCTTGTCAGTGTTTTTTTATGGGAGGATAGTCCGCAAGAAGATCAAGGTTCTCTGCTTGCTCTAGGAGGAAGCAGAAGGAGTCTGGGTTCTTTACCTACTTCAGGAGGAAGCAAAAGGAGTCTGGGTTCTCTGCCTACTTCAGGAGAAAGAGAAAGGAGTTTAGGTTCTCTGCCTCACCAGGTTGGTGAAAATGAGGTTGCGTACAGGCTTCTTCGCCTTGCTGTGGGAGTAAAAGTAGAGTCACTTAGTTTTAGTGCAATACCCAGAGGGGAGGTTCCGGGGAGTGGACGTAGGTCAAGTTGACCGAACCACTATAAAATCTGGTGTGTTCTTTCTGATTATTTTCTGCACTTACTTTACTGTTGATGATTGTGTGATTGTGATTATTTTTCCTTGATCATCGTTAAACATCTATAAATTATCGCAAAACTATAATTATTATAAAACATTCAAAAAGATTTTCTCTAAATTATTATTTGTCCATGAATTTTTAAAATAACTAATTCACCCCCCCTCTTGGTTAGCCTCGGGACTAGTTCACAAGGGCTTAACATCCCTTTTAAACTTTCAAGGGGTATCAGAGTGGGTTTCAAAAATTAAGTTTAAAAACTTTTGAATTTCATATATGGTAACTTTGGTAATCGTAATACTACTGAAGGTTATTCAGTTACATGACCACCATTGTTTGACAACATACCTTTTGATTTTTGGATAACTCGCATGTCCACTTTTCTTCAATCTATAGATTATTGCATGTGGATGCTTATTAAGGATGGCTATGAAGCACCTTTAAGAATGATTAATAATATTAAAAGTAAACTGCCTTTCACTAAATGGACTTTTGATGATTGGGACTTAGCCCAACTAAATGCCAAATGTTTGAACTATTTTTTGTGTTCCTTAAAATCTGAGGATTACATGCATGTCTCTACTTATATAACTGGTAAAGAAATTTGGGATAGATTATGCATCACTTATGAAGGTACATCTAAAGTCAAACAGTCTAGGTTAAACATCTTACTTCATGACTACAAACTCTTTTGTATAAAACCTAGTGAATCAATTTCTAAAATGTATACTAGGTTCACTCAAATTGTCACTTCTTTACATGCTTTAGAAAGAGAACTTATGAATTATGAAAAAGTGAACAAAATTTTGAGATATTTGCTTTCTTCTTTTGATGCCAAGATAACTGCAATTATTGAATCCAAAGATTTGAACACGTATTCTATTAATAACTTACTTGGGTCAGTCATTGCTTACGAGCAAGGGGTGAACCAAAGATAGCTTGATGCAGGTGAGAAGAAGCAGGAGAAAACTATGGCACTGAAGGCCAACGATAGTGATACTGATACTTCTGGGTCTGATAGCGATGATGTTTCCTTAATCATTAGGCAATTCAAAAGCTTTCTAAGGTAGAAATATAAGAAATTTCAGAAGTGGAACAAGGGTAAGTCCAACAAAAATTATAAAAACCCATCTGATACTGTGTGTTTTAAATGCAGGAAGCTTGGACACATTAAGGCTGATTGTCCTACACTTAAAAGATCACCTAAGCAAGGAGAAGGGTGAGGAGAAACCTAAGTTTAGGAAGGATAAGAAGCAGATTCAAAAGGCATTCTGGGTAGATTCTGCTTCCGACTCCTCTGAGACGAAAGCTGAAGAGGAGACTATAAATTTATGTCTGATGGCTAATGGTCATCCTGATCAGTCTGATCAAGAAGAGGTATATGAGCTAACCTATGATCAATTGCTAGAATTTTCTGAGAAAATTCATTCATCTTATAGGAAACTTAAGAAATTACATGCTAGCCTGAAATTAGATTTCTTAACTTTGCAAAAAGAGCATGATTTTGTGGTTAAAAATTATTCTATACTTGATAGCAATCACATATCTTTACTTAATGAATTTAATGAATTAAACAAAAAGCATTCTGATCTGATTACTGAGCATGATTCATTGAAAACCTCGCATGTTGATTTAGAAAGAGCTTTTAAAGAATTAGACAAGAAGGCATGTGACATGGAGAGTAGTAAGGGAGCATTGAAATTTGAAATTACAAGTCTTAAAAAGGAGAATGAAATTCTAATAGTAAAAATTAGTGCTTTTGAGAAAAATGAAACACTTGCTACTTTTGTATAATTTTATGCACCTCCACCTTTTGAAGAATCTATTTCAGAATCATCAAAGCATGTTTCATTCAAACCTAGGAAGAGGTACTATCACCCACATAGATTAAATAACCCTTTTCCTGGTGTTTAATGTTTTTCTTGTGGCATGTTAGGACATATCTCCCACACCTACACTGTTCACAATAGTATACATTAGGTGTAGAGGCCTAAATTGCATGCTTCACAGCACAACACACATGCATTGCATTCTTCTTTTCATAAGAAGGAACCCAAACCTGTTTGGGTTCCTAAATCTGATGTTTGATAATTTTATAGGTGTGCTCTCACATAAGACCTCATGAGAGCATGTGGTACCCAAACAGTGGATGTTTAAGACATATGACTAGAGATGCAAATCAATTCATTTCATTAGAGGCCAGGGCTGGAGGAAAGGTTACACTTGGAGACAACACCACCAGGAGGGTGGTAGGAGTAGGTATAATTGGTGATTTAAAGAATTTCATCATTGACAATATTTTACTTGTAGATGGACTGAAACATAACTTACTGAGCATCAGTCAACTCTGTGACAAAGGATACAACATCAAATTCCTGCCCACTTACTGCATTATAATCTTAAATGACAAAATTATTTTATAGGGACACAAGATCAACAATGTCTACATGCTCGATGTAAGTTGCTTTAAAGCTGATGTTTTAATTTGCTTAAAAACTGCTACTGATGAGTTTTGGTTATGGCATAGGAGATTATATCATGCTAGTATGAAAACCCTTAGGAGAGTCACCCAAAAGGACTTAGTTAGAGGTGTCCCCAAGCTTAAGTTGACTAAGGACCACCTGTGTGATGCCTGTCGATTAGGGAAGCAAGTCCAATCCTCTTTTCACTCCATTAAGGACATTAACACCTCTAGACCTTTAGAAGTCCTTCACATGGATCTCTTTGGACCGATTAGCACTGCCAGCTTGGGGGGGAAAGTCTATGGATTTGTGATTATTGATGATTACTCGAGGTTCACTTGGATTAAATTTCTATCACATAAATCTAAGTCATTTGATGAGTTTAAATCTTTCTCCACTTAGATCCAGAGGAAGTTAGGTCATGATATCTTAGCTATTTATAGTGATTATAGTGGAGAGTTTGAAAATGTGAGATTTGAAACATTTTATGAGGAACAAGGGATTAACCATAATTTTTTAGCTCCTAGGACCCCTCAGTAGAACGGGGTAGCTGAAAGGAAGGACATGACCTTAGTGGAAGCTGCTAGAGCCATACTTGCTGAGTATTCACTTCCAAAATACTTTTGGGCTGAAGCGCTGAACACTGCCTATTATGTGCTGAATAGTGTGAATGTTAGAGCCAATCTGAATAAGACACCTTATGAGATCATTAAGGATAGAACTCTAAACCTGTCCCACCTCCATGTCTTTGGCTGTAAGGTTTTCATTCTAAATAATGGGAAATCATCCTTAGGAAAATTTGACCCCAAATCTGATGAAGGAGTGTTCTTAGGCTATTCTAGTGTGGGGAAATCCTTTAGGTTGTTTAATAAGAGGACATTGGTGGTGGAGGAGACAACTCATGTGGTGTTTGATTAAGCTGATCCTAAGGAGATTAGAGTTGAGGAAGAAGAAGATGTAGGAGAGATTACCTAAGGAGTTAAAAATGCAAATCTGGAGGAAAGGGCAGAGCCTCAAAATACTTTGCCTAGAGATTAGAGATATTCTTCGAGTCATCCTAAAGAACTGATCTTAGGAGACCCTTCTGAAGGTGTTAGAACTAGGCATGGACTTAGGAAGGAAGTAAACCTTTCTTCCTTTATCTTAATGACTGAACCCACCAACATTAATCAAGCCCTTTCTGATGAGTTTTGGATCTTAGCTATGTAGCAGAAATTGAATCAATTTGTAAGGAATGATGTTTGGGAGTTAGTAGAAAGACCTAGGAATCAAAGTGTAGTGGGAACCAAGCCGGTCTTTAAGAAATAAGACGAATGATTCTGGTGGGTGGTTAGGAATAAGGCAAGATTGGTGACTAAGGGATACAATCAAATTGAAGGGATTGATTTTGAGGAGACCTTTGCCCTTGTAGCTAGATTGGAAGCCATTAGGGTGCTACTAGCCTTTACCTATTATAAGGGATTTAAGCTGTTTCAATTGGATGTCAAGAGTGCCTTTTTAAATGGGGTAATAAAAGAGGATATTTTTGTAGAATAACCCTCAGGTTTTGAGAGTTCCCAATATCCAAATCATGTCTACAAATTAAAAAAGGCCTTATATAGATTGAAATATGCACCCAGAGCTTAGTATGAGAGGCTTAGCATATTCCTGTTAGAAAGAGAATTTGTTAAGGGGAGAGTAGAAACCACCTATTTTCTGAGGAGAGTAGGGGATGATTTACTCATTATCCACATCTATATTGATGATGTACTTTTTGGATTTCTAATAAAAATTTATGTGATGATTTTTCTAAGATAATGAGTAAGGCGTTTGAGATGAGTTTGATGGGAGAATTATCCTACTTTTTGGGATTTAGCATAAGGCAAATAGATGATGGAAGCTTTCTCAATCAATCTAAATACACTAAGGATATTTTGAAGAAATATGAAATGGACAAAGCTAAGCTAATCAATACTCCCATGAGCTCCTCTGTTCAGTCAGATAAGGAGTAGAAAATCTATTGATTAGAAGATGTTTAGGGGAATAATTGGATCACTGCTTTACCTAACTGCTAGCCGACCTGATATTATATTTAGTGTTTTTTTTGTGCTAGGTTTCAAGCTGATCCTAAAGAGTCCCACCTGACTGCTTTTAAGAGAATTCTTAGATATCTTTTAGGGACCCCAAACCTAGGAATCTGGTACCCTAGGCACAGCACTTCTTTTGACATTATTGGATATTCTGATTATGACTTTGTAGGGTGTAGGGTGGATTGAAAGAGCACTTCTGGAACTTACCAATTCGTAGGATAATCTTTAGTCTCCTAGTCCAGTAGAAAATAGAACTTAGTTATACTTTCTACTGCTGAAGCTGAGTACATTGCCTTAGGAAGTTATGTGGCCCAAGTCTTTTGGTTAAAGAAATAAGTTTTGGATTTAGGATTACCTATTGGCATAATTTCTATTATATGTGATAATACTAGTGCCATCTGCATGTCTAAGAATCCAATCCAACATTCTAGAACCAAACACATTGATATAAGGCATCACTTCATTAGAGACCACGTTCCAAAAGGGGACATTAAGCTACATCATATAGCAACTGAAAATCAGCTAGTTGACATATTTAATAAACCACTAGCCTTTGACTCATTCAGTATTTTGAGAACCAGATTGGGTGTGATTGACATAAATGTATGATTCTGATGACTGATAATTTCTGAGTTTGATTATTTCCTTTTGTTTCTATTAGTCTTTTGATTTGATTATCTGTTTCCTGTTTTATTTTTTTCTCACTACTGATTTCCTTTTATTATTTTTTGTTTTTCTAATTTGAGTATTTATTTTGATGTGATTTCCTACTTGTTCTTGATTTACTATTTTATTCCTTTCAAAATCTGATCACTGCTCACTATTATTGATAAACTGGATTTCTGACTGAGAGTTTTACCTTATTTTTGTTTGGAAGCTTGTAAGCAGTGATTGACTCCTCTGAATCTATTAAAGGGAAGAAACGTTAATGATTATTTTTCTTTCTCTAACTCCCTTTAATGGTGTATTATTTCTTTTGGATAAAAATCTTCTTCAAAATTAAAAAGTTGGTTTTTGAAATAGAGATCTATTTTATCTTCCTACTATAATCTACCTCATATGAATAGTATTTTCAGAGCTTTGAATCAGTGTTCTATTTTTCTTAATCAAGTGACTGCACTTATCATATGATGTATGGTTTTTATTTTGTGAATTACTCTTCCTTATTGTAGAGAGTGAGTTTTGTTGTCTCTTATATCTGGAAGGTAATTTCACAGTTGAGATTCTTTAACGATTATGAAAGAAAGTAAGCTTAAAAAAGATGTGCAAAGAGCGCCAAATGAAAAGAGGCATAAAATGAGCCCAAAATTGAAATGATGTGCAATGTTGCTAAATTGGAAAGATACACAAAGTATATCAAAAATCAAAAGATGCGCAAAGCGCCAAACAAATTAAAAAAGAGGCAAAAAATGAGCTTATAAAAAAAAGCTTTCTTCCCTTTCAGATCTTTAAATGTCTTAGAGAAATCCATGCACCACTTATTATTTTCAAAAGCTTGAGACAAAAAATCATGATTTCTGATTCCTTACTTTGTAATACTATTATAACAGATATTTTTCTGGAACGAGGCTTAAAAGGATCTCTTTTCAAATCTAATTTTTTTTCTTCTGAATTAGACTTTTGTTTGAAAGGAATTTGAACCTGTAAGGTGTCAGAGGTAGGAGTTACGAAAGTCAAATTTCCAACTTTTCTAGATTTTAGCGTTGTCGATCTTCTTCTTATTGGCTTTTGATTTCATCCTTTTGGTGTTTTCTCGTGTTCGCATTGTACTAGTTTTATTGTTTTTATATGTTATTTTCCCTTTTTAAGATGTCAAAAAGGGGAGTAGTAGCTCTTATATTTTGGGTTAGTTTAGTGCTCTTGTATCATTCACCCGTTATTTAATTACTAATTTTGAAATTATTAACAAATATTTGACATCATAAAAAAGGGGGAGATTATTACAAATCTGATTTCAAGGACTATGATTTTGATGATAGTAAACATTCCTATTTTTGGTTGATTTTCTAATCTTTCAGGTCCGCAGGATCAATTACAAATTCAAGCCAGTCCAAGATCGAGTCAGTCTGGTTTATAATTCAGGTCCAATGTAGTCTTTTCATCTTTATTGAGTCAAATATAATGTAAATGATCCCTTAGCTAAGTAACCTTGCGCACACACACTCAGGGAGAGGTTTTGAGTGATTTAGTGTTTCTCTTAAAGAACATCGTACTGTATGATGTATACATCATACTATACGATTTGTGATTAATTTTTAGGCTTACGATTAATTCTGAAAGTCTATTTTTTGAGAACTAATTGAACTGTACGATTGGAAAAACCCTAACCACCAGGCATATTTTTGGTAAGATTTAAATTTAGAATTTTTGAACAAATCATACGGTACGTTGTCAGTCGTACTATACAATCATTTCAAATCTTGCCAAAATTATCCCCCGTAATCAGGTAATTAAATCTTGGTTTCTTAAATATATTCGATCGTACTGTACGATGTCAATCATCCAATACCATGGACAGAGATGATTTTGGATCATCCTGTAGATTGTACTAGACAAAACCCTGATTTTTCTACTGATCATCCCGGACAATTTTTGTATCGTACCGGATGATGTACTGAAATGAACTAATCGGACTGTATGAATGGTACAGTACGGGATGATGGACAGAGATGAATTTCATTCGTCACATAGATCGTCCCGTACGAATAGTTGAGAATAAGTTAATCATACTGTATGATTTATGGATCGTACGGTACGATATTTGTAAAATTTATGAACTGTTCGTTTGCATTCATACTGGATGACACAATTTTTGAACTGATCGTACTGTATGATATTGGATCATACTGTACGATCGGCATCATCAAATTGAATTTTAGGGCAATTTTTGAGCCCTCCTTTAAAAGATCTTTTTCTTTTAACAAGAAAAATCTTTTGCCACTTTCCTTTCCAGAGAAAACCTTGAGAGAGAGAGAGATAGAGCTTGGGAGAGAGAGAGAATATTGTGAGGGGGAGTTTATGAGGGATTTATAATGGTTACTCCAAGCAAGGATCTGAGTCGTCTTCTCCGGTCATCATCTCTTATCTTGTTAGTATTTTTTTATGGGAGGATCATCCATAAGATGATCATGGTTCTCTGCCTGCTTCAGGAGGAAGCGAAAGGATTCCGGGTTCTCTACCTGCTTCAGGAGGAAGCAAAAGGAGTCCAAGTTCTCTACCTACTTCAGGAGGAAGCAAAAAGAGTTTAGGTTCTCTGCCTCATCGGGTTGGTGGAAAGGAGGTTATGTACAGGCTTCTCCGCCTTGCTATGGGAGCAAAAGGAGAGTCACTCAGTGTTAGTGCAATACCAGGAGGGGAGGCTCCGGGGAGTGGACGTAGGTCAAGTTGATCGAACCACTATAAAATTTGGTGTGTTCTTTCTGATTATTTTCTGCACTTATGTTACTGTTGATGATTGTGTGATTGTGATTATTTTTTCTTGATCATCATTGAACATCTACAAATTATCGCAAAAATGTAATTATTATAAAACATTCAAAAAGATTTTTTCTAAATCATTGTTTGTCCACAAATTTTTTAAATAACCAATTCACCGCCCCTCTTGGTTAGCCTCGGGACTTGTTCACCAGGGCTTAATATCCCTTTCAAACTTTCATAGGTAATATTTGAAATTCTAAAAATTTTACAATTGAAAATATTTTTTTAGTTGATGGTTTAAAGCTCAATCTGTTAAGCATCAGTCAACTGTGTGACAAGGGTTTTGACATAAAGTTTCTTTCTAATAAATGCATAATTAGCTTAAATGATAAACATGTGTTAGAAGGAAAACGGATAAATAATTTCTATATGTTAGATCTCAATTGCATTAAAAATTTAAATCCTTTATGTTTAAAAATAATAGCTAATGACTCTTGGCTATGGCATAAAAGAGTAAAGACCACCTATGTCATGCCTGCCAACTAGGAAAAGAAGTGAAATCATCATTTCATTCAATCAAGGTTATCAACACCACTAGGCCACTAAATATTCTTCACATAAACCTATTTGGACCTTTTAGTACAGCTAGCCTAGGAGGGAAATCTTATGGATTTGTAATAGTGGATGACTAATCTAGATTTACTTGGGTAAACTTTTTAGCACACAAGAATGAATCATTTGAAGAATTTAGAACCTTCTCCACTTGGATTTAATGGAAATTAGGATGTGAAATCTTAACAATCCATAGTGATCATAATGGAGAATTTGAGAATGATAGGTTTGAATCGTTATGTCAATAGATAGGAATAGAACATAACTTCTCTTCTCCTAGGACCCATCAGCAAAATGGAATAGCTGAGAGAAAGAATAGAACCTTGGTTGAAGTTACTAGGGCAATGTTAACTGAATACACTCTTCTTAGATATTTTTTGGCAGAAGTAGTGAATACTGGTTGTTATGTTTTGAATAGGGTGAATGTTAGACCCAACCTTAATAAGACACCCTATGAACTCCTTAAGGGTAGGACACCTAATCTTTCTCACTTACACATTTTTGGATGCAAATATTTTATCTTAATTAATGGTAAGTTACCCTTAGGAAAATTTGATCCTAAATCTGATGAAGGTGTCTTCTTAGGTTATTCATCTATAGGTAAAGCCTATAGAATGTTTAATAAGAAGACCCTTATAGTAGAAGAGTCTACCCATGTGGTATTTAATGAATTAGATAAGACCTCTAAACCTAATCCTGAAGAAGAAGTCGAGGTCATTTAGGGGATAGAAACCATTGCCATAGAAGATAGAGTAGAACCTCAAGAGTGATTTCCTAGAGATTGGAGATATTCTTCTAGTCATCCTAGAGAGTTGATCCTAGGAGACCCATCAGAAGGTGTAAAAACTAGGCATGGACTTAGGAAGGAAGTTAGTCATTCTGCATTTATCTCCATGATTGAACCCACCAAATAGATCAAGCCTTAGGAGATGAATTTTGGATCCTAGCAATGCAAGAAGAGCTAAATCAATTTGTTAGGAATGATGTGTGGGAATTAGTCAAGAGACCTAAGGAACAGAGTGTGGTTGGAACAAAGTGGGTCTTTAAAAATAAGATGAATGACTCTGAGATAGTAGTGAGGAATAAGGCCAAATTAGTAGCTAAGGGGTATAACCAGATTGAGGAAATAGATTTTGAGAAAATCTTTGCCCCAGTAGCTAGACTAGAAGCCATAAGAGTACTCTTAGCCTTTGCTTGCTTCAAGGGTTTTAAACTATATCAAATAGATGTTAAGAGTGCTTTCCTAAATGAGGTAATCAAATAAGATGTTTATGTTGAGCAACCCCCAGGATTTGAAAACTCATAATTCCTAAATCATCTATTTAAATTAAAAAAGGCACTGCATGGGTTAAAGCAAGCACCTAGAGCTTGGTATGAAAGACTTAAAACATTCTTACTAGGTAGAGGCTTTGTTAAGGGTAGTGTGGACATGACCCTCTTCTTAAAAAGAGTTGAAGATGAGATACTTATTGTTCAGATTTATGTAGATAATATCTTGTTTGGATCTTTAGAGAAAACCTTATGTGATGAATTTTCAAAAATAATGAGTGCTAAGTTAGAAATTAGCATGATGAGAGAACTTAATTATTTCCTTGGATTTAGTGTAAAATAGATAGAAGATGAAATATTCCTTAGCCAATCTAAATACATCAAGGATATTCCAAAAAAGTATGAAATGGATAATGCTAAGGCCATGAATACTTCCATGAGTTCTACGATTCAATTAGATAAAGATCCAAATGGAAAGTCAGTAGATTAAAAGAAGTATAGGGGAATAATTAGATCACTTCTCTATTTAACTGCCAGCAGATCGGATATAATGTTTGGTGTATGTCTCTGCACCCGATTTTAAGCTGACCCAAAAGAATTCCACATGACTGCTATTAAGAGAATTCTTAGATATCTACTAGGCACTCTGAACTTAGGATTTTGGTATCCTAGACATAACACTACATTTGAAATCCTAGGGTATTCATATTCTAATTTTATAGGATATAGGGTAGATAGAAAAGTACCTCTGATACCTATCAATTCATAGGACAATCCTTAGTTTCATGGTCTAGTAGAAAATAAAATTCAGTAGCCTTTTTAATGGCTGAAGTAGAATATATAGCAGTAGGAAGCTGTGTTACTTAAGTTTTATAGTTAAAATAATATCTTTTAGATCTTGGACTAACTGTAGGAACCAACCCAATTATGTGTGACAACACTAGTGCAATTTGCATATCTAAAAATCCAATGCAATACTCACGCACAATGCATATAGATATTAGGCATCACTTCATTAGAGAACATGTAGCCAAGGGAGACATCAAACTACACCATATAGCTACAAGAGATCAACTGGCTGATATTTTCACAAAACCATTAGCTTATGACACATTTAGCACATTGAGGACAAAATTATATGTCATAGATGTTCATACTTAACAAAACAAACAAAAATTTATTTTTGAACTAATGTGTTTGTACTCATTTTTTTATGTGTTGTTATTTTCTTAGAAAATTAAAAAAAGGTTTCCTAATCATCTCGGACACATCTTAGTTACACTAATACTTTGAATTTTTCTATATATCGTACTGTACAATACACAATCGTACTATATGATCATCACAAATACACAAATCACAGCCCTTAACTCCATCAATGATCCAAATTGCTTGCTGATATATGTATCATACTATACGAACCACCACTTGACCACCACTTGTACTATACAATACATATTATTAATCATCCTACTGTATGATTCCTCTCTAAGTACGGTACGATCCACATGTCAAAATGGATGGGGATGAATTTAAACTCGGCCAGTATGATCATACTTGGCTCTTCATGCTGTACTACCACTTGTTCATACTGTACGATACTTTTTATCAAAGGTCATACCAACAACTCCTGGGGATGAATGAAATCTCTTAAGATCATCCAGTACGATTTGGATCATACTGTATGATTTGATCGCTTTTTCTGACAAGTTTTCTAGACAAATTAATTGCTTGATCATATTATACAAATCCCTATCATTCTGTACGATCATATATGGCTCTTCATGATTTGACCGCTTTTTCTGACAAGTCTTCTAGACAAATTAATTGCTTGGTCATACTGTACAAATCCCTATCATTCTATACAATACATAATCGTACTATATGATCATCACAAATACACAAATCATAGCCTTTAACTCCATCAATGATCCAGATTGCTTGCTGATATATGTATCATACTATACGAACCACCTCTTGTACTGTACAATACATATTATTAATCATTGTACTGTATGATTCCTCTCTATGTACGGTACGATCCACATGTCAAAATGGATGGGGATGAATTTAAACTTGACCAGTTCGATCATACTTGGCTCTTCATGCTGTACTATCACCTGTTCATACTGTATGATACTTTTTGTCAAAGGTCATACCAATAACTCCTGGGGACGAATGAAATCTCTTAAGATCATCCAGTACGATCTCGATCATATTGTATGATTTGACCCCTTTTTCTGACAAGTCTTCTAGACAAATTAATTGCTTGATCATACTGTATAAATCCCTATCATTCTGTACGATCATCTAGAAAATCTATAAATTGAAGGGTTTCTTTGGCTCAATTCACTCTCAACTTCTCTCATTCTCTCATCCCTTCAATTTCTGTCTAATGGCCAGTGGAAGCAAATGTGGTAAACTGATGGAGGGGAGCTCTTCCTCCTCTCGGTGGTTCGATGATCATTTTCTCTCCATGACTAATGAAAAAGCCTATAATAAGTCCAAAGAGGTAAAGATCACTCCGTCATGCATGATTAACCAAGCTGCTTTATAATTTGAGGTTATGAATCTTTTTACCTCCAGCACTCTTTAGTTTCTTTTTACCCTGGCCTTTTCTTTTCGCTCCAAACTCCTCTACAAATTTTTAGCATATCTTAGGATAGAATTTAAATGCACAACCTTGACCTCCTATGTATGCAAATGAAATATAGAGATTACTAAAGTTGATCTAGCTGAACACATTGGCCTCTCTATCGAAGGACCTCATCCCAAATCTCTCCTCACTAATGACTTTGATTGGATCTCAATTGATATGCTTCTTAGGAATGTACCCACAAAGCCACACCTACCACTTATCCAAACTCTAACTTAGAATGCACACATTATCTAGCACGTTCTTCGAACATCCATTATACTAAAAGCTGGAGATTGCATACACATTACCCCAATTCTATCTATATTCACTTGTTTAATCATGTCAGCCACAAAGATTGATGAAGCTCAAATGATATTAGATTACATTCATAACATGTCTGCTATTCGATATCCTAGTGCATGACAAAAACAAAACATTGCCTTAAGATATATCATAGGATACATCCTCGATGCCAAATATCAACTCAGGTATCCTATTCCACAAGATAATCATCCTATCTTCTATACAGATGTCTCATTTTGTACTCTCTTCCATTGGGGACAAGAGTATGCTGATCCAAAATTTGATGAAGAATGGGAAGCTGCTCCTGTAGAAGGACCTCCACCACTACTGATACCACCACCTGGACCTGCCTACCCTACCTTTACCCAGGATGATATTGTTCAAAGGCTTGATCGACTTGAAACTTGATTGGACTACCGTATTGATCAATAACAATGACATCACAATGATGATATGCGATGTTTTGGTGAATTATTCACCTCAATAGGTCAATAATTTGCATCCATTCATCAATACTATCAGCCACCTCCACCACCACCACCACCTGATCAGGATCTCGACTATTAGATTATTTTTGCTTGTTTGTCCTGTATTTCTTTTTCTTGTACTGTTTTTAATTCCCTGTTCTGTGTGTACCCCTCTTTTTCTTGATGTCAAAAGGGGGAGAAATTTTTATGTTATGATATTTTTCGAAAAAAAAAAACTACATAAACAAATAACATAAATTTTAAAAATTAAAAAAAAATATTTTTTTTTGAAAACCCTCCCATTTTTTATATTCATCATCTAGTAAGGGGGAGCTAAGGACGAAATAACACTTATCTTTCCCATCAGTTAACATTATTTGACATCATAAAAAATGGGAGAGATTGTTGTAATCCAGGATCCCTAGCACTTGATTTTGATGATGACAAATAATTACTATGTTATTCCTTGAAAAATATAAATATTTATTTTATTCTATGAGCACTAACATTTCAGGTAAGATATACACCGCTCAAGATTGCTGGAGACTCAAGACTGGGTAGAATAAGAGATAAATGAATTTGTATATTATACTTTCTTTAATTTTTCTTTTTTTTGAGTCTGCTACAAAAGAGTGTATACAAATGGGGTGACCATGCGCACACACACACCGGGGGAGAGTTTCCTATTTTTTTAAGTTAAATTTTTTTTAAAGAAAATCATACTGTACGATTTTTAATTATACTATACGATCTGTCATTAAAACACAGGCTTAACGGCTAATTCTGAATGATTAGTTTGTGAACTAATCATACTATACGATCATGATTGTACTATATAATTTGCTTCCATTTGAAAACCCTAGCCTCCAGTATAGTTTAAGTAAGATTTTAAATTTGATTTTTTGAATTAATTATACTGTATGATCCTAATTGTACTGTATGATCATTTGAAATTTTGCCAAAATTATTCCCCATAATTAGGCAATTAAATCTTGGTTTCTTAATTACTGTCATTCATACAGATCATATTGTATGATATGAATCATACTGTATGAACAACAGAGATAATTTTTGGTCATCCCATTGATCATACCAGACGAAACCATAATTGTCTTAACTATTCATCTCGGATGATATTTATATCATATAAGATGATAGCCTAAATTAAACTAATAATTCTGTATGACTGATATAGTGTGGGATGATTTATAGAGATGAATTTCAGTCATCCTGTAAATCATCTCGTACAAATAGTTGAAATTAAAATGATCATCCAATACGATCTTTCAATCGTATTATACGATGTTTGTAAAACTTATGAACTGTTCGCCTACCTTCGTACTGGATGGAACTGATTTTGAACCGATCGTACTGTACTATATTGGATCGTACTATATGAATATCATCATCTAAATTGAATCATTAGGGTTTTCTGAAGCCTAATTTAAAAAAGAGTTTTTCTTAGTTAGAAAAAGAGGTTGTTGAAGTTCTTGTGATTGTGTGTGAAGGAGAGGAGCGTGAGAATTGAAGAAACTTTTGAGAGGGAGCTTCTAGAGAGATCTAGGGTTTTTGAGAGGAAGGAGAAGGTGAGCTTGAGCGTGAGAGAGAAGGAGTGTGAGGGGATCACATGGTTGCTCTGAGCTAGCTGCACGCTTGCTCCTTCTGTGGCCTTGGCGAGTCTTGTGGAAGCTCTCTAAGGAGAGAGGATTCAAGGTAAACATCCTTGAGGTTCTCTTCCTTCTCTAGGAGAGAATAAAGGAGATGGTCTGCTGTCGTCACCAGGAGGGTGACATAGCATCTGGAACTCAGCCACACCGATAAAGGTGAAAGTGAGCTTTATAAAGGCTTCTCCACCTAACTGTGGGAGTATAAAGAGAGTCAACTTTTAGTAGTACAACTCTCTCAGTGGAGGACTCTGTGTAGTGGACATAGGTTAAGTAATTGAACCACTATAAAAATTTCTAGTGTGCTTTTTCCATTTTTCACATTTTACTATTCTTGCATTTATTTTTTATGTTAACTGCTTGGTGAAAAATCTGATTCTACCTTTCATTATGAGATTTAAAATTGTATCACCACTATTATAATTATGTACGAATCATTAGCTTCTGCATTTGACTAGTTAAGTTTTTATTTTAAAAACAAAAAAAATCTGAAAAATCTTTAAAAACTAGAACTCATGTTTAGGATTTATTTTTTAAAATACAAATTCACCCCCCCCCCCCCCTCTTAGCACATCTCATACTTGCAATAAGGGGCTAACTCCACCACTAGTGGATGATCATTAAAATAGAAAGCTTGTATGTGGGGACTTATACCTCTTCTTAGAGGATTAGACTTAGATTTAAATTAAGATGACTCCAAGAGAGGCTTTTTCTACCACTATCTGATGATTATAAGAAAAAGAAGCACGTATGTGGGGAATTACACTTAATCTTAGAGGATCAAAATGATCATTTGGGAAGGAAACCTATATGGGGGGACTTACACCTAATCGTAGAGGATTGATTTTAAAAACTCGAGTAGTGGCATGAGGGGCTATCTAGACTATTAAAGAGTTCCAATAAAGTATATAGGATGCCATAAAATTAGGAATATACCTAAAAGCTCATTTTGATAAAGGTGGAACCCAAATGATAAATAACTCCCGAATGAGAAAATTTAGATGGTCAAGGCATTAAAATTTTAAAAGAAATCATGCCATAAATTTTACATGATTTCTTTACGGATATAGTTTAATTATATTTGGGTATTTTAAACTTATAAACTTTAATATAAATTTCAAACCCAGTCTTATGCTTCAGACCCAGTTCCAAGAAAAAATTTTCATTTATTATAACACTTTTCTTTAATACTAACCACCATTGTATCACTTAAGATATTATCCATTTATGGGTCATATTGGTCAATCTCCTTTACAATTAATTAGCTAATAATATACACCTTAGTATACTTTCTCTACTATGAACGAACCATCCCAAGTTGGTTTAAATTTATTGCCAATCTTTTGATTAACTAAGATAGGTCTTTACTAAACTAAGGCCAAGTATCCTACTTGAAAAGTTATTGGATGAAAGTAACTTGTCATGATCTTGCATCATTTTAGCTTTGTCTAACTCGAGATTCTGTTGAGCCTGCAAATGCTTCTCTTCCAAATCGTTGGGCTCTTCTAGTCTGAGTTTTGTATTTTTTTCTTCCATGATTTTTTAATTGACAGCTATATATAGTGAAGGCAGTTGTACGTCCAAAAGGAGAACAACCTCTATTCCAAAGACTAGAGAAAATAGTGTATACTGAGTAGGAGTTTTACATATAGTTATTTATACCCAGAAAGCTTCTCCTAAATTTTCATGCCTTTGATGTTTATTGTCATCTAATATCTTCTTTAAAAATTTTCTCAATATTCTACTAAAGCCTCAATTAATCAATTTACCAAAGGGTAATAAATAGTTGAGTATCACCAATGAATATTGTGGCATTTTATGAAGCTATTTATTTTAGTACTTCTAAATAATGAACCATTATCTTGTTGCAAATCTGGATTCAAGAATTATGATTTTGATGATAGCAAATATTTTTATTCTGTTTGAGTGTCTAACCTTTAAGGTTCATAAGATCAATTGCAATTCAAGCTAGCTCAAGATCGAGTTAGTCTGTATGTGTTTCAGGTTCAATATAATTATTTCACCTTTCTTGAGCCAAGTGTAGTGTAATGGATCCTTAAGCTAAGTAACCTTGCACACACATACTTAGGGGGAGTTTTAGTGAGTTAGAGTTTTTGTTCAAATTTTGTTCATATCATCCTGGATGATATACATATCATCCTAGACGATCCATTGAAAATAAAAATCCTAATTAGGACAACCATGTTAAGTCAGTCTGATTAAGCAGATCATCATGGATGATACACCCATCATACATGATGATATGCTCAAATCAAAAATTCTCAGCCACTAGGCTAAGTTAGGCAACTTTTTATTTTTAGAATGTTGGCCTAATCGTCCCGTACGGTACATGTATCATCTTGGATGATTCATTACAATCATGCCTAAATTAATCAAGTGATTAAGGAAAGTCATTAAGGTTTGATTGATTTGATCATATCATCCTAAATGATTGCAAGATTGTCCTGAACAATCAATTATAAATTTTGACCGTCCAGTGCACTGGATGACCCAAACTGTCTACTGGACAATACTTCCATTTTTGAACTAATCAAACAAGATGATAGCTTTATCATCCTAGACAATCAGTTATTTTAAAATCATCCAGCATAAGTTATCCTGGATGACCCGAACTATATGTAGGATGATATTGGGCATTTTTAACTAATCATATAGGATGATATAAATATCATCCTAGATGATCAAGACATTTTCTTTAGATCAACCAAAATTTTGTCCTAGATGACCCGAACTGTTTACTGGATGATATTCCTAATTTACACTAATCATCCAGAATGATCACAGAATCATCCCGGACAATCTGAATAACCATATCTTCTAATCATCCAAAGAAACTAGATCGTCCAGGCCAAAAAGGGCTGATTTACACTAATCATACAAGATAATCGAAGGATCATCCTGAATGATATTTGAGCCCTCTTATTTAATATCTTTTTCTTACAACTGTAGAAATCTTTTGACGCAGTCCTTTCATGAGAGAGTCCTTGAGAGAGAGAGGGAGAGCTTGAGAGAGAGAGAGAGAGAGAGAGAGAGAGAGAGAGAGAGAGAGAGAGAGAGAATCTTATAATGGGGAGTTTGTGAGGTGTTCACGAAGGTTACTCCAAGCAATGATTCAAGTCATCATCTCCTTTGATTGTCCATTATTTCTTAGTGCTCTGAAGGAAGGATCTTCTGTAAGAAGTTCAAGGTTCTCTGCCTGCTTCAGGAGGAAGCAAAATAAGGTAAGGTTCTCTACCTGCTTTAGGAGGAACCAAAAGGAGTCTGGGTTCTCTGCCTCACCGGGTTGGTGAAAAGGAGTTTTGTAAAGGTTTTTCCACCTTGATGTGGGAGAAGAAGGAGAGTCACTTTTTTTTAGTGCAATACCTGGAGGGGAGGCTCCAGGCAGTGGACGTAGGTCAAGTTGACAAAACCACTATAAAATATGGTGTGTTCTTTTTAATTATTTTCTACACTTTATTTTATTGCGATTAGTTGCTTGGGTGAAACCTCTTATTTATCTTTTTATTATTGATTTAATTCATTTCTACTGCAAGATATAAAAAGATATTTCAGTTTTGTTTAGAATTTTTTAAAACTACCAATTCAGCCCCCTCGTCTTGGTAGCCTCGTGCTAGTTCATAAGGGCTTAACATCCCTAATGAATTTTCAAGTGGTATCAGAGCGGGATTCATAAAATCATGTTTTGAAAAACTTTTGAATTTGATCCATGGATAACTTTAATAATAGAAACATCACTGAAGGTTACTCCATTACTTATTTGATAAAATACCATTTGATTTTTAGAAAACTCGCATGTCCACCTTTTTACAATCAATTGATTATCGCATGTGGATGCTTATTAAAGATGATTCTGATGCACCTTTTAGACTTGTTAATGGTGTTAAAATAAAACTTCATTTTATTGAAT
Source organism: Dendrobium chrysotoxum (assembly GCA_019925795.1). Taxonomy (NCBI): domain Eukaryota; kingdom Viridiplantae; phylum Streptophyta; class Magnoliopsida; order Asparagales; family Orchidaceae; genus Dendrobium; species Dendrobium chrysotoxum. The sequence continues at coordinate 56,503,711 of CM034312.1, forward strand.
GGATATTTGATGATCGTGAGTTAGCACAACTAAATGTGAAATGTTTAAACTATTTTTTTTATGCTTTAAAATTTGAGGATTACATGCATGTCTCTACTTCATGACCAGTAAAAAAATCTGGGATAGATTATGTATCACTTGTGAGGGTGCAGCTGAAGTCAAATAATCTAGGTTGAATATCTTGCTTCATGACTACTAACTCTTTTAATGAGACCTAGTGAGTTAGTATCTAAAATATACACTAGGTTCACACAAATTATCACCTCCCTGTATACCTTAGGAAGAGAACTCACCAACTATGAAAAAGTTAACAAAATCTTGAGGTGTTTGCCTTCTTCCTATGATGCCAAGATAACTACTATCACTGAATCAAATGATTTGAATAATTATTCTATTGATAACTTACTTGGATCACTAATTACTTATGAGCAAGGAGTGAACCAAAGATAGCTTGATGTAGGTGAGAAGAAGAAAGAGAAAAATATGATACTGAAGATGAATGATACAGATACTGATACTTTCGGGTCTAAAAGTGATGATGTTACCTTAATCACTAGGCAATTTAAAAGCTTTTTGAGGAAGAAACACAATAACTTTCAGAAGTGGAACAAAGGTAATAATATCAAAAATCCTAAAGGGTCTTCTGATGTGGTTTGTTTTGAATGCAGGAAGACAGGACATATAAAAGCTGATTTTCCTACACTTAAGGCTCACCCAAGCAAGGAAAGGGTGAGGAGAAACCCAAGTTTAGGAAGGATAAGAAATAGATCCAAAAGGCTTTCTGGGTGGATTCTACATCTGACTCCTTTAAGACTGAAGCTGAAGAGGAGACCACAAACTTTTGCTTGATGGCGGATGAACATCATGGTCAGTCTAACCAAGAAGAGGTATGTGAACTGATCTATGATCAATTACTTAATGTTTCTAAGAAAATCCATTCATTATATAAGAAACTTAAAAAAACTCATGCTAGCCTGAAATTGAAATTCTTGAACCTGCAAAAAGAGTATGAAGTTTTGCTTAAGAATCATTCTACACTTGATAGCAATCACATGTCACTACTTAATGAATTTGATGAGTTAAATAAAAAGCATTCTGATTTAACTATTGAGTATGATTCATTAAAAATATTACATTCTAATTTAGAAAAGGCATTTAAAGAACTAGACACCATGGCATGTAATTTAAATAGTAGTGAGCATGCATTAAAATTTGAAATTACAAGCCTTAAAAAAGAAAATTAATTTCTAAGTATAAAAGTTAGTGCATTTGAGAATAATAAAACACCTACTATATTTGTATAGTTTTATAAACCACCAACGCATGCATCCAAACCTAGGAAGAGGCTTAATCACCCACATAGATTAGTTAATCTTTTTCCTGGAGTTAGATGTTTTTCTTGTGGCAAGCTAGGGCACATCTCCCGCACCTACATTATCCACCGTAGTACATATTGGGTGTGGACACCCAAATTGTATGATTTATAAGATAACATACATGCTTTGCATTCTTCTTTTCATAAGAAGGAACCCAAAACCCAAACATGTTTGGGTTCCTAAATCTGATGTTTGATAATTTTATAGGGGTGCTCTCATATAAGACCTCGTGAGAGCATGTGGTATCTGGATAGTGGATGCTCAAGACATATGACTGGAGATGCAAATCAATTCATTTTGCTCGAGGCTAGGGCAAAAGGCATGGTCACCCTTGGAGATAACACCACCAGGAAAGTTGTGGGTGCAGGTATAATCAGAAACTCCAAGAACCTTTTGATTGAAAATGTTTTGCTTGTAGATGGACTATAACCCAACCTACTCAATATCAGTCAACTCTATGACAAAGGGTTCAGCATAAAGTTCTTGGTGAATATTTGTATTATCAGCTTAAATAATAATACTATTTTACTGGGCAAGAGGATCAAGAATATTTGCATGCTTGATTTAAATAACATTGAATTTACTACTTCGTTTTGCTTAAAAATAGCTGCTGATGAGTCTTGGTTGTAGTATAGGAGGTTATGTCATACAAGCATGAAAACCCTTAGAAGAGTCACCCAAAAGGACTTAGTTAGAGGTGTCCCCAAGCTTAGGTTCACTAAGGACTACCTGTATGATGCCTGTCAACTAGGGAAGCAAGTCCAATCCTCTTTCCACTCTATTAAAGACATCAGTACCTCTAGACCTTTAGAAGTCCTTCATATGGATCTCTTTGGACCCATTAGCACTACCAGCTTAGGGATGGATTTGTGATTATTGATGACTACTTGAGGTTCATTTGGATTAGATTTCTATCACACAAGGCTGAGTCATTTGATGATTTAAATCTTTCTCCATATAAATTTAGAAAAAGTTAGGTTGTGAGATCTTGACTATTCATAGTGATCATGGTGGAGAGTTTGAAATGTGAGATTTGGAACATTTTGTGAGGAGAAAGAGATTATTCATAACTTTTCAGCTCCTAGGATCCCTCAGTAGAATGGGGTAGCTGAACGGAAGAATAGGACCTTAATGGAAGCCACTAGAGCCATGCTTACTAAGTATTCACTTCCAAAATACTTTTGGGCAGAAGTAGTGAACACAGCCTGTTATATGTTAAATAGGGTGAATGTTAGATCTAATATAAATAAGACACCATATGAGATCATTAAGGGTAGAACTCTAAACCTATCCCACCTCTATGGCTTTGGCTGTAAGGTCTTCATTCTTAACAATGGGAAAACATCCTTAGGAAATTTTGAGCCAAAATCTGATGTAGGAGTGTTCTTAGGATATTCAAGTGTGGGGAAATCCTTTAGGGTGTTTAATAAGAGGACTTTGGTGGTGAAGGAGACTACTTATGTGGTGTTTGATAAATCTGATCCTAAAGAGTCTAGAACTGAGGAAGAAGATGAAATAGGAGAGATTACCCAAGGAGTAGAATCTACAAATCTAGAGAAAAGGGTAGAACCTAAAAATACATTGCTTAGAGATTGGAGATATTCTTTGAGTCATCCTAAAGAACTGATCTTAGGAGACCCTTCTGAAGGTGTTAGAACTAGGCATGGACTTAGGAAGGAAGTAAACCATTCTGCCTTTATATCAATTATTGAACCCACCAATGTCAATCAAGCTCTTTCTAATGAATTTTGGATCTTAGTTATGTAAGAAGAACTTAACCAGTTTGTGAGAAATGATGTTTGGGAGTTAGTAAAAAGACCTAAGAATCAAAGTGTAGTGGGAACCAAATGGGTCTTTAAGAATAAAATGAATGATTTTGGTGTGGTGGTTAGGAATAAGGCAAGATTGGTGGCTAAGAGGTACAACTAAATAGAAGGGATTAATTTTGATGAGACCTTTGCCCCTGTAGCTAGATTAGAAGCCATTAGAGTGCTACTAGCCTTTACCTGCTATAAGGGATTTAAGCTATTTTAAATGGATGTCAAGAGTGCCTTTTTAAATGGGGTAATAAAAGAAGATGTCTTTGTAGAGCAACCCCCATGTTTTAAAAGTTCCCAATATCCAAATCATATTTTCAAATTAGAAAAAGGTCTTATATTGATTGAAACAAGTACCTAGAGCTTGGTATGAGAGGCTTAGTATAGTCCTACTAGAAAGAGAGTTTGTTAAGGGAAGTGTAGACACCACCCTTTTTCTGAGGAAAGTAGGAGATGATTTACTCATTGTCTAGATCTATATTGATGATATACTATTTGGATATTCTGATCAAAAGTTATGTAATGATTTTTCTAAAATAATGAGTAAGGAGTTGGAGATGAGTATGATGGGAGAATTATCCTACTTTTTGGGGTTTAATTTAAAGCAAATGGATGATGGAACTTTTCTTAATCAATCAAAGTATAATAAGGACATCTTGAAGAAATATGAAATGGATAAAGCTAATCTAATTAATACTCCCATGAACTTTAGTGTTCAGTTAGATAAGGATTCAAATGGAAAATCTGTGGATTAAAAGAAGTACAGAGGTATAATATGATCATTACTTTACTTGAAGGCTAGCTAACCTAACATAATATTTAGTGTTTATCTCTGTGCTAGATTTCAAGTTGATCCTAAAGAATCTCACCTGACTGTAATTAAGAGAATCCTTAGATAAATCCTATGGACCCCAAACTTAGGAATCTGGTATCCTAGGCACAACACCTCTTTTGAAATTGTTATATATTTTGATTCTAATTTTGTAAGGTGCAGGGTGGATAGAAAGAGCACTTCTAGAACTTACCAATTCATATGACAATCCTTAGTCTCCTGGTTCAGTAGAAAAGAAAACTTTGTTGCATTTTCCACTACTAAAGCTGAGTACATTGCCTTAGGAAGTTGTGTAGCCCAAGTTTTTTGGTTGAAGTAACAAATCTTGAATTTAGGATTACCTATTGGCACAATTTCAATTTTATGTGATAAGACTAGTGCCATCTAAATATTTAAGAATCCTATCCAACATTCAAGAACTAAATACATTGATATAAGGTATCACTTCATTAGGGACTATGTTACCAAAGGGGACATTGAGCTACATCATGTAGCAACTAAAAACCAACTAGCTGACATCTTTACTAAACCCCTGGCCTTTGACTCATTCAGCGTTTTAAGGTCCAGATTGGGTGAGATTGACATAAATGCATGAATCTAATGATCACTAATTTCTGATGTTTCTGTTTTTCAGTTTCCCTTTTATTTTTATTTAATTGGATTATCTATTTTCTTTTTGGTTTTTATTCTCTGCTGATTTTCTTTTATCGTGGTTATTTTATCGATTTGATTATTTCTTTTTATGCACTTTCTTTCTTCTTTTGTTAATTTACTATTTATTTTCTTTAGAATCAGATCACTACTTTTTACTATTGATAAACTTAATTTCTAACTGAGAGTTTTGCCTTGTTATTGTTTGGAAGCTTGTAAGCAGTGCTTGACTCCTCTGAAATAATTAAAGGGAAGAAACATTGATGATTATTTCTCTTCTTCTAACTCCTTTAATGGTGTATTATTCCTTTTGTATAAAAATCATTTTTAAAATTAAAAAGTTGGTTTTTAAACTAGAGATCTATTTTATCTTCCTACAGTAATCTATCTCATATGAATAGCATTTTAAAGCATTGAATCATGATTATATATTTCTTAATCAGGTGATTGCACTTATCATATGAAGTATGATTTTGTTCTATGAATTACTCCTCTTTACTGTAGAGAGTGAGTGTTTTCTTCTCTTATGTGTCAAAGGTAATTTCACAACTGAGATTCTTTCGAGATTATGAAAGGAAGCAAGCTTGTAAAAGAAATAAAAAGCAGCACAAAATAGGCCCAAAAATGAAAGGATGTGCAATGATGCCAAAAATGGAAAGATATACAAAGTGTATCAAAAAGTCAAAAGATGTGCAAAGTGCTCCGAATAAATTGAAAAAGAGGCACAAAATGAGCCCACCAAGAAATAAGCTTTCTTCCCTTTCAGATCTTTAAATGTCTTAGAAAAATCCATGCTCCACATAATACTTTTAAAAACTTGAGATTAAAAATCATGATTTTTGATTCATTCCTTTGTAATACTATTTTATCAGATATTTTTTTGGAATGAGGCTTAAAAGGATCTCTTTTCAAATCTAATTTATTTTCTTCTCAATTTAATTTGTGTTTAAAAGGAATTTAAACTTGTAAGTTATTTGAGGTAGCAGTTATAAAAATAAATTTTCCAACTTTTTTGGATTTTAGCATCGTCAATTTTCTTTTTATTGGCTTTTGAATTAAAAAATCAAGGAAAATTTTGATTTACTAAAGAAGATTGATTTAAAAAAAATTATTTTTGGTGTTGTTTCTTTATTTTTATTTTTTCTTTTTCCTTTTTTCTTTGATTTGATTTAGATTTTTTTATGGTTTTTGGGTCCCCTGATTATTCCCCTCTGTCCTTCATCTTTTTCATTTTTTTGGTCACATCATCCTGGATGATCCACACTTCATCCTAGATGATTTGATCAAATCATCCCCATCATGATCAAACAGCTGATATGCACCAATTATTGGTGATCGTCTTAAACGATACACCTCATCATCTTGGATGATCCACGTGGCAGCAGTTGGACGATTTAAATTTAGCCTGTCTGATTCGTTTATTGCATATCATCCTAGACGATCCACCTAATCATCTTGGATGATACTTTTCATCAATGGTCATCCAGCTTTACTTCTCGGGATGATTGTCTATGTCTAATCATCCTGGATAATATCTGATCATCCTCGATGATCTGACAACCTTTTTGACCAATCATCCTAGACGCAATTATTGCTACCTATCGTCTTGGATGATCCTGCGATTGTCTTGGACGATATGGTCGATTGCTATTTAAATAGCCAATCTCAGCCAGCTCTCTTCACCACACTCTCCTTGTACATTCATACAAACTTCTCCTCATGGCTGGTGACAAGAGATCTAGGCAACAGGGTGATAGTTCCTCCCGGGGGAGTGTCGATCCTTGCTTTCCTGATGCAGCCGATCAGGCTGCTTTCCAATGATATCTTGATGTGGGGATCACTCAATTCAAAATCCTAAATCCATGCATTCTCACATATCTGGAACTAGACCTTTTCGCTCATGCATCCCTCACTATCATTATGACAGTAGCTTTTCCATTTAGTAATGAGCTTCTCCATATTTTCTTTACAAATCTTCGCATTGACTCTTCTTACACCGCCCTCCAATCTTATGTAAATTGACACCCTACAGAATTAACCACCTAGGACTTTCATGATATTCTTTAATTATCCATAACTGGCGATAAGCTCCACCTTGTGTCCTCTAACCCAGACTATAACTGGAGTATCACCAATCAGTTTCTTAGGAACACCAATGCCCCATACAATGTTAATGTCTACTCCTCCTTAGTCAAGGATGCTAGCATAATCCAGCATGTCCTTTGCTCTTCTATCATTCCAAAGGCTGGGGCCACATCCATATTAACCTTTGCTCTCCATAACCACCTATTGCATTATGGCCCATCATGATTTCAATGCTACTGGTCTCCTCTTTCGCTGCTTCGAACACCTCACTAGCATTAGGGATCCGGGCCACAGGAGACGCCCAAATCTAGCCTTAGGACTCCTCATTGGGAGTCATTGCCTATACTCTTGAAATAAAATATAATATGCAAAATCCAGTTCTAGCAAATATTCATCCTTCCTTCTACTCCAATAACTCCTTCCATGTTCTTTATAGTACTCGACTTTATCCGGAGCCCAGTATGGATGTTGAGGGAGAAGAGGAAGAAGCTACTCCTGAACCTGCGACACCTACTCCTCTCTATATAGAATCACTGTTAGATCACCTCGTGTACATTTTGACTAGTGGGAGGTACCCTTTGACTCCTACGTGGTTGCCCAGGAGCAACAACATGTTGAGAATGTTAACCGATTCAATGCCTATGTAGCCTAGTAGCAGTAGCAGTACGATGAGGACATAGCTTGATTTAGAGAACAGTTTTCCACTCTTCATAGTCTGTCTCAGCCACCACCACCTCCTCCTCCATCTGATCAGGATCCCCCTTTTTACTAGTTTGATTGTTTTTCTTTTATTTTAGTGCTGTATTTGTCTTATCTTTTTAGTTTTCTTTGTAATATTGTTCCCATTTTTAAGATGTCAAAAGGGGGAGTAGTTTGTGTTTTAAGTCATTGTACGTTTTGAATTATCAATGTTTAAATGTTTAATATTTTTATACTATTCTCCTGGCTAATAGAAATTACACTCCTTAGCTTTCATAGCTTTATTGATTATTTAGTGAATTTAGAATTCCTAACAAATATTTGCCATCATCATAAAGGAGAAGATTGTTGAAAATCTAGATTCAATGATTATGATTTTGATAATAACAAATATGTTTGTTTCTGTTTGAGTGCCTAACCTTTCAGGTTCACAAGATCAATTACAATTTAAGGCAACTCAAGATTGAGTCAGTCTATATGTGTTTCAGGTTCAATATAATATTTTCAACTTTCTTGAGTCAAGTGTAATGTAATGGATCCCCAAGCTAGGTAACCTTGCATACACACACTCAGGGGGAGAGTTTTAGTGAGTTAGAGTTTCTGTTCAAATTTTATTCAGGTCATCCTAGACGATACACATATCATCCTGGGTGATACACATATCGTCATAGATGACCCATTAAAAATAGAAACCCTAATAGGGCAGCCATATTAGTCAGTCTGATTAAGCAGATCATCCTAGACGATACACCAATCATACAGGATGATATGCTTAAATAAGAAATTCTCAGCTACCTGGATAAGTTAGGTAAGTTTTTATTTTAGAACTTTGGTCTAATCATCCCGTACGATACATGCATCATCCTGGATGATTCATTACAATCATGCTTAAATTAGGCAGGTGATTAAGAAAAGTAATTAAGATTTAATTGATTTGATCATATCATCCTGAACGATCGTAAGATCATCCTGGATGATCAATTAGAAATCCTGACCGTCCAGTGCATTTTACCTAGATGACCTAAACTATCTGTCAGATGGTACTGCCATTTTTAAACTAATCATACAGGATGATAGCTTTATCATCTTGGATGATCAATTATTTTGAAATTATCCAGCATAAGTTGTCCTAGATGACCCCAACTATGTGCAGGATGATATGGGGCATTTTTGAACTAATCATACAGGACAATATAGATATCGTCCTGGATGATCAAGTCAATTTCTTTAGATTATCCAGACTTTTATCCTTGATGACCCAAACTATCTGCTAGATGATATTCCTGATTACACTAATCATCCAGAATGATCACAGAATCGTCCCGGATGATATGAATAACCATATCTTTAATCTTCCAGAGAAACCAGATCGTCCAGGCCAAAATGGGCTGATTTACACTAATCATACAAGATAATCGAAGGATCGTACTGGATGATATTTGATGGCAAGTTGAAATTTAGGGTAATTTTTGAGCCCTCCTATTTAATATCTTTTTCTTACAACTGTAGAAATATTTTAACGCAGTCCATTCCTAAGAGAGTCCTTGAGAGAGAGAGGGAGATCTTGGGAGAGAGAGAGAATCTTGTGAGGGAGAGTTTGTGAGGTGTTCACAAAGGTTACTCCAAGCAAGGATTCAAGTCATCATCCCTAATCATCATCCCTTATTCCTTGGTGCTCTGAAGGAAGGATCGTCTGTAAGAAGATTAAGGTTCTCTGCCTACTTCAGGAGGAAGTGAAATGAGGTAAGGTTCTCTGCCTGCTTCAGGAGGAAGAAAAAAGAGTCAGGGTTCTCTGCCTCACCGGGTTGGTGAAAAGGAGTTTTGTAAAGGCTTCTCTACCTTTCTGTGGGAGCAGAAGGAGAGTCACTTTGTTTTAGTGCAATACCTGGAGGGGAGGCTCCGGGGAGTGGATGTAGATCAAGTTGACCGAACCAATATAAAATATGGCGTGTTCTTTCTGATTATTTTCTACACTTTATTCTATTACAATTAACTGCTTGGGTGAAACCTTTGATTTATCTTTTTATTATTGATTTAATTCATTTCTGCTACAAGATATAAAAGGATATTTTAGTTTTGCTTAAGAATTTTTTAAAACTACCAATTCGCCCCCCCTCTTGGTTAGCCTCAGGCTAGTTCATAAGGGCTTAACATCCCTAATGAACTTTCATATCTGATATGATTTTGATTAGGAACCCTTAATATATATACAACATAGTCTTTGAAAAAGTTTAGAACATGATGAGGTTTAACTTCTCTTAAGGGAATTCATTCTGCCTAAGTTTTATAAATAATCCATCGCTGCTAATATAAACTTGTGACATATGGAGGATGACAGATCAATTAGACCAACAACATCTATACCCCATCTTTCAAAAGGTCATGAAGCAACTACTGGATGTAATACATTTAGCGGTTGGTGATGAACCACACCACGTACTTGGTAATGCTGATCATAATTATAACTTTCATGTAGTCATCAATCATTGATGGCTAATAATATCTCATTCATTTGATTTTAATTTTCATCTTTGTCCCAGATTAGTGTACACCATATAATCTGGCATGCATTTCCTTAATAATCTTTTTTTGCCTCTGATGTACTTAAAAATAATAACCAAATTTGATTGAGTGATATGCAATATAAGGTGTCTTTGATTAAAGTGTAAGACAAAAATCTTCTCTTGATTTGATCAACTGCTAACCTTTCATGAAGAAGCTTATTTTCTCAAAAATATTCTAGGAAAGATTTTCTCCAATCCACTACATCATCAACTACAAAAATAATTTTTACCATGAGTGAGGATTTTATGTTTATATGTTCAAAGTCTATATGTGATAAGACTTTTGACCTTGTACTTCTATTGGAATTGTATCCCCTTCGGGACAAGCTAAGGCTTTGGAAAATTATGTTAGGGCATCCACCATTAAGTTATGTCTACGAGGAATCTTATACAATATTACATTTAAAATCCATTCAAGGAGATGCATCATGTATTGATGATAAGGAATCACATTTTCCTTAATACTTAATAAGTACCAGCTATCTAATTAATCATTAGCTGTGAATCTCTAAAAATTTTAATTTCTTGAATTTCATTGGGGATTATCGATTCTGACCTAATTATCAGTGTCTCATACTCATCTTCATTGATCATATAAGGTTCTTACAAATGATAAGATTAATACATTAAACCTTTATCAGTAGTAATGAACACTATATTGATTGTAGCGTTTCCTGGAAAGATATTATTTACTCCTTATTAACTGGAAGAAGCACCATTAAAATATAATTCCTAGGTAGAAATCTCATTTAATTCAAGATTCATAATTTGTTCATCTAGTAGTTCATCATTTATTGGACAATCATGCGTTACTAGATGAACTGCTAAGAAGTCTGCCACAGCTTACCCTTTCACAATATGTAAAGGAATGAATGTTATTTCAAACTATGATAGAATCATTGACCATCTTGAAAATCTTTTTGATAGCATTGGATAAGTCATTAGATATTATAATGGATTTACTCTTGATATTAGATTCACTTTACTATAGTGCATATAATGCCTCACTTTTTGAGCAACAAAGATTAAAGCCAACTAATAGTTCTCTATTGAAGGATAATTTATTTCTATTAGAAGTAAATATCTACTTAAATAGAAAAGTGCATTCTCTTTCTCTTCCTCATTAACTTGAGCTAATAAGGCACCAATAAATTCACATAAGGATGTATCATATAGAATTAGTGGCTTCTTTGGGATAGGAGCAGCCAAGACTTGAGGATTTGTCAAATATTATTTTGTACTATTGAATGCTTTCTAAAAGTTTCATCCCACTAGAAGCGAGCATCCTTTTTTCATAGAGCTATAAACAATTAAAATATGCCTGAACAATTTGATATAAAACTTCTAAGGTATGATAATTGACCTTGGAAAGATCTCAATTAGGTAAGAATTTTAGGTGGCAACATTTTTATTATTGCTTTGATTTTATTTTGATCTATTTCTATTCCATGATGTTGAAGAATAAACTGAAGTAATGCTAAAAGCATACTTAAAAGGGTTCATTTTTAGGTTATACTAATGCAATATTTGGAAAATAACTCTTTGATCATATAAATGATCATCTCTTTTGAGAGTTTTAATGACTAGGTCATCCATATAACATCCACCTAATGGTGGATAAGTTCATAAAATATCTTAATCATTGCTTGCTGATAGGCAGCCCCAATATTCTTTAGTCTAAACTATATGACTTTATAATAATATACTCTTATTGGGGTTATGAAAGATCTATACTTTTTATCATCATGAGCCATTTTAATTTGATTGTACCCATATGAGCCATCCATAAAGGAAAATATTGTATAGGAGGAAGCAATATTAATCATATGTTCTGGTATATGATGAAAAAAGTTATCTTTAGGATAAGCTCTATTTAGATCTCTGTAATCAATGTAGACACATATCTGACTATTCTTTTCTTGATTAAAATATTGGTAGCAAACCAGGTTGGACATTTCTCATCCTTAATAAAGCACACATCAATTAACTTTTTCACTTTAGATATTATATATTTCTTAATGTCGAGTGGCATCCATTGAGGAGCTTATTTAACTAGAATCATTACTTGTTGAATTTTTATATTATGAACTGCTATGTCTTGAGATAATTTGGGCATTCATTCATATCTCGAAGCAAAATTATCTTCAAATTCTAATAATAGTTTGATTATTTTATTCACCTCGTGCTCATTGAATAAGGAGTTTATTAAGATTGGATGAGGGTCTTCTTTAGCACCCAAATTTCTTTCCTTTATATCATCAATCATAGATTTAATCTCCTCTTTTAAGTTTTGGAGGTGCATCCTTAACTTTAGAGTCATCTAGTTCATCTGAAGTTCTTAGACAGAGTTAGATAAAAACTTTAATGTTTGCTGAAAAGAGACTATTAGACTAGATTATTTGATATAACTAAGCAATATTCATCATCTTCAAATAAACATATGAGCAGCAAAGCTAATATTTAATCTTAATGTATGTTTGTGGTTTTTTGTATTACACAGGTGTTTGAATTGCTGAGCTTCACCTCTAACCCAACTTAATGGTGTTAAACCTTGCTTAACATATTCATTTACATAGTTTGAGCACTAGTTAAATGGGAGTTCTATTATTTTGTCATAAATGGAATGTTGAGTGTTATGTCATTTTTAATGATTTTGCTAGTAAAGGGTACAAATATATTAGCTTTGTTGTTTGGGCTTAAAGGAAGAGAGGCTTTCACCTTTAACCTTTTGCTTTGGGAGAGTGTGGTTAGGGTAATATTTTCCACATACTTCCTTAGCCTCTCCATAGTAGAAGTATTTGATTCAGTTTTCCTAGTTTTTTTGACCCTGTCCTCATCACTATCATCTTCTATAGAAATTTTAAACTTAGACTGCCTTATACATTTCCTATATTCTACATCCAATGGACTTTTATCAAGCACATATTATTCCTCCTCCTAGCTAGATTAAAAATTGATATGTATTGCAAGCACCTTTTATCACTTATATCACTTTTATTGTACTGTTCAATCTTGCCATCCTCAACCTTTTCCTCTATATCATTGAGTCATTCTACCACCTCTTTGTGAAGGAGGAGCAGGTAACCAACAAACATCATGTTCAAAATCAAGATGATTTTCTTTTCCTTTTCTTTTTCTTTCTTTTCTTTTTCTTTTACTTTAGCCAATTAGATATTTTTAGAGAAATTAGTGTACTTCTTAGGCAAATAGTATGAAGCATCTTCATATATACCAACTTCATGAATTGAAAATGGTTGCAAGTTATCTTTAATATAGTGCTCTACCCCCTCATGAGAGTATTTGATGCATATGATAAAGAGTGGAAGGCACCATTCTATACTTATGGAGAAGGGTCTACTAGGAGAGTATTAAAGGATGTTTCATAATCTGTTATATAAAATTTGGCTTAAATTTCTAGGTTTCCTATTTCTAAAAGTAGGGTTATTAAACCTAAAGCCCTCTTACATTTTTGTTGAACAGTTATAAATTAATTTTATTAGAACTGAGTTTACGAGCATCCACTTTCAAGTATGTAAGAGTTCTAAGAGTCATAATATTAATTGATGGATCCAAATGAACAGGAATATGAGATAATTTAAAATTATCTATATTGACATGAAAAAATAGCGAACAATTATGCTCTGTAGTTCCCATGAGCAAATCTATTACAATCTAGGATCTCGAGCTTATTATTTTAATGATAATAAACATTACTAGATTTCATTTTTTTCTCCATATATTATTATTGGATATTTATTTTTTTCACACAAACATTTTAGGTACGTCATACATCGTGCAAAAGAATCGACTCAAGACCGGGTAAAATATGTTTGATATTTTTGTAAGAGTCTGTATTTAATTAATTTATTTTTTATATTACTTAAGTCAAAATTCCTATAAAAGGTGTATGCCAGCTTAGCAATCGTGCACACACACACTAGGCAGGAATATTAAGTGTTTAAACTTCTATGAAGATCATCTAGTATGATCAAGATTGTAATATATGATCTTAGTAAACTAGTGATTAATTAAAATATTTAATTAAGATAATTTAAATTTATACTAATTATATTATACATTCAAAATCAAATAGGATGATCAGTAGAACTCAAAAATCCTATCGCAAATTACAAATTAGGTAATACCTTAAAATTTAAAAAATAAACTAATCATACGATATGATTATGATTATACTATACGATATCATTAAATCATGACTAATCTAATCTTGTAATTAGGTAACTAAATCAAGATTAATTGATATTTCATATTATACTATATAATGACCTGCTTAATACAGTACAACCCAATTTGCTCCAAGGATGATATTTAATCACCACCGATCATTCTGGACAAAATCTTATTCGATTGAACAAATCATACGGTATGATTATGATTATGATTATACTATACGTACTGTATGACCATTAATATCATACGGGATGACCAGTTCAAGTATTTGAACTAATCCTATAGACCTTTGTTCATCATATAATATTAATAGGATGAATTGAACTTATTATACAGATTGATCGCCTATGATATTGTATGATTAAATGAGACCTAATTAAAAATTTAGGATTTTGGAAGCCTTGTATTTAAGCTCTCTCATTATACTTTGAAAAAGTCTTTGACTGTTGAGAGATTTTCTATGAGAGTGCTCTGCAAAGTTGACTTCTTGGGAGATCTTAAAGTTTGGAGAGGGAGAAAGAGAAGTTGTGTAAGGTGATTCAATGTTGTTGCTCTAAGAAAGATTCAACCATAATTCCACCATGTATCCTCGTTCATCTTTTGGGTTGCTCTGGGAAGAAAGTCTTTAAATTTAAAGATCGTAAGATTCTCTGCCTCACTAGGAGGGTGAAAAGGATACTAGGTTCTTTACCTGGCTAGGAGGGTGAAATAGATTCTGGTACTCTATCGAATTGGGTTGGTGGATGAAATTGCATAAGGGCTTCTCCAACTTACTGTGGGGGATAAAGGAGAGTCACTTAAAAGTTTAGTATAATACTCAAAGAGGAGGACTCCAGGGAGTGGACGTAGGACAAGGTTTGACTAAATTACTATATATCTGGTGTGCTTGTTATGCTTTTCTTTTTGCATTTTTATTTTCCTGCATGTTATATTCTTTTAAGAATTTATTAAGATTGTTGTGATTTAAATTTTGTTAGAAAAATAAAATAAAATAAAATATATCTTCACATTTGTTTTCTACAAAGATCTAAAAGAGAAAAAATTTTTGTTTTATAAATTTCTTCTGCTGAAGTTTGTATAATTGGTTTTGAAATTTAAAAAGAATATTTTTAGAGAAATTTTTAAAACATGAATTCACCCCCCTCTTAGTTTTTGTTGGGTAATTCAAGTGGTTTGACAATACATCATTGAACTTATAATTGGAATTAGAGCGGGTTCTCTTGAATTATTGGTTTAGATCCAATGGCAAATTAAAGTGGTAATCATAATACAACTGATGGTTATTCAATTACACATCCACCTATGTTTGAGTTTATTCCTTATGATTTCCCGAAAGTTCACATGTCTATACGTATTCAATCTATTGATTATCACATGTGGCTTATGATTCAAGTAGGATATGCACCTCCATTTCATTTTGTTAATGGTATCAAGGAAGAAATTCCTTTTAATGAATGGAGTTTTGAGGAAAAAGAATATGTACATCTCAATACAAAATATTTAAATTATTTTTTTGTGCTTTAAATTGAGGAATATATGCATGTTTCTTCATGCATAACTAGGAAGGAAATTTGGGATAGACTGAATCTCACTTATGAAGGAACCAATGAAGTTAAACAGACCCGTCGGAATATATTATTACATGACTATGAGTTATTCTGCATGAAATCCAATGAGACATTAACTGACATGTACACTAGATTTACTAATATTGTAACATCATTGCATGCACTTAGTAGAGAGTTGTCAGATTCTAAAAGTTTATAAGATTATGAGCTATTTACTTAATAGTTATGATGCTAAAGTTACCACCATCTGTGAATCAAAAGATTTGAATATATACTCTATTGAAAATTTATTTGGCTCACTCATTTCCTTTGAGCAAAGCATGAGTCAAAGACTACTTGTTATAGCATGTGTCAAAGACTACTTGTTATAGCATGTGTCAAAGACTACTTGATGAATAAAACATGAGTTAAAGACTACTTGATGAGCAAAACATGAGTCAAAGTTACTGGCATTTGTGAATCTGATAGAAATAGCTCTATAGCTGATGAAGATGATGATATAACATTAATGACCCAGCAATTCAAAAGCTTTCTAAAGAAAAAGGAAAGATGCCATCAACACTAGAATAAAGGTAAATAAGGTAAAAATTCAAAAGTTTCCTCTAACACTATCTATTTTGAATGTAGGAAGCTAGGATACTTAAGATCCAACTGCCCCAACCTGAAAAGTCACCCTAGCAAGGAAAATGGTGAAGAAAAGATAAGTTTTAAAAAGGTGAAGCAAAGGACACAGAAAGCTTTCTGAGTAGATTCAATTTCAGACTCTTCAGACCAAGAACCTAAGAAGGAGGTAACAAATCTGTGTTTAATGGCTGATAACTATATTATTAACTCCAACAAGGAAGAGGTATGTGAGGTTACCTATGATGATTTATTTGCTATTTCTAAAAGAATACATGAATCATATTGGATGTTAAAGACATAGCATGCAATGTTAAATTCAAAGTTTTTTGAACTAGAAAAGAAGTACGATGGTCTTAGAATTAAACACATTATATTAGATAAAGAGCGTGCTTCTTTACTTGATGAATATGATGAACTAAATAAGAAGCAACTTGAATTAAAGAAATCTCATGAATCCTTGAAAACTGAGTGTGTTGAGCTAGAGGATGCATTTAAGTAATTAGAAACACTCACAAATAAACTAGACTTTAGTAAGCTTGCATTGAAACTTGAAGTTAAAAGCTATAAGAGTGCAAATGAGTTTTTGAAAGTGAAACTTCATGCATTTAAAATAATAAGCAACTACCTATACTAGCATAATTGACACAACCTAAAATATAACATGCATCTCATATCCCTAAAAGGAGGCACTACCACTCATATAGGTTAGTGAATATATTTCCAAGTGTTAGGTGCTATTCATATGGCATGGTAGAATATATAGCCTGCACTTACACTATACATCATAGAACACATCTAACATGGAGACCAAAGATGTTTGTATTATAGCATTGCATTCATTTATTTCATCCATTAAAGAATAAGGTGGAACCCAAACTCACTTTAATTCCAAAATCTAAACATTGATGATTTTATATGGATGCTCTCATGAAAGGCCTAGTGAGTGTATGTGGTACTTGTACAATGGGTATTCTGGTCACATGACTGGAGATTTAAAGCAATTCAATATGTTGGAGGCCAGGGCAAGAGGCAAGGTAATATTGGGAGATAACATCACTAGAAAAGTGGTGGGTTCAGGTATGATTGGTAACTTCAAAAATTTTGTTATAAAAATATTTTGTTAGTAGACAGATTAAAATATAATCTACTTAGCATTAATCAGTTCATTGATAATGGCTTTGATATAAAATTTTTATCTACTAAACACATGATTAGTTTGAATGAAAAAAATTATTTTAGAACAAAAAATAATAAATAATGTTTACATGCTTAATTTAAGCTATTTTGATAATTCAAATAGTTTATGTCTCATAATTATTGTTGATGAATCATGGCTATGACATATGCAACTATGTTATACAAGCATGAAAACCCTTAGAATGAAAACTCAAAAGGACCTAATTAGAGGTATACCCAAGTAAGATTTCTCTAAGGGTCACCTGCATGATGCCTGCTAATAAAAAAATAATTCAAATCATCATTTCATTCCATTATGGACATTATCACTGATAGACCACAAGAAATCTTGTATATGGACTTATTTGGCCTTGTTAGTACAACTAGCTTTGGTGGAAAAATCTTTAGGTATGTGATTATTGATGATTACTCTAAATTCATCTGGGTTAGATTCTTATCTCATAAAAGTGAATCATTTGAGAAATTTGGGATGTTCTCTACTTAGATTCTAAGAAAATTAGGATGTGAGATATCTATTATCCATAATGATCATAATGGAGAATTTGAGAATGATAAGTTGGAATCTTTAAGTGAGGGGTTAGGAATCAAATATAACTTTTTTACCCCTATGACCTCTCAGTAGAATAGGATAACTGAAAGGAAAAATACAAATTAGTAGAAGCTGCTAGGGCTATGTTAGCTGAATACTCACTCCAAAGATATTTTTGGATAGAAGAAGTGAATACTGCTTATTATGTTTTAAATAGGGTGAATGTTAGATCAAAATTAAATAAGACACCTTATGAGCTACTTAAGTGTATAACACCCAATCTTTCTTATTTGCATGTCTTTGGGCATAAATGTTTTAATCTCATTAATGGTAAATCTCTTCTAGGAATGTTTAACCCTAAGTCTGAGAAATGAGTCTTCTTTGGCTATTCCTCTATAGGTAAATCCTATATATATATATATTGAAAAGAAATTCATATTGCATTAATAAGAAAGAAATTATTGTTGTAAATCTGGTTTTGATGATGACAAACATGTTTCTATTGTGTTTTGCTTGGCTAACCCGTTTTAGGCACAAAAGATCACGAACAACTCAAGCCAACTCCAGATCGGGTCCAAGTGTGTCTAAGTGTACTATTTTTCTTTTCTTGAGTTAATTATAATGTAACTGATCCCCTAGCTAAGTAACCCTGCATACACACACTCAGGGGGAGAGCTTGAGTGAATTAGAGTTTCTGTTCAAGTTTTTGTTCAGATCATCCTGGATGATAGTCACATCATCCTGGACGATCAAGTAAAAATAGAAACCCTAATTAGGGCAACCAAGTTAAGTGTGTCTGATTAAGTAGATCATCCTGGATGATCATTGCATCGTATGGGACGATATGCTCAAATCAGAAATTCTCAGCCGCTAGATCAAGTTAGGCAAGTTTTTATTTTAAGATATTTGGTCTGATCGTCCCGAATGATATATGTATCATCCTAGATGATCCAGTACAATCATGCCTAAATTAGTCTGGTAATTAAGGAAAGTAATTAATACTTGATTGATACGATCATATCATCCTGGATGATTGCAGGATCATCCTGGACGAACATGATCGTCTAGTGTGTTTCAGTTGGACATCCAGAGCGGTGCTCAGGATGATTTGGGCACATTTTGAACTAATCGTATAGGATGATATCCTGATCGTCCTGGACGATCAAGTCATTTTTGGGTCGTCCAGCATAAGTTTCTCGGGATGACCTGAGCTATCTTCTGGACGAATTTCCTCAATTTACACTAATCATCTCGGATGATCGTAGAGTCATACGGGACGATATGAACAACTTTTTCTACTGATCATCCAAAAGAGCTTGATCGTCCAAGCTGAAGCAGCTGATTTTGAACTGATCGTATAGATGATCTATCGATCGTCCTGGACGATCTAGGCCGACCAGTTGAGATTTAGAATAATTTTAGAGCCCTCCTTTAAAATAAATTTTTCTTCGAACAAGAAAAATCTTTTGCCACTTTCCTTTCCAGAGAAACCCTAGAGAGAGAGTTTTGGAGAGAGAGAGGATCTTGTGAGGGGGAGTTCGTGAGGGGTTCACAAAGGTTGCTCCAAGCAAGGATCATAGTCGTCTTCCCCGCTCGTCGTCTTTCGCCGTGTTGGTGTTCTTTGTGAGAGGATCGTTCGCAAGAAGATCTGGGGTTCTCTGCCCACTTCAGGAGGAAGCAAAAGGAGTCTGAGGTTCTCTTCCTTCTTCAGGAGGAAGCAAAAGGAGGTTGGGTTCTCTGCCCCACCATATCGGTGGAAAGGAGGTTTTTGTACAGGCTTCTCTGCCTTGCTGTGGGAGCAAAAGGAGAGATACTTTGAGTTAGTGCAATACCCGGAAGAGAGGCTCCGGGGAGTGGACGTAGGTCAAGTTGACCGAACCACTATAAAATTCTGGTGTGTTCTTTCTAATTACTTTCTGCACTTTAGTTTTTCTGTGATTATCTGCTTGGGTGAAATTTGTGTTTAATCTTTTCATTTGAGTATTTACTTATTTCTGCTGCATATCATAGAAAAGGTTTTTCCTGTTGCTCTCTAATTTTTTAAATAACCAATTCACCCCACCCCTCTTGGTTAGCCTCGGGACTAGTTTATCGGGGCTTGACATCCCTATCAAACTTTCAAGTGGTATCAGAGTAGGATTCAATATTTAAGTTTAAAAACTTTTGAATTTGATCAATGGCTAACTTTGGTAATCATAATATTGCTGAAGGTTATTCAATCACACGACCGCCATTGTTTGATAATATTCCTTTGGTTTTTAGAAAACTTGCATGTCTACTTTTCTACAATCAATTGATTATCGCATGTGGATGCTAGTTAAGGATGGATACGAACCACCTTTTAGGATGGTTAACAATGTTAAAACTGAACTGCCCTTTACTGATTGGACTTTTGATGATCGTGACTTATCATAATTGAATGCCAAATTTTTGAATTGTTTTTTCTGTGCTTTAAAATCTGAGGATTA
Organism: Dendrobium chrysotoxum; assembly: GCA_019925795.1. Classification (NCBI taxonomy): domain Eukaryota; kingdom Viridiplantae; phylum Streptophyta; class Magnoliopsida; order Asparagales; family Orchidaceae; genus Dendrobium; species Dendrobium chrysotoxum. The sequence continues at coordinate 56,524,312 of CM034312.1, forward strand.
TATACGTATCTCTACGTGTACAACTGGTAAGGAAATCTGGGATAGATTGTGCATCACATATGAAGGTACAACTGAAGTCAAATAGTCTAGATTAAATATTTTGTTTCATGATTATGAACTGTTTCACATGAAACCTACTGAAACCAATTTTAAAATGTATATGAAATTCACTCAAATCGTTACTTCTTTGCATGCCTTAGGTAGAGAACTTACTAACTACAAAAGAGTGAACAAAATTCTTAGATGTCTGCCTTCTTCATATGATGCTAAGATAACTGCAATCACTGAATCTAAAGATTTGAATACTTACTCTATTGATAGCTTACTTGGATCACTCATTGCTTACGAGCAAGGGGTGAACCAAAGACAGCTTGATGCAGGTGAGAAGAAGAAGGAGAAAATAGTGGCACTGAAGGCCAACGAGAGTGATACTAGTGCTTCCGGGTCTGATAGCGATGACGTTGCCTTGATCACTAGGAAATTCAAAAGCTTTCTAAGGAAGAAACACAAGAACTTTCAGAAGTGGAACAAGGGTAAGTCCAATAAAAATTTTAGGGGTTCATCTGACACTGTCTATTTTGAATGCAGAAGCCTGGACATATTAAGGCTGATTGTCCTACACTTAAAGCTCACCCAAGCAAGGAGAAGGGTGAGGAGAAATACAAGTTCAGGAAGGACAAGAAGCAGATTCAGAAGGCAGTTCTTGGCAGACTCTGCATCCGACTCCTCTGAGACTGAAGCTGAAGAGGAGGAAACAAACTTGTGTCTGATGGCTGATGATCACCCTGGTCAGTCAGACCAGGAAGAGATAAGTGAGCTTACTTATGATCAATTACTTGAAATATCAGAGAAAATTCATGCATCGTATAGGAAGCTTAAGAAAACTCATGCTAGCTTGAAACTAGATTATTTGACTTTGCAAAAAGAGCATGATGTTTTGATTAAGGATCATTCACTGTTGATAGCAATCACATGTCTTTACTTGATGAATTTGATGAACTGAAAAAAAAGCATTCTAATTTAATTATTGAGCATGATTTACTGAAAACCACGCATGTTAATTTAGAAAAAGCTTTTAAAGAGTTAGATAACATAGCATGTGAAGTGGAAGTAGCAATGGTGCTTTAAAATTTGAAATTGCAAGTTTAAGGAAAGAAAATGAATTTTTTAAAGTTAAAATCAGTGCTATTGAGAAAAACCAAACACCTCTTACTTTTGCATAGTTTTATGCACCTCCACCTTTTGTAGAATCTGGTTCAAAATCATCAAAGCATGCTTCATAGAAACCTAGGCAGAGGAACTATCACCCACGTAGATTAGTTAACCCTTTTCCTGGTGTTAGATGCTTTTCCTGTGGCATGTTAGGACACATTTCCCACATCTGTACTGTTCACCATAGTACACATTGGGTGTGGAGGCCCAAATTGCCTTTTTCACAGCACAGCACACATATATCGCATTCTTCTTTTCATAAGAAGAAACCTAAACCTGTTTGGGTTCCTAAAATTGACGTTTGATAATTTTGTAGGTGTGCACTTACACAAGACCTTGTGAGAGCATGTGATACCTAGACAGCGGATATTCTAGACACATGACAGGAGATGCAAATCAGTTTATTTCACTGGAGGCTAGGGCTGGAGGCAAGGTTACACTTGGAGATAACATCACCAGGAGGGTGGTAGGTTCAGGTCTAATTAGTGATTCAAAAAATTTTATGATTGATAATGTTTTTCTTGTAGATGGACTGAAACACAACTTGCTGAGCATCCGTCAACTTTGTGACAAAGGATACAGCATCAAATTCCTGCCCACTTACTGTATTTTAAGCTTAAATGATAAAGTTATTTTACAGGGACAAAGGATCAATAATGTCTACAAGCTGGATGTAAGTTGCATTAAAGCTAAAAATTCAATTTGCTTAAAAATTACTACTGATGAGTCTTGGTTGTGGCATAGGAGATTGTGTCATGCCAGTATGAAAACCCTTAGGAGAGTCACCCAAAAGGACTTAGTTAGAGGTGTGCCCAAGCTTAAGTTCACTAAGGATCACCTGTGTGATACCTGTCAGTTAGGGAAGTAAGTCCAGTCCTCTTTTCATTCTGTTAAGGATATTAGCACCTCTAGACCTTTAGAAGTCCTTCACAGGGATCTCTTTGGACCCATTAGCACTGCCAGCTTAGGGGGGAAAGTCTATGGGTTTGTGATTGTAGATAACTACTCGAGGTTCACTTGGATTAAATTTCTATCACACAAATCTGAGTCATTTGATGAGTTTAAGTCCTTCTCCACTTGGATTTAGAGGAAGCTAGGTTGTGAGATCTTGACTATTCATAATGATCATGGTGGAGAATTTAAAAATGTAAAGTTTGGAAGTTTCTTTGAGAAGTAAGGGATTAGTCATAATTTTTTAGCTCCTAGGACCCCTCAGCAGAACAGGGTAGCTGAAAGAAAGAACAGGACCTTAGTGGAAGCCGCTAGAGCCATGCTTACTGAGTATTCACTTCCAAAATACTTTTTAACTGAAGCGGTAAGCACTGCCTGTTATGTGCTAAATAGGGTGAATGTGAGATCAAAACTGAATAAGACATCTTATGAGATCATTAAGGGTAGAACTCCAAATTTGTCCCACCTCCATGTCTTTGGCTGTAAGGTTTTCATTCTGAATAATAGGAAATCACCCTTAGGAAAATTTGACCCCAAATCTGATGAAGGAGTGTTCTTAGGCTATTCTAGTTTGGAGAAATCCTTTAGGGTGTTCAATAAGAGGACTTTGGTGGTGGAAGAGACAACTCATGTGTTGTTTGATGAATCTGATCCTAAGGTGACTAGAGTTGAGGAAGAAGAAGAGGCAGAGGAGATTACCCAAGGGATTGGAAATGTAAATCTGGAGGAGAGGGTAGAACCTCAAACCACACTGCCTAGAGATTGGAGATATTCTTCGAGTCATCCTAAAGAACTGATCTTAGGAGACCCTTCTGAAGGTGTTAGGACTAGGCATGAACTTAGGAAGGAAGTAAACCACTCTGCCTTTATCTCAATGACTGAACCCACCAACATCAATCAAGCCCTTTCGGATGAGTTTTGGATCTTAGCTATGCAGGAAGAATTGAATTAATTTACAAGGAATGATGTTTGGGAGTTAGTAGAAAGACCTAAAAATCAAAGTATTGTGAGAACCAAGTGGGTCTTTAAGAATAAGATGAACGATTCACTTTTTCCCCTACAGCTAGATTGGAAGCCATTAGAGTGCTACTAGCCTTTATCTGTTATAAGGGATTTAAGCTGTTTCAAATGGATGCCAAGAGTGCCTTTTTAAATGGGGTAAAAAAAGAGGATGTTTTTGTAGAATAACCCCTAGGTTTTGAGAGTTCCCAATATCCAAATCATGTTTACAAATTAAAAAAGGCCTTATATGGATTGAAACAGGCACCCAGAGCTTGGTATGAGAGGCTTAGCACATTCCTGTCAGAAAGAGAGTTTGTTAAGGGGAGTGTAGACACCACCCTTTTTCTGAGGAGAATAGGGGATGACTTACTCATTGTCCAGATCTATGTTGATGATATAATCTTTAGATCTTCTGATAAATATTTATGTGATGAGTTTTCTAAAACAATGAGTAAGGAGTTTAAGATGAGTATGATGGGAGAATTGTCCTACTTTTTGGGGTTTAGCATAAGGAAAATGGATGATGGAACCTTTCTCAATCAATCTAAATACACTTAGGACATTTTGAAGACATATGAAATGGACAAAGCCAAGCCAATCAATACTCCCATGAGCTCCCCTGTTCAGTTAGATAAGGATTCAAGTGGAAAATCTGTTGATCAGAAGAAGTATAGAGAATAATTGGATCACTGCTTTACCTGACTGCTAGCTTACCTGATATCATGTTTAGTGTCTGTCTTTGTGCTAGGTTTCAGGCTGATCCTAGAGAGTCCCACCTAACTGCTGTTAAGAGAATTCTTAGATATCTTTTAGGGACCCCAAACCTAGGAATCTAGTACCCTAGGCACAGCTCCTCTTTTGAGATTATTGGATATTCTGATTCTGAATTTGTAGGATGTAGGGTGGATAGAAAGAGCCTTTTGGAACTTGTCAATTCATAGGATAGTCTTTAGTCTCCTAATCCAGTAGAAAATAGAACTCAGTTGCACTTTCCACTGCTGAAGCTGAGTATATTGCCTTCGGGAGTTGTGTGGCCCAAGTTCTTTGCTTGAAGCAACAAGTCTTGGATTTAGGATTACCTGTGGGCACAATTTCTATTATGTGTGATAATACTAGTGCCATCTGCATCTCTAAGAATCCAATCCAACATTTTAGAACCAAACACATTGATATAAGGCATCACTTCATTAGGGACCATGTTATGAAAGGGGACATTGAGCTACATCATGTAGCAACTGAAAATCAGCTGGCTGACATATTCACTAAACCATTGGCCTTTGACTCATTCAGCATTTTGAGGACCAGATTAGGAGTGATTGATATAAATGCTTGATTCTGATGATTACTTATTTTTAATTTCTCTAGTTTTTATTCTGCTTCTGTTAGTTAGCTGTTTGATTTGATTATTTGCTTTCTGTTATTTTTATTCTACTGATTTCTGTTTTAGCTTTGGTGTTAGTTTGATTTGAGTATTTCTTTTGATGTAATTTTCTACCTATTTTTATTTACTGGTTCATCTCTGTTATTTACTGTTTTGTGCTTTTTAAAATTCGATCACTGTTCGCTACCTCTGATAAATTGGATTTCTAACTGAGAGTTTTACCTTGTTTTTATTCTGAAGATGGTAAGCAGTGATTGATTCCTCTGGATCGGTTAAAGGGAATAAATATTGATGATTGTTTCTCTTCCTCTAACTCCTTTGCTGGTGTATTATTTCTTTTGGATAAATATCCTCTTCAAAATTAAAATTTTAGTTTTTGAAATAGAGATTTATTTTATCTTCCTACAGTAATTTACCTCATATCAATAGTGTTTTCAAAGTCTTGAGTCATTATTTTGATTTTCTAAACCAAGTGATTGCACTTATCATACGACGTATGGCTTTTATTTTGTGAATTACTCTTCCTTATTGTGGAGAGCATCTCGTATGTCTGGAATGTAACTTTACAGCTGAGATCCTTTATCAATTTTGAGAGGAAAAAAAGCTTACAGAAGATGCATAGTGCGCCAAATAAATTGAAAAAGAGGCACAAAATGAGCCCAAAGCTGAAAAGATGTGAAATGTCGCCAAACTAAAAGATATACAAAGTGTATCAAAAATCAAAAGATGTACAAAGCGCCAAACAAGTTGAAAAAGAGCCACAAAATGAGCCCAAACCAAGCTTTCTTCCCTTTCAGATCGTTAAATGTCTTAGAAAAATCCGTGCGCCACTTAATATTTTCAAAAGCTTGAGTTTGAAAATCCTAATTTTTGGTTTATTACTTTGTAACGCTATTATAGTAGATATTTTTCTGGAACGAGGCTTGAAAGAATCTCTTTTCGAATCTAATTTCTTTTCTTCTAAATTGGATTTTTATTTTGAAAGAGATTTGTATCTATAAGGTGCCCGAGGTGGGAGTTACGAAAGGTAATTTTTCCAACTTTTTCTACATTTCAGCGCTATCAAACGTCTTCTTATTGGTTTTTGGATCTAAAATCAAGGAAAAAATTCTGATTTACCGGAGCAGCTTGATCAAAAAAAAAAAATCGTTACTTTTGTGTTCTCGTTTCATGTTTTATTTCATTTGGTTTTGTTTTTTCTTTTTAATGGTTATATTTTTGGGATCTTGATCGTTCATTTCCATCCTCCATCTTTTTCCTATTTTCTTCACATCATCCTGGATGATCCACAGATCATCCTGGATGATATTCTTCATCCTAGATGATCCAAACATCATCCTAGACGGTCAATTCAAAATCATCTCCACTTTGATCATACTGCTGAGAAACACAAATTATTGGTAATCGTCCTGGATGATATGATTAAACGGTTGAGATTGCACCAATTATTGTCCATCATCCTGGATGATCCAACTCATCATCTTGGACGATCCACATGTCAGCAGCTGGATGATCCAAATTTGGCCCGTCTAACACATTTATTGCATATCGTCCTGGACGATCCACCTAATCATCCTGGATTATACTTTTCGTCAACAATCGGCTGGCCTGACTCCTCGGGACGATCGCCTGTGTCTAATCATCTTGGATGATCAGACCACCTTTTTGACTAATTGTCCTGGCCTTTATAAATGCACATATCGTCCTGGACGATATCAAGATCATACGAGACGATCCGGCCAAGTTCTGTTTAAACAGCCGACTTCTTCAGGTTTTTTTACACTTCTCCTTCCACTCTCCCTCACTTGTGCTTTCTCATGGTTGGTGGGAAATGTTCTAGACAAATGGGTGCGAGTTCCTCGTGGGGGAATGTTGATCCCCGCTTTCCCAATGCAGCCGATCAGATGCCTTCGAGCGCTATCATGAAGTGGGGATCACGCACTCAAAAATAGTAAACCCCCGCACCCTTACTTATCATGTTCTTGATATTTTCACACACACCTCCCTCACTTTCATCTTTACCCTAGCCTTTCCATTCAGCCTTGAACTTCTTTAAGTTTTTTTTGCCAATTTGCGCATTTCTGCTGACTATTCCACTCTCCGATCGTATGTCAATCAACGTCCCGTGGAACTCACTGCACAAGACTTTTACAACATCCTTCAACTTTTTGTGTCTGGCGATAAAATCCACACTCTTATTACTGACCCTGACTATGATTGGAGTGTCTCCAATCACTTTCTTCGAAATACGAATGCACCCAACCATGACAATGCTTCCACTTCCCTCCTTAAGGATGCACGGACCATTCAGCACGTCCTTCATTCCTCCGTCATCCCAAAGGCTGGGGATCAGATTCACATCACCCCCCTATTGTCTCTGACCACATATTATATCTTGGCCCACCGGGACTTTAATGCTACTGACCTTCTTATCTGATACATCGAGCACCTCACCACTATTAGGGATCTGGGTTATAGGCGTCGCCCAAATCTAGCTTTAGGTCATATCATTGCATATGCCTTAGAAACCAAATATGACCTGCAGTATCCAGTCCCTCCTAATGTCCCTCCTTCCTTCTTCACAAATAATTCATTCCATGTCCTACACAGCACCCGACTACATCCGGAGCCCACCCCAGATGTTGAGGAGGAAGAGGAAGAGGCTATTCCTGTTCCTGCTACACCTGATGCACCTGCTCCCCTTTGTATAGCTTCTCCTTTTGACCATCTGGTGCAGCTCTTCGATCAGTGGGAGGCCAGATTCGACTCCGATGTTACTCCCCAGGAGCAGCAGCACGTTGAGGACCTGCAGCGCTTCACGGACTATGCTGCTCAGCAGCAACAACAGCATGACCAGGATATTGCCTGGATTGAAGCCCACTTTACAGCCATTCACAGTTACTTCAACCCACCACAGCCACCTCCTCCTTCAGATCAGGATCCACCTCTGTTTTAGTGTTATGTTTGTAGCTCTTGTTTCTGTGTTTTGTTTGCACTGTTTTGTTTATACTGTTGGTTCTGTTGTTTTTGTTTGCCCTCCTCCTTTTTGTGATGTCAAAAGGGGGAGTCAGTTGTAGTAGTTTGGGACTAGGTCTAAAGTGGGTACTAAAAATTAGTGACCAGGATCCTAGCTAATGCAATGCAAATCTGGACTTATCCCGGCCTGAATTAGGGAACCAGCTAAACCACTTAAATGCTTCAAAACCTTGAGTCAGGTCTTTTAAATGAAAGAGTAGTTAGGGACGTTGCTTAAGATTAGTTTGAGGAGAGCGGGGCTGACATTTAGAGCAGATTCCTAATTGGCCCCTTTACATATGCTGGGTGAAATGATTAAGCTAAAAATGCAATTAAGAATTAGAATCAATTTTTTAATTTGTATCTAATACAATGCATACTAGTTGACTCGAATACTTAATATCAAGTATGAAGTAGTTTTAAAATCAGGCTTAAAAATAGCTTTTTCCCTAGAGATTGCACAACATCCCCTTAATAGGATTGCACCCTAATAGGTCAGGTGGCCTGCCAGAACTCGCAAGCGGGGAAGTGCCTAATAAGGAAAAGAAGTTTTAATATAAATGCATAGAAAACTCCCGATGATCCGGGGTTACTTCTTAAAAGTGTTAGAGTTTCTATATGAGCCTAAATGTTTTAAATTTTGTTTATGTAGAAATAGTTTAATCTTATCCACACGAGCCTCCGATCAGATTCCAGGCTAAAATAAAGATCGACATACAATAATCGCCAAAAAACTATGAAAAGCAGACAATCCTAATATCACAATCAACATTGAATAATTAATCAAATAATTAAATCAATTAAATTTAAGATTCAAACTGAAAGTCCATGTGGCAAGTGCCACTTAATTATATAACTAAGGGTCTGCAAGAAAAGTAAAGTGGACAGGTACCACTGACTACAACCCAAATTATACTCCTAAGACTCAAGTGACTTTGATATTTGGGATTCCTCTCATTCTTCACTTCTTCATCCTCCTAAAACTCTTTGGATCGTCAGGTCCAGATATCCAAATGAAAAGAAACCCCCCCTGGACAAGGGTGTTATTTTTTCTCTTTGGATACTTTGAAAGTATCCTACCTCCCACCTTAGGCTTCCAAATGGAGGAGGACTCTCCCTTGAGGGATATCCTTTCCTCTTTGGAATCTAAGTAGGATATATATATCCCATTCTCAAGTCACTTAACACATTACAACTCAACATTGAATTAAATTACATTCACATATAAAAGAGAAATCTAGACTCGATCCTGTAGGGTTATCCTAATAATCAACAATTATATTTGACATCCCAAGTAGTTAATATTTGAAATTAAAAAATGCTCAATCACAGCCACACTTGGCCATGCTCTTTTAATTTTAAAGGGGGGCTTAAGCGTTCTAGAGGACCTGCAGAAAATATTGTTAATTTAAAGCTTTATTAATTGCCCCCTTTAATTTAATTGCCCTGTGCGAGCATGGCCACCTGCATAAGATTGAATTAGTATAAATTATCCCTAACCTAGGGATAGAACTAACGTGCAATCAATCACAATATAGAGTGTAAAAATTAAATAAACAGTCACATCAACATCAATCACTTCAATCTAACAACCAACATGCAGTGAAAACCACAGAAAACCTGGCACTCGCAAGTAGCAGGAAAGTAAACATTTTCCTAGCCTAAGACTAGAGTTGGTTGTCCTATCAAACCATCTAAAGTGTGTGAGGTAGGATGTGTGGCTTTGATATGTCCTATGTAGGATAATTGATTGAAATTATTTGATGCTCTGGTTGGTTGAAAGGCTAAAGAGAGATTTTAATTAAAGTTTAAGTCTTAATGGTTTAAAATTGATTTATAAATTAATTTTAATTATTTATTGGATACCACCTTTGTTTCTCACCGAGGCCGTGAAGTTTATTTCACCTTCCTTGGGGCTAATTTAATAACCTCGTAAGCTTGGGTTACCTAGTGGTACCCAGGGTGATTAAGTGAATTGATTTGATTAAGATTTAAAAGTTGATTAAATTTTAATTGGTGTTGATTAATTACTGTTTTTAAAGTCTTGAATTATTTAAATTTTCCATTAATCCGTTCATGGCATTGTGCCACCAAGCTCGAGGAACAAAGCCTCCTTATGACACATAGCCCCGCAGCCCGGAGTAGTCCAACCTATACACCAAATTAATGTATTTGAGTTAAGGATTTTAAAATTTAAATAAATAGTCATTAATCAATTAGAATTAAGTTTTGCACTCGTTTAAATCCATTCGTGGCATTGTGCCACCAGGCTCAAGGAACAAAGCCTCTTTAGGACATATAGCCTCGTAGCCCGGAGTAGTCCAGTCTAAAAACTTCATTTTAGGAGTGGTTTTTGTATATTAAGGGGATGGTTGAGTATTTTAAACATTAATTTGACATTTTCTAGAATTTGAAATCAATTATTAAAATTTGGAATTTTTTGGATTATTTTAATCATTTAATTAAAGGGATCAAAAGTTGACTTTTAATTAAAAGTTATTTCTAGAAAGTTTGTATTTTTATAAAATACTAGACCTTAATATGATTAGTTAGACTATAAGTACAATGGATTTGGATTTTTCTATATTTTATTATGAAGTTTTGAAGATTTAACTTCATTTTGACTTAAAGTTTGACCAAAAGTTGACTTTTTTAATTTGATTGATTTCTGGAATTTTGATAAATATTAGACCTTAATGTGAATTGAATGCCTTTGAGTTTGCTCAATTTGGAGTTTATTTGAATTAATTATCAATTTTCTAAGTTTTGTATATTTATTGAATTTTTAAAATTATTTAATTAAGGGTGTTTTGATTATTTTGATCTAAACTCATCTTAAATTGCATGAAATCACTCCGAAAGGTCAGGGATGACCCATGGGAGTGTTTTTAGGTATTTAGAATTTATTTAACAATTTTTAATATTTTTTAATTATTTTATATAATTAATTATTGATTTTCACTAAAATTTAAATTAAAGTAATTTTGCAAGTCCAGTGATGGGTCTTTTATTTTTCCTTGATATAAAATCAAAGTTTGGTCAGTTTGATATATTGTTTGTAATTTTTAGGTTTAAATTTGATTTATTACATTTTTATGAAATTTTTAGGTTGTAAAAAGAGCTAAATTTTGATTATTTTAATTTACTGACCTAATGACCTCCAAATCCAGTGAAATTTCGACCCAAGGTGTATAATGTCACTATGTGTCATGTTCAGAAGTTTCACCCCAATTGGGTGTGTGTACAATTTCTTATAATTTTTCTTTGTTGGCTTGACCTTCTCTTTAATTATTTTTCCTAGATGTCTCTAGTGTTCAAATGGGTTTGCAATTTTGGTCACCTAACCATGAGACATATGCAAGCATACCATGAAAAACAGATAACTTAATTATACTAATTTGGAGAGTTATAAATTTTCAAAGTTGATGGACCAAAATGGACACATTACTTTGAAAATTCATCCCACATCAATCCCTTGAGCATTTCATCCTAGGAAAAATGTAGAAGATGCCTAAGATGCTTTAAAATATTTCACCAAAAGTTGGGCTCAATTTGACCAATGGATTGGAAGAAACTAAAGATATTTAGATTTTGAACAAACCTAAATAACTCTCCTTTCAGTGGCCAAAATACTTTAATTTTTTTTTAATAAATATTAGAATTCAAGCCCATTCCAATGAGCTCAAGAACACAAAATTTGGTTAAAAGATGGATTTTTTATAAATTTTGGAAGTTTTGGGAATTTAAACTTATTTTTAATTCAATTTTTTTTAATAAACGTCGGCGCCAATCATTGGTAATGATTGGCGCTGAAACGGCGGTGGTGCAGCATCTGGTGATGGTGGTAGCCATGTGGCGCTCATCCGAGCACCACTTAAACACATCGGGTAGAGGATCCAACGGTCCAGAATAAACTGCGTGGAATAGACGGCCTGGATGCGGCCACATCATTTTGCCGTCATCATTCCGTCTTGAGCTGAGACTAGCATTTTAATCTAGGGTCAGACACGTAATATGGATCAGTCGATTTGGCTGATTCTGGGATGTCCGATCGCACTGAAGGCGCGATCGGACGGCTCTGGTTTAACCAGAATCAAAATAATTCAAATGCCCATATCTTTCAAAATACTCATCCAAATTGGATGAAAATTGAGACACAAGTTTAGGGCAGTATAATCTTCCAACACCTAAAGTTTGGAGGCTTCAAGTGTTGTATATTACGTGCAGTTTCAAATTGAAGTTTTAGAGAAAAGTGAGAATATCTTATAATCCTGTGGATGGATTTGGATGTTCCTTGGCTTGTTGGAAAGGTCTTTGAGTCCTCTACGACTTCCTTTAAGGCTCTAAGAACTTTTGATGGCTAGATGTAATTCTGCACTATAATTATCCTTTCTCTCTCTTTTTTTCTCTTCTCAACTTTGGCTCTCAAGATTTTCAACAACCCTTTCAATGGCTGGGGAGGCTTTATTTATATATGGAAGAGCTGGGGGAGAGCTAGAGTGGGCTGGAGGCTGCTGGGATTAAGGATTTTGGATGAGAGAGAGTGATGCCAAAGGGTTGAGTTGAGTTAGCCATCATTCCATCATTTTAATGATTGCTTGGCCTTACTTAGAGAGAGAGAGAGAGGCTTAGGGTGCTGCCATGTAACCCTATCCAACCATCAAATGCATGGGCGTTTGGATGTATTAGGAGAATTTGTCTTGTGAAGGTGTCAAGGCCACCTAAGTTTAAAGGTTTGACTTTGTTGACTGCTTTGGCTAGTCAACCATATGTGTTGACTGCTTATGTGGTAGTCAAGTGTCAAAATCAGTTGGTTGGAGGGGTTTAGAGCAAATGCCAAGCCATGAAATTAGAGTTTTAGGAGGTATATGGAAGTTTTGACTAAGCGTGTTGAGTTGACTAGATCAACTTTCTTTGGGTTTGATTGACCTATGACTAGGGTAGACCTAGGTATGGTTAAAGGTTGATTAAGTGTTTGATTTAAGATAGATGGTTAGCATTCAAAGGAGTTTGGATAAGATTTGAATACATTTTGAGTTTGATTCAAGTGTAATAGAACTTAAAGGTTGATTTTGGATGATCTATATTAATTATAATCACTTGAATAATTATATATGATTAGATAACATTTGAGTTTGATATAAAATTGGATTAACCTAGAGCTTTCAAAAATCTCGAATCTAGATTGATCTTAGGATCTAGATTGATCTTAGGTCTGGATAGATCTTAGGATTTAGATTAGTCCTAGTGACCTCATATAAAAATGAGGTCAACAAATGGACCCTCAATATGTGTAGTAGAGCAAAGTTCTACAGTACATATTAGCGTTGACAGAACTGAAATGTTAAGATTGGAATTTTGATTCTAAAGGAAAGTAGAAATATATTCCTAGAGAACCTTGATTTGAATTGATACTAGGGTAGTGTCATGTGGGACATTTCCTACCACTAGTGAGTCTAATCCTAAAGGAAGGGAAAACCTATCCTTTAAAAAAAAAAATCTCGGTGATCATATAGGAAGGAAGAACTCCTAACTATAGAGGACTGGGTTTGAATTGATACTAGGGTAGTGCCACGAGGGGCATACTCTGCCACTAGTAGATCTAATCCTAAGGAAAGAACCTAACCTTAAGGAAAAGAAGCTTAATTTTGGAATTTGAATTTGAAATTAACACTAGGATGGTGCCATAATGGGAGTACTCCATCACTAGTGGATGATAATATGGGAGGAAATATGCTACACATAGAGGATCAAATTAAGATTTTAAAATTATGATGGTACCACAGAGGGTGTACTCCATTACTAATGGATGATCATGTTGGGAGAAAACTTACTCCACTAAGAGGATCGAATTAAGATTTCAAAATTAGGATGGTACCGCAGAGGGTGTACTCCATCGCTAAAGGATGATCATGTGGGGAGGAAACTTGCTCCACACAGAGGATCGAATCAAGATTTCAAAATTAGGATTGTACCACAGAGGGTGTACTCAATCACTAATTGGTGATCATGGTGGGAGGAAACTTGCTCCATACAGAGGATCGAATCAAGATTTTCAAACTAGGATGGTACCACAGAGGCTGTACGCCATCACTAATAGAAGATCATGTGGGGAGGAAGCTTGCTCCACATAGAGGATCGAATCAGGATTGTGAAACTAGGATGGTACCACAAAGGGTGTACTCCATCACTAGTTAGTTGTGATCCTAGGAGATAGGAAGCACGGGGACTCACACCTACTCCTAAAAGATCAAATTTCTTTTGGGTTTTCAATGACTAACCTAGCTAGAAAGTACGGAGACTCACATCTAACCAGGGGGACTAGCCAAGGAGAGAGTCTACCTAAATCTCTAAGGACTTTGGCAGAAATCATCTAAATCGATTTAATTCTAATCCTAAGGAAAGAAAGCACAGGGACTCACATCTATCCTTAAAAATTAGAGGGTGACTAACTAGGATGGGGCCCAACAGGCTTAAATCTACCATTAGTTAGTCAAGATCTTAGGAGGTAAGAAGCACGGGGACTCACACCTTCTCCTAAAAGATTAAGTTTCTTTTTGGGTTTTCAATGACTAATCTAGCTAGAAAGCATGGGGACTCACATCTAACTAGAAGAACTAACCAAGGAGATAATCTACCTAAACCTCGAAGGATTTTAGAAAGAACTCTTTAACCTGAATCTAATTTTGCACGCCAAGATGATGCCATAAGAGGCTTGCTCCACCCCTAGCGGATCTAATCCTAAGGAAAGGAAACATAGGGACTCATACCTATCCTTAAGAGAAGGATAATATAATTTTAAAATTTAAATGTAATTTAGTCAAGTTGATTCAAAAGTTAAACATTTTATTGATTGAAATATCAAGCTACGTCAAGCATAGTATTTCTTAAAGAATCACCCATTTACATGTAACATCAGGTGATTTCCTTTGCAATCCACTAGCTGATATGAGCCTCCTTCATAAACAGTTTCTATAATGAAGGGTCCTTCGCAGGTTGGTTCAAACTTCCCACTGATCTTTCGGTGAGCTAAGATAGGCCTCCGAAGAACCAAGACCAAATCTCCTACTTAGAAGGTTCTAGGTCGCACTACCTTATCGTGAGCTTGAACCATCCGGGCTTTATATAACTCAGATTTTTGTTGAGCTTATAGATGGCGTTCTTTAGGTCCTTAGAGCTCTTCAAATTGGAGTTGGGCATTTTGTTCTATTTTTATTTGATTCTGGACTGCAATTCTAAGTGAAGGGATTTAAGGGATTTGAATTTCTAGAGGGAGTACGACCTCGGAACCATGCACTAGTGCAAACGGTGTGGATTGGGTCGGGGGCCCATAAGGCTTCCACCAACCTCTCATCCCAATGACGCTTATTATTATCAAGGGTCTTTTTGATTATTTGCACCAGAGTTTTGTTGAAGGCCTTAGCCAACCCATTAGCTTGAGGGTAATAGATTATTGAGTATTTCCAATCAATACTATGACTTCTTATAAAATTATTAATTTTGGTAGACTTGAAAGTGGACCCATTATCAGATATGATTCTGCGGGGCACCCCAAATCTATATATGATATGGTTATGAAAGAATTTCATCATATGGTGTGCTGTTATATTTCGCAAGGGAATGGCTTCCGCCCACTTTGAAAAGTAATCAGTCGCTGCTAAAATGAAGCGATGACCATTTAAGGAAGGAGGATCAATGGGCCCGATAACATCCGTACCCTAACTTTTGAAGGGCCATAAAACTATCATGGGATGTAACACATTAGGCGGCTAATGTAAAACCACACCATGTATTTAGCATTGATGATAATATTTTACAATTTTTATACAATCGTCAATCTTCGTAGGCCAATAGTATCCAAGTCTTTTGATTTTCAACTTCATCTTAGGACTCGATTGATGAGCACCACATAATCCGACATGGACTTCGTTAATGATCTTCAGGGCCTCTCATTTGTCTAAACAATGGAGCCAAATCTGATCGAATGATCTACGATACAACATATTGTTGACTAGTGCATATGATAGGGCACGTTTCTTAATTTGATTGGCAAGTGACCTGTCATGGGAAGCTTGCCTTCTTGAAAATATTTTATCAACGGTTGTCTCCAATCACCTTCTTCATCAACTACTGAAGAAGCAGAAAGGACTTGGGGAGTTCATTTGTTGATGTGCTCCAAATCTATAGGAGATAGGGTCTTTCGACCTTGATCTTCTATAGGAATGTAGTGTTCTTATGGACAGGCCAATTCCTTTGTAAGCTTTGTAAGGGTATGCACCAAAGAATTACTTCTATGGGGAACCCTATACAAAGTTATGATATGAATTTTCTTGAGTAAGTGAGCTGTGTACTTGTGATATTTTAGGAGTTTAGGATTCAAAACCTTATAGGTCCCTACAATCTGGTTAATCACTAATTACGAGTCACCAAAGATTTCAATCTCTTTAATCTCCACTAAGATTGCAAGTTCCATACCAGTTTGTCAGAGTTTCAGACTCAACTTCATTATTTGTGCAAGGCTCTAATAAGTGGTAGGAAAAGTGCATCATTCACTTTTCAGGTGTTATAAAAATAAGGCAAATTCTGGATTTTCTAGGAATAGTAAATTGTTGTGCATTACCCTTTTGAGAGGATGCTGTACCATCAAAATATATTTCCCAGACTTATTTTTTAGATTCCTCAAAACTCATGATTTCCTCATCAGGTAAATCATCATTTAGAGGAGACTCTGATGGCAGCGGATGTGCTGCAAGGAAGTTAGGTATTGCATGTCCCTTTATAGCATGCAGGGGAATGAAAGTGATTTCAAATTGAAGCAATATCATAGACCACCGCACTAAATATCCTGACAATGTAGGCCGAGCCATAAGGTATTTTAAAGGGTTGAAACTGGAAATTAAATTGATCTGATGAGAAAGCATGTAATGTCTTAGTTTTTGTACTATAAAGACTAAGGCAAGATAATGTTTCTCAATTGAAGGGTACCGCATTTCTGTTGGAAGAAGTCTACGACTTAGGTAATAGAGAGCATTCTCTTTCCCTTCATCTTTGACTTGAGCTAAGAGGGCCCTGAGAGACTCATCAAGGGCCACAGTGTGAAGAATTAAAGGTTTACCCTGAATAGGGGCTGCTAAAACTGGCAGATTTGTTAGGTACTGTTTGATATTTTCAACAGCAAATTGACATTTCTCATCCCAAATAAGTTTGACATCCTTCTTAGCAAGGATAGAGAATGTTTGACAACTGCCATATAAATTTATAATGAACTTTCTTATATATGCTAGTTTGCCTTGGAGAGACCTTAATTGAGTAAGGTTCTTAGGAGGTGGAAAATTTAAGATAGCTTCAATTTTAGTTGGATCAATTTCAATTCTACGATGCTTTATTACAAAACCTAAGAATTTCTCTGAAGTAACACCAAAAGCACATTTTAGTGGATTCATCTTAAGGTCGTAGCTGCTCAACCACCCAAAGATAATTCTTAAGTCATAAAGATGAGCCTCTTTAACTTTACTCTTGACAACCAAATCATCGATGTAGCATTCAACTTGATTATGGATTAGGTCGTCAAAGATTCGAGTCATAGCCCGCTGGTAGGTTGCACCAGTATTTTTAAGGCCAAATGGCATCACTTTATAACAAAAGATCCCTATAGGACTTCTGAATGCAGTATTTCTCTCATCTTCTAGTGCCATCTTGATTTGATTATAACCAGACGAGCCATCCAAAAAGGAGAAAACAACATGCGAGGAGGCAATGTCAACCATAAGTTCTGGTATGGGTAAAGGAAATTCATCCATAGGATACACCTTATTTATGTCTCTATAATTAACACAGACTCAGATTTGACCGTTCTTCTTACGAACTGGCATGACATTGGCTACCCAAGAGGGGTATTGTTCCTCTCAGATAAATCCAGCCTCGATCAATATCTTGACTTCAGAAATGACTTATTGTTCAATTTCCAGATGTATGCGTCTAGGAGCTTGTTTGATAGGAATAGTATCATACAGATTCCAAGTTTATGAACTACCACATCAACAGACAAACCCGACATTTCATCACATATCTAAGAAAAGCAATCCTTAAACTTAGAGAGAAGTTGAATTAGATCTGTAGACTCATCCTTAATCAACAAAGAACTTATGAAAGTGGGGCGAGGGTCTTCCTCCATTCCAAGGTTGATTTCCTTAAGTTCATCAACTATCGATTTAATTTCCTCCTCAAATTTAGGGGGTACAGGGGGTGCATCTCGAACTTGAAGGTCATCAGAATCATCTGAAGTCTCCAAACAAAGTCTATCGAGAGAATTGATAACTTCCATAGGGACACTCTTAAATTCAGAATGATTACTTATCATTAAGCAGTATTCATCATCATCAAATGAACTAACTGTACCAAAGACGATACCACTTGACTAATTTTTATTGATTTTTGAATTCCAAATATTTTCTTGGTATCTAGTTTGACCTTTAGTCCATTGACTTGGCGCAAAACCTTTAGAGATAAGGGCTTTAACACCCACAGGAAAGTAGCCAAAAGGTAATTACATTAATTCATTAAAGTCTGTTTCATCAAGGTTTACATCATCTTCATTCCTTGAAGAGGAAGAGCCAGGAAAAAACTTCTAGACTTTCCTTATTTTTTCATCTAGATTAGGGACATCCTTAATCACTAACCCTGAGACGTTGTCTGTAGATAGTCGGGTTAAGGTTAGGGATTCAACTGCCCTATTGAGCTTTTCATAAAGAGTTAATTCAGGCTCATCACTTGAAACTTTTGTATTATCACCTTCCTGTTCACTATCTAGATCTAAGGTGAGATCAAATTTTGGAGGAAGATTTATTTTTCGATAGTCAAAAGCAATTCTAGCACCCCTTTTCCT
The DNA here is from genome assembly GCA_019925795.1 of Dendrobium chrysotoxum. NCBI lineage: Eukaryota > Viridiplantae > Streptophyta > Magnoliopsida > Asparagales > Orchidaceae > Dendrobium > Dendrobium chrysotoxum. Next base: position 56,542,758 of record CM034312.1, read on the forward strand.
TAATTCTTCATCAGAACTTGATTCTAGCTCAATGTACATTGGGAGAGTTCTTTGTTCAACTGGAGGGTGGCAATGACTGCGTGCTCTTTGGACCATCCTCCCACCTTTTTGAGGTAAACTATTTGGAGGCCTAAATACTACACGCTTGACGTCATCTTCACTACTAGAATTTTTTCTTTTTTGATTCTTAACATTTTTTGCTCTTTGAATTACTTTTGAACTTTGAGTTTCTGGTTTCTACTCTTTAACACTGATCTCTAGCTTAGAATAGGCTGTGGACCCTTTAGGTGCATAATATGCAGCATCTTCATAGATCCTGATCTCATGAATTGAGAATGGTTACAGGTCACCCTTAATTTCATGCTTAATGCGATCTAGTTGGTACTTGATGCATTGGTGTAGGGTAGATGGAACCATCCTATACTCATGGATCCAGGGCCTACCTAAGAGTGCATTGAAGGATGTGTCTGAATCAATTATTTGAAAATTTGCTTCTATTTTCAAATCTTCTATCACTAAAAGGAGCGTAATTGAACCTAAAGCATTCTCGCCCTTTTCATTAAATCTATGAAGCACTAACTTATCAGTTGAGAGCTTGCTAATATCAACTCTAAGATATACTAGAGTCTTTATGTTTATCACATTAACCGATGCACCTAAATCAACAAGAACTCTAGATAACTTGAATTTACCCACATTTATGATGATGTAAAGTGGACGATTATGATCAGCAGTTCCTAGAGTAGATCCTCATCAGAAAGGTTACTCTAGGATTTCCTTAAAGTATAAAGCTTCTTCTTTAGAAGTTAAAGCCATCTGAGCCAAGCCAATCTCTGGGTTGAGAAGTGCTTTAATTAAGGATTCTCTCATCTATTTAGAGAGGATGAGAACATCATAGATGCTTAACTTAGTAGGCAACTTCCTAAGATGAGCTAAGACATTATAATCAACTTTTGGAACATCAAGAGTAGGATCCGGTAGATTTGAAGGAATATTTGATTTTTGAGTAGGGATTTGAATTAGATCATCAGAAATAACTTGCTTTCCTTTTTCCTGAGGAAGAAACCTAGGGAGTAAGACCTTACCACCTCGTAGTTGTACTTGTATGATATCTTCTAAAGGAGAAACTGTAGTGGGGTCTATGCTCTCCTTAGGTGATTGTTTGTCATTTTTTGAAGGGGAATCTGAATCTGAAAAGTCTATCATGACAGGACTCCCTTGAAAATTAATTTTTGGGGCATCACCATCTGATAAGGTTGTAGATTCATTCATCCCTTGAGAATTCAAATCTCGGGAGCTGAGTTTTTGAATGTATTGGTTGATCTCAGTTAAATTTTGATCATTATCAATAGAAGTAGCTTTTTGACTCACATTCTCCATATTAATCATCAAAACATTCGCAGAAGGATTATTCTTTTTTATAGATTTTTGACCCTTTTCCTTTGATGGGGTAAAGTAAAAGTCAGATAACATCAAAGGGGATAGTGGTTTTGGGCCACCATCTGCCATTTGTACATATCTATCATCCACATATTTCCTCTCTACAAAAATATCTCTTTTTTATTTTTATCAATTACAGTAGTTCCTACAACTACTGGAGAGGAAATTATCCCAACATCCTCCTGTGAAGCCTCTAGGTCAACCTCCCAGATCGGGCCCCAAGCTCTCACCGGCAACTGTTGCGAAAGACGAAAAGATTTGTTAATCGACTTTTTATATGCCCGGGATAATGCTATATCCCAACCATCTTCAATTGATAGAGACAGATTAGTGTTTTTACCTGAGATAGACTTGACAAATCCATGATCTGGAATTAATAGGTATTCCTTTGGAATTATGATATTTCCCTGATGAAAATTATTTTTAAGCCAGTCTTTAAAGACAAAATAGTATTCGATCGCATAGCCCAACATGCAGTGATAGGGGAAAAAATTAGGGTCAACCTTTTTATTTGCCTCTTCCAGCTTCTTGGCCTCTAGCAATCGAAAATCTGGTTTCTTCAAAAGACTCTTGAAAATTTTTCTTACCGACTCTTTTTTAATGGGATAAGGGCTAGCAAACCTCTCATTCAAAGAAATCGGGTAAGGATCCCTGGTGGACTGAGAAGTTACATGGATTGGTTGAGGTTTTTAGATTTGCTGGGGTGGAGGCCCTGTGGACTGAGGACTAGCAGGTTTCTTCCCCTTATCAACTATAGACACCATAGCAACTCTCTTTTCGATTAATTTCACTGGCTTATTGGTTTTCTTATCCTCTGGAACATCCTTTATGAATGGCATTTTGGAAGCCTCTTCCTATAGGTTATTAACTTTGTTGAGAAGTTTTTCAAACATTTTAATAGTGAACCCCTTCAACAAAAAGGCAATAGGCCCATGGATATTCTTTATCAGAATTTCCACAGCATGTTGCTCTTGCAATTGAGGTTTACACTTCATCGAGAGATTTTGCCATCTTAAGATGTAGTCAATCAGAGACTCTCCTGGTTTTTATTTCTCGACTATGAGATCACCAACAGTTACTCTTTGCTGAGCTCCTGAGAATCTCGTTAATAATAGACCCTTGAGCTCTGTGAATATTTTTATTGAATCGTTTGGTAGATCTGCGTACCACTAGAAAGTAATACCAGAGAGACTACTAATAAATTGGCAAAATATTAGAGCATCTGACCCCCCTGTATTGCAACAGCTTGTTCGAAAATGGGCTAGATGTTGTCTCAGGTTTTCTAAGCCACTAAAAAACTTTAAAAGAAGGTTGCACAAAGCCCTTTGGATGAGGAATTTTATCATATTCTTTCGGGTAGGGCCTACCCTTTCGAATAGACATAATTCCTTACGTTTGGGCTAAGGCCTCCCTTACCGGTGTCTCAACCATCTATTTGATATCAATCTGGAGTTGAGATGGAGGAACTGGGAGAACTACAGGCTGAACATGTTGAATTATAGGTTGAACTGAGGGAATTGGTGTTAGTTAAGGAACCTTCAAACTGACCTTTGGTTGTCCACTGTGATTGGCCACTGATTGAACTATAAGTTGTGATGGGTCAGCCTGAGATTATTGAGTCTTCATTAACTGCTCCTACATTTCTTTAAGCTGCAGGGTCATCTCAGCAATCTGTGTTTCTAGAGTTTTAATATATTAGCCATCTTCTCTAATCTTGAAAGATTCATCTGGCCCAAGAGTTGTTGAACTCTCTTCCTTACTAGGATGGGGTTTTGAAGACTCGACATCCTTGGATGAAGCTTGAGTATCAACCATATAAATGTTTCCTCCTGACTCTTCATCTAAAAATAAATAATCTATTTCTGGATCGATGGCTTCAATCGCCTTCTTTTTGAGAATTTCACAGATATCCTGGGCTACCTCGTCGATTGATCTTCCATCAATTTCTTTTGAGTCGATCGATAAATATCTTTAAATTCAAGTACTTGGTTTAATTCTTCTTTTTCCAACTGAGAGAGGATCTGTTCAACTTTCATATCCTCTTCTATAACTGTTTCTGATAATAGCTAGTCCAGCATCTCTTCATCAACATCTGAAACTATCCCTTCCCCTTTGACTACCCTGAGGTCGGTAGTCGTAAGGGTGGCATCCTTGATAGGTTTAGAAATATCTACCACAATTATTGATAAAGGAGTTTGGAGAGTTAAAGTTCCAATATCAATAAGGGTAGAGTCCTTGCTTTTTTGAACAGAGAGCCAGGGGATATCAATTAGTGGTAGGTCAAGTCCATCTTGAATTTGTATCCCTACAAATTTATTTAACTTCTTTGGTATATAATGATTTTCAGGTGACATGGGCCTCTTGCCCTTCACATCAACAGGTAGAAGGTCTTTTAGAATTTCTTTTTATTTGGCTATCACAGGGGCCAACTTTGAAACTCTTGAAGGGGGAACTAGAGGTCTACTGCCGAGAGGATGACTCCTACTAGATACAATTAAGAATATTTCTTCTATCTTTGCAGATGGGAGGTGAGGCACCCAATGGTATCCATCCACTAAGACTAAGGCAATAGGTTGTTTAACAAACTTTTTTTCTTCTCACTGCTGAGGAGTTAGGCTTCTTGCTTCAAACCTTTCTTCTTTCAATATTTCCTTTTCAAGTTTATGTGAGATCACCCCCTTCAGGTGTCTCACATAATATTCTTTAGTCTGACCTGTCTCAGCAACACAGGTGTGGATGATATTCCAGCATCCTTATTCTCAAACTGTGCTTCTCTTTCATAGTTCTTCTCATAGAATAGTCAACCAGGCTAGGTGGAGAGCTAGCAATCAGCAGGACCCTCTCCTCCCATGCAGTAGCTGCGAGGGGGTGAAAATGACTCCCTTTCAGGAGTGGAGAAAAGGCAGCTCTTCAGTAGCCTCAGGCTCAACTAAACTTAAAGCCTTTTTCTCAGCTATCTTTCTGACTTAGTGATTTTTTTCCTCACCCTTCTCAAATAATTCTTCATGGCACTCTTGGTACCAAATAGTGCTCCTGAACTAGAAGACCCTTTCTCAAAATTGAACTTAACCTCAATTTCCTTTTCCTCACTCTGGACTGAGGGTGCAGAAGGTGTAAGGGTAGCACCTGCTGCTAGATCTAATATGGGGGGAAGGTTACTGGTTGCCCCCATAGCTAACTCAACTACCGGGCCATTCTTATCACCCTCAGCGGTGAGGTTGATGATTGTTCCACCATTTACAGACAGCTTTAAAGACTTGAAACCCATTCCAAATTTAATAGTGCTGCTATGGATTAATTCTTCAACTTGCAAGTCACAGGTCAATTGAGAATAACAATTTTCCATCCATTGCAAAGGGTTTGATTATCTGAAATTTGAAAGAAGAAGATTTGAATCAATATTTTGAACTTGAAATTTGACATGAAATTTGCAATATTCTATCTCATAAATCGAATTATAAGAACTATAATCTGATGTATGATGATAAAATATAAAAAAAAACAACTTTAACTTGAAGAAAATTTGAATTTTCATTGTATATGTTTAACTACAAGAGGATGTTGTAGGAAGACATATAGCAACGATGCTCTGGATTTGACTTGAATGGATTTGAATGGATGGAAATTTGATGTTTTGAAAATTGAAAGATTTTCCTTGAGTATTTGAAACTCAATAGGTTGAATTTGATTTTAGCCTGATGGTTAACAAAATTTTCAGGAAAATCAAGAAGTTTTGACTTGACTCTCTTACCCCACTGAGTAGTTTAGGGATAAGATGTCAGAGATTTGATGTGACAGAAAGATTGGATCTTTGAATTTAAAAGTGATCAAATTTACATTGTAAATGTTATACTACAAGAGAATGTTGTAGTAACAGACGTGACAATGAAGATTGAATTTGATTTTAAAGGTATTTTAGAAATTCAAAAATTCAGCAGCATCTCCTCTTATATTTTGAAACTCGAGGTGTTGAATTTGCATTCAATGCAACGGTTTATAAATTTTAGAGAAGAGATAAAGAAAACAACTTGACTATTTTATCCCTGTAAGTGATTCAGGTGAAATGTCAAAAATTGAATTAGCCGGAGGAATTGAAAGTGCATCATGTATATTAAACTGTAACGATCGTTATAGGCAAATATACAACAATGACTATTATAGTTGAATAATTTTGAACTGGATGTTGGAAAAATTCAAGAATTCTGGTAGCATCTCCCCTTATTTTTAAAACTTGAGGTATTGAACTCACGTTCAACAAAAGGTTTATGAAAATTTAAATAAGGAGACACTGAAAGTCGACCTGACTCTTTCATCCCGATGAGTGATTCGAGATTGAAATGTTAAAGGTAAACTTCATTAGAAGGATCAAATTTTTTAAGTTTGAAAATAACTTTTACACTTAATCACATATATTAGATAGTAAGGATTACAATCTTATACATAATGATATTGAGCATAGGTCATTTACAGTTTTAGAAAGATGTAGAATTTGATAAGGATGTTGGAAGTTTTTGGAATTGAGGGACTTCCTATAAGTCATATAACTTAGCATGCTATTGAGCACGCTAAACACGTAAGTTTCTAACATTTATAGAAAAGTTTAGATAGGATTTGGCTTGACTCTTTTGCTTTACCAATTAATTTGGAGGGAAAAATGTCAAAGTTTGACATTGAGGGAGGTTTTTGACACTCACCTCTCTTTTCACATGTCTTAATTGAGTTGCCACACTCACCCAAGGAAGAAATGGGTAGAGGGACCAACGAAAGAAAGGTAGTGAAAACTATTGATGCAACAAAATTTATATCACTATTAAAGATGGAGAGAGAGATAGCTCCCCAATAAGTCTCTATTTTTTATTTTAAGTGAAACTTATATGTAGTTTTGAAAATGTTAATGATCTTTGGGAATAATTTAAAATTGACATTTAAATTAGAATTTTGAAATTGAACATCCATTAGTGATGATATACTACCTTAGAAGGTAGAGATATAATCTCCTAATGGGTTCAAATTTAGAATTACAAATCTAATCCTGAATATTACAGCTAGATTTAGGAGGGAACAACATATGATCCCAAAGGATTAAAATGAAGTTCAGTCAAATTTCTAGCTACGATAATCTGGATAAATTATTGTTGATTTCATATTCAAAATTATATCAATAAATGATATATCATCCCAAAGGAAGAAAATATCATTCATTGTTAATTATTTGAATATGACGATAATAATTGTCATCATTTTTTTTGTTTGATTTCCCAAAGGTAATTAATTAAGGGTTTTAAAGAAATTTGATTTTAAAAAATTAGGTCTGGGTTTTCCAAACCTCCTACAAGCGTAAGCCCTCGTAGTTAATTATATCGTAGGAAGATAGAGATTTTCCTATGAATACTCTCAATTAAAATAGCGATACGAATTTCATTTAGATTGCAAAGATTGATATCAAAGGAAGATGAGGTTTGTAATTTTAAATAAGGAATGGATCAAATTTGAACACTTATTTTTATAGGTCAAAGGAAGAAGGGTAGGAGGCACCTAGGATCCTGAAAATAATTCAGAAGTGCCCCATCCTATCCTAAGTGTTGGGCTCGAATTTGATGGAAAAGGATTTAAGTTTTAAATGATTGATTTTATTAAAAAGTGGGAATTCAATTCCCAGAGATTGAGGTTTTAAGATTAAAAATCTGCCTCAGATCCTAGGTCCAAAGTGGGTACTGAAAATCAGTGACCCGGATCCTAGCTAATGCAATGCAAATTTGGACTTACCCTGGCCTGGATTAGGGAGCCAGCTAAACCACCTAAGCGCTTCAAAACCATGAGTCAGGTCTCTTAAATGAAAGAGTGGTTAGGGACGTTGTTTAAGATTAGTTTGAGGAGAGCGGGGCCGACATCTAGAGTAGATTCCTAATTGGCCCCTTTACATATGTTGGGTGAAATGATTAAGTTAAAAATACAATTAAGAATTAGACTCAATTTTTTAATTTGTATCTAATGCAATGCATGCTAGTTGACTCGAATGCTTAAAATCAAGTATGAAGCAGTTTTAAAATCAGGCTTAAAAATAGGTTTTTCCCTAGAGATTATACAACATCCCCTTGATAGGACTGCACCCTAATAGGTCATGTGGCTTGCCAGAACTCGCAAGTGGAGAGGTGCTTAACAAGGAAAAGAAGTTTTAATATGAATGCATGGAAAACTCCCAGCGATCCAGGCTTACTTCTTAAAAGCATTAGAGTTTCTATCAAAGCCTAAATATTTTAAATTTTGTTTAAGAAGAAATAGTTTAATCGTACTCTCACGAGCCTTCGATCGAATTCCAGGCTAAAATAAAGATCGACATACAATAATCACCAAAAACTATGAAAAGAAGGTAATCCTAATATCATAATCAACATTGAATAATTAATCAAATAATTAAATCAATTAAATTTAAGATTTAAAATGAAAGTCTATGTGGTAGGTGCCACTTAATTATACAACCCCAGGTTTGCTGGAAAAGTAAAGTGGCCGGGTAGCACTAACTACAACCTGGATTCTACTCCTAAGACTCAAGTGACTTTGACATTTGGGATTCTTCTCGTTCTTCACTTCTTCTTCCTCTGGAACTCCTTGGATCGTCGGGTCCGATATCCAAATGAAAAGAACACCCCCCCCCCCCCTTGACATGGGTGTTATCTTTTCTCTTTGGATACTTTGAAAGTATCCTCCCTCCTTTCTTAGGCTTTAAATAGAGGAGGACTCTCCCTTGAGGGATATCCTCTCCTCTTTGGAATCTAAGTAGGATATATATATCCCATTCTCAAGTCACTTAACACATTATAACTCAACATTGAATCAAATTACATTCAAATTTAAAAGAAAAATCTAGACTCGATCCTGCAGGGTTATCCTAATAATAAATAATTATATTTGACATCCAAAGTAGTTAATATTTGAAATTTAAAAATGCTTAATCACAACCACACTTAGACATGCTCTTTTAATTTTAAAGGGGGGCTTAAGCGTTCTGCAACACCTGCAGAAAATATTATCAATTTAAAGTATTATTAATTACCCCTTTAATTTAATTACCCTTTACGAGCATGGCCACTTGCATAAGATTGAATTAGCATAAATCATCCCTAACCTAGGGGTAGATCTAACATGCAATCAATCGCAATATTAAGTGCAGAAATTAAATAAACAATCACATCAACATCAAGCACATAAATCTAACAACCAGCATGCAGTAAAACCATAGAAAACCCGGCACATGCAAGTAGCAGGAAAGTAAACTCTGGCCTAGCCTAAGACTAGGGTTGGTTGTCCTAGCAAATGATTTAAAGTGTGTGAGGTAGACTGTGTGGCTTTGATATGTCCAATGTAGGATAATTGATTGATATTGTTTAATGTTCTGGTTGGTTGAAAGGCTTAAGGGAGATTTTAATTGAAGATTAAGTCTTAATAATTTAAAATTAATTTATAAATTAATTTTAATTATTTATTGGATACCACCTTTGTTGCTCACCGAGGCTGTGAAGTTTATTTCACATTCTTTGGGGCTAATTTAATTGCCTCGTAGGCCTGGGTTATCTAGTGGTACTTAATATGATTAAGTGAATTGATTTGATTAAGATTTAAAAGTTGATTAATTTTTAATTGATGTTAATTAATTGTTGGTTTTAATGTCTTGAATTTATTTAAATTTTCCATGAATCAGTTCGTGCCATTGAGCTCGAGGAATAAAGCCTACTTAGGACACGTAGCCCCACAACCCGGAGTAGTCTAGCCAATAAACCATATTAAAGTGTTTGAATTAGGAATTTTAAAATTTATTTAAATAGTCATTAATCAATTAGAATTAAGTTATATACTCCTTTAAATCCATTCGTGGTATTATGCCACCAGGCTCAAGGAACAAAGCCTCCTTAGGACACGTAGCCTCGCAGCCCGGAGTAGTCCAGTCTAAAAAAATTCATTTCATGAGTGGTTATTTTGTTTTAAGGGGTAGGTTGAGTATTTTAAATATTAATTTGATATTTTTTGGAATTTAAAATCAATTATTAAAATTTAGAATTTTTTGGATTATTTTAATCGTTTAATAAAAGGGATCAAAAGTTAACATTTTAATTAAAAGTGATTTCGAGAAAGTTAGTATTTTTATAAAATACTAGACCTTAATATAATCAGTTAGACTATAAGTACACTGTATTTGGATTTTTCTACATTTTATTATCAAGTTTTGAAGATTTAACTTGATTTTGCCTTAAAGTTTGACCAAAAGTTGACTTTTTTTAATTTGATTGATTTCTGGAATTTTGATAATTTTGATAGATATTAGACCTTAATATGAGTTGAATTCCATTGAGTTTGCTAAATTTGGAGTTTATTTGGATTAGTTATGAATTTTCCAAGTTTTGTATATTTATTGAATTTTTAAAATTATTTAATTAAGGGTGTTTTGATTGTTTTGATCCAAACTCATCTTAAATTGCATGAAATCACTCCCAAAGGTTAGGGATGACCCATTGGAGTGTTTTCAGGTGTTTAGAATTTGGTATTTTTAATATTTTTTAATTATTTCATATAATTAATTATTGATTTTCACTAAAACTTAAATTAAAGTAATTTTAGAAGTCTAGTGATGGGTCTTCTATTTTTCCTAGATATAGAATCAAAGTTTGGTCAGTGTGATATATTGTTTGTAATTTTTGGATTTAAATTTAATTTATTACATTTTTATGAAATTTTTGGGTTATAAAAAGAGTTAAATTTTGATTATTTTAATTTACTGACCTAATGACCTCTAAATCCAATGAAATTTTCACCCAAGGTGTATAATGTAACTAAGTTTCAAGTTCTAAAGTTTCACCTCTATTGGGTGTGTGTACAATTTCTTATATTTATCTAAGTTGGGTAGACCTCTTCCTTAATTATTTTTCGTAGATATCTCTAGTGTTCAAATGGGTTTGCAATTTTGGTCACCTAACCCTGAGACATATCCAAGCATACTACAACAAACAGATAATTTAATTATACTAATTTGGAGAGTTATAAATTTTCAAAGTTGAAGGACCAAAATGGATACATTATTTTAAAAATTCATCCCACAGTAATCCCTCGAGCATCTGGTCCTAGGAAATATGTAGAAGATGCCTAAGGTGCTCAAAAATATTTCACCAAATGTTGGGCTCAATTTGACCAATGGATTGGAAGAAAATTAGGATATTTGGATTTTTAACAGACCCAAATAGCTCTCCTTTTAGTGGCCAAAATACTTTAATTTTATTTTTAATAAATATTAGAATTCAAGCCCTTTCCAATGAGCTCAAGAACACAAAATTTGGTAAAAAATGGATTTTCTGTGAATTTTGGAAGTTCTGGGCATTTAAATAGATTTTTAAATATTTTTTTTAATAACCACCGGTGCTAATCATTGGTAATGATTGGCGCTGAAATGGCGGCGGCACAACATCTAGCGACACGTGGCAACCACGTGGTGCTCATCCAAGCGCCACTTAAACACATCGGATGGAGGATCCGATGGCCCAGAACAAACCGCAGAGAATAGACGGCCTTGATGCGGCCACGTCATTCCGCCGTCTTGAGCCGAGACCCATGTTCAAATCTAGGGTCCGACGTACAATATGGATCGGCCGGCGTGGCTGATTCTGGGATGTCCGATCGTGTTGGAGGTGCGATCATACGACTCTGGTTTAACCAGTATCAAAATAATTCAAATGCCCATATCTTTCAAAATACTCATCCAAATTGGATGAACTTTTAAACATAGGTTTAGGGCAATATAATCTTCCAACACCTAATGTTTGGAGGCTTCAAGTGTTGTAGATTACCTGCAGTTTCAAATTGAAGTTTTAGAGAAAAGTGAGAATATCTTACAATCCTGTGGATGGATTTGATGTTCCTTGGCTTGTTGGAAAGATCTTTGAGTCCTCTACAACTTACTTCAAGGCTCTAAGAAGTTTTGATGGCTAGATAAAATTCTGCACTGCAATTATCCTTTATCTCTCTATTTTTTTTCTCTTCTCAACTTTGGCTCTGAAGATTTTCAACAACCCTTTTAATGGCTAGGTAGGCTTTATTTATAGATGGAAGAGCTGGGGGAGAGCTGGAGTGGGCTGGAGGATGCTGGGATGAAGGATTTTGGATGAGAGAGAGTGATGCCGAAGGGTTGAGTTGAGTTAGCAATCATTCCATCCTTTTAAAGATTTCTTGGCCTTAATTAGAGAGAGAGAGGCTTAGGGTGCTGCCATGTAACCCTATCCAGCCATCAAATGCATGGGAGTTTGGATGTATTAGTAGAATTTGTCTTGTAAGCTCAATGGTTTGACTTTGTTGACTACTTTGACCAATCAACCATATGTGTTGACTGCTTATGTGGCAGTCAAGTGACAAAATCAGTTGGTTGGAGGGGTTTAGAGCAAATGCCAAGCAATGAAATTAGAGTTTAAAGAGGTATATGGAAGTTTTGACCAAGTGTGTTGAGTTGACTTGATCAACTTTCTTTAGGTTTGATTGACCTATGACTAGGGTAGACCTAGGTATGGTTAAGAGTTGATTAAGTGTTTGATTTGGGATAGATGGATTGGGATTCAAAGGAGTTTAGATATGATTTGAATACATTTGGAGTTTGACTCAAGTATAAGAGAACTTAAAGGTTGATTTTGGATGATCTATATCAATTATAATCACTTGAATGATTATATATGATTAGATAACATTTGAGTTTGATATAAAATTGGATTGACCTAGAGCTTTCAAAAATCTAGAATCTAGATTGATCTTAGGATCTAGATTGATCTAAGGTCTAGATAGATCTTAGGATTTAGATTAGTCCTAGTGACCTCATACAAAAATGGTATCATTAAACAAATGCCACCAGAAAAGTTCTACTCATAGTAACTTCAGAAGTCTCTTAATCCATTTCCAGTAATTGACTTCCTCATCATCTTCAGTCAAAGCTTCAGCTTCCAGAGAAGTAACCATTCTCCCAGATGCTTTCATCTTCAGCTCTATGTGGTCTTGTTTGAAATCTGAATAAATATGTATCTACTTGATAAGTTCAGACAATTCTTTGCCAAAAACTTGGTCAAGCTGCACCTCATTCCAACTACCATCTGAAATAAATCTATCTAGAGAAAACCCAACCTCTCCCACACTTCCAACAAATGTTGGCCATCTCTCCAAGCTTCTATCAAGAATCCACAAATCCCTAAGGATATTAATAGAATTTCCATTTGAAACCTTCTACCTTACAATAGGATGTAGATACTTTGCACCATTAACTAGAATTTTCCACTTTGAAGAATGTCCTCTTTTAACTTTGTAATCCCATATATTTTTTCTATATTTTGTAATTAGATTCCTTTTGAGAAGAGAATCGGGCTAGCAAAAAAATTCCAAGAAAACTTGGCACGTAAAGGCCCAACTAATGATGTAGCAGAAAATAATCCACGACCTACCCTATTTTTTTGCTTACACAATACATCCTAGGTAACATAATGAAGCTATTGATTACCATCTTTCTTATGCCAAATAAAGTTCCTACACAATTTATCAAATTCATAGAAAATACTCATAGGAACTAAAGAGTGAGAAGAAATTTGTTTCCCCAAGCACTCAATCTATTCAAGGTCTTCTCCATCAGATGAAAATCAGAAACCATAAGCCTCCTTAAAGCGATTTTCACCTTAAGATAATTCATCTACTTAACCACTTTGAAACCCAACTACTTGGAAATACATGTCTTTCTCTTCCTTCCCACCGATTTTCCAAACAAGATAGTGGATTTCTACAAATTAATGTTCTAACTAGACCACTTGCAATACTTATTGATGATCCCTTTCACCTTCTTAAGACTCCTAAATTTGGCTTCTGAAAAAATAAGGATATCATCAGCATATAAAAGAAGATAAATCTTTTGAGCCTTTGGAGTAATTTTGATCCCAAGTTTCCTTCCTTTGTGAAAAAAAACACTAGATAAAAGTTGGGAACACAAAAATGAATAAATATGGAGACAATGGACATCCCTGTCTAAACCCACTCCTTCCTTCAATCCAATTTGAATATTCTCCATTAATCAAATTGGAAAATTTTGGATCCACAACACATTCCAAAGATTTGAGAACTTCATTGGAAAATTGAAAAGATCTAGTAATTGACTTAAGACCGACCAGCCCATACTATCATACGTTTGTTCCATATCAATCTTAATAGCCATCAAACCTTTTCCAGATTTAGAGATTTTAAACTTATTCAAAACCTCTTGAGCCAAAAAATATGATCAGATAATGAACGACATTTAACAAAAGCTACTTGATCTTTAAAAATGAGTTTAGGAATCACCAAGATCAATCGATTAAGCAACATTCTTACAACAATTTTATAAATAGACAAGCAAAGGCTGATTGGATGATAATTAGAAGGGGCTATTAGATTACTAACTTTTGGAATAAGAACAATAAGAGTTTCTTTCCAAGATGAACACATCTTACCTGTCATGAAAAATAAGCTAATGGCCTTCCATACATCATCACCAATAATTCTCCAATAGAATTTGATGAAAGAATATGTGATTCCATCAATGCTAGGTGATTTAGTACTCCTAAGATGCTTGATCACCTCAATGCACTCCTTCTTTGTAAATTTGGTTGCTAATAGTCTTCTATCAATGTCTTTAAGGATACTCAAGGGAGATGGCCACCCATTGAGAACACAATTCCTCTCTCTCTCTCTATTTATCTTGGAAGAAATTTAGAAAATAGCTTCCATCCCCTCCTAGTCTTCAACCAACACACCATTGATGTCTTTGGCTTGTTTAATCCAATTCCCATTTCTCTTGCATTTGCAAAAGAATGAAAAAATCTAGTATTTGAATCTCTATCTTTCATCCAATTAACTTTAGCCCTTTGTCTCCACCAAGTACTTAACTGAGAAAGCAACAAGTTCAACTCATGAACCTTTGATCTAAGCAAAAGAAGTTTTTCTTATGATAAACTCTTACCACTAGCTTCTTCCTCTTGCAATTCCAACACCTCCTTTTTGAGAGTTTCTTTCAACACATTAAAATTCTAAAATTTAGATCTACTCCAAAAGAATAAATCCTTAAGTGTTCTTTTAAACTTCTTATTCAAAACCTGAACCTCATCACCTCCAGCTTGCTTATTCCACGATCTGAAGATAATAGCAGAAGAAGCATAAAAAGAAGCCCACACGTCTTCATTTTTCAGAATTTTCTTTTGTTGAAAGCCAGCATTGAACATCTTCAAAACTATAGGACAGTGGTCTGATGCCACTCTAGGAAAATGCCTCACAACCGATAAAGGAACAGTATTTAAAGCCAAAGAATTTAATAAACATCTATCCAACCTTTCCAAAATATGAGCTCCACCATTCTTATTATTCCACCAAGTAAATTTAGGCCCCACCACACCAACTTCATGAAAATCATTATTACTCATGAACATTTTCATTTCCTTTGGTCCTTGAGAGAAAACAAAAAATTTTCCCCCTCTTTTATATTCTTAAGACAATATGCAATTAAAGTCTCCACCCATAATCGAAGGAATATCTCAATGAGAATACAATTCTAAGCTATTCCATAAACATCTTCTCATATATACATCCTTGCTACCACACACTATTGAAACCAACCAACTCCTTTGTTATAAATATTAAATTTACCCATAACAAATTGAGACGTTGCTTCCACAATCAAGAATGAAGATAAATGAGATCTCCAACAATCCAAGATACCACTAGACAATTCTTCCAAAGGTAACAAAAGAAATCCCAATCCTCCCCCATTAACTTGTTGAATTCAACCCTGTTGATAGAAGAAATTTTGGTCTCTATAATCCTAACAAAAAGTATATCAAAATCTTTCACAAACTCCCTTAAGTAAATAGAGGCCTCCCTTTTCTTAGCCCCTCTACAATTCCAAAAAGTGATGGAAGACATTTAATCAGATTAAGGGGGAAGGATCCCCGCCCCTATCTTTATAAAATTTCTCACTTATCCTATTGCAAGGAAGAATGTTACTAGAACCTAGAGATTTAAGCTCTTTTTTAAGTTTAACTTTGTCAGAAAAGTCTCCAGCTCTACCAATAATACCAGTAGACTCTTCCTTTCCAACACCCCCTGTACACTTCAAGACAGAACCTTCTTCCTCAACACTAACACCATTAGAGTCACCCACACTACTATCACTTAAAACATTAAACAAATTAATAACAATAGGAATATAATTCATACCAGCCTCCATCTATAATGATTATCCATTCATATCTAACACATCTTAAATGGAAATACCACCTACTAAGTATCCATAAGTTAAACTCCATCATGCCCATCCACAATCGTTAACTTGATATCATCCCTCTCAACACCACAAGGTTCCTTCAATAATGAGACTACTTTTAGTTTTTCAATACCATCTGAATCACCAACGGGCAATACTACCTTAGCCTCATCTCTAATAGGTTTGATCACCTGATATTTAATAGAATTACCAACAATAGAACTTTTGATAGGAATCACACCATACATAGCCCTATCAGCTTCTACAGAACCACCAATAGAAGAGTTAACCATTCTCTTCATAAACAATCTTTTTGAACCTTGAAAAGGTTTCTTTTTCCCACCATAATTAACATGCACCCATGGACCATACTGAAAGTTTATTAGGGATGTTAAGCCCTTGTGAACTAGTCCCGAGGCTAACCAAAAGGGGGGGGGGGGGGGCTGAATTGGTTATTTTAAAAATTCATGAGCAAAAATGATTTAGAAAAATCTTTTTGAATGTTTTAAAATAATTACATTTTCATGATGATGTGCAAATGTTCAACAATAACATAATGATAATTACAATCAGACGATCATCAATAAAAAAATAAATACGGATGATAATAAAAAAGAACACACCAGATTTTATAGTGGTTCGGTCAATATGACCTATGTCTACTCCCCGGAGCCTCCCTCTGGGTATTGCACTAACACTAAGTGACTCTCCTTCTTCTCCCATAGGAAGGTGAGGAAGCCTGTATAAAACTCTTTTCCACCAACCCGGTGAGGCAGAGAACCTGGACTCCTTTTGCTTCCTCCTGAAGCAGGCAGAGAACCTGGACTCCTCTTGCTTCCTCCTAAAGCAGGCAGAGAACCTGGATCTTTTTGTGGATGATCCTACCACAGAGACACCAACAAGACAAGAGACGACGAACAGAGAAGATGACTCAGATCCTTGGTTGGAGCAACCTTTATGAATACCTCACAAACTCCCCCTCACAAGATCCTCTCTCTCTCTCCCAAGCTCTCTCTCTCTCTCTCTCTCCCTCTCTCAAGGTTTTCTCTGGCAAGGAAGGTGGAAAAAGATCTCAACGATTGAACAAAAGAGATATTAAATAGGAGGGCTCAAAAATTGCCCTTAAAATTCAATTTGATGACTATGTTCGTGCAGTACGATCCAATATCATATTGTATAATCAGTTCAGAAATAGTTTCATCTAGTATGAATGCAAACAATTAGTTCACAAATTTTATGAACCTCATACAGTACGGTCCATAGATCATACTGTACTATCCTTTTATTTTTAACTATTCATACGGGACGACCCATGGGATGAACAAAATTGTCTCTGTTCATCATCCCGTACTATACTCTTCGTACAGTACGATTAGTTTATTTTTAGAACATCATCCTGTATGATATAAATATCAACTGGGATGATCAGTACAAAAAATAATAGTTTCATCGTATAATATATGGGACAAACAAAATCTTTTCTGTTCATCATACAGTACGATCAAGTGTAATTAGGAAACCATAATTTAATTGCCTAATTATAGGGGATAATTTTGCCAAGATTTAAAATATTCGTACAGTACGATCGTAATCATACAGTATAATTAGTTCAAAAAAATCAAAATTCAAAACTTACCAAAATAGTTCTGGCGGCTAGGATTTTCATGTTGAAATAAATCATCTAGTATAATATGGATCATACAATATGATTAGTTTATAAACCTAATCATCTGAAATTAGCCGTTAACCTTGGGTTTAAATGGCAGATCATACAGTATGATTGAAAATCATACAGTACGATTTTCTAAAAATATTTAATTTAAGTAAAATTTTTTTTTAACTCTCCCCCTATGTGTGTGCAAGATTACTTAGCTTGGAGATCCATTACATTACACTTGACTCAAGAAAAATGAAAATATACATTGAACCTGAAACAGAAACAGACTGACTCAATCTTGAGCTAGGCTTGAATTATAATTGATCCTGTGAACCTGAAAGGTTAGACACTTAACCAGAAACTAAAAAGTTTGCTATCATCAAAATCATAATCCTTGAATCCAGATTCATAATAATCTCCCCCTTTTTGATGATGACAACCATTTATTAGTAATTCTAAATTCAGTAAATAAATATGGTGAACATTTATGATTTAAAACATTAAATAATTGAACATTAATAATTCAAAAAACTGAACTGAAAATTTACAATGCTTCACAAAATAAACTACTCCCACTTTTGACATCTAAAAAAGAGAAAATACAACCTAAACATAGAAGAAAAAAATAATACAAAAATAACACAAAATATCAGCAAAAGCAAATAGACTAATAGAAAGGGGAATTGCCCAGGACGATGTGACCAACAATAAAAAAGGAAAAAAATAAAGAATGGAGAGGAATGATCAGGGATCCCAAAACATAAAAAAGGCAAAAAAATCAAATCAAATACAAAGAAAAAAATTGAAATGAAAAAAAATAATTTGTTTTTAATCGATCCGCTCTAGTACATCAGAATTTTCCTTAATTTTTAATTCAAAAGCCAATAATAAGAAAATCAACAATGCTAAAATCCAGAAAAAGTTAGAAAATTAACTCTCGTAACTCCTACCTCGGACACCTTACGGGTTCAAATTCCTTTCAAATAAAAGTTTAATTCAGAAGAGAAGAAACTAAATTCGAAAAGAGATCCTTTCATGCCTCATTCTAGAAAAATATATGATAAAATAGTATTACAAAGTAAGGAATCAAAATTATGATTTTTAATCTCAAGTCTTTGAAAATATTAAGTGGCGCATGAAATTTTCTAAGATATTTAAAGATCTGAAAGGGAAGAAAGCTAATTTCTTTGTGGGCTCATTTTGTACCTCTTTTCTAATTTATTTGGCACTCTTTACACATCTTTTGATTTTTGATACACTTTGTGTATCTTTTCAATTTGGCGACATTACGCATCTATTCAGCTTTGGGCTTATTTTGCCCCGCCTTTTTTCAAGCTTGCTTCCTTTCATAATTTCTAAATAATTTCAGTTTTGGAACTACCTTCCCGAAATAAGAGAAGAGAAACTCGCTCTCTTCAGTAAGGAGGGTTAACTTACAGAATAAAATCATAGTTCATATGATAAGTGCAATCACCTGATTAAGAAAAGTATAACAATGATTCAAGCATTGAAACTACTATTCATATGAGGTAGATTACTGTAAGAAGATAAAATAGATCTTTATTTCAAAAGCTCACTTTTTAATTTTGAAGAAGATTTTCATCCAAAAGAAATAATACACCATTAAAGGAGTTAGAGGAAGAGAAATAATCCTCATTGTTTCTTCCCTTTAATAGATTCAGAGGAGTTAATCACTGCTTACAAGCTTCCAAACAAAAATAAGGCAAAACTCTTAGTCAGAAATACATTTATCAGAAGTAGTGAGCAGTGATCTGATTCTGAAAACAATAACTAGTAAATAAATAACAAGAAGAAAAATAAAAATAAATGAAAATCAGCAAATGAAAATCAGTAGGAATAACTAAATTTGATAAGCAAATCAGATAAATGGAAATTAGTAGAAGAAAAAAAGGAAAAGAAATTCTAAAATGAAACACTTTCAGATCAAACAAAAACTAAACAAAAAAATGAAAATCAAAAAATTAAAAAATTAACAATCATTAGATTCAAGCATTTATGTCAATCACACCCAGTCTGGTCCTTAAAATACTGAATGAGTCAAAGGCCAGTAGTTTAGTAAAGATGTCAGCTAGTTGATTTTTAGTTGCTACATGGCGTAGCTCAATATCCCCTTTTTTAACATGGTCCCTAATGAAGTGATGCCTTATGTCAATGTGTTTGATTCTTGAATGTTGGATAGAATTCTTAGAGAAGCAGATGACACTAGTGTTATCACATAGAATTAAAATTGTGCTAACAGATAATCCTAGATCTAGAACTTATTTCTTCAACCAAAGGACTTGGGCCACACAACTTCTTAAGGCAATATACTCAGCTTCAGCAGTGAAAAGTGCTACAAAATTTTATTTTCTACTAGACCAGGAGACTAAAGATTGTCCTATGAATTGGCATATTCCTGAAGTACTCTTTCTATCCACCCTACACCCTACAAAATCAAAATCAGAATATCTAATGATCTCAAAAGAAGTGATATACCTAGGACACCAGATTCCTAAGGTTGGGGTCCCTAAGAGATATCTGAGGATTCTCTTAACTACAGTCAGGTGGGATTCCTTAGGACCAGTTTAAAACCTAACACAAAGATAAACACTAAACATGATATCAGGTTAGCTAGCACTCAGGTAAATCAATGATCCAATTATTCCTGTAAACTTCTTCTAATTAATAGATTTTTCATTTGAATCCTTGTCTAACTGGACACTAGAACTCATGGGAGTGTTTATTAGCTTGGCTTTATCCATTTCATATTTCTTCAAGATGTCCTTAATATATTTTGATTGATTGATAAAAGTTCCATCATCCATTTTCCTTATGCTAAATCCTAAAAAATAGGACAATTCTCCCATCATA
This sequence comes from Dendrobium chrysotoxum, assembly GCA_019925795.1. Classification (NCBI taxonomy): domain Eukaryota; kingdom Viridiplantae; phylum Streptophyta; class Magnoliopsida; order Asparagales; family Orchidaceae; genus Dendrobium; species Dendrobium chrysotoxum. The sequence continues at coordinate 56,563,025 of CM034312.1, forward strand.
CTTATCTCAAACTCCCTACTTACTATTTTAGAAAAATTATCACATAAGTTTTTATCAGAAGATCTAAAAAGTATGTCATCAACATAGATCTGGATAAAGAGTAGATCATCTCTTATCTTTCTAAAAAAAGGGTGGTATCTATGCTCCCCTTAACAAACTCTCTTTCTAGTAGAAATGTGCTAAGCCTCTCATACCAAGCTCTGGGTGCCTTTTTCAATCCATATAAGGCCTTCTTTAATTTGTAAATATGATTTGGATATTGGCAACTCTCAAAACCTGGGGGTTGCTCTACAAATACATCCTCTTTTATTACCCCATTTAAAAGGCACTCTTGACATCCATTTGAAATAGCTTAAATCCCTTATAATAGGCAAATGCTAGTAGTACCCTAATGGCTTCCAATCTAGCTACAGAGGCAAATGTCTCCTCAAAATCAATCCCTTCTATTTGGTTGTACCCCTTAGCTACCAATCTTGCCTTGTTCCTAACCACCACACTAGAATCATTCATCTTATTCTTAAAGATCCATTTGGTTCCCACTATACTTTGATTCTTAGGTCTTTCTACTAACTCCCAAACATTGTTCCTTATAAATTTGTTCAATTACTCTTACATAACTAAGATCCAAAATTCATCAGAAAAGACTTGATTGATGTTGATGGGTTCAGTCATTAAGATAAAGGTAGAATGGTTTACTTCATTCCTAAGTCCATGCCTAGTTCTAACACCTTCAGAATGGTCTCCTAAGATCAGTTCTTTAGGATGACTCGAAGAATACCTCTAATCTCTAGGCAAAGTGTTTTGAGGTTCTACCCATTCCTCCAGATTTATAGTTTCAACTCCTTGGGTAATCTATTCTACCTCTTCTTCTTACTCAACTCTAGACTCCTTTGGATCAGATTCATCAAAAACCACATGAGTAGTCTCCTCCATAACCAATGTCCTCTTATTAAATACTCTAAAGGATTTCCCCACACTAGAATAGCCTAAGAACACTCCTTCATCAGCTTTGGGGTCAAATTTTCCTTAGGATGATTTCCCATTGTTCAGACTGAAAACCTTACAGCAAAAGATATGGAGGTGGGACAGGTTTGGAGTTCTACCCTTAATGATCTCATAGGATGCCTTTTTCAATTTGGATCTAACATTCACCCTATTCAACACTTAACAGGATGTGTTCATTACTTCTGCCCAAAAGTATTTTGGAAGTGAATACTCAGCAAGCATGGCTCTAGCAACTTACACTAAGGTCCTGTTCTTCCGTTCAACTATCCTGTTCTACTGAGGGTTCCTAGGAGCTAAAAAGTTATGGCTAATCCCTTAATCCTCATAGAAGATTCCAAATTTCTCATTTTCAAACTCCCCACCATGATCACTATGGATGGTCAAGATCTCACAACCTAACTTCTTTTGAAACCAAGTGGAGAAAGATTTAAATTCATCAAATGACTCAGACTTATGTCACAGAAATCTAATCCAAGTGAACCTCGAGTAATCATCAATAATCACAAATCTATAGACTTTCCCCCTAAGCTCGCAGTGCTAATGGGTCCAAAGAGATCCATGTGAAGGACTTCTAAAGGTCTAAAGGTGCTGATGTCCTTAATGGAGTGCAAAGAGGATTGGACTAGCTTCCCTAGCTGACAGGCATCACACAGGTGGTCCTTGGTGAACTTAAGCTTGGGGACACCTCTAACTAAGTTCTTTTGGGTGTCTCTTCTAAAGGTTTTCTTGGTGGCATGACATAATCTCCTGTGCCACAACCAAGGCTCATCAGTAATAGTTTTTAAGTAAAATGAAGCAGCACATTCAATATTATTTAAATCAAGCATGTAGACATTATTGATCCTCTTTCCCTGTAAAATAGTGTTGATATTTAAACTTATAATATATGTGTTTGCCAGGAACTTGATGTTGAACCCTTTGTCATAGAGTTGACTGATGCTGAGCAGGTTGTGTTTCAGTCCATCTACAAGAAAAACCTTTTCAATCAAAAGGTTCTTGAAGTTTTTGATTATACCTGCACCTACCACTTTCCTAGTGGTATTGTCTCCAAGAGTGACCTTGTCTCCAGCCCTGGCCTCCAGCTAAATGAATTAATTTACATCTCCAGTCATATGTCTTGAGCATCCGCTATCCAGGTACCACATGCTCTCATGAGGTCTTGTGTGAGAGCACACCTATAAAATCATCAAATGTCAGATTTAGAAACCCAAACTGGTTTGGATTCCTTCTTATGAAAAGAAAAATGCAATACATATGTACTGTGCAATGAAGCATGTAATTTGGGCCTCCACACCCAATATGTACTACGGTGAACAGTGCAGGTGTGAGAGATCTAATGCCAGAAAAAAGGTTAACTAATTTACGTGAGTGATAGTGCTTCTTTCTAGGTTTAAATGATGCATGTTTTAATGATTTTGAATGTGATCCTTCAAGTGATGGAGGTTTATAAAATTGTGCAAATGTAGGAGGTGTTTCATTATTCTTAAATGCACTAATTTTTACACTTAGAAATTCATTTTTTTTAGACTTGCAATTTCAAATTTCAAATAATGCTAATTACTATCTAAATCTGATGTATGAGATTCTAATTCCTTAAATACAGCTTCTAATTCAATATACAATATTTTTAGTGAATCATGCTCGACAATCAATTCATAATACTTTTTGTTTAATTCATCAAACTCATCAAGTAATGAAAGGTGATTGCTATCAAGTGTAGAGTGATCCTTAATCAAAACTTCATGCTCTTTTTCTAAGTTTAAGAATTCCAATTTCAAGCTAGCATGTATTTTCTTAAGTTTCTTATATAATGAATGGAGTTTTTTAGAAACTTCAAGTAATTGATTGTAAGTTAGCTCACATACCTCTTCTTGGTCAAAACGACTAGGATGATCATTCGCCATCAAACACAAGTTTGTAGTCTCCTCCTTGGCTTCAGTCTCATAGGAGTCAGATGCAGAATCTACCCAAAAAGCCTTTTGGATCTTCTTCTTATCCTTCCTGAACTTGGGTTTCTCATCACCCTTCTCCTTGCTTGGGTGAGCCTTAAGTGTAGGAAAATTAGCCTTTATATGTCCAGGCTTCCTGCATTCAAAATAGACTGTATCAAAAGAACCTTTAAATTTCTCCTACTATGACCTTTGTTCCACTTCTAAAAGTTCTTGTATTTCTTCCTTAGAAAGCTTTTGAATTGCCTAGTGATTAAGGTAACATCATCACTATCAGACCCAAAAGTATCAGTATCTATATCATTGGCCTTCAGCACCATAGTTTTCTCTTTCTTTTTCTCATCTGCATCAAGCTGTCTTTGGTTCACCCCTTACTCGTAAGCAATGAGTGACCTAAGTAAGTTATCAATACAATAAGTATTCAAATATTTGGATTCAGTAACTGTAGTTATCTTGGCATTATAAGAAGAAGGAAAACATCTCAGAATTTTATTCACTTTTTTATAATTAGTGAGTTCTTATCCTAAAGCACGTAGAGAGGTGAGAATTTGAGTGAACCTAGTATATATTCAGAAATTAATTCACTAGGTTTCATGCGAAAGAGTTTGTAGCTGTGAAGTAATATGTTCAATCTAGATTACTTAACTTCAGATGTACCTTCATAAGTAATGCATAATCTATCATAGATTTCTTTACCAGCAGTGCAAGTAGAGACACACTTGTAATCCTCTGATTTTAAAGCACACAAAAAATAGTTGTGCTAAATCATGATTATCAAAGGTCTATTTGATAAAAGGATGTTCAGTTTTAATACCATTAACAAGTCTAAAAGGTGCTTTATAACCATCTTTAACAAGCATACACATGTGATAATCAATAGATTGCAAAAAGGTGGACATGCTAGTTTTTTAAAAATGAAAAGGTATGTTATCAAACAAAGCTGGATGAGTAATGGAATAACCTTAAATAGTGTTTCTATTACCAAAGTTAGCCATCGATCAAATTCAAAAGTTTTTCAAAATTAGATTTTATGAATCCCGCTATGATACCACTTGAAAGTTTGTTAGGGATGTTAAGCCCTTATGAACAAGTCTCGAGGCTAACCAAGGGGGGGGGAGGGTGAATTAGTTATTTTAAAAATTCATGAGCAAAAATGATTTAGAAAAATCTTTTTAAATGTTTTAAAATAATTACAGTTTTGCGATGATGTGTAGATGTTAACCAATAATAGAATAATAATCACAATCACATGATCATAAAAAAAAATTAAATACGGAAGATAATCATAAAAAAACACATCATATTTTATAGTGGTTCCGTCAACATAACCTACGTCCACTCCCTGGAGCCTCCCCTTCGGGTATTACACTAACACTAAGTGACTCTCCTTCTACTCCCACAGCAAGGTGGAGAAGCCTATACAAAACTCTTTTCCACCAATCCAATGAGACAGAGAACCTGGGCTCCTTTCGCTTCCTCCTAAAGCAGGCAGAGAACCTGGTTCATCTTATGGATGATCCTACCATAGAGACACCAACAAGATAAAAGATGATGACCAGAGAAGATGACACAGATCCTTGCTTAGAGTAACCTTTATGAACACCTCACAAGATCCTCTCTCTCTCTCTCCCCTAAGCTCTCTCTATCTCAAGGTTCTCTCTAGCAAGGAAGGTGGCAAAATATCTCAACGATTGAATAAAGAGATCTTAAATAGGAGGGCTGAAAAATTGCCCTTAAAATTTAATTTGATGATTCTGTTCATACAGTATAATCCAATATCGTACAGTACGATCAGTTCAGAAATAGTTTCATCCAGTATGAATGTAAATGAATAATTCACAAATTTTACGAATATCGTATAGTACGATCCATAGATCATACTAGATGATCCTCTTATTTTCAACTGTTCGTACGAGATGACCCATGGGATGAGCAAAATCATCTCTATTCATCATCTCGCACTGTACTCTTCGTACAGTACGATTAGTTCATTTTCAGAACATTGTCCTCTACGATATAAATATCATCTAGGTCGATCAGTATAAAAAATCATGGTTTCATTTGGTATGATATATGGGATGAACAAAATCATCTCTGTTCATCATACAATATGATTTACATCATACAGTACGATCAAGTATAATTAGGAAACAATAATTTAATTGCCTGATTATAGGGGGTAATTTTGATAAGATTTAAAATATTAATACAATATGATCGTAATCATATAGTACGATTAGTTTAAAAAAATCAAAATTCAAAACTTACCAAAACAGTCCTGGTGGTTAGGGTTTTCATGTTGAAATAAATCATACAGTACGATATGATCATATAGTATGATTAGTTTATAAACCTAATCATCCAAAATTAGCCATCAACCCTGGGTTTAAATGGTAGATCATACAGTATAATTTTGTAAAAATATTTAATTTAAGTAAAAAAAAAATTAGCTTTCCTCCTGTGTGTGTGTAAGGTTACTTAGCTTGGAGATCCTTTACATTACACTTAACTCAAGAAAAATAAAAAAGTACATTGAACCTGAAACATAAACAGGCTGACTCGATCTTGAGCTAGCTTGAATTGCAATTGATCCTATAAACCTGAAAGGTTATACACTCAATTAGAAACAAAAAGGTTTGCTATCATCAAAATCATAGTCCTTGAATCCAGATTCGCAACACATACGATTTATCCATATCATCTTCAAAAGAGATAGAACCTTCATTATTCGATACTACTAGATTAGCTTTAGTGGAATCAAAGGGAACTTTGTCCTCAGAAGGTTTATCATCCACCGAAGCCTTTACTAGATAATCTTTATTTAGATGACCCATTTTCCCACATTTGAAGCAAAAAGTAGAAATGTTTTCATATTTAAATCATTGGAAAAATAGGCCAGACAAACCATCCACCCAAACTCCAAAAGAAAGTTATTTATCAAATATAATGCGAACACATACCCTTGGATATTCTCTCCTTCCCCATTGAAACATGGTTGCATCAATCATTAAAGGAATTCCAACCATGGAAGCAATTCTTGTAGCATTTGTCTTATCCCAACATTGTAGAGATAAATGAGGCATTCTTACTCAAATAGGAGATGATAATACCTTCAATGATGTAGGTGAAAAGGCAGGAGACCATCTATCAAGACCTATAATGTGGCTATTTACATACCATGGACCTCCCGTTAGAATAGATTCCATAGCTTCAGCTGATTGAAATGAACACAAAACATAACCTAATCCGAGGATAGTAAGGTGAAATTGTCCAAATTGGGTCCACTGCCGACATAACTCATTAGCAATAAAATGAATAGGTATATCTTGACCAAAGACTTTAACAACCACTAAAAATTGTAATTTTTTAGTATTAGCAATCTCATTCGCAACATGTAATTTCACAGCTAATCCATCTTCAAAAATGCAAGATTCCTCCATAGCAAAATCAACTTTGATGTTAGGATGTTTGGACCAAGCTTTAATAGCAACCTTATCAACATTAGTCATCTCTTCACCCACAGCTGTACTAAGATTTTATGATGTAACATTACTAATCTCAGCAAATTTAGAAGCTTTCACAGAATATTCCCAATTCATAGGATTATTATTATCCTCCTCAGTAGCAACCATATCTAATTTGGAATTCAAATTTCCAAACCTATTAACAAAAATATTCATTCTCATAGAAGAAGAATCTTCATTATAAATTTTGGGAATATTTATTCTATCAGAAGAGCGAGAGGTCTTAAAATTCATATCAACTGTAATCAATTTTCTTTACCAAGAACTGGAGAAACCTTCTTCTTTCAACAAGAGTGGGTTCCTTTATAACAAAAGGAGTTTCCTTCAAAAATCTGCTATCTCAATGAGATGTTCCAAACTCATCAGAAACTAAGGCCAGATGATGTTTCGATCCACCAAATTTAGCATTAAACTAAGACGAAGTGGCTGTAGAAGATTCCACACCACCACCAGATGGTCGGCGACCAGCTACTTCCATGCCTAAAAACTCTACCAAAATGGTGAAGAAGGGAAATTTAAAAAAAAGGGTGTTTCTCTCTCTAGAAAATGGGTGTTCAATGTAGGTAAACCCTATAGGATCTTTAATAAGAGGACCTTAGTTATAGAGGAGTCCACCCATATTATTTTTGATGAACTTGATAAAACAATTGAATCGAGGTTAGAAGAAGATGAAGAACTAGAGGTTGCTCAAGGAGTGGAGTCTATTGACCTAGGTGATAGAGAAGAACCGTAGGATCCATTGCCATGAGAATGGAGATACTCATCTAGTCATCCTAGGGATCCTTCTTTAGAAGTTAGAGCTAGGTATGGACTTAAGAAAGATGTTAGTCATTCATTATTCATCTCTATGGTAGAACCCATAAATACAGACTAAGCCTTATCTGATGAATTCTTGATCCTAGCTATATAAGAAGAGTTAAACTAATTTGTTAGGAATGATGTAAGGGAGTTTGTTAGCAGTCCTAAGGACTATATTATAGTAGGTATCGAGTGGGTATTCAAAAATAAGATGAATGATTCTAGAGTAATGGTTATAAATACAACTAAGTTAGTGGCTAAGGGGTATAATCAAATTGAAGGTTTCAATTTTGAAGAGACATTTTCCACTGTAGCTAAACAAGAAGCCATTAGAGTTTTATTAGCTTTTGCTTTCTATAGAGCCTTCAAATTATATAAGATGGATATTAAAAATGACTTTCTAATTGGACTTATTAAGGAAGATGTATATATAGATCAACCCCCCAAATTTAAAAATTCCTTTTCTCCCAACCATGTGTATAAACTAAAAAAAGCCTTATATGGGTTGAAGCAAGCACCTAGGGCTTGCAATGAAAAGCTTATTACATTTCTTTTAAATAGATCCTTTATTAATGGAAGTATATATATATATCACCCTATTCCTAAAAAAAAAAATAGATGATATACACATTATTCAAATATATGTAGATGATATATTATTTGGATTAATAAATGAACATCTTTGTAATAACTTTTTAGAAACCATGACTTTCTTAGATCTAGGGTGAAGCAAAGGGATGATGGTACATTTCTTAGTGAGACTAAGTATATTAAGTAAATTTTAATGAAATTTAATATAGAAGGTGCTAAAGAAATAAACACTCTAATGAGCTCAACCATTTAAATATATAAGGATGTAAGTGGAAAATCAGTAAATAAAAAAAAGTTTAGGGAGATTATTGGATCACTCTTATATTTGACTAATAACAGACCAGATATAATATTCAGCGCTTATCAATGTGCTAGATTTTAAGTTGATCCCAAAGAATCCCATATGAACTATAGTTAAGAGAATTCTTAGATACCGTATGGGTACCCAAAACTTAGGTATCTGGTATTCTAGGCACAACACTTCTTTTAAAATAATAGGGTATTTAGACTCAGACTTTACAGGGTATAGAATAGATAAAAAAGTACTTCTAGAATCTTTAAATTCATAGGGCAATCATTAGTTTGTTAGTCCAGTAGGAAGCAAACCTTAGTAGCTCTATCCACCATTGAGGTAGAATATATAGCTATAGGAAGTTGTGTTGGCCAAGTTTTATGGCTAAAAAAATAAATCTTGGACCCTAGACTTTCTATAGGAACCATTTGAATCATGTGTGATAATACTAGAGCTATATACCTTTCTAAAAGTCTATTAGTGCTCTTGAACAAAGCATATAGACATTAGACATAATTTCTTTCGAGATTATGTAACCAAGGGATATATAGAATAGCATCATGTAGCTACTAAAAATTAACTAGTAGAATTTTTTATAAAAACTCTTAGCCATGAGAATTTTAATACACTTAAGATTAGACTAGGTGTTATTGATACTAATGCTTAAAGATAATGTGGTAAGAATATAAAAATGATATGTGTTTATTTGCTTATGTTATTTGTTTCCTTTATTGATTGTTTGTATTTGGTTATTTTTATTCATAACTTGATTGTATGTGTGTTTATTTATAAAATTTACTCTTGGTATTTTCCCTGATCATCACATAAAAACCAAAATTTACTCACATCATACTACACGATTCATATTATACTATATGTCATAACAAATCCTCATGTCACTAGTATATAGTCCACCCAATGGCTCTGATTGAGTCACTTATTGGTGATTATATCATACGAACACTAATATCATGCTATACAATACATATGACACACAACATTGGATAAATTGATTTAGCCCGTATGATATTTATGAACCTATAATATTATACGAACACCTATTTATACTATATGATTGATTAGTCAAAGATCATAGCATGACTCCTTGGGATGATCAATTAATAAAGATCGTATAGTATGATTTTGTTTATAATGTACTATTTGACCAAACATTTTAACTGATTGGACTGGACAAATTATCTTCTTATGGTCATACTATGCAATACATATCGTATTGTATGATTTACCTGAAATCTATTTAAGGAGACAAAATTTAAGCTTTTTAGTCACACCTTTCATCCTTCTTAATCTTCACCACTTCACTCTGAAGTCCTTCTTTTCAAATGAACAAAGAAAAATATTCTAGGGCTATTATAGGCAGCTCTTCTAAACATCCTATAGATCTTTAATTTCATGAAGCTATCAATGAACAAGCTATCCATAATTACAAGGCTGTAGGATAACTCCATTAAAAGTTATCAATTAGGAAGTTCTTAACTTTTGGTATTGAACCTCTTTACTGGCACAACACTCCCATTTACCCTGACCTTAGAATTCCCTTTCAATTCTGAATTACTTTTTGAGTTCTTTGCTAGCCTTATAGTTAATAGTGAGGGCATAACACTTTAATCTTTTATTTGTAGAAGACCTATAGAGATTCCCTATAAAGATTATGATCAAATCCAACAATTTTCTACTACTGGCCTCAATGCTCACTTATTGGCCTTAGACCCTGACTATAATTTGACTTAAGAAAACATTACCATTAGGGATTCTCCACTAAATAATCATGCTCCTTTAGCCTGCACCCTTGTTCAAGATGCACATATAATTAGTCATATCATTCAAAACACAATCATTCCTTAAGCAAGAGATAGGTTCAACATCACATATCCCTCATAACATATTTCATTATGTCTAAAATTAACTTCAATGAAGTAGACTATATTATCTACTGCATTAAAAACTTGACAAATAAGAGAGATCCCAAGAATAAATACAAGCAAAACCTAGCACAAGGGCACCACATGATAAGTGTAAATAATGTGTTATTTTATGTGTTACATTTTTAGTGAAAATGTGTTGTTTTAATTATATTGTGCAAAAAAATAAATAAATAAAAAAAGTCATAAAAATTCTAAGTTTCATATAGCACCATGATGTTTGAATTAATAATGCCACAGAGCCATCGAAGACACTGTCGGAGCTCCAAAATATCAACCTTATAGCACCGAATTCTCTGTTAAATAGCATCGTGGTAGTCAAATTTAAACTTCATAGCCCCAAGTGTTCTGTTATCTGTCATTGTAGCTTCATAATCAATAGCATCTAGGCCCCCAAATTGTCCTTTCGGTGCTGCAACATCTGAAAGTTAGCAACACCATGATGTAGCAGTGTTAACTTCCCAAGGACATTGCCTATCAGTGAAGCAACATGACTATTCACTAAGTAACTGATCTACATCAGCAAGCATCACAGTAAAATAAGAAAAATAGTATAGTGGTATTAGTTCATTTGTTGGGCATAGTAGCACTGATCTTTATAGCAGCACAATGCCAGATGCCTATTTGTATTTTCCTATAAATAGTTGTGTTTTGTTTGTAAGAGACTTTAGTCACTTAGATAATTTCAGTATAACTTAGAGTGCTTCTTTGAATTTTCTTTATGGTGACAACTAAGAGAATTTAGAGAAGTATTTGATACCAACATTAGAGTGTTAAGTTTATATTTATGGAAGCAATTCTATAAATAAAAAGGAGTGTAGAGGAGATCCATTGAACCAAACTTGTGATATCTATCTCTTATATTTCATTCTATCATGCAATTAATGAAATTAAGTTTGCTTGATCTTTTCTCTATGTTTGGCTAAATTCTTAGTTTTTGATTGATGAAGTAAGTATTATATAAAGTACTAATGAGTTCTCATATTCCTTAAAAGATTAAAAAGATGTTTTCAATATTTCCAGATCTTCATTTAATATACATAGTGGCTATATGTGTAGTTAAAATTATATGTAATGTCAATGGAGGGAAGCAAGCATAACAAAGAATATTGAATTTTTTTTAATCAGGAATACTGAATTAGTATGCATTATACCTAGGATTGTGGCTTGAAATTTACCATATTCTTAAGGATATGAAATAATCATAGGAAGTTGATAGAAATCCATTGTTCTTATAAGCTTGACAGAGATCTAAGGAAGCATATGCTTTAAATAACATCATAATTAAAAGAGATTCATTAGGAAAATAATGTTATTTACATTCATCATTCCAAAACAATATATCCATATAGTGTATTAATTATATCTATCTAAATTTTTTTAAGTGGTTGAATCTATATAATTTTTATTTTTTATTGAATAGGATAATTATTGCAATTTTATTAGAGAGTACTAGTATTTGTAAATGAGCATATCTTTCTTGTGAGATTGATACTCTACTCTATCCCTATATTACTTAATTCGGCCCATATACTTGCGTATATTAAATGGGATTTTTTAATTTTTATATATCAAAGAAAATATAAGCATTGCTAGGGATTGATGGAGCCATAATTCATTTTATAATTCTATAGGTTACTCCACCACCAAGTTTTTGGCATCGCTTGTCGGGGATTTATTTTGCTCTTTACAAATCTTTTACTATATTATTGAATTAATTATATAGTTAATTCTTCTTACTTTTTGTTTTCTTTTATGATTTTATTTTATTTTATTTTACTTTGATTATTTTTTGTGGCATGCTTTATAACCTTAGAAAGGAATTGTTGACATTTGATCATGAAATTAAGAGAACCCTTTCTAAAATTTGGAAAATAAAAAAGATGTTGAAAATGATTGAACTGAGGTAGAGCAAAATCATTCTAGACCTCTTAAGGATTATGCGAACCCTCTAGTAGACGAAAGTCAATATAGTATAAATATATCTACAGTCTAAGCTAATGATTTTGAATTAAAACCAGCAATCATTCAAATGGTTCAAAATTCTCAGTTTGGAGAAACTCTTATAGAGGATCCAAATTTACATTTATCCAATTTCTTAGAAATATATGAAATGTTAAGTACAATGGTGTTAGTGATGATGCTATTAGACATAGATTGTTTACCTTTTCTCCAAGGGATAAAGAAAAAATGTTGTTGAATTTTTAATCCCCAACATCTATAATTACTTAGATAGAATTGGCCCATAAATTTCTCGATAAATATTTTTCACCTTCAAAAATTACAAAATATAGAAATGACATAAATTCTTTTACTCAGTTAGAAGGAGAATCCATTTATGAGAGTTGGAAAATATTTAAGGAAATGCTTAGAAAATGTTCATACCATGCATTACTTGATTAACTGATTATTCAATCATTTTATAATGGATTAGTATGATCTTTTAGAGCTATAATCGATGCTATAGCTAGAGGATCATTAATGTCTAAGCCCTTTGAGGAAGCTTATGAATTAATAGAAGAGGTGAATACTAATAATTTTCAGTGGCCTACTGATAGGTTAAATCTTAAAAAAAGTAGATAGAATTTATGAATCAGATGCTTTATCAATTTTGACTGCACAAGTTGCAGCAATTTCAAAATAGTTGAATGTTATAGGAATAAATTTTGATATAGGAACTGAGATCTCAGGGTATTAAAATTTAAAAAAAATAATAATATCCAAGGGATTAAACACATTAATGTAATTGGAATCCAAAATAATCCGTATCAAATTCATAATCCTGGTTGGAAGAATCATCCTAATTTTAATTGGTCAAATAATATGGTGGTAGTAATCAATGGAATCATGGACAGAATAATCAAGGATTAAGTTGGAGAACATCTCAATGACCTGCTATTAATCTTATTCTTATAAATCCTCTAGGATGTAATCAAGGAAATTAATTTAGAAATACAAAAATAACATTCGAAGATGTACTTATGTAGTCAGGAACTTAATTATAAAATCAAGCTACTTCTATTAAAAATTTAAAAACCCAACTAAGTCAACTTTCACATTTTAGAGTATGAATTTAATACTTGCCAAAACGTTTAATTATTTGATTATAGAAAGAAGTTTCGCCATGGAAAAATCAGATCTGGATGGATTGACCCTTACACTATTATCAAAGTATATCTTAATGGTGCCATTAGCATTCAAGATAAGAAAGCTTTTCACATTTTCAAGGTTAATGGGCATTGATTAAGACCATGTGGAGTAGATGAGTATGGAAATGTCGAATTTGGATGAATAAAGGATGTGTGTTTGAATCTTGATTGTACTTCATATACTTTAGAAGAAATGCACTATTGTGAGTAATTACTATAAGGAGTTGGATCATGACTTATTGGTTTGTCTTGTGAACTTGATGTGCTATATATGGTGCGCAGTACACTAGTCATCATGTAACCAATTTTATGTTTTGTTATGTTAATAGATGTTTTATACACCTTTTATCATTTATATGAAAGTATGTGTAGTGTTAACTATTATTTGTATTCATGTATTTACATTTCATTGAAATTCCCTTCATGTTTAATATAATTACTTTTGTATTATGATTAATTAATTAACCTTATTAAAAATGATAACTAAAAATTATGTAAAATTAGGATAATAATAAAACCCAAGATCATAGTTTTAATGTAAAAGTTCGATAAGGATGTTAAACCTTAGTGGAATTGTCCCTAAGCACACCAAGAGGGGGTGAATTGGTGAATTTAAAACAAAAACTAATTGCTTACTTCAATAATAAAAGATGATATTATTGGATTTTTTTAGTATTTGGACAAACAAGTAACAATTATCAATTAACATGGAAGCAAACAAATTTACCAAAACATCAAAATAATAATGATGATATTCTAATCGGTAGAATAAAGCATTGATCACATTTTTCACCAAGCAGTTATCATAGAATTAAAATACAAAAGAGTAAAAATGCGAGAATAAAAAAAAATCCAAACAAACACATCAGAGATTTATAGTGGTTCGGTCAAACAATGACCTACATCCACTACCTAAAGTCCTCCACTTGGAGTATTACATTATCACTATAGTGTCTCTCCTTTTGGCCCCATAGCAAGGCAAAAAATACCTTACACAAATCACTTCCCCCAAACTAGGTGCAGTGGAGAGCCATAAGCTTATCACTCTCCTGGTGATGGTAGTAGACCTTCAATCATTTTTCTCACTCTTGGAGAAGGTAGAGAACCTTGAACTCCTTTCTTACCCTCCTAGTGATGGCAGAAAACCACCAACTCCTTTCTCCCCCTCCTGGTTATGGAAGAAAATAATGAACTCCTTTCTCACCCTCCTGGTGATTATAGAGAACCACATCCTTGAGCTGAAGACTTTCTTCCCACAGCTACGCAAGAAACCTAGATAGACACTTGGAGGAATAAGGTAAGACACTTGCTTGGAGCAATCGTGTGAACCCCTCACACTACTTCTCCATCACACACAAGTACTCGCTCTTCTTCTCAAAGCTCTCCTATATCTTCTTCTCAAAGCTCCCTCTCAAGAACACTCAGTAGCCAAAGACTTGAAACAAGTCCAATGAGAGATATTAAATACAAGGCATCACAAGAAGCCCTAAAATTTAATTTTCTAACTCTGATCATATAATACGATCATGGATCATCCAGTATTATTAGTTTAAAGTACTCCAGTTAGTATTGTATGAAGAGTTAGATGTTATACAATTAGTTCAAAGAATTGAGCTAATTGTCTAGGATGATTTAAATCATCATCTAGTATGATTAGATCAAATGACTTGGAATATCATCCCGTATGATTGGAGATGATAAATTATTATCCCATACAAGAATTGGGTCATATAATATGATTAGTCTAATTTCCTTGTACGATAGGTCTGGATCAATTAATCCAAAAGAATCCCCTAATCACAGGATTGATCTAGGCAAGATTTAATTACATTGTACCGTACGATACCTATCATACAATAGATTTACACAAAATTTGAATTTCAAAATGTTGCATATATTGTGATTTACGATCAGGATCTTAACTTCAATTGATCGTCCTGTATGACCTTCATCATGCAGTATGAATAGTTCAACTTATATTAATTATCATAATTAGCTATTTTAATAATTTTCTGATTAGTTGGTCATACAACACAATTAGTGTAGAAAATTCAACTTTTGATATTATCACTAACTCCCTTGAGTGTGTGTGTCCATGGTCACTAAGCTAGTATACACCAAATACATGATTTGACTCAAGAAAAGTAAAACTAGAGAAGATTTGAAAATATAGACATTTCATGACATACCTAACCCTAGTCTACAAAATCTTGAGATGTCAAACTTGCAAGTGTATAGTGGATATAAAATGTTAGTGTATAGAGAAATATATATTCAATAATATTAATAATAGGAGATAGCATAGTAAGGAATCCAATAATATTTATTATCATCAAAATCACTAGACTTGAGTCTAGATTTGTAACAAAGTAAACACTACTTATACTTCATAGTAGAAAAGAAATAAATAATTATCTAACCTATATCATTTAAATTATTATTTTAATTTGAAATTATATGTTATACTTTTATTTATTAAATTTTGAAATAAAGAGGAATAATTATAATTAAAGATTTGATATGAGTAGATTAAATTAGAATATGATTTCAATCATATATTTAAATTCATAAAGCATAAAATAAGAAAACTAGTACAAATGATGGTGAACTAATAAAGTTTCAATTTTAACTACTAACATATATAATCATTAAACTATATTTCACTTTAAAATTTAAAAAAATAGCAAATAAATCTATAACTTGTAAATTCAAATTAAGCAATAATAAGGATAACTAATTAGTATAATTATTAGTATCTTTTCTAAACTAGAATCATAATCTTGTTCATTTTATTTACTTCTAGACTATGATATATTATCTTATATTTTAGTAATTTTAAATTATTAGTTTTTTACTTTTGTTAATTATTTAATCAGAATTACCATATTTTGTTTGCTTGAGGACTAGCAAGAGTTTAAGTTAGGGAGAATTTGATAAGTGCAAATAATGTATTTTTTATGTGTTATATTTTTAGTGAAAATGCGTTATTTTAGTTGTATAATGCAGGAAAAAATATAGAATAGGCATAAAATTCTAAGTTCCATGTAGTGCCACTGCCTTAGAATAAATAACACCATAGAGCTATCAAAGAAACCACCAGAACACCAGAATATCAACTTTGCAGCACCGACTTCTCTATCAGACAGTAATGTGGCAGTCAAATATCAACTTTGTAGTGTAGAGTATTTTGTTGTTCAGCGTTATAACATCATAATCAATAACTCCTAAGCACCCAAAATGCACTTCCGATGCCGAAGCTTCCAAAAATTAGTAGTACCAAGGCTTAGTTGTTGTAACTTCCCAAGGACATGGCATATCAGCAAAGCAACGTGACCGTTCACTAAGTAACTGATCCGTAACAGCCAGCACCACAGTGGAACAAGAAAAATAGTGCAGCAATGTTAGTTCATTTGTTTAGAGTAGTGGCACCAATCTTTATAGTGTTGTAGCATTAGATGCCTTTTTATGTTTTTTTATAAATAGTTATTGTGTTATGATTGTAAGGGAGTTTAGTCACTTAGAAAATTTTAGTACAATTCAAAGTGCTTCTCTAAATTTCCCATAGGGTGACAATAAGGGAATTTAGAGAAGTACTTAAAACCATTATTAGTGTTTGGGTTATGTTTGTGGAAGCAATTCTATAAGTAAAAAAGAAGGAGTGTAGAGGAGATCCATTGAACCTATCTAATGATATCTATCTCTTATATTTTCTTTTTATCATGCTAGTAATAAAAATGAGTTTCCGTCAACTTTTCTCCATGTTTGGCAAAATTCTCTAGTTTTTTATTGATGAAATAAGTATTATATGAAGTACTAATGAGTTCTCGTATTCTTAAGATATTAAAAAAATGTTTTTAATATTACCAGATCCTTATTTAGTGCTTATAGTGGCTATACGTGTGGTTAAAATTAGGTATAATGTTGGGCCTCAATGGAGGGAAGCAATCATAACAAGGAATATTGAATTAGTATCCATCACGCCTAGGCATAAAGTTTGAAATGTACTAAATTCTTAAGGAGATGATATAACTATAGGAAGTTTATATGAATTCTTTATTCCTATAAGCTTGATAGAGATCTAGGGATATAGATGCTCTGAATAGCATCGCAATTAAAAGAGATTCATTAAGAAAAATATGTTATTTTATATTCATCAATCTAAAATATTTTATCCATATTATGTATTAATTATCTTTATCTAATTTATTTAAGTGATTGAATCTTCATAACCTTTATTTTTATTGATTAGGATAATTATTATAATTTTAGTAGACAGTACTAGTGTTTGCAAGTGAGCATATGTTCCTCGTGAGATCGATGCACTACTCTGTCACTATATTACTTGTTTCAGCATGTATACTTGCATATATTAAGTGGAGATTTTATAATTTTTATGTATCAAAGAAAACCCAAACATTGCTAGGGATTGATAAAGCCCTAATTTATTTCATAATTCTATAGGTTACTCCACTGTCTCCATCAAAATATAAGCTATAATATCTTATACCATCAGATCACCTCTTAGTCTTCTACTCCAACAACTATTTTTATGTGCTCCATAGTAATAGATGCCGCCATGGACATTATGTGCTGGATCTAAAGCTAGTAGAGGTAGGGGGAGTTCCAGCACATTACTGAGCACCCGCTCCTACTCACCACTCATAGAACTTTGACTCCATAGTGGAGCCACTAGATTGCCTAGAGATGTAATCTGCTACACTGTACCATGAGTCTACTCAGTATTAGGTGTGTCTTCACCAATAGCACAAGCTACAAAAGCAGTAACACTAGGTGATCCATTAGATGTATCAACAGCAGCACTACCTACTCTAGAGCACCCCCAGTAGATCCAATAATAATGCGAGGAAGAGTGAGCCTAGTTTAGTAACCTATTTTTCTAGACGCCACCACTACCACCTAATATGGTCTATTTGACTTCTGAGTGATATGTGTTGTGTGGTAGTTATCCTTTTATGTTGTTTTATCTTTTATTATCTTTTACCTTTATCAGGTTGAATTTATTTTTTCTCCTTTTTGATGATATCAAAAGGGGGAATAGAATATTGGTAAAATGTATCTTTATTATATTTATTTTAAATTTTTTATATAATTGCTCTTGTGCTTATTATGTTTTATATAATTAAAAATTATTAAAAAAAAATAAAAGAAGCTCTCCATATTTTTACAAAATTTAGTCAGAAAGGGGTTGATTATGAGAAAATATAATTAACTTAAAAATTCAACCAATAATATTTGCCATCATAAAAAATGGGGGAGATTGTTGCAATTCTGAATCCCTAGCTTATGATTTTTATGAAAACAAATATTATTAGATTTCTACTTTGTTTCTCCTGATATTATTATTGGATGTTTATTTTGTGTGCATGAACATTTTAGGTACATCATACACCATGCAAAAGGATCGACTCAAAACTGGATAGAATATGTTTAATATTTTTATAAGAGTCTGTATTTTGATTTATTTATTTTCTATATTTCTTGAGTCAAAAGTCCTATAAAAGGTGTATGCCAGCTTATCAATTATGCACACACACTCCGGGTAGGAAAATTTAGTGTTTCAATGTCTATGAAGATCATCCGATATGATCTAGATTATTCTATAAGATTTGAGTAAAATAAGGATTAATTAAAATATGTTATTAAGCTAATCTAAATTTATACTAATTATATTATATAATCCAAATCATATAGGATGATCAGTAGAACCTCAAAAACCCTATCGCCAATAAAAAAATTAGGCAATACTTTAAAATTCAAAAAATAAACTAATTATATAGTATGATTACTATCATAATGTATGATGTCATTCAATCTTTCCTAATCTAATCCTATAATTAGGCAATCAAATTAGGATTAATTTATATTTCATATCATGCTATATAATGACCTGCTTTATAAAGTACAACCAGATTTGATCCCAAGATGATATTTAATTGCCAACAATCATATTGGATGAAATCTTATTTGATCAAACTAAACATACTGTACAACCATTAAAATCGTATGGGACTACTAGTTTAAGTATTTTACTAATCATACAGACCTTTATTCATCATACAATACTAACATAATGAATTGAACTAATCACTAAATATGATCATCTATTATACTATATGATCTAAAGTGAAATAATTAAAAATTTAGGGGTTTTTTGATCCCTCGTATTTAAGCTATTTCATTAGACTTTAAAAAAGTCTTTGGCTATTGAGATATTTTCATTAAGAGTGCTTTGAGAAGTTGACTTCTTCAGAAAAATTGAAGTTTGGAGAGGGAGAAAGAGAAGTGTGTGAGGGAAAAGTAGTGTGAGGGGATTCCATGTTGTTTCTCCACACAAGCTTCTATGTTAGTTCCTCTATGTGTCATCATTAATCTTTAGGATTGCTCTGGGAAGATAGACTTGAAGGCTAAAGGTCAAAATATTTTCTACCTCTTCAGGAGGGCGAAAAGGATTCTTGGTTCTCTGCCTCACCAGAAGGGTGAAAAGGATTTTGGTACTCTACCGCACTAGGTTGGTGGAAGAGATTATGTAAGAGTTTCTCTACCTTACTATGGGGGCTAAAGGAGTGTCACTAAAAGGTTTAGTGCAATACCTAGAGTGGAGGACTCCAATGAGTGAACGTAGTTCAAGGTCTGATCGAATCACTATAAATTTAGTGTGCTTGTTCTAATTTTCTTTCCACATTTTAGTTTCCTGCATTTTAATTTTCCCAGCATGTTATTTTCTTACAAGCATTTGTTGAGATGGTTTATCTGTACTTTGATTTGAAATTTATTGGAAAAAATAAAAGAAATTAAAATATATCTTCACATTTATTTTCTATAAAAATTAAAAAGAGGAAAATTATTTTTTTATAAATTTCTTCAACTAAAGTTTGTGTAATTCATTTTGAGATTTCAAAAGAATTTTTTGAGAGAAATTTTTAAAACACCACTTGCCCATCCCCATCCCCCCCCACCCCCCCTCCCTCCCCTCCCCACCCCTTCCATCTTGGTTTGCCTTGGGCAGTTTAAGTAGTTTAACAACCCATCATTAAACTTTTAAAATCATCATCTGAGAATGTGATCCCTAAATTTTCTTTGAAATATTGAGCCTCTTTAGAATGCATTGATGCTAACTGAGCCATATAGATCTTTAGATTGAGTAAAGATTTAATCAAAGCCTCTCTCGTGTCTTTAGAAAGAACGAAGGCATCCTAAATACTCTATTTAATAGGTAATTTTCTGACATGCGCTAACACATTATAATCCAATTTTGGAATATTTTAATTATCTACATTTAAATCTGGTTGAACTAGTGTTGAAGTTTTCAGATCATCAGCAAGTTGCTTTTCTTTGTTAGCTATAGATGTTGATGGTGGTAGTACCTAACCATTACACAGATTTACTTGAACTCTCTTTTGAAGAGGAAATAATGGATTTTTCAATTCTGAGTAATCATTAACTTTTAAAACTTCATCTAATAAATTGTCAAAATTTGATATCCCAATTCTATGTAATTACAATCAACCTAAATATCATTGATAGGAAAATCACTATTAGAGAAGTACTGAAGAGATTATTTCAACTCATCTAAATTTAATTTTGGCTCTATAGATTTTTTTTCTGTTGTAGTGTTTACATTACCATTTATTTCATCATCAACATATATAGATAAGATATACACTGAATATTTCTTTATTGCTTTCTTAGCCACTTGGGGATAAAAAGAAATCATATAATGTATGGGGTATAAGAGCTTTTGCTTTACCATTGAAAGAAACTATGACTTTACTATTTACATTGTTGCTTTTATATTTAGATTACTCTTTTTAAACTATTGAAGGCTCACTAGATGACACCATAAGTTTTTTAATTGGAACCTTAATTTGCACTTCTTCTTTAAGAATTGTTAGATCAACTAGGATTAGACTCTATGTTACTTGAGATATCTAAGCAAATGAGTGATAGAGTTTATTTAGAATGTTCTTAGATAATCAGGATAAAGTTATATCCCAATAATCATTAGATTTTAAATTTGAGTTTTACATGGAAGGCTCATTAATCACGCATTTAGCATATCCTTGACCCGAATTAGCTAAATACTCTGTGGGTATCATAACTAATCCATCTTTAATGCTTATCTTAAGCAGCTCTTTTAATGTTATGCACTTTTCAATTTCATGACTAATAATTTGATGATATGGGCAGTACTACTTAGGTTGCCCCACTTTGCCCACGTCTTACAGATTTTTGGATTCAAGTAATGCGATTTTAGTTTTATTTAAAAGATTTTTGGAGATTCTTTTGATAGCTTCTCTTTTGAATAACTATTATATTGAGTGCCTCAAATCTTTGTCTATTTTATACTTAAGTGAGATAAAGTCTAGATATGAATTGCTAAAAATTTTGTGGTTTAATAAACTGTTGATAATGAGAAAGATAATTTTGATTTACTATGTGAATATATAGTGGTTGTTTCCCTTTATCCACAACAGGCACTGACCATGCTTTTTTTTTCTAACACTTTTTAGGGTTTTATTATTCTTGAATACTATGTGAGATTGCCTCCTACATTTTAGAGCATCATTGCCTCTTGCATTTCAATAACTTGCCCTTAAATGTGCTAAGTGTTGCTTTGTATGTTTCATTTCATCAAAGTTTTTAAATGATGGTGGCATGAATTCTTTAGGATAAGGAACCACGTCGTCTTCTTCCGAGCATGGAACAACCCTTAGAATTGATGAGGTACCCTTAGACTATGCTAGAGCCCCCTTAACTTGTTGTTCTATCATCTATTTGATCTTCACTATTTGAACCGTTTCTTTTTCTAACTTAAGGACTTCAATTTTACTTTCTGTAACTATTTCTTTAGCTTACTGTAGTGTTGAATAGACTCCACTGACACTAAATATATCTTAGCTTCAACAAAAGGAGTTTCTTTGCTTTATAGAGTGACCATAACATCCATTAACTCTTTCATCTTTTTATCAATTTGAGCTATTTATTCGTCTTTCTAACTTAACTAATCTAAAAGACTTCTAGTCATATTAGGAACATGTTCATCATCATCATCTTCTTCTTCATCCTCATGTCCATCATCTACTAGATTTACTTTCTACTAGGAATACACTTTTGCTCATCTCTTCATCTAGACAATTTAACAAAGTTATATAACCAATAACGTTACATCTATGTTATTGATACTTTCATTAAGATAATTCATCATCGCTTCACTGGAATATCCTAACACAATTTGAGTGTCAACTAGGATATACTCCTTTTTGGAGGAAAACTTTGCTTGATCTTTATTCTACTTTCTCTTATCTTCTACGACACTCATTTTATTGACGATAGGTGTAGTAGAAGTTGCAACTATTTTAGGTTGCCAAACTTTCTTCTCATTAGATAAAGAATTTAACTAATTTGTTAATTTTTGTCTTGTCCTATCAGGATGAGAAGATGATTGACTGCCATTGAAATGATGTTGAGTAATTCTCAATGATTGATGAGCCAAGGATTGATGGGAGACTTTAGTTACTTCACTTTTTAGTTGTAAAACTCTTGGAGAATTGGATGGATAAAACCTAAACATTATCCGTTGACCCAAATTGAATCATAGTGACCTCAGTAGATGAATCCTATTTGATAATCATGTTTGAAAGTTTGATGTAGGATGTTAAGCTAAATTGAACTATCCTTAGGCAAACTAAGAAAGAGGGGTGAATTGGTAGTTTTAAAAATCCTACTTGAAAACATAAAATTATTTTTGATTTTGAGATTTTTAATAGCTTGAATATAATAACACTTATCACCAAATACAGAAGCAAATAATTTTATAAAAATATAGAATAATTATTATGATATTATAATCAACACAACGAACCATAAATCACTAAATTTTAATAATCAATTAACATAGAAATAAAATATAGAAAATATAAAGTACAAAAAGTAAAAACCAGAAAGAACACATCAAAAATTTTATAGTAGTTTGGTCAAACAATGACCTACGTCCACTATCCAGAGTCCTCCTCTTCATGTATTGCACTAAAATTTAGTGTCTCTTCTTTAGCCTCTATAGCTAGGCGGAGAAGCCCTTATAATCTTTTCACCAACCCGATGCAGTAGAAACCTTGACCTCCTTTCTTACCCTCTGGTGATGGTAGAGAATCTTGACCTCCTTTCTCACCCTGTTAGTGATGAAAGAGAACTTGAACCTCCTTTTTCACCCTCCTTGTGAAGGCTGAGAACATGAACCTCCTTTTTCACCCTCTTGGTGACGACAGAGAACATGAACCTCTTTTTTCATCCTCCTGGTGAATGCAGAGAACTTCAATAGCCTTTGAGGTGAAGAACTTTTTCCCAGAACCACCCAAGAAACCCATACAGACACCTAGAGGAAATAAGGCAAGACACTTACTCAGAGCAACTGTGTGAACCCCTCACACTTCTTCTCCCTCACACATAAGCTCTCCCTTTTTTCCTCTCCAAGCTATCATATGTCCGTTCTCCAAACTCTCTCTAGAACACTCATCAGCCAAAAGACTTGAAATAATTCTAATTAAAGATATTAAATGCAATGCTTCACAAAAAGCACTAGAATCCAATTCCATCGATACTGATCATATAGTATGTACAAGATCATACTATATGATTAGTTAAAATAACCCTGCTAGTATTGTATCGAGAATAAGGCATTGTATGATTAGTTTAATAAATTATGCTGATTGTTCAGTATGATTTAAGAATTGTCTAGTATAATTAGTTCAAATAACTTGGATTATCATCCCGTACGATTGGTGATGACAAAATATCATCCCATACAAAGATCGGGTCGTACAGTCTGATTGAGTCCAATTATTCTGCATGTTCTAACTGGATCAATTAATCCAAAATTGTTATTTAATTAAAGGATTAATTTAGTCAATATTTAATTATATTATACAGTATGATACTTATCATATAGTATGATTCATACAAAATTTGAATTTTAAAATATTTTATAAATTTATATTAGCAGCAGGGATCTTAATTTCAATTGATTATCTTTTACGATATATATCATATATTATGATTAGTTCAAATGACTTTAATTATCATAATTAGCTATTTTAATGATTTTCTAAATAATAGATTGTATAATATAATATGGATCATACAGTACAATTAGTTTAAAAAATTATACTCCTATTTTTCTCACTACATCACTGCCTTGAGTGTGTGTGCGCATGGTCACCAAGTTTAACATCCACCTAATACATGATTTGACTCAAGAAATATAGAAATAAGAAAAAGCAAAATTACAAACACTTCAGGACACTTAATCCTATTCTACCTAGTCTTGAGCTAATCAATTTATACAGTGTACGGTGGACCGAAAATGTTAGTACTCAAGAAAATATTTATGCAATAATAAGATGCACAGGAGATAGCATAGTAAAGATTCCAATAATATTTATTATCATAAAAATCAATAGACTTGGATCTAAATTTGCAACAATCTCACCCATTTTGACGATGGCAAACATTATTGGTTTTGATTTCAAATCACTTTTTGCTATGTCCGAAGCTCCCCCTTACTAGTTGAATTTTTAAAAATAAGGAGAATTTTTTTAAATATTTAAAATGGGGAATAAAAAGAACATAAAAAAATGAGAAAGAAATTAAAATATAAAAAACATGACCATGAAAATAAATGAAAGTAATGGACTAAACATAACAAAATAGTAATTATAGACTACCAGCAATGGGCTATTCCCCCTTTTGACATCACAAAAGGGAGGAAAAACTAGTAAAACACCAAAATAATGCAAAAAAGACAAAGAAATTAGAAAAATAATATAGACATAAAAACTAAAAATAAGACACTCTAAAAATATGAAGGTTCCTGATCAGGTAGAGGTTGTGGTGGTTGGAAGTACTAATGAATAAAAGTGAAATACTCTCCAAACCAAGCCAAATTATTTTCATATTGTTGGAGTTGCTATGCTATGCAGCTGTGAAAGTGAGTCTCCCACTTATCAAATCTCTGAAGTTGTGCATCATGCTGAGAGGACTGGTGAACAGGTGCTGGTGCTTGACCTCACTCGACTTCCTTTAACTTGAGGTCAACATAGTGAACATTTCTATGATGAGCACTATGAGGGATGTGGATGGAACTATTTAAGTAGAAAATTGGAAAATGGTGTAGTGGTGCAGAGAATTGAAAATTATATTTAGATTCAAGAACAAAAGCAATGATGTGACCTAAGACAAGATTTGGATTTCACTTATTTCTAGGATCTTAAATACTTGTAAGATTCTCAAGATATTGAATAATTAAATTAGCTACATTGAAATCAATTTCATCCATTATAAAGTAAGTGGTGAGGGATAGAAAAGGAGTGATATTTATCTAATCCCTAGCTTTTGGAATGGTTGAGTTTCAAAGGATATGTCGTATAATTCTAGCATCTTGAATTAAGGTATTAGCGTGAGGAATGTGGTTGTTGGCTGATATCTCCCAAAATTTAGTGTCGATAGGAGTCCAATCATAGCAAGGGAGAGAGGCTAAAGAGTGAAATTTTTTTCCAGTGGTAGAAAGGTGTAGGAATTTATCAAAGTCTTGGTAAGTGATTTCAACAGGCCTTCTATTGACATAGGAATAGAGGGAAGTGCCTTCATTGTTGATTTGAAGGCTTGTAAAGAATTCAGAAAGGAGTTTAGATTTGAAAGTGTAGGTAAGAGTGAGAATGAATTGAAAGGTGATACATACAAAGAATGTGAGTACCTGGAAGTTTAGAAGTTCCTGATTTATAATTTTTAAGGGTGAAATCCTGGCAGCCTTGTAATGATTGCAGCTTTTTCAGCGAAGTGAGGATCTATGGGACATAGGGAGGAGCTTTTAATGAGAGCTTTTGATCGCTTTTCACCAGCCATTTACAGATAGTAAGATCTTATAAAGGAAGGAAGAAGATTTGAAAAGAGTTGAGTGAAGAAAAAACCTTATTTTCCCTCCCTTTAAATAGAAATCGACCATATAATACTGTACAATATGGAATTATATAGTATGATCGAGTGTATTCAATTCGTCAAGTCTGAATTGTTAAAAGAGGTGGTCTTATTTTATAGTACGATCAAAATCGTACTGGACAATCTGTGTAAAGATGGTCATCTTGAGGAGTCAGCCTGAACCATCATTGACTATTTAGATCATCCTATACGAACAAGTGTTCATACAT
This sequence comes from Dendrobium chrysotoxum, assembly GCA_019925795.1. Lineage (NCBI taxonomy): Eukaryota > Viridiplantae > Streptophyta > Magnoliopsida > Asparagales > Orchidaceae > Dendrobium > Dendrobium chrysotoxum. The sequence continues at coordinate 56,589,496 of CM034312.1, forward strand.
TACGATATGATATTTAATATATACCGGCCAAATTCAATTCATCCAATCCTTGTGCCATGTGTATCGTACAGCACGAATTAGGTGTTCATACGTTATGATGACCAATAATTGATCAATCAGAGTTGTTGGTTGTATTCTGAGTAGTGATGTAATATTTTATGAATATCATACAGTACAATGTTTGATCGTACAGTATAATATGAGAAATTTTTGGTTTATGTGTGATGATCAGGAAAACTTCATAAAAAAGAAAAAGAGAAAAGAAATTCATAGAAAATACTAGATCATAAACATAAATAATAAAACACGAACAATTACAAAGTAAATTACAAAAAGAAATGCACAGAAATATTTATGCTTTCCAATTTCCAAATCATCCTTATTCAAGCATGATCTATAACACCTAGTCTAATCCTCAAGGTACTAAACGTTTCAAAGGCTAGGGGTTTTGTAAAGATATCTTCTAGTTGATTTTTAGTAGCTACATGATGTAACTTTGTATCCCCCATGGTTATATGATCTCTAATGAAATGGTGCCTAATATTTATGTGTGTGGTCTTAGAGTGTTCGATTAGATTTTTTGAAATGCAGATGGCACTGGTGTTATCACACATAGTTGCAATAGTGCCGACAGGGAGTCCAAGGTCAAGAATTTATTATTATTTTTATTATTTGAAGCTAAGCAAAATGCATTAAAACTGGAATAGAAAATAATAAAGCAACCTATGTAATAGAAATCCTATCACAATCCTTCCTTATCAAGTCAACAAAACTTGAAGAAAGTTCACTAAAAATAAAAGAATTCCAAAAAAAAATCTCCATGGAGGGCATATTTAGAAAAAGCATCAGCCACCCCATTACTCTCTCTAGAAACAAAATGAAACTTTACATAATGAAAAACATCTAAAAAAGAGAAATCTAGCCTTTGAATCTTCTTCATCCCATTATTGCTTCTCATAAATGAATCTTGTAAAAGAGTAAAGACATTTTTGTTATCACCCTCTATAATAATACCAAACTTATCCGTCATCCAGTTTTGAATAACATTTTTGAAATAAAAAACAACTAACAACTCCATTAACAAAATGTCCCAGTGCTTCGACCTCTTACCATAAGCTAATAGGAAATGAACTCTAATATCTCATAAAACTCCTGCAATACTTGCCCCATTGGATCGCATTAATGCATCATCAACATTCAATTTAATCCAATTTATAGGTGGATGATACCAAATTTTAGATAGCGTAAAATGTTGGTTAGTATCCCAGTTCTGATAAATTGGAATAATTCGAGGCTGGATAGAATAAGATAGGATATGAGCTATAATTATTGCTGAAAAGGAACCTTGACTCCATGCTTAAAATTATTTCTTGCTTTCCAATTATGATAAACTGAAGCTAGATAAATTGAAGTCATTCCAGGAAATGAAGATGCCATCATCTCTAAATTCTTGAAACAATCATCAATATTATAGAAATTTGGTGGAAGAACACCCTATTGCTTCAAGGTGTCAAAAATTTTGTTTAACTTCAAACATCGAACTGAGATATGAGTAGAATCCTCAATTTCTGCATAATTTTTGGGCACAAAATTGATTCCTACAGCTTTCTATGATTCAACCATAGATTAGTAGGTAACGCATCATTTACCAGCCTCCACCAAAATAAGTCTTCCTTAGGGGATAAATTTAACTTTCTAATCCATCTGATATCCTTCCCAACTAGATTATGGGATGTAACAGCTTTAAAAGCCAAAGTAGCAATGATTTTGCTTGAGTTGCCAGATAACAATTTTGGTACATCTTCAATAGAATCAGGAGTCACTTGAATTTCTGAGATTAATTGTATTAAATCTTTAGAAAAATTCTTCTTTAATACATCTGCATCCCATCTCCCACTTGAATCTAACAAAAAAGAAACTGATTTACTTTGAAGGTCATAGCTGTTACACATGGTTGGCCATTTATTTAAGCATCTATCAAGAATCAATATATCACGTAAAATGTTGATTCTTCTACTATTTACACCTTGCCATCTAATTGTAGGTTTTAAAAAACTAGCACCCTCTTTTAAAATAAGACAAGCTGGAGATGAGCTTCTTCTGATATTATCCTTCCAAATATTACATCCATATCTAGCTGTAATGATTTTGCCTAGAGTAGAATTAATGTTCTGAATGAAATTCGAAGCTAAATGAGCTCTTAAAGGGCCTTTACTCTCATCCGCTCCTTGAATACCAATACCACCTTGATTAATGGAAGTACAATGTGTATTCCACAAAATATAATGCAACCCAAACCTTCCTTGTTCCTTATTCCATAAGAAATTCCTATAAAATTTATCAATATCATAAAGAATACTCTTTGGAACCAAAGAGTGGGTTATACTGAATGGAGGAATAGAAGAGTGAACATATTTAATCAACAAAATCTTTCTAGCCAATCACAAAGATCGATATCCCTATGTATTGAGCTTCTCTATAGCCTTATTCAGCAAAAAGTGATAATCAGCAGCTTTTAATCTCCTAGGGGCCATCTTCACTCCAATATAATTGAATTCAACAACTTGGCGATAAGAAAAAAATTATTTAACTTTCTTTTCCTTCTTTTAGTAACATATCTTCCATATAACACAATGGATTTCTACACATAAATCTTCTATCTAGTCCATGAACAGTATTCCTTCAGTATTTTAACAATAAGCTTTGCATTTCAACATGATGCTTCAACAGTTATTAATCCATCATCCGCATATAGCATATGAGAAACCTTTATAGTATTTGGAGCAATTCTTATCCCAATATCACCACCTCTTTCATTCAAAACTTTAGATAGGAAGTTCAAACAATGAATGAAAAGATAAGGATATAATGGGCAGCCTTGTATAAATCCGCATTCAGCATTTATCTACTTACTCTTCCTGCCATTGATGATAAAAGAAATTAGGATAGCTAATACATTGCATAATTAAATTACTAAATTTCTTTGGAAAGCCCATAAGAGGTAAAATATATTTTAAAGTATCCCATGGCATGATATCATAAGCTTGTTCCATATCCATCTTAAGTAACATATATCCAGGACTAGCTTTTGAAAATATAAGCATATTTACTACTTCATGAGCCAATAGATAGTTCTCTAAAATAGATTTACAAGGAACAAAAGCACCTTATTGTTTAGAAATAATATTGGGAAGATAATTCTTTAGCTACTCAAAATTATACCTGCTTGAAAGTTTGTGAGGGTTGTTAAACCCTAAATAACTAGTGCTGAGGCTAACCAGAGGGGGGGGGGGGGGGGGAATGAATTGGTTATATAAAAATTTCTTTAACAAAATAAAAAAGAAAATATTTTCAAAATCTTTTTGTATATTTTCAAAATAAACAATTTATTCGGAAGAAGCTAACAAAATTAGAGTTTTCAACCATAGATCAAATCACAAAAAATATGAAAATTAAATGCAGAAAAATAAATAGAAAAAACACACCAGATTTATAATTATTTTGGTCAACTTGACCTACATCCACTCCTCGAAAACCTCCTTTCCAGGTATTACACTAAAATAATAGTGACTCTCCTTTTACTCCCATAGTAAGGTGGAGAAGCCCTTACAAAATCTTTCCACCGACCTGGTGAGATTGAGAACCTAAATTCTTTTACTCTCTCTTGGAGTAGGCAGAGAACCTAGAAATCTTTTTTCATCCTCCTGGTGAAGGCAGAGAATAGGGGAATCCTTTTACACCCTCCTGGAGTAGGCAGAGAACCTGTAAATCCTTTTACTCTCTCCTGGAGTAGTCAGAGAACTTGGATCTGATGCTGATGAAGATCTCGCTCAGGGCCACCAAGGAACCAAGACAACAGCTTGAAGAGGATGATGAACACCTATCTTGGAGCAACCTTTGTGAATCCCTCATAACTCCCCCTCATAAGGATCTCTCTCTCTCAAGCTCTCCCTCTTCCTTCTCTAAGCTCTCTCTCAGGTCAACTCCATAACAAAAGCTTAACTCAAGGGTTAATATATTTGCTTAAATAGGGGGCTTAAAAAAAACCTAAATTTCAAGAAATCTATCTTCTATTTGTACGGTATAATATACATATCATACAATATGATCAGTGTAATTTAGAAATGTTCAACAAGTTCATCCAGATGAACTATATAATTATTTAAACGAATCATATAGTACGATAAAAATATCATACGGTATGATCTTCATAATATTCTTCTATTCATTCGGGATGATGGTTGGGACGACCAACTTCATACTCTATTAGTTATATAGTATGATTGAAATCTTATAGTACGATCAATTCAAAATTTTTGTCTTTTATATGGTACAATCTCTGGGATGACCAATTTCATACTCTATCAATCGTATGGTACAATATAAATCATACGGTATGATCAATTATAATAATTATCCCTAATTTAATTTCTTGATATTGTGGGGTTAGTTAGGAAATAATTTTAATTAATACATGTAATAAAAACTAAATTGTATGGTACGATCAGCATATTTAGACCCCTGGTGGCTAGGGTTTTGATAGAGTTGTATAGATCGTATAGTATGAATTAAAACCATACAAAATGATACATGTATTGTATAGTATAGTATGATTTTCTTAATAAGAAAAACTTTCTTAAAAACCCTTTTTCTCTCTCCCCCTATGTGTGTACAAGGTTACTTAGTAAAGATATCAACCCAATTACAAGATATGACTCAAGAAAGGAAAAATACAAAATAAAATAAAAACTGACTTTAACCCTAGTCTATCCAGTCTTGAGCTGATCTAAATTATGAACGGTGGACTTTAATCCTGAAATGTTAGTACACACAATACAAAATAAAATATCACAAAAATGGGAGGAAGTAGTAACAATAATAATAATGTTTATTATAATCAAGATCACAGTACTTGAATCAGATTTGTAACACTGCTACTATTTTATAAATTATTTGACATAAGTGTATTGGTCTAAACTTATTCACCTCCAAAGAATTATTAACTTTAGGTATCCAAACAACCAAAGTTTCTATCAAATTATCAGGCATAATTCTAGAAGTAAAAAAGTTCTCAACTGCATTCCAAACTTCAATATTTATAATGCTCCAAAAAAAATTGGAAAAAATAAGCTTTAGTACCATCATTTAAAGGTGCTTTATTATTTTCCATCTTCATAACAGTAGCAAATCATTCTTGTTTCTAAAAATTAGCAAGTAACATATGCTTCAAATTGTTTCTTACTTGTTGATCTTCATGAAAAAAAGGCCAATTGTTAACTGAACAATGCCTTTTGTTCCATTTATTTTGAAAAAATCTTCAAAAGTAGCATGAATCTTCTCATCAGTTTCAATAGCCCCATTATCAATAGAAATTTAGTTGATCATGTTACCATTTCTTCAAGCAGACGTAAGAGAATGGAAAAAACTTAAATTATGATCTCCTTCTTCCAGCCACTAAGTTTTAAAACATTGTCTCCACCACATAGACAACCTAGCAAGAGTAGTACTCAACTCATGTACTTTCTTCCTCATCATTGGCATCTTATTCGAATTTAGTCCATACAACCTTTCCTCTTTTTGTAATGTAAAATCTCATTTTGGAGGTCCCCTTTTAATTTATTAAGCTTTTTCAATTTATGCTTGCTCCAAAAGAACAAGCTTCTATGGGATCTCCTAACTTTCCTTTGAAGGATATCATCAGAAGTGCCAATATCATTTTTACTCCAGGCTTTCATAACCACACCTATCAAAGCTTCATAAGAACACCAAACATTCTCAAATCTAATAGACTTCTGATTATAATTCTTAGAATTAAAAATATTAATAATGAGGGGACAACGATCAGAAGCGACTCTAGGCATGTGCTTGATAATTGTAAAGGAAATATAAAATAAAGCTTTAAAATTAAGACAAACCCTATATAATCTCTCCCAAATACGAGCAAGACCTTCTTTATTGTTAAACTAAGTAATTTTTTTCCCAATGGAGCTAATATCATGATAATCATTTGTAGTTAAGAAATCTATCATCTCTTGCGGACCGTGGGAAAATAAGAACCTTTTTCCACCTTTCTTATCAGCCTTGGTGAGAATACAATTGAAATCCCCTCCAATAATACACAGTTTATCTTTAGAAGTACAATCTTCTATCATCTTCCACAAATTCCTTCTTTCAGGAAAGTTTTTATTACCATAAACAATGGTAACCGTCCAAATGATACCATTAGGAGCTTTCAAATTACCAACTATACATTGATTGCAAGAATTAGGAATAGTGAATGAAGAACTATTGCTTCTCCACAAAGCAAGAATACCACCCAAAGTTCCTCTGGCATTAACATGGAAAAAATCCCAATCTAATCCTATTATTTTTTTAACATCTTTAACATCCATGGAATCTAATTTAGTTTCCATTAACCCAATAAAAAAGCACCATTATCAGCAACCAAACTTTTTAAAAAATGGGAAGCTTCTTTTTTCTTCGCTCCCCTACAATTCCAAAACAATAAAGATGACATTTATGAAATCAATGGGAAAAAGCCCCTAACACTTTCGCCCAAAACTTCAAATTTTCTTCCTCTAAGGCTATCTTTGATAGGTCCAAATAAATTCAAATCTTTTTTCAACTTTTTCTTATGATGAGCAAATTTAGAAGATGAATAACTCTTCTTAGCACTAGAATTTAAACACTCTCTATCTTTAGAAATAGGATGACCACTTTCAGATTTTAAAGAAAAGTTTGTTACCTTGAGATTCATTGGAACACCTTCTACATTATCTTCTAAGGTTTTGACTTCTACATCAACATCTACATTGACATCAACATACTAAGAATCATTTTTATTTATCACTTCATCAATCTTCTCATGAAGCTTTAACATGTTGCCTTCTACATCAACATCATTAGCCCCTTCTTTAGGAACTACACATCTATCAGGAGCTATTGTAACAGCAGCTAGATTACAATGATTTTCATTTTCAACAATTTCTTCTTTATCAACATCAGTAATGTGTTCTTTTTTAGCATCATCAATTTCAGCATTAGAAACATATTCACCATCTTCAATTGTTATTTGATCAACATCAAAAATGCATTTTCAACTTGCACACATTAATGCCTAAAAAGACTCCTTCATGCTTAGATTTTCTAATACCTTAACATCATTAACAGCATTTTTAAACCATAACTTCCTCCTTCCCATTTACATCCTTATCAACATTGGCCTTTTTATCAATCACAGGACTCTCCAGAATAGCATTTGCATCTTTCAGGACATGTGGCTTGTCACCAATAAAACTTTTGTTATTAAACTTTAAATTTTTGCCCTTTTTAACATCTGATGAAATAGCAAATGATTTAAATCTGTTAGAAGCAAAGGATTTCTTCTTGCTGTAATTAACTTGAATCCATGAACCATACTCATCAATCTTCATATTAGCACCCTTGGTAAGTGCATATTCAGATTTATCAGATCCACTTCCAATAATCTAATTAACATTCCTTAAACTATCTAATGCAGAATCTTCCATAGTCTTCCCGTTATCTACTACATCAACTTTTCTTTGGCTGTCAGCTCTACTACAACCATGTAAATTATGTCTAATTTACTACATGTAAAGCACAATGATGAAATTTTTTCATATTAAACTTTTTGGAAGAATCGATCGGAACTACCTTCAACCCAAACACCTTGAGGTAGTTGTTCATTAAGATTGATACGAACATAAATTCTAGTAAATTCTCTTCTTCCCCAATTGAACATATTGCCATCCAAATACAATGGTGCACCAACCACTGATGTAATTCTTGCAATATTAATCTCATCCCAAAGAATAGAGGAAGCTGCGGTAGCCGGATCCACATAGGACAGAATAGATTTTTTATAGTTAAGATAGAAAACTTTAGAGTCCATTCTTCCATAACAATGATATGGCCACCTACAAACCATGGTCCACCACTAAGCACTGCATCCTTAACATCATTAGTATGAAATGAACATAACATCCATTCCAGTCCTAAGTTAGTAAGGTGAAATGAACATAACATCCATTCCAATCCTATATGGCTCCATTATTTACGCAATTCAATGCTAATGACAAAATAAGGAATTGAATTACCAAAAACTCTAATAACAATAGAGTTATGAAGCCTGTGAATATAAGATTTTCCATTATCAAGTTGCAATTTAATCGTAACTCCATCTTCAGCCATATCCACTTTAACATCTGAGTTTATAATCTTAATATTCGGAGGTTTCTTCTAGGAATTAACAATGCCAATAGTCTTAGATGAAGCAAACTTATTACCAATCTCAACATTATTAAATTCAGGAGCATCAAAATCATTCTGATGAAAAAATTCTTCATTCACAGATTTATTAGCAAGAACACCAATCTTTTCCACCATAATACCTTTTCCCTAACCAGAGCAGACTTCTTTAATTTGAAATCCATTTGCCTTATCATCAAAAGGATGATCTGTAATAATCAATGGAGCTCCCATCAAAGGTTTATGACCAATAATAAGAGGAGAAGATTGGGCTGTTCAACGATGAATGCCACCGATCAACCCCCTCCATAACTTAGAAAAATGGAAAATTCAAACAATTACAGGATTTTCTCTCACTAGAAAATGGAAATTCTTTGTCATTAGAAAATGGAAGTTTTTCTCTTTAAGCCATAAAACTTAAGCAACACAGCTTCCTACAGCTTTGTATTCTGCTTCAGCAGTTGATAAAGCTACAAAGTTTTATTTTCTATTGGACCAGGAGACTAAAGATTATTTTATAAATTGATAGGTTTTAGAAGTACTTTTCTTATCAACTCTATATCGTACAAAGTCTGAATCAGAATTTCCTACGATTTTGAAAGAAGTATTATGTCTAGGATACTAGATTCTTATGTTTTGGGTTCATAGAAGATATCTAAGAATTCTCTTAAGAGCACTCATGTGAGATTCTTTGAGATCAACTTGAAATCTAGTACATGTAGAGATATACACTAAACATGATATTAGGTCTACTAGTAGTCAAGTAAAAAAGTGATCCAATTATCCCTCTGTATTTCTTTTGGCTAACTAATTTTTTATTTGGATCCTTATCTAATTGAATGGTGGAGATCATGTGAGTATTGATTGCCTTAGCATTATCAATCCCATATTTTTTAAGAATATCTTTAATATACTTTGATTGGCTAAGGAAAGTTCCATCATCCCAAGGAAATAGGTAAGGTGTCCCATCATGCTCATCTTAAACTCCTCTCTCATGATTTTTGAGAATATTTCACAAAGAATTTTTTTTGTAGATCCAAATAGTATATCATTAACATAAATCTAAATAATGAGTAGATTTTTTTTAAATTATTTTTTTTTGTTTTTTTTTTCTAAATAATGTGTAGATCTTCTCCTTTTTTCTTTGGGAATAGGGTGGTGTCTACACCAACCTTAATTAAATTTCTATATAGGAGGAAAGTGCTCAGCCTTTTATATAATGCTCTAGGAGCTTGCTTCAATCCATATAATGCCTTATTTAGTTTACATACATGATTGAGAAATTTAGAGTTCTCAAAATGAGGGGTTTACTTAATATATACATCTTCTTTAATTATCTCATTTATAAAGGCGCTTTTAACATCCATCTTATACAGCTTGAATCCTTTAAAGAAACCAAAGACTAATATCACTCTAATGGCTTATATTCTAGCTGTAGGGGAAAAGGTCTCCTCAAAATTAATTCTTTTAATTTGATTATACACCTTAGCTACTAATCTAACCTTATTTCTAATTACTATGCTAGAGTCATTTATCTCATTCTTGAAAACCCATTTGGTTCATACAACACTTTGGTCTTTTGGCCTACTAACCAACTCCCAAACATCATTCTTAATAAATTAATTCAACTCTTCTTGTATAGCTAAGATCCAAAATTCATAAGATAAAGCTTGATCTATATTTGAGGGATCTACCATAGAGATAAAAGCAGAGTGGTTAACTTTCTTTCTAAGTCTATGACTAGTTTTACTCCTTTTGATGGGTCTCCTAGGAAGAGGTCCTTAGGATGAATAGAATAATATCTTAAATCTCTAAGTAATAGGTCCTTAGGCTCTACACTATTTTCTATGTAAATAAATTCTACTCCTTAGGTGACCTCAACAACTTCTCACTTCTTGTTGTTCTAACCTAGGCTCAACCACTCTATCTGATTCATCAAACACTACATTGGTGGTCTCCTCTACAAATAATGTTTTTTTATTAAAAAATCTATAAGCTTTACCTAAAGTTGAATATCTAAGAAAAACTCCTTCATCAGATTTAGGGTCAAATTTTTTTAATGAAGATTTGCCATTTTTTTGGAATGAACACTTTATATCCAAAAACATGAAGGTGAGAGGATTGGGTGTCCTTCCTTTGAGTAACACATAGGGAGTCATATTAAGGTTGAATCTAATATTAACCCTATTAAGTACGTGTTAACTAGTAATCACTGCTTCTTCCCAGAAATACTTAGGAAGTGAATATTCAGCTAGCATGGCTTTAGTGACTTCTAACAATATCGTATGTTTCCTTTCAGCAACCCCATTTTACTGAGGAGTTCTAGGATCTAAAAAATTATGCTCTATTCTTATCTCTTAACAAAAGATTTCAAACTTATCATTTTTAAAATCTCCACCATGATCATTATGAATGGTTGATATCTCACATCCTAATTTCCTTTGTATTAATGTACAGAAGGTTCTAAATTGCTTAAATGATTCACTCTTTTATGCTAGGAATCCAATCCAGGTTAATCGAAAATAGTCATCAACAATCACAAAACCATATGATTTTGCTCCTAGGCTGGCTGTACTAATGTGTCCAAATAGATTCGTATGAAGAATTTCTAGTATCCTAGAGGTGATGATGTCCTTGATTGAATGAATGGAGGTTTTGATTTGCTTCCCTAGTTAATAGGCATCATAAAGTGTTGTGAATTTGGTTTCAAGGACTATAATTTTGATGATATCAAACATCTCTAGTTCTTGTTGACTGTCTAATCTTTCAGGTACGCAGGATCAATTGCAAGTTCAAGCCAGTTCAAGAATGAGTCAGTCTGTATTATAATTCAGGTCCAATATATTGGTTTTTATTTTTCTTGAGTCAATTGTAATGTAACTGATCCCCTAGCTAAGTAACCTTGCACACACACACTCAGGGGGAGAGCTTGAGTGAATTAGAGTTTCTGTTTAATTTTTTTTAGATCGTCCTGGACGATATTCATATCGTCATAGACGATCAAGTGAAAACAAAAACTATAATTAGGGTGACCAAATTAAGTGTGTCTGATTAAGCAGATCGTCTTGGATGATCCATACATCGTATGGGATGATAGGCTCAAATCAGAAATTCTCAGCCGCCAGATCAAGTTAGGCAAGTATTTATTTTTGGATATTTGGTCTAATCGTCCTAGACAAAAAGTTTATCATCCTGGATGATCCGGCACAATCATGCCTAAATTAGTCTGGTAATTAAGAAAAGAAATTAATATTTAATTGATACAATCATATTATTTGGGATGATCAAAGGATCGTCCGGGATGAACATGTCATCTAGTGTGTTTCAGCTGTACATCTAGAGCGGTGCTAAGGATGATTTTGGCACTTTTTGAACTAATCATACCGGATGTTACCCGTATCATCCTGGATGATCAAGTTATTTTTAGATCGTCCAGCACAAGTTTCTCTGGATAACCAGAGCGGTCTTCTGGATGAAATTCTTGAATTTACATTAATCATCCTAGACGATCGCAGAATCGTACGGGACGATCAGATCAATTTTTTCCACTGATCGTCCAGAAGAGTCAGATCATCCAGGCTGAAATAGCTAATTTTGAACTGATCATACAGGATGATCTCTTGATCGTCCTGGATGATCTCTCGATCATCCTGGATGATTTTTGCCAACCAGTTGAGATTTAGGGTAATTTTAGAGCCCTCCTTTAAATGATATTTTTCTTTGAATAAGAAAATCTTTTGCCACTTTCTTTTCTAGAGAAACCCTAGATAGAAAGAGAGTTTGAGAGAGAGAGAGGATCTTGTAAGTGGGAGTTTATGAGGGATTCACAAAGGTTGCTCCAAGAAAGGATCAGAGTCATCTTCTCCGCTCATCATCTCAGGTCTTGTCGGTGTCTCTTGGGAGGATCATCGGTAAGAAGATCTGGGTTCTCTGCCCACTTTAGGAGGAAGCGAAATGAGTTCGGGTTCTCTGCCCGCTTCAGGAGGAAGCGAAACGAGTTCAGGTTCTCTGCCAGCTTCAGGAGGAAGCAAAAGGAGTTTGAGGTTCTCTGCCTTCTTTAGGAGGAAGCCAAAGGAGGTTAGGTTCTCTGCTTCACTGTGTCAATGGAAAGGAGTTGTACAGGCTTCTCTGCCTTATTGTGGGAGCAAAAGGAGAGACACTTTGAGTTAGTGCAATACCCAGAGGGGAGGCTCAGGGGAGTGGATGTAGGTCAAGTTGATCAAACAACTATAAAATCTGGTGTGTTCTTTTTGATTACTTTCTGTACTTTAGTATTCTGTGATTAACTGCTAGGGTGAAATCTGTATTTGATCTTTTCATTTGTGTGTTTTACTTGTTTCCACTGTAAATCATCGAAAAGATTTTTTTACTGTTGCTCTCAAATTTTTAAATAACTAATTCACCTCCCCTCTTGGTTAGCCTCGGGACTAGTTCATCAGGGCTTAACATCCCTAGTTTTGAAAAACTTTTGAATTTGATCCATGGCTAACTTTGATAATCATAATACTGTTGAAGGTTATTCAATTACACGACCGCCATTATTTGATAACATACCTTTTGATTTTTGGAAAACTCGCATGTCCACTTTTCTTCAATCAATTGATTATCGTATGTGGATGCTTGTTAAGGATGGCTATGAACCACCGTTTAGAATGATTAATAATGTTAAAATTGAACTGCCCTTTACTGATTGGACTTTTGATGATCATGACTTAGCAAAATTAAATGCCAAATGTTTAAACTATTTTTTCTATGCTTTAAAACCTGAGGATTACCTGCGTGTTTCTGTTTGTACAAATGGCAAAGAGATTTGGGATAGATTGTGCATCACTTATGAGGGTACAACTGAACTCAAACAGTCTAGGTTAAACATATTGCTTCATGACTATGAACTTTTTTGCATGAAACCTGCTGAATCCATTTCTAAAATATATATGAGGTTCACTCAAATTGTCACTTCTTTGCATGCCTTAGGTAGAGAACTTACAAAAAATGAAAGAGTGAACAAAATTTTTAGATGTTTACCTTCTTTGTATGATGCTAAGATAACTGTAATTACTAAATCTAAAGATTTGAATACTTACTCTATTGATAGCTTACTTGGATCACTCATTACTTATGAGCAAGGGGTGAACCAAAGACATCTTGATGCAGGTTAAAAGAAGAAAGAGAAAATAGTGGCACTTAAGGCCAATGAGAGTGATACTAATTCTTCTGGGTCTGATAGCGATGACGTTGCCTTGATCACTAGGTAATTCAAAAGCTTTCTAAGGAAGAAACACAAGAACTTTCAGAAGTGGAACAAGGGTAAATCCAGCAAAAATTTTAAAGGTTCATCTAATATTATTTATTTTGAATGCAGGAAGCCTGGACACATTAAGGCTGATTGTCCTACACTTAAAGCTCACCCAAGTAAGGAGAAAGGTGAGAAGAAATACAAGTTCAGGAAGGATAAGAAGCGGATTCAGAAGGCGTTCTAGGAAGATTCTCCATCCTACTCTTCTGAGACTGAAGCTAAAGAGGAGGAAAAAAGTTTGTGTCTGATGGCTGATGATTATCCTGGTCAGTCTGACCAGGAAGAGGTGTGCTCTGATACAAAATCTCGTGAGAGCATCTGGTACCTGGACAATGGATGTTCTAGACACATAACTGGAGATGCAAATTAGTTCATTTTGCTAGAGGCCAGGGCTGGAGGCAACGTTACACTTGGAGATAACACCACCAGGAGGGTGGTAGGTTCATGTATAATTGGTGATTCAAAGAATTTTATGATTGATAATATTTTGCTTATAGATGGACTGAAACACAACTTGCTGAGCATCAGTCAACTCTATGACAAAGAATACAGCATCAAATTTCTACCCACTTACTGCATTTTAAGCTTAAATGATGAAATTGTTTTGCAGGGACAAAGGATCAACAATGTCTATAAGCTAGATGTAAGTTGCATTAAAGCTAAAAATTCAATTTGCTTAAAAACTACTACTGATGAGTCTTGGTTATGGCACAGGAGATTGTGTCATGCCAGTATAAAAACCCTTAGGAGAGTCACCTAAAATGACTTAGTTAGAGGTGCCCCTAAGCTTAAGTTCACAAGGACCACCTGTGTGATGCCTGTCAATTAGGGAAGCAAGTCCAGTCCTCCTTTCACTCTGTTAAGGACATTAGCACCTCTAGACCTTTAGAAGTCCTTCACATGGATCTCTTCGGACCCATTAGCACTGCCAGCTTAGGGGGGAAAGTCTATGGTTTTGTGATTATTAATGATTACTCGAGGTTCACTTGCATTAAATTTCTGTCACATAAATCTAAGTCATTTGATGAATTTAAGTCCTTCTCCACTTGGATTCAGAGGAAGTTAGGTTGTGAGATCTTAACTATTCATAGTGATCATGGTGGAGAGTTTGAAAATATAAAGTTTGGAAGTTTCTGTGAGGAGCAAGAGATTAGTCACAATTTTTCAGCTCCTAGGACCCCTCAGCAGAACGGGGTAGCTGAAAGAAAGAACAGGACCTTAGTGGAAGCCGCTAGAGCCATGCTTGCTGAGTATTCACTTCCAAAATACTTTTTAACTGAAGCGGTAAACACTGCCTGTTATGTGCTAAATAGGGTGAATGTGAGATCAAAACTGAATAAGACATCTTATGAGATCATTAAGGGTAGAACTCCAAATTTGTCCCACCTCCATGTCTTTGGCTGTAAGGTTTTCATTCTGAATAATAGGAAATCACCCTTAGGAAAATTTGACCCCAAATCTGATGAAGGAGTGTTCTTAGGCTATTCTAGTTTGGAGAAATCCTTTAGGGTGTTCAATAAGAGGACTTTGGTGGTGGAAGAGATAATTCATGTGGTGTTTGATGAATCTGATCCTAAGGTGACTAGAGTTGAGGAAGAAGAAGAGGTAGAGGAGATTACCCAAGGGGTTGAAAATGCAAATTTGGAGGAAAGGGTAGAACCTCAAACCATATTTCCTAGAGATTGGAGATATTCTTCGAGTCATCCTAAAGAACAGATCTTTAGAGACCCTTCTGAAGGTGTTAGGACTACGAATGGACTTAGGAAGGAAGTAAACCACTCTGCCTTTATCTCAATGACTGAACCCCCCAACATCAATCAAGCCCTTTCTGATGAGTTTTGAATCTTAGCAATGTAAGAAGAATCGAATCAATTTTTAAGGAACGATATTTGGGAGCTAGTAGAAAGACCTAAAAATCAAAGTATAGTGGGAACCAAGTGGGTCTTTAAGAATAAGATGAATGATTATGGTGTGGTGGTTTGGAATAAGGTAAGATTGGTGGCTAAGGGGTATAATCAGATTGAAGGGAATGATTTTAAGGAGACCTCTGCCCCTGTAGCTAGATTGAAAGCCATTAGAGTGCTACTAGCCCTTGCCTGTTATAAGGGATTTAAGCTGTTTCAAATGAATGTTAAGAGTGCCTTTTTAAATGGGGTAATAAAAGAGAATATTTTTATAGAACAACCCCCATGTTTTAAGAGTTTCCAATATCCAAATCATGTTTATAAATTAAAAAGGGCCTTATATGGATTGAAACAGGCACCCAGAGCTTGGTATGATAGGCTTAGTACATTCTTGTTAGAAAGAGAGTTTGTTAAGGGGAGCGTAGACACCACCATTTTTCTGAGGAGAATAGGGGATGACTTACTCATTGTCCAGATTTATGTTGATGATATAATTTTTTGATCTTCTGATAAATATTTATGTGATGAGTTTTCTAAAATAATGAGTAAGGAGTTTGAGATGAGTATGATGGGAGAATTGTCCTACTTTTTGGGGTTTAGCATAAGGCAAATGGATGATGAAACCTTTCTCAATCAATATAAATACATTAAAGACATTTTGAAGAAATATGAAATGGATAAAGCCAAGCCAATCAGCACTCCTATGAGCTCCTCTGTTCAGTTAGAAAAGGATTTAAGTAGAAAATCTGTTGATTAGAAGAAGTATAGAGGAATAATTGGATCACTACTTTACCTGACTACTAGCTGACCTGATATCATATTTAGTATTTATCTTTGTGCTAGGTTTCAGGCTGATCCTAAAGAGTCCCACCTAACTACTGTTAAGAGAATTCTTAGATATCTTTTAGGGACCTGAAACCTAGGAATCTGGTACCCTAGGCACAACACCTCTTTTGAGATTATTAAATATTCTGATTCTGACTTTACAGGACGTAGGGTGGATAGAAAGAGCACTTCTGGAACTTGTAAATTTATAGGACAGTATTTAGTCTCCTGGTCTAGTAGAAAATAGAACTTAGTTGCACTTTCCACCATTGAAGCTGAGTATACTGCCTTAGGAAGTTGTGTGGCCCAAGTTCTTTGGTTGAAGTAATAAGTCTTGGATTTAGGATTACATGTGGGCACAATTTCTGTTCTGTGTGATAATACTAGTGTCATCTACATCTCTAAGAATCTAATCCAACATTCTAGAACCAAACATATTGATATAAGGCATCACTTCATTAGGGATCATGTTGCGAAAGGGGACATTAAGCTACATCATGTAGCAACTAAAAATCAGCTGGCTGGCATATTTATAAACCACTAGCCTTTAACTCATTCAACATTTTGAGGACCAGATTAGGAGTGATTGATATAAATGCCTGATTCTGATGAATACTGATTTCTGATTTAACTGTTTTTCTTATTCTATTTCTATTAGTTAGCTATTTGATTTGATTATTTGCTTTCTGTTATTTTTATTTTTTCTGTTGATTTCTATTTTAGCCTTGGTGTTAGTTTGATTTGAGTATTTATTTTGATGTGATTTTCTACCTATTTTTATTTACTGGTTCATCTCTTTTATTTACTATTTTATGCTTTTCAAAATCCGATCATTGTTCACTACTTCTGATAAACTGGATTTCTGACTGAGAGTTTTACCTTATTTTTATTTGGAAGCTGGTAAGTAGTGATTGATTCCACTCGATCTATTAAAGGGAGGAAATATTGATGATTGTTTCTCTTCCTCTAACTCCTTTACTGGTGTATTATTTCTTTTGGATAAAAATCATCTTCAAAATTAAAATATTAGTTTTTTAAATAGAGATTTATTTTATCTTTCTATAGTAATCTACCTCATATAAATAGTATTTTCAAAGTCTTGAGTCATTAGTATGATTTTCTAAACCAAGTGATTGCACTTATCATACGATGTATGGTTTTTATTTTGCGAATTACTCTTCCTTATTGTAGAGAGTAAGCTTTGGCATCTCTTATATCTGGAAGATTATTTTACAGCTGAGATCCTTTAATGGCTTTGAGAGGGAGAAAGCTTATAAAAGATGTGCAGTGTGTCAAACAAATTGAAAAAGAGGCACAAAATGAGCCCAAAGCTGAAAAGATGCGAAATATCACCAAACTAAAAGATACACAAAGTGTATCAAAAATCAAAAGATGCACATAGAGCCAAACTAATTGAAAAAGAGGCACAAAATGAGACCAACTAAGCTTTCTTCCCTTTCAAATCGTTAAATATCTAAGAAAAATCCGTGCGCCACTTAATATTTTTAAAAGCTTGTGTTTGAAAATCCTGATTTCTGATTTATTACTTTGTAATACTATTATATCAGATATTTTTTTGGAACGAGGCTTGAAAGGATCACTTTTCGAATCTAATTTATTTTCTTTTGAATTGAATGTTTATTTTGAAATGGATTTGCATCTATAAGGTGTCCGAGGTGGGAGTTACGAAAGTCAATTTTCTAACTTTTTCTGGATTTCAGCGCTGTCAATCGACTTCTTATTGGTTTTTGGATTTAAAATCAAGAAAAAATTCTGATTTACTGGAGCAGCTTAAAAAAAAGGGGAGTAGTAAGTCTTGCAGTTTTTGAATTATATGGGTTTTTCTACTTTTATATGTTGTCTTTTCCTTTTTGAGATGTCAAAAGGGGGAGTAGTTAGTCTTGCGTTTTAAATTAGTTCAGTGATTTTGTATTATTCACCCGTTGTTAAATTCCTATTTTTGAAATTATTAACAAATATTTGCCATCATCAAAAAGGGGGAGATTGTTGCGAATTTTGTTTCAAGGACTATAATTTTGATGATAGCAAACATCTCTGGTTCTTGTTGACTGTCTAATCTTTCAGGTATGCAGGATTAATTGCAAGTTCAAGCCAATTCAAGAATGAGTCAGTCTATATTATAATTCAGGTCCAATGTATTAGTTTTTATTTTTCTTGAGTTAATTGTAATGTAACTGATCCCCTAGCTAAGTAACCTTGCACACACACACTCAGGGGGAGAGCTTGAGTGAATTAGAGTTTGAATTCAATTTTTATTCAGATCGTCCCGAACGATATTCATATCATCCTGGACGATCAAGTGAAAATAAAATCCTAATTAGGGCAACCAAGTTAAGTGTGTCTGATTAAGCAGATCATCCTAGACGATCCATACATCATACGGGATGATTGGCTCAAATCAAAAATTCTCAGCCTCCAGATCAAGTTAGGTAAGTATTTATTTTTGGATATTTGGTCTGATCGTCCTGGACGATACGTGTATCGTCCTAGACGATCCAGCACAATCATGCCTAAATTAGTCTGGTAACTGAGGAAAGCAATTAATATTTAATTGATACGATCATATTGTCCGGGATAATCGAAGGATCATCCGGGATGATCATGATCTTCTAGTGTGTTTCAGCTGTACGTCCAGAGCGGTGCTCTAGACGATTTTGGTACTTTTTAAACTAATCATATCGGACGATACCCTTATCATCCTGGATGATCAAGTCATTTTTAGATCGTCCAGCACAAGTTTCTCTGGACGACCAGAGCGGTCTTCTGGATGAAATTCCTGAATTTACACTAATCTTCCCGGACGATCGCAGAATAGTACTGGACGATCAGATCAATTTTTTCCACTAATCCTCCAGAAGAGCCAAATCGTCCAGGCTAAAATAACTGATTTTGAACTGATCGTACAGGACGATCTCTTGATCATCCTGGATGATTCTTACCAACCAGTTGAGAGTTAGGGCAATTTTAGAGCCCTCCTTTAAAAGATATTTTTCTTCGAACAAGAAAAATCTTTTGCCACTTTGCTTTCCAGAGAAACCCTAGAGAGAGAGAGTTTGGGAGAGAGAGAGGATCTTGTGAGGGAGAAATTATGAGGGATTCACAAAGGTTTCTCCAAGTAAGGATCAGAGTCATCTTCTTCGCTTGTTGTCTCTGGTCTTGTCGGTGTCTCTTGGGAGGATCATCGGCAAGAAGATCCGGGTTCTCTGCCCGCTTCAGGAGGAAGCGAAATGAGTTCAGGTTCTCTGCCTGCTTCAGGAGGAAGCGAAATGAGTTCAGGTTCTCTGCCTACTTCAGGAGGAAGCGAAAGGAGTTCGAGGTTCTCTGCCTACTTCAGGAGGAAGCGAAAGGAGGTTAGGTTCTCTGTCTCACCGTGTAGGTGGAAAGGAGTTTTTGTACAGGCTTCTCTGCCTTACTGTGGGAGCAAAAGGAGAGACACTTTGAGTTAGTGCAATACCCGGAGGGGAGGCTCCGGGGAGTGGACGTAGGATAAGTTGACCGAACCACTATAAAATCTGGTGTGTTCTTTCTGATTACTTTCTGCACTTTAGTTTTCTATGATTAACTGCTTGGGTGAAATCTGTATTTGATCTTTTTGTTTGTGTGTTTTACTTGTTTTCACTGCAAATCATTGAAAAGATTTTTTACTGTTTCTCTCAAATTTTTAAATAACTAATTAACCCCCCCCCTCTTGGTTAGCCTCGGGACTAGTTCATCAGGGCTTAACATCCCTATCAAACTTTCATAAACGTGGTCCTCATAGAACTCTAGTTTGGGTATGCCTCTAACTAGATTCTTTTGGGTTATTTTTCTAATAGTTTTCATGCTTACATGACATAGTCTCCTATGCCGTAGCAAGGACTCATCAGTGATTATTTTCAAACATAAGGAATTTGTAGACTCTATATAATTCATATCAAGCATGTATATATTATTAATACTTTTTTCCTTCTAAAATAACATTTTCATTTAAACTAATAATGCAACTAGTAGATAAGAATTTAATATTAAAGCCTTTATGACACAGTTGACTAATGCTAAGTAAATTATATTTGAGGATATCTACTAGAAAAATATTTTAAATAAATAAATTCTTAGAATTACCAATCATACTAGTACTTATCACTTTCTTAGTTGCAATATCTCCTAGTGTTACTTTACCTCCTGCCCTAGCCTCTAATGTGATGAATTATTTAATGTCTTCTATAATGTGCCTTGAATATCTACTGTCTAGGTTCCACATACTCTTATTAGGCCTTTTGTGAGAGCACTTTTAATATTGATATGATTGATGAAGATTATCATTAGCCATAAGACATAGATTTGTTACCTCCGTCTCCGCTTCTTATTCAGATAAATTTGAATCAAAGTTAGCCCAAAATGCTCTCTATGTTTGTTGCTTCCCCTTTTTGAACTTTCCCTTTTCTTCTCCCTTCTCTTTATTGGGTGAGTCTTTAGGTTGGGCAGTATGTTCACAGGTGGCTTGGTTTACTGTATTAAAAAAAGATTATGTCAGATGATGCTTTAAAATTTCTAATATTCTTACCTTTATTCCATTATTATTGATGACACTTTTACTTCTTTTTCATGAAACTTTTGAACTGACGGGTCATCAAGGCAATGTCTTCATCCTCCTCAGCTATAGAGCTGTCACTTTCTGAGTAATTAGCTTTAATGGTCATAGTCTTCTCCTTTTTTTTCACCTGTATCAAGTAACCTTTGACTCATGCCTTGCTCAAAGGAAGTGAGTGAGCCAAACAAGTTATCAATCGAATATACATTCAAGTCTTTTGATTCAGAAATTATAGTGAACTTAACATCATAAGCACTAGGTAGACAACATAAAATCTTGTTAACTTTTTTAGTATTAGAAAGTTCTGTACCTAATACATGCAGGGATGTCACTATCTAAGTGAACCTAGTTTACATTTTAGATATAGTCTCGCTAGGTTTCTTGCAGAAGAGCTTATAGTCATGCAGTAGAATATTTAACCTAGACTGTTTGACTTCACTAGTTCCTTTGTATGTGATGTATAGTCTACCCTATACTTCTTTTCCCATAGCACATGTAGGCACTCTCATTTAATCTTTAGATTTCAAAGCACAGAAAAAGAAATTCAAACATTTTGCATTGGGCAAAATCTCTATCTTTATGACT
Source organism: Dendrobium chrysotoxum (assembly GCA_019925795.1). NCBI lineage: Eukaryota > Viridiplantae > Streptophyta > Magnoliopsida > Asparagales > Orchidaceae > Dendrobium > Dendrobium chrysotoxum. Next base: position 56,610,965 of record CM034312.1, read on the forward strand.
TATTCAGTAATTGGGACATCCATTTTAACTCCATTAACTATTCAAGATAGAAGTGAATAATTAGTTTGAATCATATTCCAAATTCTAAAATTAATAGATTACAAATATGTAGACATGTGAATTTTCCAAAAATAAAAAGACTTGTTGTCAAATAAAGGTGGACGAGTTATAGAATAACCCTCTACGACATTTCTATTTCTAAGATATATCATGGATCATTTTTCTCTAGGTTTTTTAAAATAGTATTAGTGACAACCGCTTTGATACCGGTTGAAAGTTTGATGTAGGATGTTGAGCCTAAGTGAACTATCCCTAGGCATACTAAGAGGAGGGGTGATTTGGTAGTTTTAAAAATCCTTCTAGAAAACACAAAATTATTATGATTTTAGGATTTTTGACAACTTAAAAATAATAACACTTATCACCAAATGCATAAGTAAATAATTTTATCAAAAGTTATAATAATAATGATGATATTAATTGACACAATGAAGCATCAATCAAGAATTTCAATAGTAATTATCTCAAAAATAAAATGCAAAAATTATAAAGTGTGGAAATTACAAAAAGAAAGAACACACCAAAATTTATTTAGTGGTTCGGTCAAATAATGACTTATGTCCTCTCGCTAGAGTCCTCTTCGAGTATTACATTAAACTTTAGTGTCTCTCGTTTATCCCCCACAACTAAATGGAGAAGCCCTTACAATCTTTCACCAACCCGATAGGGCATAGAATCTTGGCCTCCATTCTCAACCTCCTGGTGATGGTAGAGAACCTTGACCTCCTTTCTCACCCTCCTGGTGATGACAAAGAACCTAAACCTCTTTTTTCACCCTCTTGATGAAGGTAGAGAACATGAACCTCCTTTCTTACCCTCCTAGTGATGGTAGAGAACTTGAACCTCATTTTTCACCCTCTTGGTGAGGGCAAAAAACTATAATGGCCTTTGAGATGAAGAACTTATTCCTAGAGCCACCCAAGAAATCTAGACAAACACTTGGAGGAAATAAGTCAAGATACTTTCTTGGAGCAACTGTGTGAACCTCTCACACTACTTCTTCCTCACACACAAGCTCTCCCTTTCTTCTTCTAAAAGATCTCCTAGATTCTTTTCCCAAGCTCTCTTACCAGAACACCCAACAGCAAAAAGACTTGAAATAAGTATAATTTGAGAGATTAAAAACATGGCTTAAGAAAAAGCCCTAGAATTTAATTATGTCAATCTGATCTTATAGTATGATATAAGATCATATAGTATGATTAGTTCAAATAACACAGTTAGTACTATATGAAGAATAAGGTGTTATATGATCAGTTCAATAAATTGTGCCAATCATCTAGTACGATTAGTTCAAACAACTTGGATTATTATCCCGTATGATTGGTGACGATAAAATATCATCCCATACAAACATCACGTCATATATTACAATTGGGTCCAATAGTCCTGTATGTTCTGACTGGATCAATTAATTCAAAATTGTTCCCTAATTGTATGATTAATTTAGGCAAGGTTTAATTATATCGTACAGTACGATACTTATCATACAATATAATTTATACAAAATTTAAATTTTAAAATATTGCCTAAATTATGATTGGCGACTAGGATCTTGATTTCAACTGATCATTCTGTACGATATATATCATACATTATGATTAGTTCAAATGACTTTAATTTTTACAATTAGCCATTTTAATAATTTTTTGAATAGCTGATTGTATAATATGATATGGATCATATAGTACGATTAGTTCAAAAATTATACTCCTAATTTTCTCACTATATCACTCCCTTTAGTTTGAATATACATAGTCACCAAGTTTAGCATCCACCCAATACATAATTTTACTCAAGAAATGTAGAAATAAGAAAAAAATAAAATTATAGACTCTTCAGGACACATAACCCTATTCTACCCAGTCTTGAGCTGATCAATTTACATAGTGTATAGTGAACCTGAAATATTAGTGCATAAGAAAACATATTTGCAATAATAACATGCAAAGGAGATACCATAGTAAATAATCTAAAAATATTTTTTATCATCAAAATCACCAGGCTTGGATCAAGATTTGCAATAAAGTTGAATTTATTGGCAAAAGAGAAGATCAATTTTTTAGAGAATGTTTCTGTAATTGACTAGAATTATGTATCAATAGCAAAAATTCATTAACCTTTTGGAAATATTTAAGAATGAAGAATACACTGAGTAAAGTTTATTGAATCTCGAGAGAGTGATTAAATTGAAGTGTATCAGAACTTTTGAGTTTACATTTTGTCAAAGATTTTGGATATGGACCTAGTCCAAAGAAATATAGACAATGAGAAAGATTGAAATTTGAATTTGAATTTGAGTTCAATTATTTAAGAATGATTCTCATCTAAAGGACTTGGAATTGGAGGGGAAAATTGAGACTTTATTGGAGTTTTGATTTATTTTGGATGATCAATAGACTAAGACCCTTCTCCATAGACCTTTAAATATAGAAGATAGAATATGATATGCTTTAGATTTGGATTTAGATAATGACTTAAGTGAAGGGACTTTATATAAGAGGGGAGAGAACCCTAAAATTGGCAATCTAAAGCCTGAGATTGACATACAGATGCAAAAATGTAACACTATAAAATCAGAAAAATGTAAGACTATAAATGGGCTATACCCTACCAACCTAAGATCAGTTTGGTATTTTACTTGGCCTAATCCACTTGGTTTTTAAGATAAAAACAAGTAGCCATGGGTCATGCTTACTCACCTAGACATGGACAACAAACTAAAATTTAAATAAATATGTAAATGTAAACATGCAAATGCAAGACTATACATGGGCAAAACCCCTACATGACCTATAACCGATTCTGTATTCTGGTTGGCCTAGTTTGCTTAATTTTTAGTATGAAACCAAGTAACCTTGGGACATGCTTACTCACATAAGCATCGACACGATGCTAAAATTTAAAAAAACTTGCAAATGTAAACAGGCCAAAGTAAGACTTTAATGGGCGAAAACCCTACTTGACCTATGACCGATTCAGTATTCTGGTTTTCCTAGTCTACTTTGTAGGATAAATTTAAGTAATCATGGGACATGCTTACTCACATAAGTATGGGCACAATGTTGAAATTTAAAAAAACATGAAAATTTAGACATACAAATGCAAGGCTATACATGGGAGAACCCCTACACGACCTGAGACCAATTCAATATTCCAATTAGTCTAGTCTACTTATTTTTTAGGATGAAATCGAGTGACCATGGGACATGCTTACTCACATAAGCATAGACAAAATGATAAAATTGTAGACATGCAAATGCTAGACTATACACAGGAAAAACACCTACTTAACCTAGGAAAAATTTAGTATTTTGGTTTGCCTAGTCTGTTTGGTTTTTAGGATTAAATCAAGTAACCATGGGATATGCTTACTTACGTAAGCATGGACACAATGCTAATATTTAAATAAACATACAAATGTGCAAAACTATACAAAATATGCATATTCAAGGATGAACTAGACATGAATATATAGGACTATATGAGACATACATATGCAAGGCAATACAAAATATGAACAAACAAGATTATGCTAAAGATGCATATACAAGATTGAAATTTAAATAAATTTGTATATGAATCAAGCTTATAGCCCATTCATTTAATTAAATCTATATGTAATTAAAAATGTTAGCCTTCCCTAAGAATAGAAAGAGAAGTCTATCTCCAATAGAGTCGCCAGAAAAATCTATGGAGAAATTTTTCATATGACACATGATTTGCTTTAAATGTTTTAGGCTTTTTAGTCAAATATACATATATTAACATTATCCCATCCCAAATGAAAGACTAATGTTTCACTATCAATTTGAAAAGAGAAACTTTTAATTTTTTCATGATCAAATGCAACATAATGAATATTCAATTCGTCCCTAAAGATAGAAAAAGTATTCACTTATCATTATAATCGTGAAATTAAATCAATGAATTTATTTTCATAACTAAAGAACATAAGAAATATTCAATTCACCCTTAAAGGATAAATGGAATATTTAATTCTCATTTAATCATGAAACTAAATTTATATATTTATTTTCATAATCAAATACATAAGAAATATTCAATTTACCAACAAGGATAGAAGGAATATTCACCTATCTTTTGATTATGAAATTAAACAAATGTTTAAAGATGTGATCTATGTCCACAAATTCTTATTCTATGTTAAGAAGGAACTAAGGTAGGATTTATTTTAATTCTTGATTCTTCACTTCTTATAAGGGCAAGCCCCTCTATAGTTAATTACATCTCCTATAAAAATACTCTCGATTAAAATGAAGACTAAAGTTTTCAAAGGCATATATATTTAAAGAAAGGTTTAGGCTATAAAGATTTCAAAGCACAACCTTTAGATTATAATTTTTTATTTTGATTTGGCATGTTGGAAGGAAAGAACAGGAAAGAAATGTGCAGGGAATGAGTTTTATATATAATCTAGGCTTACACTTGCCTAGAGGGAGCTGCCAGCGAATGATCCTAGCCACAATAAATTGCCATAAGAATATTGGATTAGATAGGCTCTATGCTAAGAATTAAGGAGTTATAATTTAGAAAACTATATAATTAATACTCTACAATATGTATATGATCGCACAATGAAATAATGCATGAAGAATAATGTATAATTAAACTTTTATTCATTAATAATTTCTAGAGTATAACCCAAGGTCTATTGTAAAGTAAGGTGGGCAGGCTCCACCACCAACAAGCCTAGATTTCTATCCCTATACAAATATAGATTTGAATATAATTATTTACTTTAAATCTTCTATCTTTTGGCTTCTGGATCTGCTATAGAATTCCCAAAGATAAAGATCATCAAAGAAGAAGAATCATTTCTTTTTGGAACCTATCAATAAATATAAATAAATATTTTCAATCATTTACAACTCTTAACACTGTATAACTCAATCTAGATATACAAGAATATAAAATATTTACATTTACATTTATCTTTATATTTATATTATTTCCTAGATACATTCCACTTTGTAGGAATATAAAAGAGCAATTTAATATATATATATATATATATATATATAAGTATAATGTTGAGTGTGACTATATATAGAAAATTAAAGTGGCATAAGTTGATATATAAGTATAATGTTGAGTGTGACTATATATAGAAAATTAAAGTGGCATAAGTGCTTGATCCAAATATACACCAATGAACATATAAATATGATATCCCGAGTACAAAGTAAACAAACCAAAGATGAGTATACTTTAGGAAAGGCACCCCAAGCAAAAAAATAAAAAATAAAAATCACAGGTCTAGCCTCGGCTAAAGTTGGTTGTCCTAGGTCCTAGGTTTGAATTCATGTTTTTAATTTTTTAGAAGATTTAAATTTTATTTTATTGGGTGTTTTAATTGTTGAAGTTGTTTAACTTTAGGTTTTATAGAACATAGTGTTGAACAACTAAGTGCAGAAGCCATTGATTAGCAAGTTTTAGGCTCATATTTGTAATGCTACCAATCCCCAAAAAATGGGGTAGATAGGTTGTATAGAGTCCTTCATTTTAATTAAGTGTTTAAGTCTTAAAACATTCCAATCCAATACATCTTTGCCCTCCAAAAAGGAATCATGCATAAAGATATGAAAGATGTATGTCACCTTGATCACAATCGATAGACTTGATCGAGCCCCATTGAACCTAGTTTGGGTTAAATCATCGCTGATGCGGGTTTAATTTTAATAAATTAATGCAATCAAACCCAATTGGGCCCAAATTGGTGCAGATTGATTCAAATTTAATTTGATTTGAGCTTAATTTCTACCCTAACTAATTAAAATTAAAATTAATTAAACTTCAAACCACTTTTTGGGAGATTTAAATTCATATATAAATAAAGAAATTGAATTAACAGCTCTTATTCCGTCCGAGGCTGATTCTGCCATGTTTCAGTGGCCCAGTCGCATGGTCTTCTTATTTCGGAATGGATTCAGCTGACTTTAAAATAATCGAACATGCCCAGGCCCCTTCCTGTGCTTCTTCTTACGTGGAACTGAGCAGGAGCCCTCTGGACTCGAAGGAAGAAAATCTCCAGCCAAATGGATGGAAGGGGATTTGGCTATTCAGACTTCCGCCTCCCTCTTGTGTGCAAACCCTAACAGCCCGCTTTTTCTTGTATAAGCTCTCCCCTCTCCACTATAGCCACTCACGAGGGCTGCAGCCCATCACTTCTCCTCCTCACAACCTGACCTACCCCAGCCATCCCCTCCTCACGAAGAATTATTCGGAGTAGAATCCACGACCCAAGTTCCCTCTGCATTTCGCACAAACCTCCTCATCCCTTACTGACTAGTACTTGCCATGAAAGCTCCCGAGCCAATCAGCTCTTCCTGCTTATGAACACGACTTCCTTTCCTCCTTCTTAACACTAAATCTCTTAACAGGAAATAAGAGACATATTTTCCTATTTCATTTTTAACCAAATACCCTCTGCTGTTATTGTTAGAAATTTTGTTCAAATACTTCTGATTGTATTCATTACTTTGAAGCAAAGTTTTGAAGCAGAATTTCTATATATATGCATATGTGTGTGTGTGTATATATATATATATATATATATATTTATTTATGCTATGCATTCAACCTCTATGCATCATCACTTCATGCTCATGCATACACATCACATCTTATGTAGAGGTCGTATCACCTTGATTCGTATATCGTATGGTTTTGAGGAAGGGTCCACATAGCTCATATACATCATTCGGCTCTTAACCGTTCATGCTATAAGATGTCTTGTGCTTTGGTATCCAAATAAATGATGATTAAATTATGAATTCAGCAAGTATAATAATGTACCGTATCCATTTGTAAGTATAAATTTAATGATTAGTGTTTACGGTATAAGAGATGTTCACATCTTGTGAAAGCATGTTATAAAGTGTGTTTCTCTGGAGAAAGTTCTGAACACTTTGCATATGTAATTTTTTAAGATTATACAACGAGAAGGTTGATAGCTTTATTCAATGTTAGCGACTGTTTCTCTCAAGGTAAGTTCCTTGTAAACATGTTTGAGTAGAACTTCTTGTGGGGATATTTCAAATCCGATTTCTTGTGAAGGTGTTTGAATATGATTATTTCTTTTGGAATTGTTTGAATCAATGAAATGAGGGTCCCTAAAGATTCATGCATCATACTTGAAAGAAGAAATATATTCACCTGAAAAAGCAATAATTAATCCATTGTTAATATAGGATAGGTTCAATATGAAATAAGAGAGTTCCGAAAGCTTCATTCTATGCACTTATATCATGAGTCATCATGTTCAGTTCTATTTCATAGTAATAAAAAACAAAGAAGAAGAGATTTTGTGGTGTTATTTGCAAATGATATTGCACGTAGAAATGCCTCGGAAGAGAATGAGATTTGTATGAGTATTCCTTCATTCCATTGGTGATTGCTTATGATTGTAAATTAAGTTTGGTATAAAGCATGTGGTAGATGTAAAACTTTATCCCTTACATTTACACAATAGGTATTCAAATATGTTTTATGAATCTTGGCATCACATACATGCATATACATTTTATATGATGTGGTAAAAATTTGATGTCTAGGCTAGATAATTTCATCTATCCTATGTTCCAATTGTAAGTATGTATAGAATCAATTCAAAAATAAAAAATAAAAATACCCATGTTGGAAAGTCCATATGTATACTTGTATTGCCATACTTAGTATCATTTAATGGAAAGTTCTCATATGCCCTACATTCCTACATCATGTTACGTATTCAATATAAGGTTTGTATGTTAGTTAAGATAGAGAGCATTCCACATGAAAGTTTTGTAAATGATCTTTGTTTCATATAGCTAAACATTTCATTGCTAGTTACCCACTATATTAATGTTAAGCCCACTATGTTAATGTTAAATATCACCTAGCAGTACATTTTAATTCTCTAAAAGATAATACATGTGAAATATTACATTAAAATAATTGGACTTCAACATTACATGGATACTTGACACTAACTAAGTTTGTAGATTTATTGGAGAATTTACCATGCATGTTCAATGTTATGTAATGTAAGGATTTCTGGCTATGTTAGTAAGCTCTTATAAGTTTTATGTGTGATTCTCCTTTATATTTTGTGATAGTAAATTTTCAAGTCCCATGTTAATAAATTTTTACCTGCCTTATATATAACATTCTTCTATGTCAATTCTCCTCATCCATGTTAGAAAAATTTTAGATTCTTTATATTATAATGGTGACATTCATATGTTTAATAAATACAAGTAATGAATTGCTTATTAATTAGATCTTTATCTATTTGCTTTTCTTTGAACAATATCTACTCTCACTCATGTTTCTTATTTTTTTTTGCCTTCTTTATGAGGGATTTATGTACTGCATATGTGTCAGTTGGTGGGTCGTCTTGCATGAGACTTATGGGAAGGCTCCTACATTCTACTGAGGGTCTATGAATACGCCCTGGTAAACCATGGACATGTATAATTTTGCAACTTGTAATGACCTCTTTATTGTATGTCAAGTGATAACACCAACGCACACACTAGACTATTGTTTACCTTCCCTGCCTATGTTGGAGCATTTATTTAATTTGCCTTAGGTTAGTGCACTAACGAAGCCTTGGCCTTGTGATCTAAGGCTTTCCCCCTTCTGTGAACCCTAGAGACCTTCACAGTCACCTTGGCCTGTAGTGTAGGCCAACCTATTATGCCATGTGCATCAAATTTTTTTTTACTCAAAGTGGGCACCGCTAGGAGGGTTTTCCTTGGGTTTTAATTGTGAAATAATTCTAAAAATTTTTCTTAATGATTTTGGGTTTTCAAATATAGTTTTCATAAATATGTTAAAGAAAAATATATAAAAATAATAAAATATAGGCTCTAGTATGTTTGGTAGATTTATATGCTAGTGCTATTTTATAGGTCTCCTCATTGGTAATGTGTGTGATTATGTTATTTTAGCCTAAAATAGTACTTTATGTTTAAAGTTCATTTACTACAAATAACAACACAAAGAATTCTTAAAATAATGAAACCAAATGATAAAATATGTCAAATTAACTCATAACCAATCTTGAAATTTGTTATGAACTAACTAAAGAGGATAATCATAATCAAATATTCCACTAAGTAACAAATAAAAATCTATTAAAGAAAAGGATAATTATGGGGCAACCCTGGCCTATGATGCTATTAAGTTAGCCCCAAGGAGGGTGAAATAAACCTCATAGCCTTGGTTTAACAACTATAATTATCACTCAACTTAGATGACCAATAGTAAATCACTAAAAAATTAAACTTTTATAACATTCATCATGTTCAATTTGAAGAGTAAATTGCACATCTAACCTATAAATCTTTAATGATTGAAATGACGAATAAGATGTAACGAATATATACACCTTTAATAGAACCAAATTTATCAATGAAGTTTATAGGCTGGACTACCTCGAGCTACGGTATTATATGTCCTAAGGAGGGCTTGGTCCTCATGCCCATTGTGATAATGCCACGAACATATTGATGGTAAACTCAATATAATCCATTAAAAAAGCTAAAAACTTTTAAATGAATTTATGTAAACCCTTAAAATTATTAAAACCCTTTTAACCAAACTACAACTTTAAAAATCATAAAAAATCAAATAAAAATTAAAAAATATAAAACAAATTCCTATGAACTCCAAACATAACCATAAATAAATTTCTACATTAATTAAGAAAAAACTAAAAATAATAATAAAATTCCCCCTCATAAACTCTCCAACACTTACGTAAAATATTAAGGTATTAAAACTCAAACTTTTAATTAAAAATATTTTAACTCTAAACAAACATATGAACTTATTGGAAAAAAAAATAAACTTCAAACTATACCTTAGTGCTATAACCCATGTCAAATTTATATGCATCTTTGTATACTTCCCCTTAATATATATAAGGAATATAGGTTGGACTACCTCGAGCTATGGTGCTACGTATCCTAAGGAGGCCTTAGTCCTCGTGCATATTGAGACAATGTCATGTACCTCACAAATTAAGGGAAATGGGTTTAAAGATCTATATAAATTATCTCTTTTTAGAAATTTAAAGCCACCCTGAGGGACCCAAACCAATTCCTTAACCACATGTGTGTTAAACCTTAAGTCAGGTAGAACCTTTTATATATTTGTAGGAAGTGAGTGTTCCATTCTCATATCAACCTTTAAAATTAATTTACCTTACACATAGGAAGCTTTGTATTTTTTTTTTTTTTGTGGTGGGCAATAAGCCCACCTTAGTGTTTCACCTATTGGCCTTACCTCGAGTCTTAGATGACCAAGAAATGATTAACTGACCTTGCCACCTCATAATTATTTCAACCTTCATTAGGTATTGGATTGATGCCATGCCATTTGCCCCTTAATTCTTTATAACCTTAGTATAAGTTAGAGCCCTTGTTCTTTGATTTTCATAACTTAATTTATAACCCTAAAATTACATGTTAATTAATTCACCTGAAATGATCAATCACTTAAAGAGAAATTTTAGGGTTAATAAATTAAATAATAAGAACTTGATCTTGTAACTTGAATCTCTCACCTAATCTATGGTAGGTAGGTACACTTATTATGCACACACTTAGGTGCTGGATAGGGCATATTTTTCTAGGCATCCTAGGGTAGGGTGTAGCTAGGATAATATTTTATACTTTCTTTATTTTACACTTTACATATATAATGGTGTGATGATGTGTTTTTTTTGGATTGGAATATTTTTTGTTGCTTTATTTTCAATTTTGTGGATTGATGAGTGGGCACATACCCTTATGTGGTTAGAACATTTATAGAGATATTTTCTATAGGTGACCATATTCCTAAAGGGTAATTAAAAAATGTGAAAATGATTATTATAAATTTTCCTTATAACATGTACTACGAGGAAAGCTGAACCCTTTTAAATGTATTTATAAGGACTAGGTTTAGATGTTGATATATTGATTGTGATTATTATAATTATGCTAACATATTTTTGAGGGTGATTTTGTTTTTTTTTTATTTTAAAAATGTAATTTTTCTTAGGAAAGCCTTGTAGGTGTGTGGCATTTTAGAGGGAAAGAGGCTAAGATGGTGGAGGCCAATCAAGGCTCCACACACCAATTCATTAATGTATAGATCTAAGCTAGGCTATAAATTATGGTAGGGCTCAACTGCCTTTTTTCATTTTCTTGGAGTGTATTACAGAACTTAGCTGCATTTATGATAATTAATTATTATTTATTATTTGATGATTGATGTGTTAACAATAATTGCATATTAGAACTGCATGCTTTTCTTGGGTTTCTTATTTTATTTTGCTTGGGACTGGCTTGAACGAAGTCAACGTTAGGCTCTTTAGGATGTTAGATTTTTAATAAAATTAAAATATGTCTAAACAAGATAAAAAATGAATCTAGGATTTAAAATCAACAAACTTTTCAAAAACTTAATGCATGAATATTCTTGGGTCAACTTTTACAATGATGATTAATATTTTAAGCCCTATTTACTTCACACTGACTACCAATTAGTTCTGCTTAGCCCTACCCATGCATGCATAGCCTGAGTCAAAGCATGTAGATTTTTTTTCATAACAAAAAGAGATAGTTCACTTTGATAACATAGTACCATTCATTGTCATCCTCAATGTCCATTTTCCTTCTATGCCTCACACCACTCTAGCATTTATATAAGACTAGATTTAGGGATTTGATACATTATGACGAGTTTAGCTGGCACCCCTTTTGAGTAGGGTGGTAAATTTAGGTTGAGGCTGCTTGGATCCCTAGTGGGGTTTAAGTTATAAGTCCCCCATGGTATCTTACATTATTTAGGTTGTGGGCATTAGTACTAGGTGTATAGTATGTCCTTTGTTGATCTAGGATTAAAGGTTGGTGGTATATGTATATCTTTGTATGCCTTATCATTAGGTAGGTTCTCCACTCTTCAAAGACTATAAATCCTACACATTCGCATCACATCATTCTCTTATGCATGCTTGGTATGAGATGTCTCATTTCTTGATTCTAGCTATTTTGACTAGTTGAGTGACTATATGATCCGTGTAAGTTAAATAGCCTGATGGAGCCTATCTTCCCTTTGAGTAGTAGAGCCAATATATTCTACTATGTGCTAAACCTAGAAGAGAATAAAATAACATCTCTAATCGAGAGTTTTCTTTGGTTGAGGCTTAAAATATAATTAACTATAGGGGCTTGCACCCGTGGGAAACCGATGCTCATATGAAATAAACCTCATTCAAGTTGATGTATTGAAAGGGGAAAATCTCATGATTACTGAGCTATGCATATAATTATACATCGAGATATATAGGTGAAAGCTGCTATTCTCCATGGATAATCATATGTATAACTCTATCTGCTATCCCATTAGCCTACTTGCATAGAGTGTAAAGGCCTAAGATTATTTTATCCTATGGAATAATGTGATCGCACCCTTTATTTTCTAACCCCCACATGCAGCATCCTTTAGAAGACCCATATCCCTATTTGATTAAAAAGTGTTGAGTTTTGAAAAGTTAATTATCTTTGGGTTATTTAATTTCTTAAATTTTAATTTTAAAATTGAACGCATGATTATGAACGATCAAACCATTCCCTAATGGGTTCAATTTATAGAAGTAAATTTCATCTTGATTATCATAGTCAAATTTGAGCAAGAACTACATATGACCCCTGAGGTTCAAAATAATTGTTCACTCAGGTATTTAACTATGATAACTTAGATAAATTATCATTAATTTTGTATTCAAAGTTATAACAATAATTGATATATCTTCTTGCTGGAAGAAGATTTCAATCATTATTAATTATTTAAAAATGATGATAATGATTATTGATTTTGACTTAAATTTTTCCAAAGATAATTAATTTAGATTCTAAAAAATTGATTTTAGAAATTTATCTGAATTACTAAATCTCCTATGAGCATAAGCCCTCAAAGTTAATTACATCGTAGGAAACTAGAGTTTTCTATGAATACTCTCAATTAAAATAGCAATAGAAATTTTATTTTAAGATTTTAAAGCTTGATGTCAAAGGAATCAAGGATTAGAATTTTTTAATCAAGATTAGATCAAATTGAACACTTATTTTTGGAGGTCAAAGGAAGAAAAGTAGGAGGTATTTGGGATTCTGTAACAATTCAAAAAAACATCAATTTATCTTATATGTTGGGCTTGAATTTTATTAAAAGAGATTTAAGTTCAAGTTGTCAATTTTATTAGAAGGTTGGGATTAGATTCCCAAAGGTTGAGGTCTTATAGCCTGAGCTTGCCTCAAAACCTAAATCTAAATTGGGTACTAAAATTCAGTAACCAAAACCTAGCTAATGTAAAGCAGAATCTAGACTTACCCTGGCCAGGATTGGGGAGCCATCTAACCACCTAAGTGCTTTAAAACCATATGTTTGGTCTTTTATGAAATAATGGGTAAGGATGTTAATTAGATTGAGTTTAAGGAGTTAGGGCTAACATCTAGAGTACATCCTAGTTAGCCTCTTGACATATATATGGTATTATGAAACTTAAAGTAAATGCGATTAAGTTTTATACTCATTTAAATTTATTTTTAATATAATGCAGGCTAGTTAACTTGATAAATGCTCAAAATTATATATAAAACAGTTTTAAAATTAGGCTTAAAAAATATAGTTTATCCTAGAGATTGCATAGATTCCCCTTGACAAATTGGTACCCTTATAGGCCAGGTGGTCTACTAAAACCTGCAGGAGGGGAGGTGCTTAACAAAGGAAAGAAGGTGCAATAAGATGTTATGAGAACTCCCGATGATCCCGAGCTTACTTCATAAATTATTAAAATTTCTATGTTATCTTAAAAATTTTAATTTAATTAAAGTATTAAAAGTTTTAACAATCCCTCATGAGCCTCAGATCGGGTTCTAGCCAAAATTAAAGATCGACATGCAAAATCACCAAAAAACTACTAAAGGCATGTAATCCTATATCACAAATCAACACATCAATTATTAATCAAATCAATTAATATTCAGATTAAAAGTCCATGTGATAAGTGCCACTTAATATTACTACCCAGGATATATAGAAAGTAAAGTGGCAGGGTACCATTGACAACTGCCCGGATTCTACTCCTAAGACTCAAGTGAATTTGAGAATGGGATTCTTCTTGAACTCCACTTCTTTATCCTTTTGTGAACTTATTGGATCGTTTGGGTTCAAATATCCAAATGAAAAGAAACTCCCCCTCGAAAGGGGTATTTTTTTCCCTTTGGATATTTGATGATATCCCAACTTAGTCTTCCAAACGGAGGAAAACCCTCCCCTAAGGGATGTTCTCTCCTCTTTGGAATCTAAGTTGGATACTTATATATTCCTTCTCAAATATATATTTAAATTATAACTCAATAAATTTGAAATATATTTAATGAAAATTAAAAATCTAGACTAGAACAATCTGCAGGGATATCCTAAGCAGTTAATATTTAATCATCCTAAGCAGTTGATATAATAAACTTTAAAATGCTCAAACCAGCCATACTTGGCTATACGTTTTTAATTTTTAAAGGGGGACTTAACATTCTAGAGCACCTTCAAAAATTTGATTAATTTAAATTTAATTTTTCCCCCTTTAATTTTAATGCCCTATATAAGCATAGCCACATGCATAAGATTGTATCAGCATTAAAATCGCTCCTAATCTAAGGATAAATCTAACACCCATCAATCACATCACAGAGAGCATAAATAAAATAAATAATCATATTAATATTAATAACCAGCATGTAGTGAAAGCTCAAAAATCCCATCACACAGTAGAAAAGTAAACACCAGCCTAGCCTAGATCTAAATGTGGTTCCCTAGCAAACCATCTAAGGTGTGTGAGGTAGGCTGTGTGGCTTGGGTAAAACCTAAATTGGGTTGTTTGTTATATTTTTTTAAAGTTTAAGTTTATTGAAGGCCAATGGAAAGATTCAAGCTAAAAGTTAAGTATTAGTGTGTAGGAGTTTAACTTAAGATATATTTTAAAGGTTAATTGATCGAATAAGTTTAATTAAAGAAAAGTTAAGAAGTAATAAATTATTTTTAAATTCATTAGTGGCTAATTTTAAAGATTAAAGTAATTTATATTTTTTATCAACCGGTTCGTGGCGTTGTGCTACTAGACTCGAGGAAATAGGCCTCCTTGGGACACGTTGCCTCGTAGTCTGGAGTATTCCATCCTAAAAACCTTATTGATATAGTTGGATTAAATATTTTAATTTGGTTAAATAATAAATAATGATTTGATTTAAATTTACAACCATTGAATTCGTTCGTGACGTTGTGCCACTAGGCTCAAGGATCCAGGGCTCCTTAGGATACGTAGCCCTGTAGCCCAGAGTAGTCCATCCTAAAAACTTCATCTTCAGAGTGGTTATTATATATTAAAGGGTTGGTTGATTAATCAATTAATCAAATTTATATTTTTTTAAGATTTTGCTTGATTATTAAATTTTCTGGAATTATTTGAATTATTTAAACATATTAATTAAGGAGGTCAAAAAGTGACTTTTTGATTAAGGTCATTCTTTAGAGTTTTGATATTTTTTTCAAATACTAGACTTAAACATGAGTAATTAGGCTTTGAGTTTGCTAGAATTGAATTTTTTGAAGTTTTAGTTGAAATTTGAACGGAAGTTGGCTAAAAAGTTGACTTTTTGATTTTAAGTATTTTTTGCTAATTTTCTATTTTCAATAAATAGAAGAACTTATATGGAGTACAATGCTATTGAGTTTGCTCAATTTAAAGTTTTCTACAATTAGTTATGATTTTTCAAAGTTTGTGTATTTGTTTAAATTATTTAATTAATTTAATTAAAGGCCTTTTTATAATTTTTCTCCAAATGAACTCCCAACTCCATGAAATTAACTCCAAAGGTCACGAATGACCTAAGGAGAAATTTCCAAGTGTCTGCGAATTTTATGGAATTTTTAATTATTTTTAATTAATTAAATTAATTCAATATTAATTTTTACTTAAAATTAAATTATTTTGAAAATTAAAGTCAAATTAAAGTGATTTTATTTTTCTTGTTAAGGGTTAAATTCTTGTTAATTTGATATATTATTTGAATTTTTTGGATTTAATTTGAATTAAATATGTTTTTTTAAGTTTAGGTTAATTATGGATTTTTTAAATTACTTAATTATGAAGGTTTTGATTATTTTGATCTAAACTTATTCTAAATTGCATGAAATTACTCCCAAAGGTCAAGGATAACCTATGGGAGTGTTTTCAGGTGTTTAGAATTTATTTGGCATTTCTAATATATTGTAATTATTTTATATAATTAATTATTAATTTTCACTAAAACTTAAATTAATATTAAATTATAAGTCCACTGATTAGACTTTTATTTTTTATTAAGAGTGGATTAAATTTTTGTCAGTTTGATATATTATTTGTAATTTTTGGATTTAATATTGATTTATTACATTGTTTTTGAATTTTTTGGGACCTAAAAAAGGCTAAATTTTAACTTGGTTAATTTTATGACCCAATGACCTCCAAATCCAGTGAAATTTGGACTTAGGGTATAATATGTCACTTAGTTCAATTTTCTAATATTTCATTTGTATTGGAAGTGTGTTTAATTTTTAAGAATTTTTCTAAATTAACTAGACCTCTTCCTTAATTATTTTTCCTAGGTATCTCTACAGTTCAAATGGGTTTGAAATTTTAGTCATCTAACACTGACACTAAATTACACATATCACAGAAAAATACAAGGTTAATTCTAAGTGATGTGTGAGTTATAAATTTTCAAATATTTAGGTCAAAATCTGATTAAAAACTTTAAAAATTTAATTCACCAAAATTCAGCCATCAATTAGAGCTGAATTTTTTACGGCCTGTGGGTATCACATCATAGTTCATCTTGTCCAAATTTTAACTCAATCAGATTGCTAGATTGAGAATTATCAAAGCATTTCAATTTTTGTTAAAACCTAAATAACTCTCTACACAAAGATCAAAATCAGTTAAAATAAATTTTATAATAAGCTTGAGCTCGAGATGGTTCCACCAAGCTTAAGAACATCCAATTTGGATAATAAATGAACTTTTGAAGTTTATAGCATCTAAATTGATTTTTTAAATCAATTTTGATTCAAAAAATCTGATCAACAGCTAGGATTTGGCAACATCGACGTGCCATCATGCTAAAGAACTAGGGTTCGAACCCTAGGGAAGGCATGAGCTCAGAGCTATCCGATCGGCCTAGTTCAAATGAACGGACGACCCAGATTGACCCAAATTTTTTAGTTCATTTTTGAACTGAAATTTCAAATGCTCATAATTTTTGATCTAACCATCCAAATTTGATGAAAATTGAAACATAGGATCAATGTACCCTAATCTATCAACCAATGGAGATTCAAGGCTCTAAGTATTTAGATTTGGAAGAAATTACGGTTTGATTATACAACTTAAAATAGGGATAACTTACAATCCAAATGTCAGATTTTCATATTCTTAGGTTTGTTGGAAAGCTCGAGACGTCCTCTACAACTTTGCTGAAGACCTCAAAAACTTTGATGACTAAATTTAAATCTGGTGTTGAAATTCTCCTTTCTTTCACTATCTCTTTCTCTCTCTCTCTTCCCTAAAAGGGGTTTTGGAGCTTGGAGATGGTGGGGGAAAGCTTAAAAAGACCTTAGAACTAGTTGGAGAAGTTGAGTTATCCTTAGAAGAGGTTGGGGGCTACTGGAATTAAAGGTTTTGGAAGGGAGTGGGTAGAGCTAAAGGTTTGAGTTGCGTAAAGCTTGGCTAGCCTAACCTATAATTGCTAGCCTTGACTAATGCATGAGATGAGCTCTAGGTTGCTTCCATGTAATCCCTATAGCCACCTAAATGATTGGGGGTGTTGATCTATTAGGAAAATTTGTCTTGCCAAGGTGGCATAGCCACCTAAGCATGCAAGTTGGTCAAGCTAGTTGAGTTGACTTGGTGACTTGGTCAAACTAGCTAGGGTTTAATGTAAAATAAATTTGGAAAAGTTTGAACCATGATTAGAACATCCTTTAAAATGAAATTGAGAATTTGTTTGGTTTGATTTGGTCATATGGGTTGATTTGACTCATTTAACCCTTAAGGGGTTATTGGGTCAACCTAGGTTGACATGGTCAACCAGGTTGCCCTAGGACCTCCAATTAGCTTGGTTTAATATTGAGAGTTGAATGGAAGTGGTTCCATCCCAAAATAGGGTCATTTGATTCAAAATGACTATTTATAACCCTAAGGGGTATTATGGTCATTTAAGTTGACTTGGTCAACCAAGCTTGACCAAGGTTTGGATTTGAGTCCCATGCACTCCTAATGATGATTAGGATGCATTGGAAGAGCTTCTAGGGTTTGATTTGAGTAGGCTATGCTGGAGTTTTATGAAAACTCCAAAATTACCCTTTAGAGGCATTTTGGTCATTTTGACCCCCTGGTCAACAGGGGTCAAAATGGGTCCAGCAAAATGTAGTTTAATATTTAACATATTATAATCAAGGGTTTGGTTATAATCAAAGAGTTTGGAGAAGGCTCCAAGGTCAAAATTCATTGGGTAGAAAGTTTAGTGGCATAGGCTGTAAATATTTGATTGTTTTACAGGCTTTGGGTTTCAATTCAGTTTCTAGGCTTAGAGACCTCAGAATGAGCTCAATTTTAGACGATAGACCCTAGGAACATGCCTAAATAATATGTAATTGATAGATCATGAATAAGGTGTCATTTAACTAGGGTTTAAAGTGTTTAAAAAATCACTAAAAAAGGCTTTCAGGACCTAAGCCTTTAGACTTAGATTTTAGGTTTATAAATATGGATATAAGCTAGATTTTAGATTTCTTTACCTAAATTTAAAGTATCCATATCATTCACAATCAATTAAATGATTATAGATGGATGGATAGGATTAAGGCTAGATTGGTCTAGGATCAGGGTTGATCCTAAGGTTTGGATTAGTCCTAGTGACCTCATACAAAAATGAGGTCAATAAATGGACCCCAAATATGTGCAGTAGAATGAAGTTCTACTCCATATATTGGTATTGACCAAATTGAAGGGTCAAGTTTGAAATTTTGATTCTAAAGGAAAGTAGAAACTTATTCCTAAAGAATCATGGTTTGAATTGATACGAGGATAGTGCCGCGGAAGGTGTACTCTACCACTAGTGAGTCTAATCCTAAGGAAAGGAGATCTCTAACCAAAGGAAAAGAATATCTGGTTGATCGTATAGGAAGGAAGAACTCCTAACTACGGAGGACTGAGTTTGAATTTTAATACTAGGGTGGTTCTGAGAGGGGTGTACTCTACCACTAGTAGATATATTATAAAGGAAGGGAAGAACCTAATCTTAAGGAGAAGAAGCTTAAATGATTGTATAGGAAGGAAGAACTCCCAACTATAGAGGACCGAGTCTAAGTTTTGATTCTAAGGGAAGGGAAGACCTAACCCTAGAGGATTAAGTTTTGAATAGATACTAGGGTAGTGCCACTAAGGGCATACTTTACCAATAGTAGATCTAATCCTTAGGAAAGAATCTAACCTTAAGGAAAAGAAGCTTAATTTTGGAATTTGAAATTGAAATTGACACTAGAATGGTGCCACAGAGGGCGTCCTCCACCACTAGGATGTCTAAACCTAGGGAAGGAAGAACCAAACCTTAAGGGAAAGAATGTTTGATTTTGGAGTTTGAAGTTGAAACTAGAATGGTGCCACAAAGGGGCGTTCTCCACCACTAATAGATCTAATCCTAAGGAAGGAAGGGAACTAACCTTAAGGATAAGAAGATTGAATGATCATACAGGAAGGAAGAACTCCAAACTATAGATGATTGAATTTGAAATGACACCAGGTTAGTGCCATGAGTGGCATACTCTACCACTAGTAAATCTAATAATAAGGAAAGAAGGGACCTAACCTTAAGGAAAAGAAGATTGAATGATCATATAGGAAGGAAAAACTCCTAATTATAGAGGATTGAATTTGAAATAACACCAGGGTAGTTCCATAAGGGGCATACTCTACCACTAGTAGATCTAATCCTAAGGAAGGAAAGAACCTAACTTTAAGGAGAAAAAGATTGAATGATCGTACAGGAAGGAAGAACTCCTAACTACAGAGGACCGAGTTTGAATTGATACTAGGGTAGTGCCACGAGGGGCGTACTCTACCACTAGTATATCTAATGCTAAGGAAGGAAAAACCTAACCTTACGGAGAAGAAGATTGAATGATCGTATAAGAATGAAGAATTCCTAACTATAGAGGAGTAAGTTTGAATTGATACTAGGTAGTGCCACGGGGGGGGGGGGGGGGGCGTATTCTACCACTAGTATTGTTGCAAATCTAGTTTTAATAATGACAAATATGCTTCTATTATGTTTTGCTTGGCTAACCCATTTCAGGTACAAAAGATCAAGAGCAACTCAAGCAAACTCAAGATCAGGTCCAAGTGTGTCTAAATGTACTATTTTCCTTTTTTTGAGTCAATTATAATGTAACTGATCCCCTAGCTAAGTAACCTTGCACACACACACCCAGGGGGAGAGCTAATTACTTTCTGCACTTTAGTTTTCTGTGATTATCTGCTTGGGTGAAATTTGCGTTTAATCTTTTCATTTGAGTATTTACTTATTTCCGTTGCATATCATAGAAAAGATTCTTACTGTTGCTCTCAAATTTTTAAATAACCAATTCACCCCCCCTCTTGGTTAGCCTCGGGACTAGTTCATCAGGGCTTAACATCCCTATCAAACTTTCAAGTGGCAGCAGAGCGGGATTCAAAATTTAAGTTTAAAAACTTTTGAATTTGATCCATGACTAACTTTGGTAATCGTAATACTGCTGAAGGTTATTCAATTACACGACCGCCATTATTTGATAACATATCTTTTGATTTTTGGAAAACTCGCATGTCCACTTATCTTCAATCAATTGATTATCGTATGTGGATGCTTGTTAAGGATGGATACGAACCTCTTTTTAGAATGATTAATAATGTGAAAACTGAACTGCCCTTTACTGGCTGGACTTTTGATGATCATGATTTAGTACAATTGAATGCCAAATGCTTGTACTATTTTTTCTGTGCTTTAAAATCTGAGGATTACATACGTGTTTTGACTTGTACAACTGGAAAAGAGATTTGGGATAGACTGTCTATCACTTATGAAGGTACAAATGAAGTCAAATAATCTAGGTTAAATATTTTGCTTCATGACTACGAACTTTTTTGCATGAAACCTACTGAAACCATTTCTGAAATATATACGAGATTCACTCAAATTGTCACTTCTTTGCATGCCTTAGGAAGAGAACTTACAAATTACGAAAGAGTGAATAAAATTCTTAGATGTTTACCTTCTTCGTATGATACTAAGATAACTACAATCACTAAATCTAAAGATTTGAATACTTACTCTATTGATAGCTTACTTGGATCACTCATTGCTTATGAGCAAGGGGTGAACCAAAGACAGCTTGATGCAGGTGAGAAGAAGAAAGAGAAAATAGTGGCACTGAAGGTGAACGAGAGTGATACTAGTGCTTCTGGGTCTGATATTGATGACGTTGCCTTGATCACTAGGAAATTCAAAAGCTTTCTAAGGAAGAAACATAAGAACTTTCAGAAGTGGAATAAGGGTAAGTCCAACAAAAATTTTAAGGGTTCATCTGACACTGTCTGTTTTGAATGCAGGAAGCCTGGACACATTAAGGATGATTGTCCTACACTTAAAGCTCACCCAAGCAAGGAGAAGGGTAAGGAGAAAAACAAGTTCAGGAAGGACAAGAAGCAGATTTAGAAGGCGTTCTGGGCAGATTCTGTATCCGACTCTTCTGAGACTGAAGCAGAAGAGGAGGAAACAAATCTGTGTCTAATGGCTGATGATCACCTTGGTTAGTCTGACCAGGAAGAGGTATGTGAGCTTACTTACGATCAGTTATTTGAAATATCTGAAAAAATTCATGCATCGTATAGAAAGCGTAAGAAAAATCATGCTAGCCTGAAACTAGAACTTCTGAATTTACAAAAAGAGCATGATTCAATAGTTAAAGATCATTCCACACTTGACAGCAATCACATGTCTTTACTTGATGAGTTTGATGAATTTAACAAAAAATATTATGATCTGACTACTGAGCATAATTTACTGAAAACCATGCATGTAGATTTAGAAAAAGCTTTCAAAGAATTAGACAATCTGGTATGTGAAGTGGAGAGTAGCAATTGTGCTTTGAAATTACAAGTTTAAAGAAAAAAAATGAATTTTTGAAAGTTAAGATCAATGCTTTTGAGAAACATGAAACACCTCCTACGTTTGCACAGTTTTATGCATCTCCACATTTTGTAGAATCTGGTTCAACATCATCAAAGCATGTTTCATACAAATCTAGGAAGAGGCACTATCACCACGTAGATTAGTTAACCCTTTTCCTGGTGTTAGATATTTTTCCTGTGGCATGTTAGGACATATTTCCCACACCTGCACTGTTCACCATAGTACACATTGGGTGTGGAGGCCCAAATTTCCTGTTTCACAGCATAACACATATGCATTGCATTCTTCTTTTCATAAGAAGGAACCTAAACCTATTTGGGTTCCTAAAACTAACATTTGATCATTTTGTAGGTGTGCTCTCACACAAAATCTCATGAGAGCATGTGGTACCTAGACAACGAATGTTATAAACACATGACTGGAGATGTAAATCAGTTTATTTCACTGGAGGCCAGGGCTGGAGGTAAGGTTACACTTAGAGATAACACCACCAGGAGGGTGGTAGGTTCAGATATAATTGGTGATTCAAAGAGTTTTATGATTGACAATGTTTTGCTTGTAGATGGACTGAAACATAACTTACTGAGCATTAGTTAACTTTGTGACAAAGGATACAATATCAAATTCTTGCCCACTTGCTACATTTTAAGCTTAAATGACAATGTTATTTTGTAGGGACAAAGGATCAACATTGTCTACAAGCTGGATGTAAGTTGTGTTAAAGCTGAAAATTTAATTTTCTTAAAAACTGCTACTGATGAGTCTTGGTTGTGGGATAGGAGATTGTGTCATGCTAGTATGAAAACCCTTAGGAGAGTCACCTCAAAGGACTTAGTTAGAGGTGTCCCCAAGCTTAAGTTCACTAAGGACCACCTGTGTGATGCCTGTCAGTTAGGGAAGCAAGTCCAGTCCGCTTTTCACTCTATTAAGGACATTAGCACCTCTAGACCTTTAGAAGTCCTTCACATTAATCTCTTTGGACCCATCAGCACTGCCATCTTAGGGGGGAAAGTCTATGGGTTTGTGATTGTAGATGACTACTCGAGGTTCACTTGGATTAAATTTCTGTCACATAAATCTGAGTCATTTGATGAGTTTAAGTCCTTCTCCACTTGGATTTAGAGGAAGTTTGGTTGTGAGATCTTGACTATTCATAGTGATCATGGTGGAGAGTTTGAAAATATGAAGTTTGGAAGTTTCTATGAGGAGCAAGGGATTAGTCGTAATTTTTCAGCTCTTAAGACCCCTCAGCAGAACGAGGTAGCTGAAAGGAAGAACAGGACCTTAGTGGAAGCCGCTAGAGCCATGCATGCTGAGTATTCTCTTCCAAAATACTTTTGGGCTGAAGCGGTGAGCACTACCTGTTATGTGCTGAATAGGGTGAATGTGAGATGAAATCTGAATAAGACACCTTATGAGATCATTAAGGGTAGAACTCCAAACCTGTCCCACCTCCATGTCTTTGGCTGTAAGGTTTTCATTCTGAAATAATGAGAAATCATCCTTAGAAAAATTTGACCCCAAATCTGATGAAGGAGTGTTCTTAGGCTATTCTGGTGTGGAGAAATCCTTTAGGGTGTTCAATAAGAGGACTTTGGTGGTGGAAGAGACAACTCATGTGGTGTTTGATAAATCTGATCCTAAGGTGGCTAGAGTTGAGGAAGAAGAAGAGGTAGAGGAGATTACCCAAGGGGTTGAAAATGCAAATCTAGAGGAAAGGATAAAACCTCAAACCACACTGCCTAGAGATTGGAGATATTCTTCGAGTCATCCTAAAGAACTAATCTTAGGAGACCCTTCTGAAGGTGTTAGGACTAGGCATGGACTTAGGAAGGAAGAAAATGACTCTGCCTTTATCTCAATGACTGAACCCACCAATATTAATCAAGAACTTTCGGATGAGTTTTGGATCTTAGCTATACAAGAAGACTTGAATCAATTTGTAAGGAATGATGTTTGGGAGTTAGTAGAAAGACCTAGAAATTAAAGTATAGTGGGAACCAAGTGGGTCTTTAAGAATAAGATGAATGATTCTGGTGTGGTGGTTAGGAATAAGGCAAGATTGATGGCTAAGGGGTATAATCAGATTGAAGGGATTAATTTCGAGGAGACCTTTTCCCCTATAGCTAGATTTGAAGCCATTAGAGTGCTACCAGCCTTTGCCTGTTATAAGGGATTTAAGTGGTTTCAAATGGATGTAAAGAGTACCTTTTTAAATGGGGTAATAAAAGAAGATGTTTTTGTAGAACAACCTCTAGGTTTTGAGAGTTCCCAATATCCAAATCATGTTTACAAATTAAAAAAGGCCTTATATGGATTAAAACAAGCACCTAGAGCTTGGTATGAGAGGCTTAGCACATTCCTGTTAGAAAGAGAGTTTGTTAAGGGGAGCGTAGACACCACCCTTTTTCTGAGGAGAATAGGGGATGACTTACTCATTATCTAGATCTATGTTGATGATATAATTTTTGGATCTGCTGATAAATATTTATGTGATGAGTTTTTTAAAATAATGAGTAAGGAGCTTGAGATGAGTATGATGGGAGAATTATCCTACTTTTTGGGGTTTAGCATAAGGCAAATGGATGATGGAACCTTTCTCAATCAATCTAAATACACTAAGGACATTTTGAAGAAATATGAAATGGACAAAGCCAAGCCAATCAACACTCCCATGAGCTCCTCTGTTCAGTTAGATAAGGATTCAAGTGGAAAATCTATTTATCAGAAGAAGTATAGAGGAATAATTGGATCATTGCTTTACCTAACTGTTAGCCAAACTGATATCATGTTTAGTGTCTATCTTTGTGCTAGGTTTCTGGCTGTTCCCAAAGAGTCCCACCTGACTGCTGTTAAGAGAATTCTTAGATATCTTTTAGGGAATCCAAACTTAGAAATCTGGTACCCTAGGCACAGTACCTCTTTTGAGATTATTTGATATTCTGATTCTGACTTTGTAGGGTGTAGGGTGGATAGAAAGAGCACTTCTGGAACTTTTCAATTCATAGGGCAGTCATTAGTCCCCTGGTCCAGTAGAAAATAGAACTCAATTGCACTTTCCACTGCTGAAGCTGAGTACATTACCTTAGGGAGTTGTGTGGCCCAAGTTCTTTGGTTGAAGCAATAAGTCTTGGATTTAGGATTACCTGTGGGCACAATTTCTATTATGTGTGATAATACTAGTGCCATCTGCATCTCTAAGAATCTAATCCAACATTCTAGAACCAAACACATTGATATAAGGCATCACTTCATTAGGGACCAGGTTACGAAAGGGGACATTAAGCTACATCATGTAGCAACTAAAAATCAGTTGGCTCACATATTCACTAAACCACTGGCCTTTGACTCATTCAACATTTTGAGGACCAGATTAGGAGTGATTGATATAAATGCTTGATTCTGATGACTGCTGATTTTTGATTTTTTTTATTTTTATTCTACTTCTGTTAGTTAACAATTTAATTTAATTATTTGCTTTATATTGTTTTTAATTTTTTCTGTTGATTTCTATTTTAGCCTTGGTGTTAGTTTGATTTGAGTATTTATTATGATGTGATTTTCTACCTATCTTTATTTATTAGTTCATCTCCTTTATTTACTATTTTATGCTTTTGAAAATTTGATCACTTCTCACTACTTCTGATAAACTAGATTTCTGACTGAGAGTTTTACCTTATTTTTAGTTTGAAACTGGTAAGCAGTGATTGATTTCACTGGATCTGTTAAAGGGAAGAAACATTGATGATTGTTTCTCTTCCTCTAACTCTTTTACTGGTGTATTATTTCTTTTGGATAAAAATCTTCTTCAAAATTAAAATATTAGTTTTTGAAATAGAGATTTATTTTATCTGCCTACAGTAATCTACCTCATATGAATAGTATTTTCAAAGTCTTGAGTCATTATTATGATTTTCTAAATCAAGTGATTGCACTTATCATATGACGTATGGTTTTTATTTTGTGAATTACTCTTCCTTATTGTGAAGAGAATCTCCTATGTCTGGAAGGTAAGTTTACAGCTGAGATGCTTTAACGATTTTGAGAGGGAGAAAGCTTCCAACAGATGCGCAGTGCGCCAAATAAATTGAAAAAGAGGCACAAAATGAGCCCAAAGATGAAAAGATGTGAAATGTCGCCAAACTAAAAGATACACAAAGTGTATCAAAAATCAAAAGATGTGTAAAGAGCCAAACAAATTGAAAAAGAGGCACAAAATGAGCCCAAATCAAGCTTTCTTCCCATTCAGATCGCCAAATGTCTTAGAAAAATCCGTGTGCCACTTCATATTTTCAAAAGCTTGAGTTTGAAAATACTGATTTCTGATTATTATTTTGTAACACTATTATATCAAATATTTTTCTGGAATGAGGCTTGAAAAGATCTCTTTTTTAATCTAATTTTTTTTCTTCTGAATTGAATTTTTGTCTTGAAAGGGATTTGCATCTATAAGGTGCCCGAGGTGGGAGATACGAAAGTCAATTTTTTCTAATTTTTTCTGGATTTCAGCACTATTAATCTTCTTCTTATTGGTTTTTAGATTTAAAATCAAGAAAAAATTCTGATTTACTCGAGCAGCTTGATCCAAAAAAAAATTGTACTGTTATTTCTATTTTTCTGTTTTCCCTCCTCCTTTTTGTGATGTCAAATGGGGGAGTTAGTTGTAGTAGTTTTTGATCTTATCTTGTAATGTTTATGTCATTTTCGATATCGTAGTTCTTTTATTTTTAAACTACTGCACACATGTTTGCCATCATCAAAAAGGGGGAGATTGTTGCAAATCTTGTTTTAATGATGACAAATATGTTTCTATTATGTTTTGCTTGGCTAACCCATTTCAGGTATAAAAGATCAAGAGCAACTCAAGCCAACTTAAGATCGGGTCCAAGTGTGTCTAAATGTACAGTTTTTCTTTTCTTGAGTCAATTATAATGTAGCTGATCCCCTAGCTAAGTAACCTTGCACACACACACTCAGGGGGAGAGCTTGAGTGAATTAAAGTTTCTATTTAATTTTTATTCAGATCGTCCTGGATGATATTCACATCATCCTGGACGATCAAGTAAAAATAGAAACCTTAATTAGGGCGACCAAGTTAAGTCTATCTGATTAAGCAGATCGTCCTGGATGATACAGACATCGTACGGGATGATATGCTCAAATAAAAAATTCTCAGCCGCGAGATCAAGTTAGGCAAGTTTTTATTTTTAGATATTTGGTCTGATCGTCCCGAACGATACGTGTATCATCCTGGACGATCCAGTACAATCATGCCTAAATTAGTCTGGTAATTAAGGAAAGCAATTAATACTTGATTAATACGATCATATCATCCTGGACGATCGCAGGATCGGCCAGGACGATCATGATTGTCTAGTGTGTTTCAGCTGTACGTCTAGAGCGGTGCTCAGGACAATTTGGGCACATTTTGAAGTAATCGTACAGGATGATATCCTTGTCATCCTAGACGATCAAGTCATTTTTGGGTCATCCAGCACAAGTTTCTCTAGACGACCAGAGCGGACTTCTGGATGAAGTTCTTGAATTTATACTAATCATCCCGGATGATTGCAAAATTATACGGGACGATATGAACAACTTTTTCCACTGATCGTTTAGAAGAGCCATATCGTCTAGGCTGAAACAGCTAATTTTGAATTGATCGTACATGACGATCTATTGATAGTCCTGGACGATCTAGGCCGACCAGTTAAGATTTAGGGCAAATTTTGAGCCCTCCTAAAAAAGATCTTTTTCTTTCAACAAGAAAAATCTTTTGCCACTTTCCTTTGCAGAGAAATCCTAGAGAGAGAGAGAGTCTGGGAGAGAGAGAGAGGATCTTATGAGGGGGAGTTTGTGAGGGGTTCATGAAGGTTGCTCCGAGTAAGGATCAGAGTCGTCTTCTCCGCTCGTCGTCTTTCATCGTGTTGGTATTCTTTATGAGAGGATCATTCGTAAGAAGATCCGGGGTTATCTGCCCGCTTTAGGAGGAAGTGAAAGGAGTCCGAGGTTCTCTGCCTGCTTCAGGAGGAAGCAAAAGGAGTTTGGGTTCTCTGCCTCACCGTGTCGATGGAAAGGAGGTTTTTGTACAGGCTTCTTCGCCTTGCTGTGGGAGCAAAAGGAGGGACACTTTGAGTTAGTGCAATACCCGGAGGGGAGGCTCCGGGGAGTGGACGTAGGTCAAGTTGACCGAACCACTATAAAAATCTGGTGTGTTCTTTCTGATTACTTTCTACACTTTAGTTTTCTGTGATTATCTGCTTGGGTGAAATTTGCGTTTAATCTTTTCGTTTGAGTATTTACTTATTTTCGCTGTATATCATATAAAAGATTCATACTGTTGCTCTCAAATTTTTAAATAACCAATTCACCCCCCCTTTTGGTTAGCCTTGGGACTAGTTCATCAAGGCTTAACATCCCTATCAAACTTTCAAGTATATCTAATCCTAAAGAAGGAAAGAAAGCACGATGACTCACATCTATTCATAAGGAAAAGAAAACTAAAAGATCTTGTGGGAAGGAAGCTTTGCTTCCCATAGAGGATCAGGTTTGATTTTTGAAACTAGGATGGTGCCACAAAGGGCATTATCCATTAGTAGTGGATGATCTTATGGAGAGGAAACTTGCCCTATATAGTGGGTTGAATTTTGATTTTGAAACTAGGATGGTGCAACAACAGGCGTGCTCCATCTTTAGTGGATGATCTTATGGGGAGGAAACTTGCTTCACACTGAGGATCAAATTTGATTTTGAAACTAGGATGATATCACAGAGGGCAAGCTCCATCACTAGATTCTGAAACTAAGGAAAGGAAGCATGAGGACTCATACCTATGCTTAAAAGCCTAGAAGGTGACTGAACTATAATGGGGTCCAATAGGCTTAAATCCATCATTATTTAGTCGAGATCCTATGAGGTAGGAAGCACAAGGACTCACACCTACTCCTAAAAGATCCAATTTCTTTTGGGTTTTCAATGACTAACCTAGCTAGAAAGTACTGGGACTCACATCTAACCAAGGGGTCTAGCCAAGGAGATAGTCTACCTAAACCTTTAATGATTTTAGCAAAAATCTATCTAACCTGATTTAATTCTAATCCTAAGGAAAGGAAGCACGGGGACTCACACCTATCCTTAAAAGATTAAAAGTTGACTGAACTATGATGGGGTTCAGTAGGCTTAAATCCATCATTAGTTAGTCAAGATCCTAGGAGGTAGGAAACACAGGGACTCGCACCTACTCGTAAAAGTTTGAATTTCTTTTGGGTTTTCAATGAATAAACTAGCAAGAAAGCATGGGGACTCACACCTAACTAGGGGGTTTAGCCAAGGAAATATTCAACCTAAACCTCTAAAAATTTTGGCAAAAACTATCTGACCTGATTTAATTCTAATCTTAAGGAGAGGAAGCATGGGGACTCACACTTATCCTTAAAAACTAGAAGATGACTAATTAGGATGGGACCTAACAAGCTTAAATCCACCATTAATTAGTTAAGTTCATAGAAGTAGGAAGCACGGGGACTCAAACCTACTCCTAAAAGGTCAAATTTCTTTTGGGTTTTCAATGACTAACCTAGCTAGAAAGTATGGGGACTCGCATCTAACCAGGGGGTCTAGCCAAGAAGATAGTCTACCTAAACCTCTAAGGATTTTGGCAAAAATTATCTGACCCAATTTAATTCTAATACTAAGTAAAGGAAGCATGGGGACTTACACCTATCCTTAAAAACTAGAGGGTGACTAACTAGGATGGGGCCCAACAGGCTTAAATCTATAACTAGTCAGTCGAGATCCTAGGAGGTAGGGAGTACGAGGACTCACACCTATTACTAAAAGATCAACTTTTTTTGGTTTTTCAATGACTAACCTAGCTAGAAAGCATTGGGACTAACATCTAACTAGGGGGACTAGCCAAGGAGACAATCTACCTAAACCTCTAAGAATTTTGGAAAGAACTATCTAACCCAAATTTTATTTTAGATGCTAGGATGGAGCCACGAGGGGCTTGCTCCACCATTAGCAGATCTAATCCTAAGAAAAGAAAGCACGGGGACTCACATCTATCCTTAAAATACTAAAAAAATTTGATTTTGGTTTTGAATTGGACATGAATTTTGAATTTTGGATTTTGATTTAATTTGATTTGATTTGAGATTGATTGAAATTTTGATTTCGAATAGAGATATGAATTTGGAAGATTTTGAATTTAAATTTGGAGAATTTTGAATTCAAAATTTTTTGAATTTAAAGAGTGTTTTATTGATGTTGAATTTGATACTCATTTAGCATGGTACTTCTTGAAGAGACTCCCCAACATTTGAAAATATCAGTTATCATCCTTCAGAATTGATCAACTGATGCTTTAAATTCCCTCTTAAATTGTCTCTAGGACAAGAGGTCATTCTTATGTTAGTTCAAACTCCCCCAATGATCTCTTAGTAGGCTAAGATAGGCATTCGAAGAACCAGGACCAAGTCTCCTACTTGGAAGATTCTAAGTCACACTGTCTTATCATGGGATTGAACCATTCGAGTTTTGTATAACTTTGATTTTTGTTGAGCCTTAGAGACGATGCTCTATGAGGCCTCAAGCTCCTCTAATTAGAGTTGGGCACTCTGTTTGATTGTGATTTGATTTTGAATGATAATTTCCAGCAAAGCAAACCACTCTTCTAGTGGGATTAATCTATGACCTAACATAGAGTGTGATTTTGTAAAAAAGGGCTTGAAGGAAAAGATGCCTATGTCTAAGGACTCATACACATTCCTCAAGGATAAGATTTGAATTTTTTATTAGGAGTAGAAGATTCATTCTTTTTGTTGGAAAATTTCCTTTTAACCATGTGGACCCTATCAGAATGGCAAAAGGGAACAAATTCATAAGTACAGTGAAAAGTAGGTTAACTTCCACTGACCCATGAAGGTTTGAGGATTTAGGTTTTGTTGATTCAGACCAAGTTTCATAAAAATTAAACTAGGGTCTCACTTATATATTTTTGAATTAGAATCAATTTCGAAAAGGTTTAAGTTAGATAGATAAATTTGATCTTTTCAATTCTCTTGCATAGAACTTTATATCTGATTGATAATCAGTACATTATGGAGAATCTGGATTAGATATTTTTCAAAGTCAAGTAATTAGGATTGATCAGGTTTTCCTTTGAGATTTAAGGAATTAAAGAAGGATGAAGCCTCTTTATTTCTTTTTTCTTTCTTAATGGTGCATTTTATGCATCTTTTAATTTTGTGGAGCATTTGCCCATCTTTTTTACTTTTGATGCACTTTGTGTATTTCTTGATTTTTAGTGCACTTTGTGCATCTTTTAATTTCAATTGATTTTGAGAATAGGCTTCACCTTCCTTTAAAATCTCAAAATAATTACTCTCTTTTTGAATGTTGGGATTATATCTCAAGTATTAGAGAAGAAAACTCAATCTCTCTTACACAAGGAATAATAATCCTCAAAGCAGACCCAATCTTTTGATAGGCGTATCAACTTGACTAGGAAAATCTTTGAATATATTCAAAGCATGTAAGAGATGCCTATTAAGATTATAAAAAGATTGAAAGGCTGTTCCTTTCCTAAGTGGTTTGATATAGATTTTAATTCAAAGATCAAATCAACCCACATAAGCGGTGGGAGGGAAGCGGTGGGAGGGAGGAGCATTTAAACATCTTATGGAGTCAACTACAACCCTCTGATGCTTAAAGTTGAAGGTAGAGGTCAATTTTTATTAAAAAGGTCAATCAACTTTCTTGAAAATCTAGATCTAGTAAACTTGAGAAATTGGTAAGTTTTCTTTAAGAAAAAATTACAGGTCTAGGTGGCAAGACCCTAGTAGTGTGGAATTATATTCTTAAAATTTCTTTGGAGGGAGAGATTGTTATGGAATCTGCATTATCCCTTGTTATTGTGGCATCATTTTAATTAAAAGATTTATTATGAAAGGACCCATTTGAAAGTTAAACTTCAATGGTGTCATTATTTGATACAATCTTAGATTATTTCCACTCTCTTATTACTAGTGGTGTAGCAATTAGGAGAGTGGCACCCCAAGTGGTTTCTATACCTCCTCCTATATAGATGACATTGTAAAGTCCCAGTAGGTTATTAAACCTAAAGCAATTATCCCAAAGCTAACCAAGAGGGGTGGGGGGTGAATTGGTAATTTAAAAAATTTCTTGGTTATTTAGAAAATCGATTTAAATAATTTGAGCACAGT
Source organism: Dendrobium chrysotoxum (assembly GCA_019925795.1). Lineage (NCBI taxonomy): Eukaryota > Viridiplantae > Streptophyta > Magnoliopsida > Asparagales > Orchidaceae > Dendrobium > Dendrobium chrysotoxum. The sequence goes on from CM034312.1 coordinate 56,643,570, forward strand.
CATAATTTTTTTGAAAATAATTTTTTAACCACAAAATGAAAAATGCAAAAAAAATGCGATAAAAAATAAAGAATATAAGACACCAGATTTTATAGTGGTTTGGTCCAATAAGACCTACGTCCATTCTCTGGGGACTCCTTCTCCAAGTATTGCACTAAACACTAGTGAGTCTCCTTTTGCCCCCACAGTAAGGTGAAGAAACCCTTACAAAAATCTCTCTTCCACCAACTTGGTGCAGTAGAGAACCATCATCCTTTTTCACCCTCCAAGTGAAAGCAGAAAACCCACCGTTCTTTTTCACCCTCATAGTAATGGCTGAGTACCAACATCCTTTCTCACCCTTCTGGTGATGGCAGAGTGCCGACGTCATTTCTCACCCTCCTGGTTATGGCAGAGTACCATCATCTTTTTCACCCTCGTGGTGATGGTAGAGTACTAAACATCCTTTCTCACCTGCTTAGTGATGGCAAAGTACCAGATCTCTTCCAAAGTTCTTCTCTCAAGAGCCTTCAAAGAGGTAGGGCAGAGATTTGCAGTACATACAAAGAGATCTTTACCTTTGGGTAACCTTGTGAACCCTTCATAATTTTTACTTATAAGATCTCACATATCTCACTTCCAAACACTCTCCCAAAACACACTCTCTTTCACTCTGTAGAAGAAATTAGCAGAAAGAGAGCATCGGGTATCAGTTTTTAGGGCCCTTATATATAAAGGACAAGAAAAATCTTCCAAAAATTGAAAATTTCAGGTTTGACGGATTTGGATCGTACAGTACGATCATACTTCATATGTATAAACATTTTAATAAATGTTATATAACACTATATGATCCTAATTTCATACTCTGATTAGCATCTGCACGAACCAATATCGTATAGTACGATCAATTTAAAAAATGAACCCTTCATCTATACAATCATATACGAACCTTATTTTGTATTCTGATCGGCGTATCCATGAACCCACTTCATACAGTACGATCTATCCAAAAATTGATGAGATCGTACAGGATGGATTCAATGAACTTGATTTCATACTCTAATTGGCATCCAGGAAGAACCAACTTTATACAGTATGATCTGTCGAAAAATTGATAAGATCATACGAAACAAACTAGAATGAACTCGATTTCATACACTGCTTAGCATCCGAGATGAATGCATTTTGTGCAGTATGAAATGTTCAAGAAAAACTACTATGTCCCAATTCTATTGATTCAATTTTTTAGAGAAACACAGTCAAATCATCCCGTATGATTACAAATCTTACAGTACGATTGCTTTCAAAATTTAAAAGTTTTGTCTCACTCCCCCAATGTGTGTGTGTACAGTTACCCAATTACAATCACACTCTTTCAGACTCAAAAAAATAAAAAGTACAGACTTCAATTATAATAAACCCTAATCTAATCTATCTTGAAGTCTTTAGCAGTCTAGAGTATGATTTTCCTAAAAACATTAGTACACACAAATAATATTTTCAATAAATGTTAGGAGAAATAGTAATCAACATAATATTATTTTGGAATTATCAAAAACACACATGATATAAAAATATAGTTATGAAAACAAAGTTGCAACAGAGATAGTGGGACACTTGTAGTAACGTGACTTAACATCCCTTAGTAGAGTAGATGGGTCATATCCTTTAACTAAGGGCCTATGGCTTATTACCGGTGATTGCTTAATTATAGCTTGATTGATTTCTGTGTTGTAGTCAAAAGGGTATGGTGGAGGTCACGGTATTGTTCTCACAACCTCCTTCCTTTGAGTAAAAGGAGAAGGGTGGAAATGATTTTCATGGAGAGGGTACATGAAAGGAGCAATGAACTCCTGATTGACCTCAAATTTGACTTTGTTTTAAGGCTTCAGACCTTAAGGACCTTCTTTCTAACTCTTTGAGGGTGGTGCAAGAACTTGACCCGACATCAGATGTAGACAACCTCTCATCTATTATTCCTAGTTTCTATTCCTTATCCACCGTAGTAGAGAGTACTATGGGTAAAGGGGAGACAATATCCTCCATTTTGGAGATGGGAGAGTCAACTCCTAACCCTAAGGTAACTTCCACCAAGGGGAAATATTTTTGTGTTCCAACAGATAGACCAATTCGGGTTTCTCCATTTATTGATAACTTGAAGTTTTGAAATCATATTCCAAACTGGATCAAGTTGCCAGAGGTGATTTCATACAGTGTTAAGTTTCTATCGAGGGAGAGATGAGTTTCCCAACCATTTGAGTATTCTTGATTATATGAAATTTAAAAGAAAATCACTTGATTTAGTTGATCTTGAAATTGAATTTGGTTTATAAACTTAAACTAATTTTATTAAAATTTTATAACTCAATCATGCTAAGTTTACGCTCAACATGGTAGTTTATAAATTTGACAAGGATAACTTAAGAATTGAACATAACTCAGTTTCTCTACCAATTGACTTGGGGAAAAATGTCTAAGTTTAGATTTGATAATGGCTTGAATTTTGATATTAGAATTGAATTGATTGATTGAAGAGAATTTTCCTCAAATTTTGAAACTTAATATGCCAAGTTTGCATTCAACATAAAGGTTTATCAATTTGACAAGAAAATTTGAAGGATTAGCTTGACTCTTTTGTCCCACCAATTGGCTTGGGGGTGAAATGTCCAAGCTTGGATTTGAATTTAAACTTGAGGTTTAAATTGAACATGAATTTAAGAGGTTGAAATCAAATTTGAATTAAAGGTTAAAATCAAATTTGGATTTGTAGTTGAAATTAAACTGAAATTTAAGGTTAAAATTTGATTTAGATTTGAAGTTGAAATTGAATTCAGATTTGAGGTTGAAATTGAACGGATCTTCTTCAAATTTGAAACTCAATATATTGAGCTTTACTCGAATATGCAGGTTTCCAAAATTAATAGGAAGATCCTAAAAGTTTTGCCAAACTCTTTAGTTCCACTAATTGACTTGGGGCAAAATGTTTAAGCCTGAATTTGACAGGGGTTTCAAATTTTGAAATTAGGATTGGTTTGAGTGATCTTGAAAAGAGTTTTTAGTGTTTGAAAATTGACACAATTTTTCTCAAGTCTTTGAAACCTAATATGTTGAATTTATATTCAACATAAAGGTTAACAAATTAACGAGAAGATTAAAGGGATTGGCTTGAGTCTTTCATCCCATTAACTAGCTTTGGGCGAAATGTTAGAGCCTAGATTTTGAGTATGTTAAAAGTAGGGGATCTAAAATTCAAAAATGTGGTTTTGAATTAGTTGATTTTAATTTTGAGTTCAAATTTTGAATTGAGTTGATTGTTCTCACATTTTAGAACTCAACATATTGAGTTTTCACTCAACATGAGGGTTTAGAAAATCGAAATGAGAATCTTGAAGATTGGGTTTGACTCTTCCATTCCACCAAGTAACTTGGAGGTGAAATGTCAAAGCCAGGATTAAAATTCTATAGATCTAATTTAAATTCTAAAATTTAACATACTAAATCTCATTTGAATATGAAGGTTAATAGAATTGACATAAAGATCCTAAGGTATGGATTAACCCTTTCGCTCCACCAGTTGACTTGGGGGAAAATGTCTAATCCTGGATTTGAGTAGAAGGACTGAATCATGAAATTGACATTGAAGAAAATTGGATTTGCATTGTATATGTTAAACTATAAGAGGATGTTATAGAAAATATATAGCAACAACGATCAAAGCTAATTTGAGTGATTTTGAAAAGGATTTTAAAGGTTTGAAATATTAAAAAAGTTTTCTCAAATTCTTGAAACTCAATATATTGAATTTACACTCAACATAATGTTTTACAAGTTTACAAAGAAAACTTAAAGAGATTGGCTTGACTCTTTTACCCCACTAGTTGGGTTGGGGGTGAAATGTCAAAGCCCAAAATTGACTGATGAGTTTTAGATTTGAACATTAAGATTGAAGAGTCTTCTGTAAATTGTGAAACTCAACATATTTGGATTTATTTAAACATGTGAGTTTACAACATTTATAGAAAGATCTTAGGAAATTTGGCTTGACTCTTTTGCTTTTCCAATTGACTTGGAGGCAAAATGTCAAAGCTTGGGTTTTGTTAAAGGATTTCAATTTTATATTTAAAATTGAAGGAGATTCTATAGGTTATAAACATGCTTGAGATATGGTTAAGCATGCAAGGTTGCAATATTTACAAGTGGATTTTAGAGGATTTGGCTAGACTCTTTTGCTCTACCAATTAACTTGGAGGCAAAATGTCCAAGCCTGACTTTGACAGAGGTTCCTTACTCGCCTATCTTTTAATATGTCTTAATTGATGTTTGCCATACTCACCCAAGGAAGAAATGGATAGAGGGACCAACGGAAGGAAGGGTAGTCAAAACTATTAATCTAATAAAATTTATACCGCTATTAAAGATGGAAAGAGAGATTTATCCCCAGCGGAGTTGCCATTTTTTTTGCTTGATTAAAAAGTGTTGAGTTTTGAAAAGATTAATTATCTGTGGGTGATTTAATTTTTTGAATTTTAATTTTGAAATTAAACGCATCATTTTAGTTGATATATCGTCTCAAGAGATGAGCATACCATTCCCTGATGAGTTTAATTTATAGGAGTAAAATTTCATCCTGATTATTATAGTCAAATTTGAGCAAGAACTACATATGACCCTAGAGGGTCAAAATTATTCTTCACTCAGGTATTTAACTATGATAATTTAGATAAATTATCATTAATTTCATAATCAAAGTTACAATAATAATTAATATATCTTCCTGATGAAAGAAGATATTAATCATTATTGATTGTTTGAAAATGATGATAATGATCGTTGATTTTGACTTAAATTTTCCAAAAGATAATTAATTTAGATTTTAAAAAATTGATTTTGGAAATTTATTTGGGTTACTAAATCTCCTACGAGCGTAAACCCTCATAGTTAATTACATCATAGGAAATTGTAGTTTCCTATAAATACTCTTGATTAAAATAGTGGTAGAAATTTTATTTTAAGATTTCAAAGCTTGATGTCAAAGGAATTAAGGATTGGAATTTTTCAATCAAGATTAGATCAAATTGAACACTTATTTTTGGAGGTCAAAGGAGGAAATGTTAGAGATGTTTGAGATTCTGAAATAATTTAGAAATACCTCAATCTACCCTATATATTGGGCTTGAATTTCATTAAAAGAGATTTAAGTTCAAGTTGTAAATTTTATTAGAAGGTGGGGATTAGATTCCCAAAGGTTGAGGTCTTATAGCCTGAACTTACCTCAGAACCTAAATCTAAATTGGGTCTTAAAATTTTGTACCTCAAACCTAGCTAATATAATGCAGAATCTGGACTTACACTGGCCTAGATTGGGGAGCAAGCTAACCACCTAGGTGCTTTAAAACCATATGGTCGGTCTTTTATGGAAGAATGGGTAAGGATGTTAATTAGATTGAGTTTAAAGAGTTAGGGCTAACATCTAGAACAAATTCTAATTAGCCCCTTGATGTATGTAGGGTATTATGAAACTTAAAGTAAATGCAATTAAGTTTTAGACTCATTAAAAATTATTTTTAATGTAATGCATGCTAGTTGACTCGATAAATGCTCAAACTTATATATAAAGTAGTTTTAAAATTAGGCCTAGAAAATAGATTTTATTCTAGAGATTACATAGATTCTCCTTGATAGATCTACACCCTTATAGGCCAGGTGGTCTACCAAAACTAGCAGGCGGGGAGGTGCCTAACAAAGGAAAGAATGTGCAATAAGATGCTATGCAAAGTCCCGATGATACAGGGCTTACTTCTGAATATGTTAGAATTTCTATGTTATCTTAAAAATTCTGATTTAATTAAAATAGTAAAAGTTTTAGCAATCCCTCATGAGCCTCCGATCGGGTTCCAGGCAAAATCAAAGATCGACATGCAAAATCGCCAAAAAATTACTAAAAGTATGCAATCCTATATCACAAATCAATACATCAATTATTAATCAAATGAATTAATTTTCTGATTAAAAGTTCATGTGAAAAGTGCCACTTAATATTACAATCGAGGGTATGTAGACAGTAAATTAGTTGAGCACCATTGATAATAGCCCAGATTCTACTCCTAAGACTCAACTGAATTTGAGAATGAGATTGTTCTCGATCTCCACTTCTTCATCCTTTTGTGAACTTCTTGGAATCTTCGGTTCTGATATCCAAATGAAAAGAAACTCCCCCTCGAAAGGCGTATTTTCTTTTCCCTTTGGATATTTGAAACTATCCTGACTTAGTCTTCCTAATGGAGGAGAACCCTCCCCTAAGGGATGTTCTCCTCTCTTTGGAATCTAAGTTGGATACTTATATATTTCCTTTCAAATATCACTTTGAATTAAAACTCAATAAATTTGAGTTACATTTAATAAAAATAAAAAATCTAGACCCGAACAACCTGCTGTGTTATCCTAAGCAGTTAATATTAAATCATTCCAAACAGTTGATATAATAAAATTTAAAATGCTCAAACAAGCCACACAGTTCTATTATTTTTTTAATTTTTAAAGGGGGACTTAGCATTCTAGAGCACCTACAAAAATTGGATTATTTAAATTGAATTTTTTCCCCCTTTAATTTTAATGCCCTGTATGAGCATAGCCACTTGTATAAGATTGTATCAACATTTAAATCTCCCCTAACCTAAGGTTAAATCTAACACCCATAAATTATATCACAAAGTATGGAAATTAAATAAATAATCATATTAACATTAATAACCAACATCCTTTGAAAGCTCGATAATCCCGGCATGCAACATAAATATAAACATCGGCCTAGCCTAGATCTAGTAATGGTGCCCTAGCAAACCATCTAAAGTGTGTGAGATAAGTCGTGTGGCTAGGGTAGATCATAAGCTGGGTTGTTTGTTATAGTTTTCTAAAGTTTAAGTTTATTGAAGGCCAAGGGAAAGAGTCAAGTTAAAACTTAAATATTAGTGTGTTGGAGTTTAACTAAATATAGGTTTTAAAGGTTAATTGATTGAATAAGTTTAATTAAAAAAATTAAGAATTAATAAATTTCATTTAAATTGATTAGTGGCTGATTTTAAAGATGAAAGTAATTTATGTTTTCCATCATCCGGTTCATGGCGTTGTGTCACGAGGCTTGAGGAACCAAGCCTCCTTAGAACACATAGCCCCATAGCCCAGAGTAGTCCATCCAAAAAACCTTGTTAATGTAGTTGGATTAAAGATTTTAATTTTATTAAATAATCAAGAATGATTTTATTTAAAATTTTATACCCCATTAAATTCGTTCATGGCGTTGTGCCACAAGGCTCAAGGAATCAGGCCTCCTAAGGACACATAGCCCTGCAGTCTGGAGTAGTCCATCCTAAGAACTTTATCTTTAGAGTAGTTGTTATGTATTAAAGGGTTGTTTGATTAATTAATTAATCAAATTTAAATTGTTTTAAGATTTTGGTTGATTATTAAATTTTTTGGAATTATTTGAATTATATAAACATATTCATTAAAGAGGTGAAAAAGTAACTTTTTAATTAAGGTCAATATTAAAAGTTTTGATATTTTTCTCAAATAATAGACTTAAACATGAGTAATTAGGTTTTTAGTTTGCTAGAATTGGATTTTTCTACAATTAGTTATGAATTTTTGAAGTTTCAGTTAAAATTTTAATTCAAGTTGACCAAAAGGTTGACTTTTTGATTTTAAGTAATTTTTGCTGATTTTAAATTTTTAATAAATATTAGACCTTATATGGAGTACAATACCATTGTGTTTTCTCAATTTAAAGTTTTCTACAATTAGTTATGATTTTTCAAATTTTGTGTATTAATTTGAATTATTTATTAGTTTAATTAAAGGCCTTTTAATAATTTTGTTCCAAATGAACTCCCAACTCCATGAAATTAACTCCAAAGGTCAGGAATGACCTAAGGAGGAATTCCTAAGAGTTTGGGAATTTTATGAAAATTTTAATTATTTTTAATTAATTAAATTATTTATATATTAATTTTTACTTAAAATTAAATTATTCTTAAAACTGAAGTCAAATTATAGTGGTTTTAATTTTCTTTAATTAAGGATTGAATTTTGGTTAATTTAATATATTATTTGAAGTTTTTGGATTTAATTTGAATTAATTATGATTTTTCAAAATTTGGTTAATTAATGGATTTTTTAAATTACTTAATTATGGAGGTTTTGATTGTTTTGATCTAAACTCTAAACTACTTGGAATCACCCCCAAAGGTTAGAGATGACCCAAGGGAATGTTTTGAGGAGTTTAGAATTTATTAGGAATTTTAAATATTTTTTAATAATTTTATATAATTAATTATTAATTTTCACTAAAACTTAAATTAAAGTTAAATTACAAGTCCAGTATCAGAATTTTATTTGACATAAATAGAGGATTAAATTATGGTTAGTTTGATATATTATTTGTAATTTTTGGATTTTATTTTAATTTATTATATTTTTTGAATTATTTGGGTCCTAAATAAGGCTGAATTTTGACTTGGTTAATTTTATAACCTAATAACTTCCAAATTGAGCGAAATTTTAAATTAAGTTATAAAATGTCACTAAGTTCAATGTTCTGAAGTTTTATCCCTATTAGATGTGTGTACAATTTCTTAGAATTTTTTTAAGTTAACTAGACCATTTCCAAAATTATTTTTCCTAGGTGTCTTTAGTATTCAAATGGGTTTGAAATTTTGGACATCTTACCCTAAGACTAAATCACACATACCATAGAAAATACAAGGTTAATTCTATGTGGTGTGTGAGTTATAAATTTTCAAATTTTTGGGTTAAAATTTGACCCAAAACTTTGAAAATTTAATTCACCAAAATCTAGCCATTAACTAGAACTGAATTTTTTGTGACATATGGGTATCACATTATAGTTCATCTTGTCCGAATTTGAACTCAATCAGATCATTGAATTGAGAATTATCAAAGAATTTAAATTTTTATTTAAAGCTAAATAACTCTCTATACAATGATCAAAATTAGTTAAAATAAATTTTAAAATTAGCTTGAGCTCATGATAGTTCCAACAAGCCTAAGAACATCAACTTTGGATTAGAAATAAATTTTTGGTGAATTTTTGAAGTTTAGAGCATCTAAATTGATTTTTTAAATCAATATTGATTCAAAAAATTGGATCAACGACAAGGATTTGTCTACGTCGCCTTACCTTCAAGCTAAAGAACTAGGGTTTGAACCCCAGGGAAGGTGCAAGATCAGAGCTAATCGATTGGCCCAGTTGAAACGAATGGACGGCCCAGATTGACCAAGATTTTTTAGTTCATTTTTGAACTAAAATTTCAAATGCTCATAACTTTTGATCAAACCATCCAAATTTGATGAAACTTAAAACATAGGATCTAGGTACCCTAATCTTTCAGCCTATGGAGTTTCAAGGCTCCATGCATTCATAATTGGGTGAAATTAAGGTTTGATCATATAACTTAAAATGGAGATAACTTACAATCCAAACATCAATTTTTGATGTTCTTGGGGTTGTTCGAAAGCTGGAGATGTCCTCTACAAGTTTGTTGAATACCTCAAAAACTTTGCATCGCTAAATTTAAATCAAGTATTGAAATTGACCTTTCTCTCACTATCTCTCTCTCTCTTCCCTAAAATGTATTTTGGAGCTTAAAGATGGTGGGGGAAAGCTTGGGAAAACCTTAGAACTAGTTGGAGAAGCTGAGTTATCCTTGGAAGGGGTTGGGGGTTATTAGAATTGAAGGTTTTGGAAGGGAGTAGGTAGAGCGAAAGGTTTGAGTTGAGTAAAGCTTGGCTAACCTAACCTATTATTGCTAGCCTTGATTAATGCATGAGATGAGCTCTAGGCTGCTACCATGTAATCCCTATAGCCACCTAAATGCACAGAATTATGGATGTATTAGGAAAATTTAGCTCGGCAAGGTAGCATAGTCACCTCAACATGTAAGTTAATTAGGCTAGTTGAGTTGACTTGGTGACTTGGTCAAGCAAGTTAGGGTTTAATCCAAAATAAATTTGGAAAAGTTTGAACCATGATTAGAACATCCTTTGAAATGAATTTGAGAATTTTTTTGGTTTGATTTGGTTATATGGGTTGATTTGACCCATTTAACCTTTAAGGGGTTATTAGGTCATCCTAGGTTGACTTGGTCAACCAGGTTGACCAAGGACCTGGGTTTGGGTTCAACAAGTTAGGTTTATTATTGGAGTTGAATGGAAGTGGTTCCATCCAAGAATAGGGTCATTTGATTCAAATTTACTATTTATACCCCTAAGGGGTATTTTGGTCATTTGAGTTGACTTGATCAACCAAGCTTGACCCAGATTTGGATTTGAGTCCTATACACTCCTAGTGACGATTAGGATGCATTGGAATAGTTTCTATGGTTTGATTTGAGAAGGTTATATTAGAGTTTAGAGAAAACTCGAAAATTGCCCTTTGGGGGCTTTTTAGTCATTTTGACCCCCTGGTCAATGGGGGTCAAAATGGGTCCACCAAAATGCAGTTTAATGTTCAACATATGTTAATCAAAGGTTTGGATGTGATCAAAGCGTTTGGAGAAGGCTCCAAGGTCAAAATCCCCTGAGTAGCAAGTTTAGTGGCATATGCTATAAATATTTGATGGTTTTACAACCTTTGGGTTTCAATTTAATTTCTAGGGTTAGAGACCTTATAATGAACTCAAATTTAGAGGATATACCCTAGGGACCTACCTAATCAATATGTAATTGGTATATCATGAATTAGGGGTCATTTAACTAGGGTTCAAAGTGCTTGAAAAATCATTGAAAAAGGCTTTCATGACCTAAGCTAGATTTTGACTTTGATTGCCTAAATATAAATTATCCATATCAGTCACAATAAATTAGATGATTATAGATGGATGGATAGGATTAAGGTTAGATTGGTCTTATATCTAGATTGATCCTAAGATTTAGATTGGTCCTAGTGATATATAAAAATGAGGTCAACAATCCCCTATGTCAAATTTGAATATGAAAATATAATGTTTCTTTTCTCATGTTGATAATGTGGTGTTAGCTCATCATTTGAGATAATTAATGCTAATTATGAATATTTATCTAAAGAAACACTAAATCCCAAATTGATGGTCAAATTATTTAATTTTTCCATAGATTTTTCTAGTGACTCCACTAGGGATTAGGTTTACTTTCTATATTTATTGGAGATTTGACTCTAAATTCATATTATAATGATTTATGTGAGTGAGTTTCCTATTTTAATCATTGCAATAAAAATTTGACATCAATCATTATATTCAAAATCCTATTTCAATCATTCCTTTAATCATCAAGTTCAAGTTCAATTCTCAATCTACCCTTATTCCAAATCCATGCTTCCCATTCAGATTCTTCTTTGTTCTGGGTCCATCATCAAAATTATCTCACTTTCATCATAAATTATCTAGAATTTTCCTTTTTTTAGATGTCCTGCAAATAGCATTAATGCATTAAAAAAGATACAAGAACTAAGTGATAGACTATCTATCACAATCCTTCCTAATCAAGTCAACAAAACTTGAAGGAAGCATACTAAATACAAAAGAGTAAAAAAAAATCTCCTAAAAGAGTATAATGAGAATAGAAATCAGCCACATTATTGCTATCTATAGAAACAAAATAAAAAATTACATTATTGAAAACTTCTAAAAATGAAAAATCCAAATTTTGAATTCCTTTCTTCAATCCTTTATTCTTCAAGATTGAATTCTCCAACACCTTGATAATATTAACATTATCTCCTTCAATAATTATGCCTTTCTTATAACTCATCCACTCTTGAATATTATTTTTGAAATCAAAAATTACAATCAGCTACAAAAAAGAAATGCCCTTATGCAGTAACTTTCTACCATACGTAGGTAAAAATCTTTCTTTATGATCCCATAAATCTCCAGCTATTCCTATGAAGTTAGATTGTAGAAGAGAAGCATCTATATTCAATTTAAATAAATTTGTAGGAGGGGGATACCAAATTTAAAATAGCAAATCATGTTGGTTAATATTCCAGTTCTGACAAATTGGATAAACATGAGTTTGAATAGTCTGAGAAAGAATCCTTGATGCAATCAATAGATGGATTTGATTTACCATTTTTGCCTAATTTTCTTGCCTTCCAATTCTGATAAACAATAGAAATATATAAAAGAACAAGTCCTGGATTTGAATTGCTATTTTTTCCATATTATTCAAGTAGATGAGAACCCCACTTTTTCAACATATCAATGATGTCTAATAGCTTTTTGCAATGAACTGAAATATGATGGATATCTTCAACATCTTCATAGTCTCTCAGGCATGAATTATTGTCATTGAGTCTTCCATAATGGAACATGGAGTTCATAGGAATAACATTATTTATAAGCCTCCGCCAGAATAAAATTTTATTTGGGCTAACCTTCAATTTTTTCAACCAATTTGTATTAATTCTCGTATCTTGATGAACATTTAATGAAGCTTCAAAGGCCATACCAATAATAGACTTACATGAATTTGAAATTAAAAGCTCCGTTTCATCACAAATAAAATCTAATATAATGGGAGTATTCAAAATGATTTTTATCACTTCCTTAGAAAAAAAACTTCTTTAACTTGTCAAGATCCCAATTTCCTTTTTCATCAATCAAAAAGACAAAACTTTATTATGAAGATCCATTGAATTACAACAAAAAGGCCATTTGTTTAAATTTTTTGCCAAGAAGCCAAATATCTTGTGTAATATTTGTGTTATTTCCATTTCATACTCTCCATCTAATGATAGAATGAAGAAATGTGCACCTTCCATTATTGTTAGACAAGTCGAAGATGAGCTTCTTTTAATTTCTTCTTTTCATATGGCATTCCCATATTTAGCCTTAATAGTTCGGCTAAGAATAGAGTCCTTATTTTGTATGAAGTTCCAAGCAATCCAAGCTCTAAAAGGTCCCCGTCTTTCACGTAGCACCTTGAATTCCAAAACCACCTTGATTAAAAGGAGTACATAGAATATGCAATGAAATATAGTGAATTCCCTATCTTTCTTGCTCCTTATGCCATAAAAATTTCTACAAAACTTGTCCAAGTCATCTAGGACACCTTTTGGAATCAATGAATGTGTCATAAAAATGTTTTAATAGAAGCAAAAGTTGATTTAATTAATAAAATTCTTCTAGCTAGAGAAAGAGATTGAGAACCCCAAATGTTTAACCTATCCATAGCTTTGTCCAAAACATATTGATAGCATGGAGCATTCATCCTTCTTGATGCCAACTTAACACCTAAGTAATTGATTTCCTTCATAGAAAAAAAACCTAAAATAGAAAATAGCTTTCATTTTCTTCTTCTGGTAATAGAATTTCCAAACAAAATCATGGATTTGGATTGATATACTCTTTGGCCTATCCAATAGGAATATTTATTCATAATATTATTAATAAGATTTGCATTAAACCTTGAAGCTTCTGAAACAATTAATACATCATCAATGTACAGAAGATGAGAATTTTTTTTGAATTTGGTGCTAACTTAATACCAAGCTCACTTCCTTTTTGAATGAATGCTTTAGACAACAATTTCAAGCATAAGATAAATAAGAAAGAGATAATAAACATCCTTGTCGAAAACCGCATTCAACTTTTATCCAATCAGATTTTGTTCCATTAATGATTAATGAAAATTTTGGATAGCTTATACATTGATTGACTAGATTAATAAATTTCAAAGAAAATCCCATGATTTTCAAAATCTGAAGTAAAGTAGCCCAACACACACTATCATTTGTTTGCTCTATGTCAAAGTTTTACTAGCATAAATTCATATTTTGTTTTTTAAAATCTAAATTTATACATAATCTCTTGAGCCATCAACCAATTATCAGAAATAATTCTACCTGGTACAAAAGCTCCTTGAAATTCAAAAATTACCATAAAAAGAAAAATCTTCATTTTATTTAATATCATACCAGATACAATTTTGAAATTATTTGACATAAGCTGATAGGTTTGAATTTAGTTAATTCAGAAGCATTGGGAACTTTAGGAATCAATACAACCAACGTTTCTTTCCAATAGTCAAGCATAATACCCAAAGAAAAGAAATTGTGTACAACATTCCACAAATCATCCTTCATAATATTCCAAAAGATTTTAAAGAAATAAGCATTAACTCCATCCACTCTAGGTGATTTATTATTATCTATCTTCATAATTATCAAAAAAACTCCTCTCTGTTAAAATCAACTGCTATCAGATTCTTCATTTGATCATTTAATTAGTGTTTTGAATTAAAGATTGGCCACTCATTAAGATAACAATGTCATTTTTGCCATGTTTTCTGAAAAAAAAACATTTCAAAAGGTGAATGAATAGCTTTTGGATCCATCTCAATTTCACCATTTGAAAGAGATATTTGATTAATCAAATTCCCATTTCTTTTAGCAGGCGCATGAGCATAAAAAAACCTTGAGTTTTGATCAAATTCCTAAACCCATTAAGTGTTAGCCCGTTGTCTCCACCATGTAGCTAATCTTGCAAGTGTAATGTTAAACTCATGAACTTTAACCCATAAGTCCAATAACTTATTCGGATTAAGGCCTCCCAAATAGATTTCCTCTTCTTGCAATAAAAGAATATCCTTTTGTAACAAATCTTTGAGGTTATTTAGCTCTTTTAGTTTATTTTTACTCCAAAAAAATAGATTCCAAAGAGATCTTTTGACTTTCCTTTGAAGAATATCAGATGAATAACCAAAATCTGGTTTATTCCATGCTTTTTTAACAACACCCCAAGATGCTTCATAGAGAACCACACATTCTCAAATCTGATGAGTTTTTAATTGAAATGAATAGAGTTGCTTAAATTAATAAGAATAATACAATGATCTGAAGGAACCTTAGGAAGATGACTAATAACATCAAAAGGAATATTTAATAAAGCTTTACAATTTAAACAAACTTTGTCTAATCTCTCTCAAATTCTAGCAAGACCTTCCTTATTATTGCTCCAAGTATATTTAGGACCAATTGTGGCAATATCATGAAAATCATTATTCAATACGAATTCCTTTATCTCTTAAGAACTTTGAGAATAAGTAAATCTTTTTCCTCCTTTTTTTCTTGCTTGGATAAAATATAGTTAAAGTCACCTCCTATAATACAAGGATTATCTATAGTAGTATGTTCTTCAATCATTTTCCACATATTTCTTCTTTCATGAAGATCCTTCTTTCCATAGACTATAGAGATAGTCTAAATGATACCATTGGGAGACTTTAAATTACCAAAACACATTGATTTGATGAGTTTAAATCTAAAAAAGAAGAAGTTTCCCTTCTCCATAAAGCAAGAATACCACTAGAAGTACCTCTACCCAAAAAATGAAAAAAATCTCATTCATTTCAAATAGTTCTTGTAACTTCATTATTATCCATGGCTTCTAATTTAGTTTCCAGAAGGCCACTAAAAAAACACTATTTTCAATAATCAAACTTATTAAATAAAAGGAAGCCTCATTTTTCTTAGCTCCCCCATAATTCCAAAATAGTATAGAAGACATTAATGGTCAAATAGGAAAGAGGCCCCAACCCTTTCAAAGTTCCATTTCCTCTTCTACTCCTTTGATTGTCATTAATAGGACCAAGCATTTTCAATTCTTTTTCAAAGTTTACTCTTTTGATGTAAAGTCAAAGGAATACCATTATCCACAAGCTTAGAAGCCTGATACAAACTTTCTATATCTTCACCATTAATACTACCAACAATCCTCAACTTAATTGGAACAACAAGAAATATGCTTATGGGAAGAAAAAGTTACCTTCTTTTCATTTGTTGGCTTGACATATAAATCTTCTCTAGAAGAGATGATTCCACGGATGTTAATATTATTTGATTTTAATTAATCTTATACATCTTCAGCCAGATCTCCATATCCACCTTTTGAAGCAATAACTTCATCTTTCCTAGAACAGTTCAGAATTTCTAACTTCTATGATTCACCAATGACCTCTGCATGACTAATTTCTTCAAATTTTGGAATAGACTTAACCACATCAATAGAGCAATCATTTCTTTCATCAACAGAATTTAACAGGTCCTTAGCATGAGAAATTAAATATCTTCTACTGTAGATTTTTTTGAAACATACTTATAGTCATCATGATTTACAACATTAGAGCAATTATCTCCAGATTTTGCTACGGCAACATCAACATAAGATTTTTCAGTAACAAGTAATATTGCAGCATATTTCTCAATTATTGATTTAAATGAATCTTCAATAGAAAAAATATCCATAGTTATTCCAGCTTTAGCATCAGGTATAAAAGGAAGATCATGATTTACCATATCATCTTTTAACTTCGCATTCTTTAGAGAAAAAAATATTTCTGAAAGAATTTTTTTGAACATCGTTAGAAGCAAATCTTTTGAAAGATCTCATATAATTTTTCCTTCCATAATTTACATGAATCCATGGACCATACCTATCATATTATTCTCATCTTCACAAATATCCAAGTCTTCCCCAATGACATCATTACTAATTCTGGGATTACCAGAATTGTTAACATAAGAATTCTTATTTAGGTCTATCAACTTCTTATTACAGTTTGTTTTTGTATGAGCAATTCTTCCATAATTATGATAAAAAGATAAAATATTTTTGTATTCAATTTTTGAAAAATCGACCATGTGAACCTTCTACCCACATACCTAAAGGAAGTTGAGCATCAAGATTAATATGAACCCATATTCTAGCAAATTCTCTTCTTCCTAGTTAAACATATTTCCATTTAAGAGCAATAGAACTCTAACCATTAAAGCAATTTGAACTATATTAGATTCATCCCAACAAAATAATGGAAGGTGTGGCAAACGGATCCATACTGGAGAAACTAATATCTTCATTACAGGAGGAGAGAAAAAAGGATTCCAATTTTCCATACTAATAATATGGCCTTCTACATACCATGGTCCACCATTAAAAATAGATTCCTTAGCTTCATCTAATGAAAAGAACAAAGCATCCATTCCATTCCTAAATTTGTGAGATGGAATAAACCATATTTACTCCATTGCTTCATTAATTCAATACTGATAACTGAATAAGGAACAATATTACCAAACACTTTAATCACCAATGAATTTCTAAGTTCAAACCCATATCAACATTGAGGGTGGGTCTGTTGCTGCTCCTATAGCTGCTAAACCATCAATCTTTTCTCATTTAACTTTCCCATAATCAACTATTGGTGATAATGGAAAGATTGCGATCATTTTTGAAGAACTGGTGTTGAAAAGTATTGAGATGGGGTCATCTTCTAGAATCATTGAGATGACTAAGTCTCGGTGTCATAACATGAATCATCTAATGAGGCATAGAGTTGAAAAAGCCAATTTTGTAGAAGAAAATAACCTGATTACTACTGTAACTGAAGCTGCAAAGATAGCAAGTTCTGATGTTCCTAAACTATACTTTAACTCTCCACAACTAGCAGGTAGTTGATTTCACCCACTATCAACTGCTGTTGGAGAAGAGAGCATGACTCATATTGCAATTTCTCCACCTCATGCACCGTACAAATAACTAGTTCTTCCCTCATTATTTGAGAAGAAGAGAAAGTTTAATTCATTACTGGATGAGTTACTTTATGAGTGCATAACAAGTTATGGACAATTAAAGATAAATTTTATAATGATTTTAAAGGGGTGATAGTCAATCAAGTTGAACCTCAGTAATGTGGAGAAAGGGTAGCTCCACCACCAATGAGACAGAGAGTAACTTTTCAGAATCACAAGTCATCTATGAATGTTGAATGCTCCCTTGGATCGAAGAAGTTTCCTAAAGCTAGTGACATATCAACATCTAGTAGTTGTTATAATCATCAAATCATATAAGATCTTTGGGATATTGAGAGTTAACTCAGAGAGGTTAGAGTTCAGTATCCCCACCTGTTTCAAATAATCATAGAGATTATCAAAGAAAAACTCCTCATTGAAAGTTCGATAGGGATGTTAAGCCCTTATGAACTAGTTCCGAGGCTAACCAAGAGGGGAGGTGAATTGGTAGTTTTAAAAATTCTTTAGCAACAGGAAAGATCTTTTGATAATTTGCAGCGGAAATGAGTAAACACAATAATGAAAAGATCAATCACAGATTTCCCCTAAGCAGATAATAATAGAAAAATAAAGTGCAAAAAATAATCAAAAAGAACAAACCAGATTTTATAGTGGTTGGTCAACTTGATCTACATCACTCCCTGAAGCCTCCCCTTCGGTATTGCACTAACACTAAGTGACTCTCATTATGCTCCCATAGCAAGGCAGAGAAGCCTGTTAAAAAACTCCTTTGCTCCAAACCGGTGAGGCAGTGAATCTGAACTCCTTTCGCTTCCTCTTGAAGCAGGCAGAGAATCTGGACTCCTTTTGCTTCCTCCTGAAGCAGGCATAGAACTTGATCTTCTTGCGAACGATCCTCCCATAGAAACACCGGTAAGATGAGAGACGATGAATGGAGAAAATGACTCAAATCCTTTCTTGGAGAAACCTTTATGAATCCCTCACAAACTCCCCCTCATAAGATCCTCTCTCTCTCCCAAGCTCTCTCTCTCTCTCTCTCTCTCTCTCTCTCTCTCAAGGTTTTCTCTGGTAAGGAAAGTGGCAAAAGATTTTTCTTGTTTGAAGAAAAAGCTCTTAAATAGGAGGGCTAAAAAATTGCCCTAAATTTCAACTGGTCAGCAAATATCATCCAGGACGATCGATGGATTGTTCTATATGATCAGTGTAAAAACTCATACATCAGCCTGGATGATCTGGTTTCTCAGGATGATTAGAAGACAAAATTTTGCAATCATCTAGGACGATTAGTGTAAATCAGGAATTTTGTCCAAAAAATTGTGCTGGCCATCCAGGGAAACTTATGCTGGACGATCTCAAAATGACTAAATCATCCAGGATGATATCTCTATCATCCTGTACGATTAGTTCAAGACACCCAAAATCGTCCTTCACATAGTTCAGTTCAGCCTGCACAAAATGTTCTATACGATTTAAAATGACTTGATGGACAGGATTTTGCACATATTGTCCGGTATGATATTACGATCGTCTTGGATGATATGATCGTATCAATCAAAAATTAATTTCTTTCTTTAATTACCAGAATAATTTAGGCATGATTGTAAAGGATCGTCCAATATGATAAATGTATTATCTGGGACGATCAGACCAAATCTCTAAAAAAAAAAACTTGCCTAACTTGATCTGGTGGCTTAGAATTTCTGATTTGAGCCTGTCATCCTGTACGATATGTGTATCATCCAAGATGATATTCTTCAAACTGACTTAACATGGTTGCCCTAATTACGGTTTCTATTTTTATTAGATCACCAGGATGATATGAATATCATCCAGGATGATATGAAAAAAACTTGAAAATAGAGACTAACTCACTAAAAACTCTCCCCCTGAGTGTGTGTGTGCAAGGTTACTTAGCTAGGGGATTATTTACATTATATTTGACTCAAGAAAGGGAAAATTACAACTTAGACACACACGAACCTGATCCTGAGTTAGCTTGGATTACATTTGATCTTTTGTACCTGAAATATTAGTTAACAAAAATAGAGCACAGAAATATTTGTTATCATCAAAATTGTAATCCTTAAATCCAGATTAGCAATAATCTCCCCTTTTTTGATGATGACAAACATTTACTTAGTAGTTTCAAATAAAACAGATAGGAGTAATCAACGCACATATGAGAAAAGATTTTTCATTTCAAATTTTACTAAACATTGATAAATAGTGACACTAAATACAATAAAGGAGACAACTACAACACAAAAACAGTAAAAGAAACTACTAGTAAGTCAAAAACCAACTCCCCCTTTTGACATCACAAAAAGGAGGAAGAACAGAAAAAATAACACAAACCTTAAACATCACAACATAGTTAACTAATAAAGAGGTGGATCCTAATCAGAAGGAGGAGGAGGTGGTGGCTAAAAGTAGCTGTGAATGGTGGTGAACTGTTCACAAAATTAGGCCATGCCCTGTTCGTGCTGTTGTTGTTGGTGAGTCACGTAGGATTCGAAGCAGGCTTACCACTGGTCAAAGCACTGCACTAAGTGATCCAAGGGTGATACTATACAAAGAGGAGCCGGTATAGTAGGTGCAGCTGCCTCAGGAGCAGCTTTCCCCTCTTCTCCCTCAACATCCTCTGCGGGCTCCAGATAAAGTCTAGTGCTGTGGAGAGTATGAAAGGAGCTATTGGAGAAGAAGATAGGTGAGATTCTTTATGGATCTGGATATTGAAAATTGTATTTCATTTCAAGGGCATAGTGTATCAGATGTCCTAAAGCTAGATTGGGGAGTCTCCTATGGCCCGGATCCTAAATTGTAGTAAATTGTTCAATATAGAGAAAAAGTAAATCAGTTGCATTAAAGTCTTGATGGGCCAGGATGTACTAGGTAGTGATGAAGTAAAGGAGTGATGTGGATGTGGTCCCCAGTATTAGGAATGACAGAGGAGCGAAAGACATGTTGGATTATCCTAGCATCCTTGACTAGGGAGGAACAGGCCTGGTCGTGGTATTGGGCATTTGTGTTACGAAGGAAGTGGTTTGTGACACTTCAATTAAAATTAGGGTCAGCTGCTACAATATTAAGCTTATAGCTAGTGATTGACAGTTGAAGAATATTGTGAAAGTCCTGGAGGGTGAGTTCTATAGGTCACTGATTAACAAAGGAGTGAAGGGCGGAGTAGTCAGAGGTAATGTGAAGATTAACAAAGAAAACCCTAAGAAGTTCTGTGCTGAAGGGGAAAGCCAGAGTAAGAATGAAGGTGAGGGATGTGTGAGCAAATAGATTATGTACCGGATATGTGAAAGTTTGTGGATTAACAGTTTTTTAGATTGTGATCCTAGCATCATTGTATCTTCAAAATACAGCTTGATCAGCTGCATCAGGAAAGCAGGGATCGGTAGTTCCCCTGGAAGAACTGGCACCCCGTTGCCTGGATCTCTTACCACCAGCCATTAGAAGAAGAAGGGGATGAAGGATTGAAGGAAGAAGGGTGAAAAGAGATGAAGAAACTAGCTGTTTAAATAGAAATCATCCAGGACGATCGTAGGATCGTCCAAGATGATATGAGAAATTATGATGGCCAGGTTGATTGGTCAAAAGGAGGTTGGATCATATAGGACAATCAGATATCGTCTAGGATGATAAGACACAGATGGTCATCCCAAGGAGATAGGCTGGATGACTTTTGACAAAAAGTATCATCCAGGATGATTAGGTGGTTCGTCCAAGATGATAGGTAATAAATGAATCAGACGGGCTGAATTTACATCGTCCAACTACTGCCACGTGCATCGTCCAGGATGATGAGGTGTATCGTCTTAGATGATCACCAATAATTAGTGCATCTTAGTCGTTTGATCATGGTGGGGATGATTTGAATGGATCATCCAGGACAAAGACGATCATCTAGGACGATGTGGTGATCGTCCAGGATGATGTGAAGAAAAAGTAAAGAAAATGAAGGATGGAGAGGAAAGATCAGGGTTCCCAAAAACACACAAAATAAAAAGAGAAAAAAATCAAATTAAATAAAAATAGAAATGAGAAAAATAAAACTAAAAAAATGATTTTTTTATCAGTTCTAGTAAAATAGAATTTTTCTTGATTTTCAATTCAAAAGCCAATAAGAAGATGATCAACAACGTTGAAATCTAGAAAAGTTGGAAAATTAACTTTTGTAACTCCTACCTCGGACACCTTACAGATTCAAATTCCTTTCAAACAAAAGTCTAATTTAGAAGAAAATAAATTAGATTCGAAAAGAGATTCTTTCAAGCCTCATTTTAGAAAAATAACTAATATAATAGTGTTATAAAGTAAGGAATCAGAAATCATGATTTTTCATCTCAAGCTTTTGAAAATATTAAGTGGTGCATAGATTTTTCTAAGACATTTAAAGATCTGAATGGGAAGAAAGCTTATTTCTTTATGGGCTCATTTTGTGCCTCTTTTTCAATTTATTTGGCGCTTTGCACATTTTAATTTTTGATATACTTTGTGTATCTTTCTAATTTGGTAACATTGCGCATCTTTTCAGCTTTGGGCTCATTTTATGCCTCTTTTCATTTTGGCGCTCTTTGTGTATATTTTGTAAGCTTGCTTCCTTTCATAATCGTTAAAGAATCTCAGCTGTAAAATTACCTTCCAGACATAAGAGACGACCAAACTCACTCTTTACAATAAGGAAGATTAATTCACAAAATAAAAACCATACATCATATGATAAGCGCAATCACTTGATTAAGAAAAACATAATAATGATTCAAAGCTTTGAAAATACTACACATATGAGGTAGATTACTGTAGGAAGATAAAATAGATCTCTATTTCAAAAACTAACTTTTTAATTTTGAAGAAGATTTTTATCCAAAAGAAATAATACACCATTAAAGGAGTTAGAGGAAGAGAAATAATAATTAACGTTTCTTTCCTTTAACAGATCCAGAGGAGTCAATCTCTACTTATAAGCTTTTAAACAAAAATTAAGGCAAAACTCTCAGTCAAAAATCCAGTTTATCAGCAGTAGTGATCAATGATCTGACTTAGAGGTGAGTAAGCATTAAATAAAAAAATAAGAAGGAAGAAAAATAGACACGTGAAAATCAGTAAATGAAAATCAGGAAATGAAAATCAACAAAAAATAATCAAACAAAAAAATTAGTAAGAAAGGAAAAACTTCTAAAGTAAAGTGGATAAACAAATCAAACAAAAATTAAAGCAAAATAAAGTAAACAGAAAACACCAGAAATTAACAATTTTCAGAGTTATGTATTTATGTCAATCACACCCAATCTGGTCCTCAAAATACTGAATGAGTGAAAGGACAGTGGTTTAGTAAAGATGTCAGCTAGTTGATTTTTAGTTGCTACATGATTTAGCTCAATGTCCCCTTTTGTAACATGGTCCCTAAGGAAGTGATGCCTTATATCATTGTGTTTGGTTCTAGAATGTTGGATTAGATTCTTAGAAATGCAGATGGCACTGGTGTTATCACATAGAACTAAAATTGTCCCAACAGGTAATCCTAAATCCAAAACTTGTTGCTTCAACCAAAGGACTTGGGCCACACAACTTCCTAAGGCAATGTATTCAGCTTCAGTAGTGAAAAGTGTAACTGAGTTCTATTTTCTACTGGACCAGGAGACTAAAGTCTGTCCTATGAATTGGCAAGTTTCAGAAGTGCTCTTTCTATCCACCCTACACCTTACAAAATCAGAATCATAATATCTAATAATCTTAAAAGAAGTGTTGTGCCTAGGGTACCAGATTCCTAGGTTTGGGGTCCCTAAAAGATATATAAGAATTCTCTTAACCATAGTCAGGTGGGACTCTTTAGGATCATCTTGAAACCTAGCACAAAGACAAACACTAAATATAATATCAGGTCGGCTAGCAGTCAGGCTAAGCAATTATCCAATTATTCTCCTAAACTTCTTCTAATCAACAGATTTTCATTTGAATCCTTATCCAACTGAACAGTGGAACTCATGGGAGTGTTGATTGGCTTAGCTTTATCCATTTCATATTTCTTCAAGATGTCCTTAGTGTATTTTGATTGATTCAGAAAGGTTCCATCATCCATTTTCCTTATGCTAAACCCCAAAAAGTTGGACAATTCTCCCATCATACTCATCTCAAACTCCTTACTCATTATCTTAGAAAAATCATCACATAAATTTTTATCAGAAGATCAAAAAAAGTATATCATCTACATAGATCTAGACAATGAGTAAATCATCTCCACTCTCCTCAGAAAAAGGGTGGTGTCTATGCTCCCCTTAACAAACTCTCTTTCTAATAGGAATGTGCTAAGCCTCTCATACCAAGCTCTAGGTGCCTGTTTCAATCCATATAAGGAGTTTTTTAATTTGTAAACATGATTTGGATATTGGGAACTCTCAAGACCTGGTGGTTGTTCTACAAAAACATTCTCCTTTATTACCCCATTCAAAAAGGCACTCTTGACATCCATTTGAAATAACTTAAATCCTTATAACAGGCAAAGGCTAGTAGCACTCTAATGGCTTCCAATCTAGCTACAGGAGCAAAGGTCTCCTCAAAATCAATCCCTTCAATTTGATTGTACCCCTTAGCCACCAATCTTACCATATTCCTAACCACCACACCAGAATCATTCATCTTATTCTGAAAGACCCACTTGGTTCCCACTACACTTGATTCCTAGGTCTTTCTACTAACTCTGAAACATCATTTATTACTAATTGATTCAATTCCTCTTGAATAGCTAAGATCCAAAATTCATCAAAAAGGGCTTGATTGATTTTGGTGGGTTTAGTCATTGACATAAAGGCAGAGTGGTTTACTTCCTTCCTAAGTCCATGCCTAGTTCTAACACCTTCAGAAGGGTCTCCTAAGATCAGTTCTTTAGGAAGACTTGAAGCATATCTCCAATCTCTAGGCATTATAGGTTCTACCTTTTCCTCCAGATTTGTATTTTCAACCCCTTGGGTAATCTCTCCTACCTCTTCTTCTTCCTCAACTCTAGTCTCCTTAAGATCAGATTCATCAAATACCACATGAGTTGTCTCCTCTACCACCAACATCCTCTTATTAAACACCCTAAAGGATTTCCCCATACTATAATAGCTTAAGAACACTCCTTCATCATATTTGGGGCCAAATTTTTCTAAGGATGGTTTCCCATTATTTAAAATGAAAACCTTACAGCCAAAGACATAGAGGTGGGACAGGTTTAGAGTTATACCCTTAATGATCTCATAAGGTTTCTTATTCAGATTGGATCTAACATTCACCCTATTCAGCACATAACAGACAGTGTTCACCGCTTCAACCTAGAAGTAATTTGGAAGTGAATACTCAGCAAGCATGGCTCTAGTGGCTTCCACTAAGGTCATGTTCTTCCTTTCAGCTACCCCGTTCTGCTGAGGGGTCTTAGGAGCTGAAAAGTTGTGGCTAATCTCTTACTTCTCATAGAATGTT